>JAUIMM010000115.1:18412500-19612500 GCA_031769625.1 Taudactylus pleione | reverse complement strand
GGAATGCTTTTGGCTCTCTCAGCGCCAAAAGCACTCCCACTGACATCATTTGTGATGTCAGTGGGGCCGGCCCCAGACGGTAGGCGTTCCCATGGGAACGTCTCCATCTGGGCAGCAACGCCCCCGGCACGCCCACCAAAGGGGGCGTGCTGTCACTCAACATCGACAGCACGCCCCCTTTGTAGCGAGACCCATAGCGACGGCTTGCCCGTTGCTATGCGGGTCTCGCTCATGATGGAGCCGACTCCCTCGTGCGCATGCGCACTTGGCCAACATCGACCCGCTTGTGAGCGCTCGCGATCGGGTCTGAATCAGGCCCTTATTCCCCAGTGTCAAATTCTATTCAGTTGACTTTATGGCTACAGACTAATGTGTCCGTGCACAATTTCAATAAATGGCAATAAATCCATTGTGACAAATCTTCTATTACAGTTGTGTAGTTTTTCAGCAAGCATGTTTCATTGCACTACTATAATCAGTAAGCAAAAAGGAAGGCATCTTATGAGATATCCAATGCAGTACTTACTATTTTAATTTCTGAATGCATTTGCTGCAACAAAATACACTAGGAGAAAATAAATACATGGTATTCTTAGAAATTAACACAATAGTTATGCATTCACAGTTTCCCATATACAGCAACAATGCTTTACCTATTAAATTCATAGCTATTTAATACATCATTGGTGCATTAATCTGTTTTGGTCTTTGTCACAAAAGATATATAGTGCACTTAGGATAATAACATTTAAGTGATTTAACTGCAAAGATGATCTCACCTGTTTGTGAGGTTCCATGGATAACATGGAAATATATGTACATAATAACCAGCATTATGTTTCTTTATATCACCCTTAGTCAGCACATACTGTAGCCAGTCTCCCATAATCCATCTGATTAAAACACTCTACTCTAATATGTCTGTAAGAATTTCTGTATTTTCAACCTGTCATTTGTTTAACAACTTTTACAATTTTATTTTTGTAGATTTGACTAAATTTCCGCCCTTGATCTGGTGTTTCTTCCTCTCCACTAGAGAAACACAGATGATGATCCAGTAATTAGCGTGTTGCCATATTGCCTTTGTATGATACTATAATTTGTGTTTAAAATGCTGCAACCTTTATATGTGGACAATAGCAGGATTACACATAATATATAGGGATTATGTTGAAGCTCTGTGACATACATAATAATAAAACAAGCCAATCATACCTTTATGAGAGCAGCATACTGTGTTCAATTTGGCACAAAAACTACTGAACCGATTTTCATGAAATCTGCATAATTCTGTAGTAGAAACTCATAGAAATAATCTACACTTTGTTTCATCTCGATCAGTCAAGTTAAAGCTGAGCAATAACAAATACAAATTTTATTGACAACATCAATGCAAGAGATAGGTGTGAAACCATGCACGCGGCCACTAAGGGATGGGGGGAGAAGTGCTTTGGGCCTGATTAAGAGCTGCTCGTGAGCGCTGATCGCTTGCAAGTGGGCCGATGTTGGCTCCCTCATGCGCATGCGCGAGACCCGGATAGCGACGGCCAAGCCATCGCTCCGGGTCTCGCTACAAAGGGGGCGTGCTGTCGATGGTGAGTGACTACACGCCACCTTTGGTGGGCGTGGCTGGCCAGATGGAGGCGTTCCCATGGGAACGCCTACCGTCTGGGGCCCAGCCCCACTGACATCACAAGTGATGTCAGTGGGAGTGCTCATTGCTCTGATAGAGCGAAAGCACTCCAGGGCTTGCGGCAGACGAGACCCTACCACAAGGGTCTTGTCGCAAGCCCGATGGTCGCGATGGTCAAGACCATCGCGATCATCTTTTTGGCTGCTCGCTATAGCTGTGGGTGGTCACCCACAGCTATGCGAGTGGCCAGGAGGCCGCTAAAAAAAAACAGAGGGACGGCCCTGATTCAGAGCGAGTGCTCTGTCAGAGTGTCCGGCTCTGAATCAGGGCCTGAGTTCACTTGAATAGGATAGGCTACATAGTAGTCTGTGCACAGGGCACACAGTGACAGTGCTGGGTGAAGGTACTGCTGCCAACAGTCTGTATGTATAGCACTACTGGTCACGTGGGTCACTCCTGCGACAGGGCCCCTATGTAAAGTTCTGCACTCTCATCTCCAAATGTCATCAATGGTGCAGGGGTGCTCTACAGTAGATGCCAATGATAGCAGCCACAACATAAATACAGAATCCAGAAGCTGGAAGAAGGGCACTCACCGTGTAGTTAATTGTAATTATTTGCTTATTTATTAAAGCATTGATCGAAATGTGGCAAAATCAATGTTTCAATCCTATTCAAATCTTCATCTGAAAGGCCATCAGGGCACAGATAACAATGTTGCCTCCCAGGCCCCCATATTTTTACTGAAACACATATGTTAACTGCCAAGTGACATCTGTCGAAGCCGGATGGTTGGCTGAGACCTAAATTGTAAAATTAATATTTGAAGACGCCATGTTTGCATTGTCTGCACGACGCCATCTGGCATAGTCGGTATAATATCATTGTGCATGGCGCTATTTTAGCATTGTGTACATCTGCCCTGTTACTGCACACTGTTAAAATCTTTACATAATCATGAATACACATATGTTTAAAGACTTTATATATTCAGTGCTGACAAACAAGTCTTGTGGACATGCCTGGGACTAGTAATTTAAATATACAAAAATACTGTGAGTGTTTACTTCACATATAGAAACAGTATGTCTGTGGCAATTGAAGTATAACACAGACACTGATATGCTCAGAAAGTGTTCTGAATGTGGTTTTAGAAACAATTGTCTGATGTTTAGCTATCATTAGAAATTGTAGGCCTTGTGTCCCACGCTGATGTGGTTAAGAGGGACTGACAATTGTATTCTGAATAAACATAGGAAAGCCTTTTGTTAAAATTATCAGACTCTTTGCCAAAGCTTGCTCCATCTATGAACAGGACAAACTCCATTGTCTGTCATTATTTTAGTTCAGACAGAAGTAATATTACTGTTTGAAGTATATATATATATGTATATATATATATATATGTATACAGAGCCGTAGCTAGACTTTTTGGTGCCCTGAGGAAGCTACAAGTGAGAATTATAATAAACAGAAATTTGACAGGCCCAAACAGTGACCCTGACCTGTGGTGCCCTGTGCGATGGCACCGCCCTCACTACCCTAGCTACGGCCCTGTATGTATATATGTATATATACACTTAAACGATCACATGGGTATCCACAGTGCGTGCACTCATATATATATACAGTTGCAATTATAAATAGAAACACACGGTGCATGTTTGTACTATAACACAAACCCTGCACACAGCGCACCTTTTACGCTGCATGTAGACACACAACGCATACTTACATATAATCATAAATATACATGCACTCATAAAAGGTTCCTGCACATTATGGTTTATATTAAAGTTATTAATTATGAAGTAAAATGTATGTATTTGATATTAATGGTATACAACATGATAGACATGGCATGTTTGGTACTAAACTGACACACTGTTTATTTCCAGATATCTGAATCTATCAGCGAGGGAGTCGCATCTTGCATTCAATGGTTATGGAATATAGGAAATTACTGGTTAGAATGTATACACTGTAATGTAGTGTCTCTATCTAGTTTAAATCAATTAAATAAAGACAATGTAATCTGGAGAATTGGAACATACCCCTAGTTAACTGTCCTATGAACTACAGCCTACTACAAAGACCAAGAGCAAGAACCAATGGAATTATGTTTGTCTGTCTACATTGTTGTTATCATGATCTGTTAGGGTATACAACCTGTGTCCTGGTCCCAGTCAGTAGCCATTCTTCTTGGATGACCACAGGCTTCTGGAGTGACGACTGTAACTGGGACCGATGCACTTGCATATGTATCGACTGTACCTTATGTATTTAATAATCCTTTGCGCTCATTGTTTAGATCAAAGCGCGTAATACTCTTTTATTGTAGTAATAACTTTTTGTGCTTTGGAACCACACTCAAAGTCTGGAAAGTAATTATTTCTTGTGCAACTTACAACGCTAATTAGCGATATTTGGGTATAAAGGTTATTAGGTATTCATACATCATAGATAGTCACTGTCATAAAAAACTTTACAAAACAAGTGCAAAAGAACTAAGTCCTCATAAATTGAATAAGTGTTATATAAATTCATAATGTAAGACAGCCTGCCACCACACTGAAATAGGCTGAAAAAATATGAAACAATGCAGAATCCAGCCAGTTGCTAGACATTTCCTTGACAACTGACATCAAGTTGGCAGCCTAAAATGAAAGCTTATAGACTGGGTACCTCAGCCTAAATTGGAAAGTAATTGAGGGGGGGACTCAAATGAACACTTCCAGTCACGCCGAGTGCGTCACTTCCGGTCGTGGAGGCGGGAATCTGAAGTGCCGCCTGAGGGAAGTTTGATTGAATGTAACGGGTATATATAGGGTCACTTTTTGACATGCCACTATAGTTCTGATGAAGGAATTATTCTGAAACGCGTTAATCATCCGGTGACTGTTACCTGAACTGTGGAGTGTTCTTGCTGGTATCCATCTTGTGGGGATTGTTATCTAGTGGAATTTGCACCTAAAGACCATTTGGACAATCTAAAGCAAGAAGGAGGAACCCTACTTTAACCACTTGGAGTGGAGATATGCTTTTATCATTATTACTTTTGTGAGTGTGATGTTTTAATAAATTGTTATCCATGTGTCCAACAATGCTGCACTATTTTTACCTGTCTCTGTTTACTTTTGAGAAATTGTTCTGATATATTGGAAGCGGATCCAAGGTATATGTGGAAAGAGACAGTAGCAAAGAAAAAAAAGAGAAAGAGTTTTGGAATGTGGGAAAGTGTCCTATATAACAAAAGGAAAGTAAAAATCTTACCTTTATTTTCATTGGACGGGACATTGTTTTTAAGATTCAAGTTTTGGGGAGTATATGAAGCCTCCTTTTTTGGTCCTATAAGCAGCAAACTACAGATTTTGCACAGTGTAATAATTTTTCTTTTATATTATGCTCAAACTTAAAAAAGCAATGAAATTCTGATCATTAAGGCTGATGCTTTAATGGACGTGTTCCTTGCACAATACAGATATGGTATGCCATCATACCCTGTGGTTAATTACAGATTCAGCAATCTCATGCTCACTGGAATACACACATGCAGTCTATGCAACTGAGGTCTGAGCAGAAGATAGAGCGGCGCAGATGGGATAAGAGTGGTGTAAATGGAGGGAGGAGACAGAGCGGAGTAGATGGAGGAGACAGAAAGGCATGGTGAGGGGGAAGGTTAAGCAGTACAGTACAGATGAGGGGAAACCAAAGTGATTCCTATGGCTGGAAAACAGTGGTGCGGATGTGGGGGCAGGGCAAAGTGATGTAGATGAGTGGAAAACAGTGGTGCAGAGGGGGGAAGACAGCAGCATGGATGGAGAGAGTCAGAGTGCCACAGTTTTGGAGGACAGAGCCATGTATGGAGTGGTACAAAGTGGCATGGACCTGTGTAACAGCACAGATGGGTAAAGACAGATTGGTGCGGATGATAGAATACAGACTAGCACAAATGGGAGAACATACAACAGTGGAGATTGGGGAAAACAAATTGGTGCGGACGGGGGAAAGACAGAGTGGTGCGGGTGGGGGGGGACAGATAGGACAGAGTGGTGCAGAAGGATGTAGAAAGAATGTCAAAGATGAGGGGAAAACAAGAGCAGTGTGGCTGGGGGCAAGGCTTTGGTGCAGATGTAAGGAAACAAAATGGCATGGATGCAGGAAGACAGAGCGGCGTGGATGGGGAAAGACAGATTGGTGTGGATGAGGGAATACAGACTAGCACAGCTGGGAGACCACACAGCAGTAGGGATTGGGGAAGATAGAGCAGCATGGAAGCGTATAGGGGAAGAAAGTGTGCATGCATAGACATAGTATAATAGTTTTAGGAATTAGGGAGCTGAATGTGTATTCTAAATGAGATAAATGTATGCAGATAGAAGGATGTTGCAACCCAGTGGGATTGTTGTGGTGACCGGATGGGAAGATTGTAGGCATTGAGTGGGATGTGTGTGCCACATAAATTGCATAGACTGCATGTGTGTAATCTAATGAGAACACAATTAGCTGCTCCACCATTTTGTGAGTGACAGCAATCTCACTCTGTGAGAGTTCTGAATCTGTAGTTAACCACAGGGTGTGATGGCATACCATATATGTATTGCGCAAGGAACATGTCCATTAAGGCATCAGCCTTAATGATTGGAATTTCATTGCTTTTTTTAAGTTTAAGAGTCAGAAATTCAGTAGGTTTTGTGAAAATTCAGATCATGTCTAAACAGCCTCAATGGGACATGTGAAACCGTAAGGTTTTTTGTCTAAGGAATTTCATTGCTTTTTTAAAATTTATTAAATCAGGGTTTGTAGGAGCAAACCGAGCCACCTACAGGGAGAAGGGCAACAAAATTGTACACTAGTGTGGGTAGAGGTGGGGACAGCACACAGGTGTTTTGGGGTGCAGAGGGAGAGACTGCTTTGGGGGTGGGCTGCAGGTGTGCGGGACAGTGGCAGCAGCAGGGGTGCAGAGCAGTGGCAGCAGCGGGGCCATGCACAGGGGTATCAGCGGGCAACAGAGGGGCTCACTGGCACTAGGCATGCTTCTGAGAAAATAAAAATGAATATGTGTAAAATATAAAATAAAAAATTGACGTGGCCCCTCCACCCAGCCAAAGCACAACCAGCCCTGAGCTCTTCACTGCCATTCCTGGTTGTGAAAATACAGGAGACAAAAAGCATAGGGGTCCCCCGTATTTAGCACAATCAGCACCGGGCTTTTCAGAGGCAGTCCTGGTTGTCAAAATACAGGGGACAAAAGACGTAAGGGTTCCCTGTATGTAGCACAACTAGCACTGGGCTCAGCAGAGCTGGTCCTGTTTTTGGAAGTACAGGGGAAAAAAAGCATAGGGGTCCCCTGTATTTTCCATAACCAGCACCAAGCTCTTTCTAGAGGGGGGATAATGCCACAGCAAGGAGAACCCTTTCACCAGGTCCCACACCTGAATAATTAACCCTGGCTTCTAGTCAGCCTAGGCCGAGGATCCCTGGGGAGTTGAGGACCCCAAAAGAAAGTGGTCCCCCTTTCCAGGGCTCCCCAGGTCTGGTCTGACAGCCCGGGACTATCCCCGGCACCCCTAGGATAAGGGTACCAGGTTGATTGTGTGAAGTGACCCCACCCTCCCCCTAAAGCATAACCAGCCAAGGGATTTTCACTGCTGGTCCTGGTTGTGAAAATACAGGGGACAAAAAGAATTGGGGTCCCCCCATATTTAACCCTACCAGCACTGGGCTCTGGGCTGGTCCTGGTTTTGCAAATACAGGGGAAAAAATTTGTAGGGTTCCCCTGCATTTACCAGTATTGGACCCTTTCTAGTGGGGAGAGGGTAATGCCACAGCCAGGGGAGCCCTTTCACCAGGTCCCCCAGCCAAAGAATTATCTGCTAATTAGCCCAGGGATCCCTGGGAAGCTGGGGAACTCCCAAAAAAGGGGTCACCCTCTCCAGGGCACCCCTGGCCTAGACTGATGGGTGCCGGGTTGATTGTGTAAGTGTGGTGTTATATTTTTCTGCGCAGGTTAACCACAGGTCCCAGCAAGCATCCCCTACATGCTGGTACTTGGAGAACCACAAGTACCAGCATTCAGGGCTTTAGGGCCCACTGGCACCTATAAAGAAAATATTAAAATAAACACAATACACTTTAATATTGTAATATTTTATTTTACTGGGTCTTCACCTGGAGGGAAGCAGCCTTTAAGATCTTTTGCATGGCTGACGCAACGCCAGGGCTTTGGCATCTTTGCCTGGCGGGCGCCAACTCTCCAGGGCTTCCAGTGTCTTCACAAGGGAGGTGGCAGCCAATTAGCTCTTTTGCATGGCTGCCACCTCCCCAGGGCTTCTGGTGTTCTCTTCACATAGTGTGCGGCAGCCAGTAAGCTCTTTTGCATGGCTGCTGCCCACTAGGACTTCTGGCGTCTTCTTTCTTCAGGAGCTCTTCACTGCTCCCTCTTGGCCATCAGACTGCCATGCAGCCTCCTTGTGCTGGCTTATGTAAGCCAGCCGAGGGGGTGGGGCGATGATGTCGTGAGCCATGATTGGCTTGCGGCGGCCATCTTTGAAATTCAAAAATGGCACTGAGGCGACATTTTTGAAATGGGCTCTGCTACCAAACTGTGCATAATGGCTGTCAGGGACTGAATCACCTCAGATCCAGGCCAAACGCCAATGCCCGCACCGCGGCCGGTTCCCCCCGCTGTAGTTATAGGTACTGTAGATATCTACAAATTTCTACAAGTTTGCACCTCAATAATGACCTATGCTGTTCCTTTATTTGCTGTCAGTTGAGCTTGTAGTTATCAGAAACCATGGTGTTAAATCTTTGGATTAGTATTTGGATCCTTCAGTACTGATTTTGTACTGTGCATGTTTATATCACTTGGTTCTAACATATGCGCAGTGTAAAAACGTGCCAGTACAGCTTCACAGACTGAATTGCATTTAACTCTGCATCAGTCCCTGAATGTGTGCAGTATTCCTCATTTCCAGAATGGGAAAAGCACTTACTATGCTAATAAGCACAAAGGGCAAGAATATTCAAAATGTTAAAAGGGAATATTTACAGTGACGATAAATTGCGTCACTAATCAAAGTTTACAGTCATTACAGGGATTAAAAAATGTAGATCACCCAATAAGAAACAAATAGCTGCTATATGGGCAATGACAGTTATGCATACTTGCCTAGTCTCCTGGAATGATTGAGAGACTCCTGATTGTGAGGGAGTTCTTCTCCTGGGAGAGAAGACGACCTTCCATATATTGCCCACTTTTCCAGTAAGGAGGGTGAGGTGTGGGCAGGTATTTTTATTGTTCGAAGTTTGGACCACCATTAGTAGAAGTGCTGTGAAGTGACAAGCTGCTTATAATAAATTTGGATACATTGCCATGGCCACAAATAGGGGGCTATGATTAAACCATGAAGCTATTACTGTAACTGTAGTCTTTTGGAAACAAGAATAATTCAAAATGTTATTGGCATTTAAAAATGCTGCTTCAGAAGTCGCAAAGTCCCACGCATCATGGCCAGACTGTCATAGTGCCGGTTATGTCTGAAGTGAGAAGATCACTGTCAAGAGATACTGAGCTGCTAAGACGTCTGCACTTTTGTTGTACTACAGTAGTAGAAGCCGCATTTTACATTAGTAATAAATACAGTGATTTATAATTTATCCTAACATTTCTGTACTGTGTTGTGAGGTAAATTGAGATAACAAATGTGGTAGAGCAGCTCTAAAGCCTTATTTATTAATTTCTAAGAACAAATTACATATTTTTAAAGAAACTAATCCTGACATCTTTAGGTCTCATTGCCCTACATATATAAATGAATAGTAAAGGCAGAAGGAGATGGAAGTTGGAGATGGAAGTATATATAATTGTTCTTATCACTATACAAGTGTTATCTTGGAGTAAATCAAACTGCTTTGTAAGGCTCAGGAGAGGTTACTTCCCCTTGTATGGTGGATGTGACTGCAGGGCAGTCTACTGGCAGAAGAGGATGTTGACACAAGGAAGATCTGACATGTGATGAGAGAGGTCAAGGAAAATGTGCCCTTCAAAGAGGATAGGAAGGTAATACTACATGAGTGATTGTGAATGTTGTATATTTAAATGGAAATTCGTTAATATAATAGAAAACTGTTTACAGGGAATCTTCATTGGTAAGTGTGATAATATTGAACGTCAACATTGCTAAATAAATTCATTTGTTATGATCTCCCAGTTGCTGAACAATAATTATTGTTGTTGTCTACGATAATAACTGATCTAGCACAGTTCACACTGAAGATTTTAGTGATTGATGCATTAATAGATCATTTTAGCCGAGCAATATCAACTCATATCATGTTGGTGCCCACAGTCCTACACTACATTGAGAAAGTAGTTTCATGACTAACTGACTTGTGGGTTTCTCCTACTGTATGTACTGTATGCGTATTGCACAGTACAGAAATACACACACAATAAATACAGACCATTGAGATTTTCAAAATCATACCATAGCGGTATTTACTACTTGCAAACCAGGTTGTTTTTGTATCTATTTCTGTGTTGTAAAGCACTGCATTTTCTGCTATAGAAATTGCAGTTTATACAGATACACTATCACTGAGACGTTACCTCTGCAGTACTTTCAAATGTAATGAAGAAATGCTACAAAACCAATATTTGCTATAGCCATATTGTTGTGCTAAGTCACTGGGCACAACCTTTCAGCCCTGCGTGTGTCAAGATAATAGACACCACACCTGCCTCTGGCTGTCACAGCTGCATGTCTTGTATTACCTTGACATTGTACCATTTAGCTTTATGTAATCATTTTCTTTCAAACAAATGTTGTAGATATTCAATATAATGTCATTTTTTTCATACTTTATTTAATGGCAGATATGATTAATTGGAAAGAGATACATAGCTATTGTACAGTATCTAATCGATTAACTAAAATGAGAAGCCTTTGCAAACAGTGGGCCTGATTGCAAGATGTACGCTAATGTTGCCATCGCTGCGTCTTTGTACTCAGTGACTGTGCAGAAGCCACAGGAGCAGGGCCGTAACTAGGGTAGTGCGACCAGTGGCATGGCACAGGGCACCGCAGGGCAGGGGGCGCTGTTTGGGCCTGTCAATTTTCCTGTTTATTTCTAATTCTCACTTGTAGCTTCCTCTTCTTTTATCCCCAGCAACTCCTGGCCTCCCCTATCTCTTCCCTGGCACTTACCCATGAGGCCATGGCCCTTTTTCAGGTGCACTCTTATATCCCTATTTAAAAAATGGGGGAGGGGGACACCAATGCTCTCTCTGGCACAGGGCACCAAAAAGTCTAGTTACGGCTCTGCACAGGAGGTGTCTTAAGTAAATAGACGCCCACTGCAGGCTTTTCTGATCAGCTGCTGAGTCCAAAGACGCAGTATTAGTGAACATCAGACATCTGAGTAACTCTCAGGTACCTGCTGATGGCGAGGATGTGAAGAGGGGCATGTAGTCAGATCACATACATGCCAGACCTGAAAATAGAGAATACTCACTTTCCTGATGCTGTTAGTTATACTGACTCCGCTACAGTGTTAGATACAGAATGTAAGTGACAAATATACTGTTGTCTTCAGCATTTAGTAAGGGGTGCCAGAAAGGGGAGTGGGTGGTTACAAAGCAATCCGGGCTGGGTCTGTCTGACTACACCACCTTTAGTGACAATATTCACAACAGGTAAAGCGATAGATCTCACTGTATCTAGTGCCATAAAAATAGGTGCACAGAAGTGGAATAGTCCTTAGTATTAGCACATTTTCAGGGTACATATAGGCATGTTTACCCTTGGAACCGGTTGCCAACCTTTGAAAATATTTGTACTGATAATATTATGAGAAAAACAATTAAAATATTAAACAATTAAAATAGGAGCAATATAAAAGTCAGAAATGTGAATTAAGGAGTTAAAAGACATTCTAGGTCAAACAAAAATTCTTACTGTTTGGGCACGTTATATAGGCAATTGCAGGTGTGTTTACAACCAGTTGCACTGCATTTTATCAAAGGCACCCTATACTATTATCATATGTTTGGAAGCACATTTCAATAGGCATTTATCAATGTAGCACAAATGAGCTGATATTAAAGGCATGCACAAATGCACTTATAAAATCGTTGTTTTATTGCTGCATTTCATATACATATAGTTGTGTTCTGCTTTATTATGCTGAATGCCCATATATCTGTAGTACATGTAGTCTGGATAAAGTAGTTAGATCACAGATTACCCAAACTACTATATTAAACCCTTATGGATGTCCATACAGTCAGCAACTATAAATTTAGCCTGGAGGTCGCCACAATAAAACAATATCAGCATCATCTTCTATGTGTGGTCTGTGCCAAGGCATGTGTCATTGTCATCCGATTTCTCAGATTATTTTGAACACAACTCAAGAAGTAGATGAGATCTTACTGTGTAATGAAAAATGCAAGTGTAAGTTTGGGCATCAATGAGGAGAACAATCGTCTGTTCGCAGGTGTCAACATGCTCCATACACTGCAGGAGATAGATATTTGCTGTAAAGTTCAAGCACTTTTTTTTTAATTAAATGAATGTAATGTACTGTATATGCTTTAATATTATTAATATTGTACATCAGGTAACTTGAGTCCAGGCTAATTCAGTAAAAAATGACAGAAACAGATAAATATATCCCATATAAAATGAGACAGATTGACATACTTTTCTTCCGATACTAACATAATTCCATCTTCACAACAAATGCATGCATTACAAAGGTAATTAACAAAAGGTGGTTATCACATATACGTTGCAAAATATTCTCTTGTAAAGAACACATCCTGCCTATTATTCATATATTTATTTAACCCTGTGTAACATCTGTATACACATCACTTTGACACACTGCTCATTTGTCCCTTGTGTTGTAACCATGATTGATGTGCTGGCTATTGAGACTCCACCTATTCATCATAGTATTGTCCGTACACTTAACATTCTCCATCTAATAGACTGCAAAGGGAAGTGACCACTTGGTATGGCATCATTCAGTCAATTGAATACTCAGTTCCCTTTGACAATTACCGTGGATGCAGACTGAACTCCTGTCCAAGCAAATTGACAATATCTTAAGCAGTTATCAGTCACATCACAAGCTAGATTGTGCAGCAGCCAGTTCTTTGTTTCGGACTTTGCCAGCTCATTGGTTAGAGGAAATAGGTAGAAGGTGTGTGTCATTTAGCTTGTACAACAATGACATAGATCTTGCTCTTTCCTGTGTCCACAACATTTTCAGAACAAGGGTTTCTAGGATGTTTACACACGAACACAAATACATTTCTGTTATTTTGCATTTGGTAGAATGTCTTCATGTAAACAGTGAGTACTAGGGGTCAGTGCCTACTTATATAAATACACAATGCACATAAGCTCACACATTTTAAATTTAACTTGGCAGCTGTGATACTCCTTTTAAAATAGCAAGAATCCTCTGCATGAATAATTATCTATGAAATGTTTCTTTAAATAAACAGACGTCCTAAGACTGTCAGATATGTCAGGGGTCATGAAGGTTAACTGTTTATTAGTTAGTGCTGCCAGTTTGCAAGTAGATGTCCAATTTAGTGGAACACCCTATAGGCAGCCCCTCTGAGCAGAAACTACAAGAATGTAAATTACCTGTTACAATTTGTCCTGTGTATCACTTGCTCTAGAAACATGCATTTCGCATGGTGATTCCTGAATTTCTTGCATAGTTTTACATTTACAGGAAAAAAAATCCATTTTCTGCATAGCTGCTTGGGCAAGCACACAAAGTATTTCAAATATGAGCCTATGAGCAGAGAGATTAGTTTAGTAATTTGGCATGTTTTTCATATTTGTATAAGGGAGCTGAGATAACATTGTGTGTGTAATGGAGAGTAGCGCCACAATAGCATACATCAGACCAAAGATTTGCAGCCTATATTATGCTCAGCCCTGTATGCTTACCTGACCATAGCAGAGGTTGGTAAGACCTTGTTCTTGCTGAAAGATACTGTCTGAGAGTAGGAGAATCGGAGTCAGACAGTATAATATAATAGGATAGGGGCTGAAAAGTTACATTTTGATGTTTGGGGAATCCAGAGGGAGAAAAAAGGTAAATTTCTCATGTATTATTATTATTACTATTATTATTACTATTATTATTATTATTATTATACCAGCAGATCCAGTGTGAATAGCTTTTGCCAACACAACACCATCACCAGCTTGACTTCATACCTGCCTTCTGAATTTCGAGGAGTTATCCCAGACAGAGATCATGGCCATACCCTCATGGTGTGATACCAACGATTGGCTGGATAGGGTCATGATAATGTCAATTGGAACACCAGGCCTGATTCATCACGGATCGCAATTGCAACAGCGTACGCAGATCGACCAATGATGCGTATTGCATATGCGTATGCACCACAGTGCTCGTGCACAGGTCAGCATTGCGATTGCAATTGCATTGCAATCATGTACGCAGATATACAAGTTTCCTGGAAACCCCTCCCTGGCCAGCAGCTCAAATAATTACCACAAGTAGTAGTAGTATATAATATGAGTTTACAAGAGTTGCTGCAACAAAATGATTTAAAAGAGACAGAAAAGAGCTGCTGTGCATGCCCAGTGGCAGAGATTTCTCCTACCAAGTCTGCTGTGTGTGATGTGAGTGCTCAACTAGTGCATCATACTGCACTGTATAATTCGTACAGGATTGTGAGTGATGCTGTCGGTCAGTAATACCGCAGTGTAATGTTATTTATACAAGTATTCTGACATTGTTGGTCACTAATACTGTACAAGTATTGTGACACTGTAAGTGGTAGTGCAGTGTATTAAAAAAAAATATTGTGACACTGTAAGTGGTAGCGTAGTGTATTATTCATATTAAATATTGTGACTGTGTGGTAGCACAGTGTATTCTTGAAAATATTGTGGCAGCGCAGTGTATTCACAAAAAATATTGTGACACTGTAAGTGGTACCGCAGTGTATTATTCATAAAAATATTGTGACACTGTAAATGGTAGTGCAGGGTAATCATAAAAAATATTGTGACAATGTAGGTGGTAGCACAGTATTATTCATAAAAAAAATTGTGACACTAAGTGGTAATGCAGTTTATTATTCATAAAAAATATTGTGACACTGTAGGTCATTAATACCACAGTGTAACATTTAAAATTGGTGCAAATTGACGTGTGTGCTGTACCCCACTTCGTTCGTGTTTGTTGATATGGAGAACGATCAGTTGAGAGAAGAGCAGGAACCACATACTAGTACTGGAGCTGCTGCCAGTGGCACCAGTCATGGCGATACTAGTCCGTCTACATCATCTACTAAAGCCGATGCCCAAGGGCATACAGGGCTTAAGTCAGGGCATCTAAAAATCAAAGAAGCAATCTTTAAAACTGGTAAAGAAAAAAACATCAAAGGGAAAGTTAGCTGCAAAAAGAAAATTTGTAATATGCCTTTCACCACACAAAGTGGCAAGGAACGCTAAGGCCTTGGTCTTTATTTATGATTGGTGGTTCTGCCTCTTATGATGATGTAAGTCTTTCTCCATGTATACGTTTTAAAAAAAAATAAACTCGTTAAGGCATAGGAACCAACTGTGTGCTCAGAAGTGTCACAAATCTCTGAGGAGAGTCTAAGTGTGTCGGCGGGTGCCATGTGTGAACCTGACCTTTCCAAAACTGTACTTGAAGAGAAGTCTCCTTCCAACACTTGTGTGTCCTCTGCAAATGTGGGCATGAGCAGCACAAGTCAACATGCTGACATAGAAATCGAGGATGCTTCTGTGGAAGTGCACCAGGATGACGAGTATATTTGCGAAGCTGACACTAATAAGGATGTTGGTGATGAGGATGCTGATGATGAGGATGCTGATTATGAGGATGTTGTTTGTGTAAATCAGGTCCCAGTGGAAACAGTTGTTGCCCATTATATGGAAAAGCCCATTGTCATGCCTGGGCATAAAACAAACAAATCCACTTCTTATGTGTGGAATCATTTCTACCCAAATCCGGACAACAATTGTCAAGCCATCTGTACCCATTGTCATGCTAGAGTAGGTAGAGGTAGGGACCTTAACCATCTAGGAACCTCCTCCCTGTTACATCATCTAAAGTGCATCCATCCAAAATGTTTGCAAAATTCAGAAACTTTGACTAAAATAGTAAAAACAAGCAGTCCAGTGTCAGCTAGCTCCCTTCTCTGCTAGATCCAAGCACCTGGCATCTTCACCACCAACACCTTCATCAACAATATCCTCAATCATGATCTGAACTAGTTCTGCTTCCAATTTAATAAGGCTATCTCAGAACTCCCCTATCTTGGATTCCTCAGAAGAACCCTTGAGTTCTACACCTGCTGCTGCTGGGAGTGGATCTTCATAGCAGAAGGTGACCAGGAAGACTACTAGTAGTAGTTCAAAAAACAATTGACTGTAAAACAATCCTTTGCAAGGGGGAGCAAGTATGACAGCAGTCACCCAGTTACAAAGCAGATCACTGATGCCATCTATGCTGGTATTAGATGTGCGTCTGCTATCCACCATTGGTGCTGTAAGTTTTAGACAGTTAATTGAGGTCCTGTGTCCCCACTACCAAATCCCATCTAGATTCCACTTCACTAGAAAAGCAATTCCCAGCCTGTACAGGGACGTTAAAAAAAAACGTAATTAGTGTCCACCAAAATGCCGTTTTACCCACTGTCCACTTAACCACAGATATGTGGACAAGTGAAACAGGGCAAACGCAAGATTACATGACTGTAACAGCCCACTGGGTGGGTATATTGCCTTCAGCGCCACCAACAGCAGCGGCAGCATCTAAGAAACAGCAGCTCATTCAAATGCAGGCTACTCTGTGTATCACCGGTTTCACAAAGAGGCATACTGCTGACAGCCTCTTAGAAAAACTCAGGGAAGTCATTGCAAAATGGCTTAGCCCACTTGGACTCTCCTTGGGATTTGTGATTTCTGACAACGCCACCAATATTGTGAGAGCATTACAGCAGGGTGAATTCCAACACGTCCCATGTTTTGCTCACACAATCAACTTGGTGGTACAAAATGTTTTAAAAAACGACAGGGCTGTGCAGGAGATGCTCTCTGTGACCCGCAAAATTTCTGGACATTTTCGCCATTCAGCAGGTACATATAGAAGATTGCAGCACCTGCAAGAGATGTTGAAATTACCCTGCCACCACCTCAAGCAAGGAGTAGTTAAAAGGTGGAACTCCACCCTTTATATGCTTCAGCAGATGGAGGAACAGCAAAAAGCCATCCAAAGAATTATGACATCGGAAGAGGAGGAGGAATGTACCTTACTCAAGCTCAGTGGAAAATACTTTCCGTGTTGTGCAAAGTGCTGAAACCCTTCGAAGTAGTCACCTGTGAAGTGAGTTCAGTCAGGTAATTTCCCTAATTAGACTGTTGGAAAAGCAGCTTGAGCTGAAATGAAGTGATTCCGCTAAGTATGTCAGACTTGTAGATCAAGTTTTTTATTCGCTTTGCCAGGGTCAAAGGGTTGCCAGGACCTTACAATTGGATCAATACATTTTGGTGACCATGCTGGATCCTAGGTTTAAGTCATATGTTGTGCCTTTCTTCCTAGTGGACACAGATCTGAAGAGATGCAAAGAGCTATTGGTAAGGAAATTGTCATCTCAAGTGGCACGTGATGCAGCAATGGCTCCTCCCTCAGTTTCTCCAGCAAGTGCGGCTGCCAGGAAAAAACGAAACTTTCACAAAATAAGACAGACTAATGATATAGATGAGTCAATACAACCAAGTTTTGACATCTGGTCAAATCTAAAAGAATTGCCTACAATTAATGAAACCTCTACCACAACTTCATCTGATACGGTCACCATTCAAAGAATGGTTGAGGACTATTTTAATGATAGCATCCAAATAGACATGTTAGACAGTTTTCTTTACAACTGGCAGGAAAAAAAGGAAATTTGGAGGCCCTTTCACAAACTGGCTTTGCTTTACTTGAGCTGCCTGCCCTCCAGTGTGTACTCAGAGTTTTCAGCACAGCCAGGAACCTTGTCAGCAATCGGTGTAGGAGGCTACTTCCTCAAAATGTGGAATAGATGATGTTCTTCAAAATGAACTACAAATTTCACGAGGAAGACCTTTACCGCCAATTACATCCAAAAATTATACAGGCACCTGAGGTTGTAATGGTGGAATCCAGCGGGGACGAACTAATATTGTGTGAAGATGTAGTACACACAGATGAGGGTGAGGAATTGGATGATGATGGCGACAACATCTTGCCTCTATAAAGCCAGTTTATGCATGGAGAGATCATTGCGAGCAATATCAGCTGCCTATTGGTAGCTTGTTTTGTGGGGCCTCAAAGAAGCCAATCGCTTCAGCCACAATTGGCAGTCCCTGTCGCTGAAGTGATTGGTTTGTTAAACTGTGCATGTCCTGTTTACTATGTACAACATAAGGGTGGGTGGAAGGGCCCAAGGACAATTCCATCTTGCACCTCTTTTCTTTGCATTAAGTGCTGTTTGGGGCATTGCTGCTTGACATTTTAAATTTTATAGTTAATTAACTGCCATCCTGTCTGCCACTGCAGTGCCAGTCTGTGCCATGTTGGAAGCTGAATTGCCACATGTTAGTGCCACCCACTGCTGTAGCTTAGCTTAGTCAGCCAGCTAGCTCAATGCAACCTTTTGGCCTAAACTGGATGAAATCAATGTTGTGAGCTGTGAGGTGGTCAACATTGACTGGAAATGACTGGATATAGATGTTATTGAGGTTAATAATACTGTAGGAACAAAAACAGGCCCGAATTATGTGATTTCAGCTGTTTTTATGATTTTTTAGAAAAATTACAGATCCAAAACCAAAACACGCAAGGGTGGTGTTTGTAATACCAAATCCAGATCCAAAACCTTGAAGGAGATCCAGATCCAAAACCAAAACATGGGGGTCGGCGCACATCATTATATTTAACATGTTTCCCCTACAGTCTATAGACCATCTATAGTATTAATTATTAATAGTGTACTACATACACTACCCAGCGTATAAGGAGACCAATGTGTACATATATGTCCATGCAGGGCCGATGCTAGCGTGTTCGGCGCCCCCCTGCAAACTATAAATTTGAGGCCTCCTCACCTCAGTAATGGTCCCTTGTGTACCAATTCTCCTAGAAGAGTCACATTTTTCCTCTGTAAACCAGTTACCAATATTGCTTCCAGTATCCACAAAGGAGCAGCATTAGGATGCACACACAGTAGGTGTATAATATTAGTTGGAATTAATTTGTATTGCTGCTAACTGGTCCCGAAAAAAAACAGAAGTTGGTTCTACAGATCAAACTAATTTAATTTATGTTGTAGGGGTTCCCAGATGTTTATTTTAGAAATAGATGAGCCCAACTTACAGTACTTGGCATTTCTGAATATATAACTGTATTATAAAAAGGGTTAAAGCCCAATAAACTCTTCGCATTACATTGCCATACTGTATATTGTAAAGTGGCCCTTTATATGTATTTTTATTTCTAAGCTGAAGCGCATTTTAATTTTGTGTTAGAAAAAAAACAATAAGAAAGAGAGCTTGCAATCTATTAGATCATTTACAGTAAACATGTATTTCGTTAGACACGTTTTCAGAAAAACATACACAATGTATAATTGACGACCGATATCAGCTCATTTTTGTTTTGCAAGTGTCTACAGCCATGTTGGCATTTTATTCTATTTGCAGAATTACACAATGAAGCTGCCAAATTTGTTTGTCATTTTCTTCCATTACATAGAACAACGCAAGACTGTTTTGTCTGTTTCGGCACTAGGTTTCTGCACTCCAAGGGGCCTATGTATCAAGCTGATTTTTACATAAAATTATGCATAGTTTAGGAGTTTAGTCCCAATAGTTTACACCATCTTCAGATAGTATAAACTGCTGTAAGCCTATAGGGGCTCCAGGGGCAGGAGAGCGGTCTTTCGATCTTTCCCCGCAGTCTCTGGAAGCTGACGCTGTGCGCATGCACAGTGTCAGCTTCCCCCACAGGAGTCTTTCACTTCTGTGAAAGACCTCAACAATTTACCGGGGATATAACTTGCAGGGACAGTTCCCCTATGTGAAAATATCCCTGGCAATATGGATACATAATAATCGCGACTGGTCTGCTAGTATTAGTACATAGACCCCAAGTAAACTCAAGTAAAACATTGCCACCATCCCCAACATGCCACCCTTCAGAGCAACGTCTGAGTGCAGACATGGCGGCAAGATATAGATATATATATATACTGTATATATGTATATATATATATATAGTATACACATACAGTACTTATTTATGTTTACACTAGGGATGTGCAGGCTCGGATAGGTTCGAGTTTGCACGCCGAGTTCGGATTTTTCCCTCCAAAAAAACGGAACTCAGAAAGAGGCAAAACGTCATCTTGCATGGACAAACATCATCATTCCTGCCTCTTTCTGAGTTCCGTTTTTTTGGAGGGAAAAATCCGAACTCGGCGTGCAAACTCGAACCTATCTGAGCCTGCACATCCCTAGTTTACACATATATATATTTCAACATATATGTATTGTGACACAGTCGGGATAGGGGGTCCCTCTCCTGGGTAGCTGGACTCCCTCTGTACACACACAGCAGCCGGAGAAACAGGACACAATTCTGGGGTTCTCATGCAAGCTGGTCGGAGACAGTCTATATTGTACTGGACACATAAATAAAACAAAACACAAACAAAATCCTAGCCCGTCTGGGCTCTAACTAGACAGCAGGTTCCCTCACTAACAGAAGAGCCACTTTCAGGTGCAAGCCCTAACGAGCCTGCTACCAGGCTGAAATGCCCAACACCTGGAGTGGCCTGTGGATGGAGCCCTCACATCCACACCCCCAGGACCCATTCCGGCTTTTCACTAAAGCAGACATTTCTAGTCTGTCCTGCCCCACATAGAATCTGCTGATCACCAGCGCCATCTCTCGTGATACTGCCACAACATAGGGGGGGTCACTGGCTAGAGGGAACAAGAGTGGCGGCGCTGCTGGTGGTGGTGAGGAACTGCTTAGCTAGGCAGGCTCAGCCTGCTGCCTGGCTGTCATTTAATAGCATGTAAGGCTTAGAGCAGCGGGGAGGAGATGAGAGGGGTGGGAGGGGGGAAGCCTGGACGGGAGAGGGTACAGCAAGGGATGGGAGTCTGTGTGAAGAGCAGCTCAGGCTCAGCTGCGCTTCTCTGCAGCATTGTCTTATTGAGACTTTTTAACAGACTCCGCTACTACTGATCTACTTTCATCACTTCATATTATTTTTATTTCAATATCCAGATATATATATTTTTTATGCATCTTAGATCAACTATTTGATTGTTTCTGTATTGCACTTTTTTGGTCACGAAACTAGGAACTTGTGATTGTGTACCCGAACTGGGTTGAGTGACAGAGACACCTGAACCAACGGATGGTTGAAAACTGGATGGTTTAATGTAGTTTCTACTAATACAGGAATAGAGGTAACTGTAATATATGAAGTTATAATATAGTCCACAGTGCAGAGATAACGCAACTAGAAGATACTGAATAAAGTTGTAGAACAAAAGTCTCTGAATAGTCTCTGGACTTGGAAAAGGATTTGTAGGAAGAACTGTAGACTTGGAACTGAATAAACTCGAAGATTTGGAGTTAGACTTCAGACTGGAGTTATGAGGATGAGCTTGAAGCATTAAAATTAGATTCTGGACTGGAGTAATGAAGAATGAACTTGAGTATTCGAGTTGACTCCAGACTGGAGTAATATGGAATGAACTTGAATGTTGGAGTTGACTCCGGACTGGAGTAAAGTGGAATGAACTTGAAAATTGGAGTTGACTCCGGACTGGAGTAATGTGGAATGAACTTGAATATTGGAGTTGACTCCGGACTGGAGTAATATGGAAGGAACTTGGAGTTTGCTCTGGACTGGAGCAATATGGAATGAACTTGAAACTTGGAGTTGGCTCCGGACTAGAGCAATATGGAATGAACTTGAAACTTGGATCGGACTCCGGACTGGAGTAGAGTGGAATGGGTAACTTGGATCTGACTCAGGACTGGAGTAGAGAGAAATGGGTAACTTGGAATTTGGATCTGACTCTGAACTGGAGTAGAGTGGAACTTGGATCTGACTCCGGACTGAAGTAGAGTGGAACTTGTAAACAGAATTATCACACTGAGAGCTCAGGAACATAGGTCATGCAGGAACAATAGACATTGTTGCACTGGCAACTAGCATGGGTCACAGGACGGTCTTTTATACCAGCAGCCAGATGCGGATAGGCTGAGGCAAGCTGAGACCGCTAGTGACTGGATACATGGCACCACCTGACCCGGACAAAGATGGCCGCGCCCATGGTCTGGAAGACCTGTGTACTAGCGTGCCATGCGCACATGGATCAGCGGCAGATGAACTCAGACAACAGCGGGGATGTTGCAGACGACTTCCTAGAGAAGGCCCAGAGTTGAGAATCACACGGCCAGCAGGCCGGTGGCACCTCAGACCACGATGGCACAGGTGCACAGGGAGATGCAGGGGTCTCAGACGGAGGTCTCTTACACGGTTTGTGACATTTTTATATTATGCAGCAATAAATAACTATTGTGTGTTCAACCAAGCCATACGGTGTCCTATATGTTTATGTATGAGGTACAGTCAGGGCCGGTTCTCCCGTTACGCATGGTATGCAGCTGCGTAAGGTGCCACATAGTGAAGGGCGCCTCAGCTGCGTACCATGCGGGCCACGGTGCAGACTGTGTAGCGCTGACCGCCGGCAGCTGTGTGTTTGCTTTAGCAGCTGATTAGAGCCAGACAGACTCTCATCGGCTGCTGCTCCCACTGCCAGAGCCGGACATCTTCCGGCTCCCGCAGTGGGTAATGGGAGTGACGTCATGATGTGACGTCACTCCCATAATGCAAAGCGGCGGACGGAAGAGCTGGTATCGGCGGCGGGACAAGGAGCGGGTTTTAGGTAAGTGTTGTTTTTTTAATTTTCATTGCGTCTCTACTGCGGGGGCACTACAAGGGGGGATTACTAGGAGGGGAATACTACTTATGACACTACAGGGGATAATACTACTGGGGGCGCTACAAGGGGGGATTACTAGGGGAGGAATACTACTTATGACACTACAGGGGGTAATACTACTGGGGGGCGCTACAAGTGGGGATTACTAGGGGGGAATACTACTTATGACACTACAGGGGGTAATACTACTGGGGGGTGCTACAAGGGGGGATTACTAGAGGGGAAATACTACTTATGACACTACAGGGGGTAATACTACTGGGGGGCGCTACAAGGGGGGATTACTAGAGGGGAATACTATTTATGACACTACAGGGGGTAATACTACTGGGGGGCGCTTCAAGGGGGGATTACTAGGGGGGGAATACTACTTATGACACTACAGGGGGTAATACTACTGGGGGGCGCTACAAGGAGGGATTACTAGGGGGGAATACTACTTATGACACTACAGGGGGTAATACTACTGGGGGGCGCTACAAGGGGGGATTACTAGGGGGGGAATACTACTTAAGACACTACAGGGGGTAATACTACTGGGGGCGCTACAAGGAGGGATTACTAGGGGGGGAATACTACTGGGGACACTACAGGGGGTAATACTACTGGGGGGCACTACAAGGGGGGGTTACTAGGGGGGAATACTACTGGGGACACTACAGGGGGTAATTCTACTGGTGGCACTACAAGGGGGGATTACTAGGGGGGGAATACTACTGGGGACACTACAGGGGGTAATTCTACTGGGGGCACTACAAGGGGGGATTATTAGGGGGGAATACTACTTATGACACTACAGGGGGTAATACTACTGGGGGGTACTACAAGGGGGGATTACTAGGGGGGAATACTACTGGGGACACTACAGGGGGTAATACTACTGGGGGGCACTACAAGGGGGAATTACTAGGGGGGAATACTACTAGGGACACTACAGGGGGTAATACTACTGGGGGCACTTCAAGGGAGGATTACTAGGGGGGGAATACTACTGGGGACACTACAGGGGGTAATACTACTGGGGCCACTACAGGGGGTAATACTACTGGGGGCACTACAGGGGGTAATACTACTGGGGACACTACAGGGGGTAATACTACTGGTGGCACTACAGGGGGGGAATACTACTGGGGGCACTACAAGGGGCAGATTACTACTGGGGGCACTACAAGGGGGGATTACTACTGGGGGCACTACAAGGGGGATTACTACGTGGGGCACTACAAGGGGGGGACCACTACTGGGGGCACTGCACAGGGGGGACCACTACTGGGGGCACTGTAAAAGGGGCACTGCATAGGGGGTACCACTACTGGGGGCACTGCATAGGGGGACTACTACTGGGGGCACTATATAAGGGGAATACAACTGGGTGCACAAGGGGCACTGCACAGGGGGGACCACTACCGGTGGCACTGTAAAAGGGGCACTGCATAGGGGGGTGCCAAAAAATATACTTGCTTACCAAAAAATTTGGGCTAGGGCCAGCCCTGGGTACAGTATATGCATATGTTGCCATTTGGTAAACAATCAAATAATTGTGTCAATATCCTTTTCTAACTACTAAGCCCATTAGCGCGGTTCATTCTAGTTATTCTTGCAGCTGCCTGTCATACAGTTTGACAGGTGCAGGGGCAGCCGGCAGGATTAACAGCAGTAACAGCAGCAGCTGCAGGGAGAGCATCTCTCCAGCCTGGCACCTCCCTGCAATGCAGGATCTGCTAAATGGGTTGCGCCGGGCCTGTGTCCATGTCTTTTGTTGGGTTCTTCTGCTGCTCTCTCAACTCATGGACTTGCTCCAATGCTCCGCAGAGCAGGGGAATTGGATTCTGGAATGATACCAACATCCAAAAAACAAAATATTCAACTCAGGAGGCCAGGAACTACTACCGCATCTAATGGCTTACTGTGATCTCCGCACATCTTTTCCTCACTTCCTTCTCATGCCCCTGATTATCGCCTATAATGGAGACTGTGTGCCACTGCCGGAGTCTGTAATTATACCACTGTGTTACCACTGCTATATATTATATACATCCCACTGCAACCACTGTGTGCATATATGCATATAGGTGCATTGTATATCCAGCAATAACCCCATATGTTCTTTCTTGCATCTGGAGATATTGCATTGTGCATCTGCTGCATACTGTTTAACCCTGTGTTATTCTGCAATAAACTAATCCCTGGTTAAGTTATCTGCCGTATGCATTAAAGGCCTGATTCAGCAAGGAATGCAGTTGCTTATACACACGCAATCGGCCAATTTTTGCGTTCTGCGCGTTCACATACATCGCAGTGCGCGATAACTAGCCACTGCGATCGGGACTGTGATCCCAGAGGATATGCAGACCCATGGCAGAGTGACTGGAAGGAAGTGCCGTTTGTGGGTGGTGCCGGGGGTTGTCGGCCGAATGCAGGCGTGCCGTTTCAGGGGTGTGCATACATTAGCCACTGCGATAACATACGCAGCCTGAGGCCTCGTAGCGTGCGCTGAAGTAAGCAAATCCTGAGTGAGGTCTGACCTGCCCTAACTGTGCATATGGGTCAGATGTTACTCGATGTTACCGATTGTTTCTCTGTGTTGCCCAAGTATATGGATGTGAGTAAGGGGAAATGGGCATCCTTATGTCAGGCTGCGATCGCAATGCGAATGTAAACATCTACATATCACCGCTAATATTAGCAACTGCGTTGTGTGCGTATAAGCAGAAAAGCGATCCATGATAAATCAGGCCCTAACCTCCATCACACATCGCTGTTACCATCATAGGATTTGCCATTATACTGTATGTGCCTGCAGCAAACATCATCATCATCAAGTCCAAAACCTGAATACAGTTTATGTAGGTTAAAATTTTATATATTGTTTCTAGTGTATGTCATGATCCCTATAAATGAAAATAACACACATTCCTAAGAGGCACACTGTTGCTGTACCGCACTTGCATGTTAACACTACTGATTCATCTCGCTAAGCTCATGGTACTACAAGTGCAAGATATGTGTAACTCATATGCGCAGTGTATCAGTTTTGCACCATAATGTGGCTTTATGTTACGTGAATATGGATCGCCAGGATTTAACAAAGACAGACCACAGCAGATATCTCCAATATCCCGGGCTTCCTGAGGGGCCTGGGGGGGGGGCCCAGGTCTGACGCCGCCCCCCCCCCTCCCTCACAGCAGCCCACCACACAGCATGAGCTGCAGTGGGAGAATGCTCGTGGCTGCTGAGTAGCAGCCACAGCAGTCTCCTATGCCTGTGGGGGGAGCAATCACACTGATTGCGCCCCCCTAGCTTTACGACGGGCTGAGGGGGCTCAGACGCCCCCCTCGCCAGCGTGAAGCGGTGCTGAAAATCTTTTTTTTTTCGAAGTCGCACAGCGCATGCATCCCGATTCTTACCTCAAGGAGACGCAGAATGGATTAGGATGCAGGGAGTGTGGACTACAGTGGGCGTTTCTGGGAGGTAACAGGGGGGTGGCTGAGCAGATGCTGGCAAGTCGCTGACAGCTGCTACATTCAAAGACTCACACAGGAGGCCATGGTCAGACAGATAAACTGCAGCCGTCAAATGTGAAGTTTGGAGGGTGCCGGTGCACCAATTGTGTGTCTAAAGATGCACAGAGTCGGATTTGCTGGCATACAATATGAGCTGTCAAACTTTCTCATTTTTTTTTTTATAAAAATGAGGCAAAAGGATAGAGAGAAATAGAGAATGGAAAGAAAGAAAAGGGAAAGATAAACTACTCACAACTTAAATGAGTCACAGGCAGTACACATACAGTAGATAAGAAAGCCATCAATGAGCCATATTCAATTTGAGCGGACCCGCAACACTTTTCAGCCTCCCGGACTTTTTGCCTACATCGTGTGTTTTGCAGGCGGAAAAGTATCGCGCGCGTGCCCGCTTTACCCCTTATTCAATTTGAAAGTACGTGAAAACGGGACCCGGCGAAACTTCAACAAGCGGAAAGTCCTCTCAGATTTGGGGAAATCAGCCTGACACCCCCCAAAAGATGCTCTGACAAGGGGTTAGCTATGGTTACCCCCGATTTGGCTTGCTGAAGGTATCTTCACTCAAAGATAAGCTTGTCAGAAGCTCAATTGAAATTAATAAGAGATCAAGTATCAGGAGTAAGGGCTTTTTTCGATGTGGGACGTGTCTAATGTGCAAAACTGTAAAAGACTTTGAAGTGAATGGCAAAGTTTACCCTATTTATGATTTTATTACTTGTAGTACTACTAATGTGATATATGCATTAACATGCTCATCTTGCCGAGAGTTTCCTCCATTTGGAACGCAAGGAAGTAAGTGGATAACAGCCACTTCCTGTAGTGTGGAACGCATACAAAGCGGAAGTGATATGACTTCACTTCCAGTGACGTCACTTCCGGTGACGTCACTTCCGGAGACCACGAGGAGGAGGCGAGGAGGGAAAACTGAGTTATTTTCCAGATATTGGAAGGGGTATTTAAAGCCCTGGAGACGCTTACTCACCATGCTCCTGAGGAAGAATCAAACAATTCGAAACGTGTTGAGCTGGTGACCGCACATGGAACGCTGAGACGGGGGAATCGTGAACTACAGGAGGGATCACATTGGTATCCAGAACCACTGGTTTCTCTCTATTTACATCTTATATCGATACCCCCATCCTGCTTTTCCGGTGTGATGCATGTATATAAGCGGTTTTTATTCTGTTTAAATGTGAGTGTTTTTTTGTCTGAATAAAATTTTCTGTCAATACATACAGTATTGCACTATTTGTGGTATATTCTTCTCTTTTTGAGTTGATCTACATTTGAAGTTGGAATTTCCTATGGTGTTACAGACTGGATATACTATACGTTTTCTACCTATTTTGAAACATGTGAGTGTTCCTTTGTCATCACCAGTATAAGTGTAATTTTATTATCATTATTGCACTATGTTTGGTTTCTCTTTTTTGAGATATTGATGCAAAGGAAGCGGAATTGGAATTTCACACATCTTGAAATTGGAGGAATAAATACTGGAAGATTTACATACAGAGGATTTCATTGTGGTTCCTTTTTGGAAATATAAGGAGACATTGTGTGGCAGCGCCAAAGGGTGATACTTGACTTTGTTTATTTGTATGTTTTTTCAGAGGGCAAGTGAGGAACCTCTTAAAAGTCTCCCCTAGGCTGCAGTCATTTATTGCGCATATTTGGAACATTACAGCAATAAAGTATGTAAAATATTGGGTACAAACTAAGGCCCTCATTCAGAGCCGTTCGCTATTTGCGGTCGTTTGTTCAAAAACAAGGGGTGGCTATTCAAATGATCCGTTCGCACATTGCAGTCTGTTCACACCTCTAAGTCTGAACGAGCGAGCAAAACATACGCTCGTTTATTTGATAAACACGCCCCCTGGCCGCTCGCACCATACGTCATGTCCGCTATTTATTAGATTAATCGAGTACATCGTACAGCGTATGAACTGCTCGCTATTCTTGTGGTTGGTTTTTTCAACCGCTATTTTGCGAGCAGTTCTGAGTTTAAAAAAACCAAGTGACGTGGTCAATGACGCTGCTGGATTAATTATGCACACCCTTAAAACGCCCGTTTTGACCTTTAAGCACGCCTGCGTTCGAAATCCACTCCCCCGTTTTCAAGCACCTTCCCCTGTTACCACCCACATACGCCTCATTCTGTCACTCAAAATAGCAGGCACTCGCTATATAGCGTACAAACGATTTTCGGCCACACTGACTGGTTCGCGCATGCGTACTAAAAACCGTACGCATGCGCAGATGTGCGAACATCGCTCGGAACGAGCGTACTGCCGCTAACGAGCGGCTCTGAATGAGGGCCTAAGTGCCTGATTCAGATTTGATAATAGAGTAAGAAAGAACAAGTAACTTTGCATCTTGGTAAAACCATGCTGTACTGCAGGTGGGGCAGGTGTAAAATGTGCAGCGAGATTTAGATTTGGGAGGGGTGTGTCCAAATAAATTTAAATTGCAGTGTAAAAATAAAGCTGTCCAGCATTTGTGGACTTCATGAAAAAGCAGCCAGGATTTACTCTCCATGTAAAATGAATGTATGTATTTGCACCCCTTGCATTGCAACATGGTTTGTCCAGGTACAGAGTGCCTGATTGAGAGGTGGACGGAATTGCACAGCCGCACACAAGCAGCTGTGCAATTCCGTCCATTTAAAATGCAGATGCAGGTGTCACACACCTTCTTGCTGCATTTGCGTGATCCCGGTCACAAGCTAAAGCTTCCCGCAGGCAGGCTGGGTCCTGGCAGCTTGCAAGGCCAGGAAGTCTGCGTGCACCCACACAGACCCTCGCCTCGTCCCTCCCGGAAAATGGTGGCGACATGCCCCCATTTCCAGGAACTCTGCCAGGGAACGCCCCCGCTCCGCCTCCCAAATGCAGCCTATCAGTCAGTCTACGTCTGGGACACACTGCGAGCGGGCTCGCAGTAGTAGCAGGGCTGCACATGCGCAGTACACCTGCTGCGCATACGCAGTCCTTCAAACATCAGAGATGTGCGCTAAATATCGGGTCAGCGTACATCTCTGAATCAGGCCCAGAGTTACTTGCTCTATCTTACTCTCTTCCCAACTCTGAATCAGGCCAAAAAAACCTCAGAGCTACCATAAGGTTAGGCTAGATACGTAATAAGGACCAAGCAGTATTTTTAAATACTTTCATTAAGCGATGCAGTGGCTGTGGGCATGTGATCAGTATATAAAGCTGCCATTTGTTATATATTTGTTATATATATATTTCATCCCCCCTAGTCAGCAGCAAAGTCCAAAATTCAAAAAAGGGAGCCACACCAACTGCCAGTGAGGATGGCAGTTGGTGTGGTTCCCCTATTTGAATTTTGGACTGCCCCTCCTCTGGAGTCGCCACTGCTAGTCGGAATTGGTATGACATGCCGCCGGACCTAAGCCCAGCGGATGTAATACCGACGCCGGAAGACAGAACAGTGAAGATCCCGACAGCGTGAGTATTTTAACTCAGGGCCGTAGCTAGGGTAGTGCGGCCGGTGCCATCGCACAGGGTGCCACAGGTCAGGGGGCACTGTTTGGGCCTGTCAAACTTCTGTTTATTATCATTCTTGCTTGTAGCTTCCTCTTATTTCATACCCAGCATCTCCTGGCCTCCTCTATCTCTTCCCCATGAAGCCATGGCCCTTTTTGGGTGCATTATGTCCCTTTGAAAAATGAGGGGGGGAACCAATGCGCTTTCTGGCACAGGGCACCAAAAAGTCTAGTTACGGCTCTGTTTTAACTATTCCTAACCCTTCCCCCCTAATCCTCCTTTAGAGGTGTCTAACCCTAACCTCCCCCCTAGTGCCTAACCCTAACCTCCCACCAGAGTGCCTAAACCTAACCCCCCTTCCCCCACCCTAAACCTAACCCTCCCGGAGGGGAGCCTAACCTTAACCTCCCCCCTAGTGCCTAACCCTTACCCCGCCTTTTCCTAGCCTAACCCTAACCTTCCCCGGGGGGTGCCTAACCCTAAGTCCCCCTGGGGGTCCCTAAACCTAACCCCTCCATCCCTGGGCTAAGTGTTCTACTTACCCGTCGCAGACGATCGGGATGGTGGGGGTCGGTGTTCTGTGGTCGGGATTAACATAGGCGTCGGTAGGCATCAACATTCATCGCGTCTGTGTGTTATGTGCCAATATAAACCAGTACACAACACTTATTTATTGTCCAGACGTACTCGAAAACTGAGTCGATAAAGAAGGCATGCCAAAGACAATTCATTGAATTTATTTATATTTGAATACACATCAATTACTTTAAAAGTTATAAGAAAAACTTTGGGGCCAATAGCAAGTGAAACACCCTATAGAACCAGTCTCAATGTCTAATAAAGCAGTTTGTCTCTCAAAATATAAGACTGTGACTAAATCTGCTTTCACCATGCTCAGTGAGGGAGAGGTCAGAGAGAGCGATGGTTCAAAATCTGGATTAACCCAAAGTGGTATATATTTGGTAAAATCTGGGTTGGAGTGAAGACATTTATGTATGGCTAGCCAGGCTATGTAAGTGTCTTCAAAAAAACATTGTTGAGGGTCCCCTTGGGGATTTTGGAACATGGGTTGTGTAAGAGAGCAGCTGGAGGATATAGGGTAAATAAGGATTCCTCTGAGGTTGGGTTAGTAAAATGGTCATTCCTTAAACACCAATCAGAGATCTAAAAGTGTCCGCATGACAGGAGTCTACTATGTTAGGGAGATCAAGTCCTCCATTACGTTTGGGATGATGAGTCCGATCCTAGCAATGCGTGGTGTCTTACGGTTCCAAATGAAACAAGGCAAAGCTGCTGTACAGAGTACAGTATTCATATAGGAAGCATCTGATGGGGATAAGACAATCTAGGAAAAACTACACTGCAATTAAGCACTGCAATTCTGCCCAGTAATGATGATGGCATGTTAACCTAGTGTTGCATCAGCTGCTTTATTTTGCTATTAATCAGTGTAAAATTTAAACTATATACACAGCTCAAGGAAGACGGAATATAAGCACCTAAATACTTCAAAACATTTTTAGTAATATGGAAATGAGAAGAAACAACATGATGTAGGTGCAGCAAATCTGGGCGGGTAAGGGGGAGAACGTCTGATTTCTGCAAATGTATTTTATAACCTGCAAACAAACTGAAATAAGCAATGTCTTCAAGTATAGCTGGGACAGAAATAGAAGGACGAGATACAAATAAAAGCATATAATCCACAAATAATGAGAGTTTTACCTCAGTGTGGACAACCGGGATACTGTAATAATGGCTATGTGTGCGTGGAGAAATGGCTAAAGGTTCTAGTACAAGAGCAAATAAGGGAGATAGAGAACAACTCTGTCAGGTGCCTCTTTGGTTAGGAAAGCCATTAGCAATAATGCAGGAGGTTGAAGGAAACGTACAATGTTTGTAAGAATACTATTATCTGCGAAGGGAAGCCAAACCTGTGTGTAAAGTTTCATAAATATGGTCCCATCTAGACAATAGGATGAATATCTTCATGAATATCTTCAAGACACTGCAGAGCAGACAAAATTTTACAGATGTTAGAGACAGAACTCCTGCCTCACACAAATCCAGTCTGGTCTTGATGCACCAATAAGGGGATTACAGATTTAAAAAGTTCTGCTATTATTTTAGTGAATAACTTATAGTTCACATTCAATAATGAAATGGGATGGTAAGAAGCTGGTGATTGTAGGTCTCTGCCAGGTTGGGGAGAACCTTAATTATGGCTTAATTGAAGTGGGCAGGGAGGATCCTGTCTGGTCCTTCATTCAGCAAATTTTGCCTTAGTGGCTGCAGAGGGAGTACTATGCAAGCATTGTTAAACCGCTGTAATCTCTGTCTAGTTGCTGTTTGTTAAAGTGCAAGATAAATAAAATATTTCTCTGAATGACAGCTTTAGCAGTTTTCCAATAAAGAAAAGGATTATCTTGGTGTTGGGAGTCAGAAAAGGCATAAGCATTCCAAGATAATATGGATGCTGACCATACTTGTAGGATTGGTGTAGACCCAGAGCAGGAGTGTGCACTCTAACGTATAGGTGGTTTTCATCAGGGACCCACACAAGGGGGTTTGGGCTTTGTTGTGTCTGATATGCAGGTTATGGCCCTCTGATTGGGTTCCTAGTGTATAGGCTGGTGGACTCTGGATAGAACAAAGGTAAATAGAAAACTGGTCACCAATGGGTGTACTGGAAAGAGGTCATCAGGCAAGGGTCAGAACTAGGCGGGCACCATTGTATCAGGTGACGGGCAGAAGCAAGTCAGGAGGAATCCAAAGTCCAAACCAGGAAGTCACGAGAGGCAGTACAAGGAAGCAGGTGAGAAGAATTGTCAAATGGACCGGATTAGATGCAGGTAAGTACATGGGAGGTTCATACAGAAAAGACAATGGAGTAATGAAGTTTGCTCATGCAATGAATAGTGCCCAGATCCTACCTTAAATAGGGATAGGATTCAAATTTGGCACCAATATGACGTCATTTTTGCGCACATCCCTAGGGCATATGCCTTTTGTCTGCAAGGACGAGAGACAGAGTCAGCCCTCACAGCAACCAGAGAGAGGGTTCACTGACCAGCCCCACAGATGTTGGGCAGAGAGACTGGGATGGATGCTGGACAGCAGAATGTCTATCTGTAACAGAACCGCAGCTGCCCGGGGAGCACCAATGCCAGCAGACCCACTAAGAAGTTGCAGAATATCCTAAAACTTGTAGGAGGCTGTCAAATATGAAGAGAAACAGTAATGTTAAAAATCTCAAAACAAGCACAGAGAATGCAACCCATTAGAAGGAGTGGTCCGTGAGACCCTGGATTTCGATGGCAAAAAAGGAGAGTGGTAAAAATGAATCAGAAAGGAGGATATAATCTATTCTGAAATGGTCTTTGTGTAGTTTACAGTAAAATAGGTATTCTTTATTAAGGGGATGATATAGTTGCCAGACATCTACAAGAGGCAAACTATTAAGAAGGTAGGTGACACCATCCTTATGTTGGTAAGCCTTTTGCAGATGATTGTCTATCCAGAAAATGTGAGGTGACCACATTGAGATCTCTTCCCAACACTATAGAGGTGTCATCAAAGGGGAACAACATTAAATATTAAATCTACTGGTGATACCCAGATAACCAAGCAAACTGGCCTGATCTAGATTAGTACGCTAATGCCGCTACCACTGCGAATGTGTATGCAGCTGCTATGTGAAACTATGCAAATATCTTAGACACTGGGAGATGTACAAAGCCGCCTACCTGTGGCGTTTTAGACCAAGCATCTGCATAAAAAGTCGCAGCATTTGCATACAAAGATGCAGAATCAGTTGCAGATCATTCGAATGTGTCAGGCCTGAGTGAGTCTATGGTTCTGCAGAATGGCTGTGGAAATTGAGACAATGAAGCCATATGGATGGGTGTATGGATCGCAAAAGCAGGGTGTGACATGCCCCCGAAACGGTTGTAACACACATACTTTCTTTGCCGTCTCTACCCATTACCTCTCTTGAGGGCTCTTTGACTGTCGATCACACTGAAATGTAAAAGTCGCTGTGAGCGACGACATTTATGCACCTTGGCACACATTGGGTACGTGAAAATCATACATAGCAAATTGTAGAATGAAGACGAATACATTGACTTTTTGGCATGGTGTAACGAATCCTTTTGTAAGAAGGCCATAGCAGCCTTAATCATGGCAAAAACTGTAAGTTCCAGTGTTGAGATTTAACAGGAACAGGTGTCCTAATGAATCCATCTCAGTACTAGAAAGACTCAAAAAGAATAAACATCAAGAAAATCTGCAGATGTAAAAAAGTAAAAAGGTAGTCAGGTATCGATAAAAATAGGTAGTCTCACTGAACAGGTAGGTTAAGCTCCATGACCATCACCCAGATTCATTCCCATGGTTAGAAGTAGGGAGCAGGTTAGTCAAGAACACAGAAAAAAATATTTTTTTCAGGGCATAACCACTTAATTCACATAATTATTTTTTTATCACTGTTCTAATTGTTTGTTTATTATTCATGTCATTTTAATTCTTTCTCATTTCATTAACACTTATTGATTTATCTTTACACATCTATTATTTACACTTCACTATCACCTTTTTTCCGCATTTCGTGTGATGCCCTGGGGATGGTCCTTGGCTGGAATTTTTTGGGATACCTTGCTTCTCGGACGTAATGTTAGGGACGCCAGTATAGAGGAGCCTTGACAATGGCCTGGTGCTTATTCATATATTTGCAAATGTATGTAACTAATACCTCTGAATCTCTATTATCATGTAGGATTTAAGTATTTTTTGTTGACATTGCTGCAGTGAGCTGGAGGGAATCTTTTTTTCTGTGGTTCAGTGTAAGCCCTGCCCTTTACAAGCACCTGTGCTATGTCATTAAGCTGATATGAGTGACCACCATACTTTTTGTTTGTAGTCAAGAAGAAAAGCAGGTAATGAGGCTAAAAGTGGGGTCATGGGTTAGCACAGAAAAAAAACTTTCCTCAGAAGACAGAAGAGGGTAGTCAGCCTTCTATCACCAGGTTAATTGCAAAGTACTTGTGAAGCTGCATGGCATCCAAGATGGTGTCAGGCAGCAGGGCAGAGGAATACGCTGGCAAGGACCAGACGCTGATCTCCAGAGGTCTCCTCTCCCGTGGAAGCTGCAGGAGTCCTGGAGCTGGTGGAATTCCAGCAGTGGGGAGACCAGGCAGTAAGCAGGAGGATCACAGCAGCAGAGCGCATGAGGCAGCAGATGGGTCTAAGGTGGCACCAGCAGCCCACTAGCAGGGGCAAAGCTGCCAGGGTGTCATCATCTGGATCTCCACTCCGATCTGCATCGGAAAGATCCCCTGGTGGGCCACAGTGTTCAGAGGTGTCCTGAAGATGTTGTCAGACAGGGACACCATGTAAACGGCACCACTGGGTCCGGAGGTCAAAGGTAGCACATCTTCTCAGCTTCTCTCAATCACTTTACTTTTGTACATCATAGGGATGGGCTTCAATTGGATCTCCTGTCCTTGGATGTGATTTATGTTACATCCTGGTGATCTGTAATTTCTTATTGCCGTGATAAGTAGCGATAAGAAATTATAATTATTGGGTCTAAAACCCAATAATTGATAAATATGCCCCTAAATTAAATCTTAGACCATATATTTTGCTGCAGTTTGTGTTCTTATGCAAATGCCATTACTAAGTCCTTCCCTGGTGTACATCTGTGCCTATGAATGTGCAAGGACTGAAATAATGCTTGGCGCATCCATCTTACCATGAACCATCTGTCAAACCATTAAAACTTGCACCTGCCCTATGGCAGGTGCACTTTCTCTATCTGAGTATGGCCTCCTATGTTGAGTTTCTATGTGTTCAACCGATTTCAGCCACATGCCTGTGACACCCCCATAAGACATCTCCCTTAAGACTCCCATCAGACATGCATCTTTTGAGCCACCCCCCCTGTTACCTCCCAGCCAGCATCCAGGAATGCCCCTTACATTTCTGCTATTGTGTGTCCAAATCTGTATTGCGACTCTGTAAGTACAAAATCGGGATATAAGCGAGGGGCGACACAGGCGCATGCGCAGACAAATAAACATCAGCCGTTTCAGTGAATATAAAAATAGCATGTGTGAAAAGCTTCCAACGATGTAAGTTTAATTTATTGGAGAACATATAATTAATGTGGTAAGAGGGATGACCACATATACAACTGCTTTCTGCCAAGGAAAAAGTTTTTACAGGTTGGTGGTGGTAATGGGGGTAATGAAAAAGTATTTAAACCATGTGCGTATATTGTAAGAATACATATACTGTATATATAGAGTTCGCATTTGAAATCAAATAAAAAAATAGTATAGTGGGTTAAAGAGTTTAATTGTTTTTGACATATTTATTGTGAAATACGAAGTGTAGATGATATCACTGTGTTTTTGTCTCAATTACATAACAAAATAACAATAAAATCAAACAATAATAGAAACAAAACCATAATTATTGAAAAAATTGTTAATATCTTGTTTTTTTTCTTCAAACTTCGTTTTGTCACTTTTCGCTTATAAGCTTTTTCTGTGTTGTCTCTGTTTATCATCCAGCGGTAGTCAGCCATCATGCTGATGTCCCAACGACCCTGGTATCTTCTTTCTACATCTCTAACATCTTGGTGGAAAGGGTTCACCCTGTTCTTCACTGTAGTCTCCGAGATTATTCGGGAAATGCTCAATATGAGAATTCAACGAGAACTGAATTGCAACGTTCTATACTACCGACTGAATTAATTTAAGACAATGTTTTATAATAAATGTAGGCAGAATACATTTATTACTTTAAAGAATATGAAAAAAATTACTTCTTCATAAATACACGTTTTGCAGAAAAACGTTATGTGGTATGCAAAATCGGGAGTCATTTTCGTGTTCAGAAGCCAAAAATCTATAAGTATCACATAAATTCGTTAAAAAAGCTTTTTCATTGCAGACCTGTGTTATTTGTAGGATTTTACATAAAAAAGGAAAGGAAACAAATCCAGAGGTTAGCACATAATAAATTACACAGTACCTATTACCTAATAACAGATACATAAAGTTAAGCTGTGCACTTACCTCTTGTAAAGCATTAAACACCTGTTAGATATAGTTATATATAGTGAGTGTCATGTCAGTACAAACTAGTGTCACTTTTTCTGATGTACCAAGAGCACTTATAGCTATATCACAAATGATAAGAAGGAAGGATTGTTACCCAGTAAAGATAGCAACCCTACTGACCCATTATCATTTACTGAAAAGGTATTTCTATACCAGGGGATAGTCGCAAAAAAGTTGTATTTGTACATGACACAAAGTGGGGAAATAAAGGACCATCGTCACAGGAGAAGGTTCAATGCAAAATGTAATTCTTCTGTAAATGCTATTCATTGATCTCACTGTATTTACTTGGTTAGCACGATGATAGAAGTGCTCCATTCAATTCAATAGAGACAGAGCAAAAGAATGTTTGGACGTAACTGCTGTGACAACAAATAAATACATGTTTGAAGAATGAATTCCCACTTGGTCATCTCTTCTACTACAAGACCCAAAACATGCAGCAATTGACACTGTCATGATCTTTATTATTATTATTACTATTATTATTATTCTCAGAATCTTAACAACATCTCTGTAGTGTTTACAATACATGGGGAACATATACTGTACCTACACTTCCCCAAGATTATGTCTTGCCATATATAATAATAATATACAGAGCTTTCTTTTCTAAACTACTAAGGAAAGCAGCAGTGGCGTTACTATACTTGGTGATACCCGGTGCGGAGTGTAATGTAGTGTGCACGGCAAAGCCACATGGCGTAAAAAGAGGGCGTGGCCTCTCTATGATGGGTGTGGGCTCGCAGGTAGGGGCATGGTCAAGCGGCCCAAACCCCCCATTTTAGTGGCTCAGGGGGGTCCCGAAGGTGCAGACTGCCCCCAAGGACCAGTGCATTTGCCGTGCCGGCTCCCTCACTGTGCCAGGAGCTGAGTGCTGCATATAATGTTACAGTGCAGCACCCGGCTCCTGTCACTGAGGCGTAGTCGGCATTTTGGTGTCACCTCTCGGCAGGTGACACCCGGGTGCGGCCCGCACCCCACTTTTGATGCCACTGGAAAGCAGTGTTGTACAATCAGGTGGGAAAAAAATTAAACAGTCTGGGCTTCTTTTACAGTAGAAGTAAATCCAGCTGGAAGGTGCAATTTTGCACTTTAGCAAACCCAAGTAACACTATGTGGGAGGAATTAAAGATGTGTTAAAATTAGGGATGTGCAGGCTCGGTTCTACTCGGTTCCGTTCGTTTTTTTTTACCGAATCTTATTGGCTATCCAAAACTCGTGACAGCTGAAACCCAATAAGATTCGGGGAAAAAATCCGAACGGAACCGAGTAGAACCGAGCCTGCACATCCCTAGTTAAAATATGAGCTTGCTCTAAGGGACATATTCATTATTTTTACTAAAATCATGTGAAAAGGACAATTAGCGTAGTTTTCGTGAAAAATTACTCCAATCCCCTCAATTCAAATATTTTTAGTAAGCAGATCGCATTTCCCATACTTGTAATGGGAAATGTGATCTGACCAGATTTACTAAAAATATATTGTGAAAAAGTACCAGATGAAGCCCTGTGATAATAATGCCACCTGGAGATGGTGTTATTGGGACTTTCCCTCGGTTTCCAGACTCCTGCTTTGCTCTGATAGGCAGAGAAGAGCTGGGAGCTGGCTCCCTGTGATCAGCTTTGTGGTCTAAATAGATTACTGTAAAAAAAAATAGTTAAAAAAAAAAACACTTACCTGCATCCATTGCCCGGAGAACGGTGCTCTGGAAAGGTCGGACTTCAGTCAGCTGGACCCTGGGCACTGTGACCCCGGTCAGCTGCTGCATAGAGCAGCTGACCGGGGTCACAGTGCAGGAGCCGGGAGTAGGGATGGCCATCGGGGGTTTTCCAATGATGGTGCAATAACACCACTCGATAGCCACTGCTTCTTGGTGCCTGGCAAGCTGCGGCCCAATAAAAAATTGGGGGCGGGGCTTAGCTGACCACCAGGGGCGGGGTTTAGCTCCATGTCAGGAGCAAAAAAAAAACTTCAGGGTCAACTTTGCCATTGATGGCAGAAAACCATTGGATCTCTGCCATCGGTTGCAAAACCATCAACCATTGGTAGAACACCATCAATATTTGTAAACTATCATTGGTTGTTGGCCATTTCTAGCCAGGAGACCAGCTGACCGGAACCCCAGAGAGAGGACCTCACCGGAGCACCCATCACCGAGTTAAGTGTCAGCTGAGAGAGGGGTTCGCATGGGGGGTTGCGGGCGGGGGAGGGTAGGTCCAAAAAAAGGTACATTTTATGTGATTTTAGCTGTTTTTATGATATTTTAAGAAAAAATCCAGATCAAAAACCAGAACCATAAAACAAAACACCAAGGAAAAAAATCCAATATCAGATCCAGATCCAAATCCAGGGGAGATCCAGATCCAAAACCAAAACACTGGGGTAAGCGCACATCTCTACTGTAAATACAGATATTTTTTTTCATGTAGGGTAAATACTGGTTGCTTTTGTATGTAGCCCACAAATACTGCACAGCTTTATTATTACACTGCACTTTAGATGACAGTTTGGACACACCCCTCCCAAATCTAAATATCTCTGCACATTTTAAATCTGCGCCACCTGCAGTGCAGCATGGTTTCACCAAGATGATCAGTTAAGTGCTAAATCTCACTCTATTTCCAAAGCTGAATAAGGCCCTTTATACTTACCAGGCTGCTTGGTTTCTTCAGCTGGACCCGAGAGCGGGGGCCCAAGTGACTCCAGCTCCAGGACCATGTGGACCTTAATCTGGCACTAGGCTGGGAGAAGTTTTATGACCAGAACTGAATTGCAACGTTCTATACTACCGACTGAATTCATTCACCAGAGTATCATGTAGGTGTGATGGAAATCCTCCAAATATTCAGGTTATAATTTAAATGACATAAAAAAAAACACAACAAAGAAGTATATATCAGAACCAACTGTTCATATATAAACACAGACGTAGCGCCACAGGTCTAGTATTTTTGTTGAAAATGTTACGCCTCTTTTCAAATATAGGGGTACTGCAGATAAAGGTTTCCCCTGCAAAGGCAGTGGTACAGCCCCAGTACCTGTAAAACTGCAATAAGTGTTCTGTTAACAGTTTAATTTCAAATAAAAATGCTTTTTTTAATAAAAATCCCTCCCCCCACAAAAAACAGATCTAATTTTATGTTATTTGTTTTTATAAGCTGTACAGCCTAACTGTATTTGTAACCCAAAATAGAGCACAGTATTTTATGTTCATTTCCTCCAGTATTGAAACAGTTTCATTAATCGATGTCACACGTGTCAAATAGATATAGCGTTTGTCAAGTAATTATTTCCTAATCAATGCTGCAGAGATATTCTGTGTTTGTGCTGATAAAAGCAGTTGTCGTATTGTTAATGACCTTTTGTAGTATTTATCTTGTTATTTATTACCATTTTTTTCAATATAATTAACCAGATTATGGTTCCATTGCTAGGAAGCACAGCAGATTCAAAGGAAACATAAAAGCTTAATGTACATGTACAATTAGGTAATTGCTAAGAGTCCACTTTGCTCAGCCAGGTCAGGGTCTTCGTCTCTGACCGTGGCCCACTGAAACAGTTACAAGGTAATTTTGGAGTTTCTCCTAGTCTGGTCTCATAGGTCTGATGAAACACTTTCCTGTTCTCTCACTGGCAGGGTCGGCTTCCCTGTTGCTCAGCTCTGTTGTATCTCCCCCGTTAGCTCTGCATTCTGCTGGACAAGGGGACCGATCACCTGGTAGAAGGTAAGTATGTGTGAGTGTGTTTAGCATGTAATAAAACTTTACTTTCCACAGTGTGTGAGTACTGTGTTTTTATTACTATTTTTTTTTACAGTGGGGTTATGGGTGCCGGCCGCCTGCTGGCACTTGTAGTTCCACAAGTGTCAAAGGGCAGGCAGGTTGGCACCTGTAGTTCCACTGTAAAAACCAATAGTAGACATATATTAATCCCACTATTACCCCTGAACCCCATTAAGGAATCTCTTCCTGACTGCTTCCCCAGGGCTGGTGCCCATCAGCTCTTTGGGTCCCACTCCTCCCTTCACACTCAGTGCTGGATGTCCTGAAGAGGGGCTTTCTTTTATGGGGTCATATTGGGTGTTCTCACAGGCAATCTATTGATCTTTAATAAATCCAAACCTATTGTTTCTGTCCTTGTCTCTAACTACAGTATACAGTGCATCCGGAAAGTATTCACAGCGCTTCACTTTTTCCACATTTTGTTATGTTACAGCCTTATTCCAAAATGGAATAAATTAATTTTTGTCCTCAAAATTCTACACACAATACCCCATAATGACAACGTGTAAAAAGTTTTTTTGCGATTTTTGCTAATTTTATAAATAAAAAAACCCTAAGAAAAAGTTTCTCGTACGACAGCACAATGTCTCATTACATGCTGCATGTAACATGCACCGTGTCATTCATTGCATCGTCTCATCCGCCATGCAGAACAGCAGACGGGATAAACGACTGTCGTGAACTGCCATTCAGGTGTACAAATCGTACGATGTGTACGATATATTGTTCTGATCCGCATCGTTTAGTGTGTACCAAGCTTTAGAGTGGAAAAGAGCTAGCATCCATAGAGTTTTATCTCCTCCGTGAGTACACTCTGAAGTGAAGGGGCCACATTGCGTCAATGTCACAAGTTCTGTTCCATTAGAAAAAGCTCTATCTATAAAGTTGCTGTCTGACACCACTGTTAGAAGTGCTGGAATTAAAAATGGACAGTGCAAATCATAAATCACAGATTCACTGATACAATGTAAAAAGAAAAAGGTTTTGTAGCGATGTGGGATTTATAAGCCAAAATTCTGCTGAATCACAGCAAAGAGAATGTACGAGGTTTCATACCCTTCTACTCATGAGGTGGACGTTTGACTGTCTTTCCCCACTGGGTTTAAGGCAGGATGTAAGGATGTTTTGTTTCTATTTGTGTGTACTCAGGAATATCACTTGAGAACAAGGGCTTTTAGCCTATTCCTGTCACCTGCTGTCAAGAGAGGAGCACAAGTGATAAAGGGATGTAAGATAAAAAACACAGGCTCAAAAAAGGAAGCAACTTTTTACTCTACAAAGACACTTTGAAACAATAATGTAACAGTAAATAATATAAAGATAGTCTTTTTTCCACTGCAAATGGAAGTGATTTTTTTTCTCCTGCTTTGGTATGTCTAGTAAATTTATCATTAATAAAACCTGTTGGCTGTTACACCTGTAATATCTTATGAAGACTTTACAGGAAGAAACTGGATTAAAAATATTTCACTGCACTGTGGGCCTGATTCAGGCATGGATGCTAATGCAATCGCAGCTGCGATCCCCGTAACTGCCCCATAACTGTTTGTCCCTGTCTGTCGATCACTATGCAAAGAAATACTCAATGTGAGTGGCATCACTAAGGTACCTTGGTGCCTGTGCAGTGCGACCGTCGGCCAATAATTGCTCAGTTGCGTAAATATCGGCATTGGTGGGTACACACTTGTCCAATATCGGGCAGACCCGTCAGCCGGGACTTGGATCTACTGCGGATTGTACAAGTGTGTACCCTGCATAACTGCTGTCAGGATCCAGGGGGACCACATTTTAGTGTTCCCCAGGACTGCAGAGATAAAGTACCAATCAATCAGCTTCTAACTGTATTTTTGAAACACCGCCTGTAAAGTGACTGGAGCCAATTGGTTGGTACTTTATCTCTATCCACTTTATCTCTTTCCAAGGCAGGGGTGTATTTATAATGGGTGAAGGGAGTGCGGCACACACCATATACCCTGCACCCATACTTTTTTATACCTCTCCGAAGTCCCATGTCAGCCGGAGTAGCACTATGTAAAATACCTGGAAAATGGCAGCTGCTGCCATTTTCCCAGCGTTTTACACATGCGTAGTAGGGAAATCACCCGGAAAACAGCTGCCGCACCATTTTTCTGGTGTCCTGTGCATGCACAGCAGACTCTGGGTACTGACTAGTGCCCGGAGTCTACTGCTGCTGTCAGTACGCTGGCGGCCGCCAGGGAGGGAGGAGGGGACTCCAGATGGAGAATGCACATGGGCCCCCTCCTATCTAAATAAGGCCCTGTTACAAAGCTTAGTACATAGACCCCATAGTGTATTAGGGATCTTGAATTGAGATAAAGTGGAGTAGTTGCCCACAGCAACCAATCAGCTTCTAAAGGTTGATACACACCAGATAGATATATCTGAAGATTACTGATCTGCAGATATATCTGCAGACTGTGCAGAACATATGTTCTGCATACATTCTGCACAATCCATCGTGACTAACGTCACAACTGGGCGGGCATTCGGATACACCCACCCAGTTAAGCTGTCAATCACCGCCGGCCCGTGGAGCAAGTGTACGGGCAGTTGGCTAACCGCCTATACACACAGCACGATGCACCAATATATTTGTAGATATATTGGGCATTGGCTGTGCAGCACAGCCAACGCGATATGTTTGTGAACGATGTTGTTCACAGAAATATCGCTGGTACACACTGGCTGACTCACACGTTATATATTGACCATTCAATTGAATGGCGGATATATCGGTCAGTGTGTACCCAACATACAGAGCTGGCCCTAGGCATACTAAGCAAATGCCTAAGGCATCAGAATGCCTAGGGACATTCCAAGGCTCTGCAGTTCTCCCCCACCGCTACCACGATCGGAACTGAGCGCCAATCGTGTAGCGCAGTAGTCAGACAGAATGAGCTTCTGAACAGAAGCTCATTCTGACTACAGGGGACAAGGAAAATGGCCGCGGCTGCAGGAGGGCATACTGCGCATGTCCAGCCGTGGCCACTCCTCCCATGGTCCTTTGCAGAGCAGAGCCGTGAGTGACTCACGGCTCCGCCTCCGCATTTGCCGCCCGCTGCCAAGCACTCACCGGACCACTGAGATGTGCAGCACAGCCCGAGCCCCGAACTCAGCATGGTCCCACTGACTCCCACTCCAGCCATGCTGACCACCTGCAGTAACAAGAGACAGTCTTCTCAAGGTAAATTAGTGTAGGTAGCACTCACTAAGCAGAGAGTGCTGCAGGCTATGTGTATATATACATATATATATACACAATCCAATAGTCTGGCACTCACTTGCTTTCAAGCAACTGCCTGGGTGCTTCCGCAGAGAAAAATGCACAAAGCTAGTTCAGCACTTATATAAGCACACGAACAAACGGGTCACTCCAGGTCTGGTAGATAGAAAAAATTTTATGCTACCTGCATATTCCAATGTTTCGGGACTGCGCAGAGTCCCTTTATCAAGGTCGCAGTAATAAAAAAAAAAGCTTATATAAGTGCTGAACTAGCTTTGTATATATATATATATATATATATATATATATACATACTGTATATATATATGTATATATAAAAACAAAAACTCAGCACTCACCATTGTTAAATCACTCACAATAATATATAAATAAATAATGGGATTTTGGTTCATGGATTGATCGATGCTTTTAAGCCTGCAGCCCACATCACGGGACCCCTTTTCTCTGCAGGTCCTACACTACCTGTCATACTTATTGAAACCTGGTAGATGCTATCACAGAGTTTAAACTGAAAAAATGTTACCTGGTTTAAAGCTCACCTGCCAGCTAATGGCTTTTAAAGGCAAGGCAGTCACCAAACATAGCTTCTACCAAAAAGGCAGCTGACACAGGTTATTATAAATGAGCTTGCAAAGGGGTGCATGAGAAAGCTATGATCACAAAAGGTTAATTAAAACTTAAAATATACAAAGTCAGAAATCCACTGCACTCGCCACTCCCAGATTTGGGGTGCAGACCTGCACTCACCATTCCTCGCCATTTGCTCCAGCATGAAAAGCGTTTGCTATGAAGTAAATGTCTGGCACCACTTTTACCTGAAATTGTCGATGACTTGCATACTTACTGCTCCACTCATTTGTAAAATGAATAGTCCTGGAAGAAAAACTGGCCAGTGTTAATTACAAATTGCTGTAATATAATTGTTGCTATAATTGTTATCTGTAATATATAGAAATCACTAAAATAACACTTGTTTTGCTTTGTGATCTCTAGAATTGTCTCTACATTGCATAGAGATCATTAGAATGGTCTCTATATTGTATGGATGTAATTAGAATGTTCTTTCTATTGCATTTAATGTTCTCTGTATTGTTTCAATTGTATAATGGTGTCACTAAAATGTTCTCTGTATTCTGCAGGGGTCACTATAATTCTCTTGTATTGTACAATATATACATTTCTAATCTGCACATTTTATATCAGTGATCTATTTCTTGAATAGTGGCATGTGGGGCTAGTGGGTGTTGAATTTGATTATTGCTCTTTGGCATAACAAATATTCATACATATAGCTATATAAAACCACAACCACATTAGACACTGCTGCCAGTGGTGCCAAGAGAGTGGTGCGGAGGGTACTAATTACCTGGGCCCAGGCTTATCTGAGGGGCCTGGAGGGGGCCCAGGACGGCCATGGAGGAGGTGGAATGCCCCCTTCTAGGCATATGTCACCGCAAAGCATAGTATTTTAACTCAAATTTTTAACAAGTGGGTGTGGCCACATCTCAATGTTTGGCCATGCCTCCACTAGCCGGAATCCCAAAGGTAAGTAGCGGGGTTGGGGGGGAGGGTTAGGATTAGCATTAGGGATTAGGGTTAGGCACTAGGGGGAGGTCTAGGGTTAAGCACTAAGGGGGGAGGGTTAGGTTTAGGGTGCAGGGAGGGGGAAGTTAGGTTTAGGCACTAGGAGGGGAGTTTAGGGTCAGGCACCGAGGAGGGAGGGCTATGGTTAGGTAGAAGGGGAAGGTTAGAATACTGACCTACAAGTGTCGGTATTCTAACCCTGTCGGGATGCCGGCATTGGGATTCTGACTGCCAGGATTCCGAGCGCCGGCATCCCATACCCATCCCTTGTTTTTATCTGTTATTCTCAACTTCTTTTGGTTTACTTCACCTCTTTCAGTGTGTTCTATATCTGGCTTGCTTGATGTTTTCAGTTTCCACTCACCTCATTTACGTTACACTTCTGCTGACATCTGCATATTATTCCTAACAGGTACTGAGAGATGAAGCAAAGATCACAATTCATATATTTTCCATTACTATTCCTAGCAAATGGATTAATCAATATCTAGTTTTCAATAGGCACTTATCTTGGGAGCATATTTATCAATGTGTGAGGGGCCCCAATAACAGTAAAAATATCCGTAATCGTATTTGCAGTTTATAAGTAGAATAATGCTGCCAACATGAATTAGCATGCCTATCTGACACGTGTTATGGCCCGATAGCTAATGCCATTAGATCTTAAGGCCCCCATACACGGTGTGATTCAAAGTTGGTAAAATGAGTTGTACAATTGCCCTTGAAATTCTTCCCTTGAAATTTTTCATAAGATGTGGTTAAATGGTGTACAATTGATCGTTACGTTCATAGCATGCATAGAAGTGTATCATATTGTACTCAAAATATTGTAGATCTCTCTGCAAAACTATCTGATCTGCGATACAACTAGACGACGGCGGGGACGCGCATCTGGGTCGCAGAACACACAAAATACACCTATTTTCACACGATTGGTCTTTCCAACCTGTCGTAACTGGCCATATCGTGTAAAAAATCATCCTGTGTATGGGCACCTTTAGGATTCCTCTCTGATAATGTCTATTTGCACATGCACGGACTTCAGCTGCGGTAATGTAGCCCATAGGCTACAATGGCTAATGCCATCTAAAGATGGACTTAGCTACCGAAGCAAAGCTCAGACTAGCTACGATTTGTGGAACTTTGTATATTTCACAATTTACCAGTCCTCATAGAAACCTATAGGGACTGCTTTTGCAATTGAAATCTGAGGGACCAGAGCAGATATCTCTGATATGTCCAATCTGCTTGGTCAGTACCCAAAAGTAAAGTGATCACACTAATGATCATTTCAGTTATTACACATCAAAGGTATGGGCTCTTATTGGAGCCCATGTCCCTGCAGTTGTTTTTTGGTACAGTACATTCCTCAGATACATCATTTCCTTTTGCCGCTGCATGCAAACTTACAGTTATCTGGACCAATTACAGAATAATGGTAAATATGCCCCAAAGAGTTTTAAATAATTGTCTTTTTTGTATTGTGATTATTTATAATTATTGTTTTTAAAAACGAAGTGGAACTGAAAGCTGAAATCTGAGCTGACACAGCGCTTGGAGACTATTGGCACCACATAGCAGTGAGACACCCCCTAGTGATACTGGCCAGTAATGCCATGACCTTATTTTTGTTAAATTGATTAGGCTGTACATTTGTTTATTTATTATAGTATATCTGCGTTACAGGCAGTGCTGAATGACTAGTCAGCATCAGCAGTTGTGGTTTGGCTTATTTATAATTGGATTCCTTTACGTGAGACAGAGGTACATGTAAGAAGAATCTGTTTACATTCAAACCACAGTACATTAATGAATATGTTGTTAATACTTGTTTAAAACAGTGTGTTCAGTGAGGTAACTGCTAGTTATGAATATCTTTTATTATATCTGCAATTTTATTCTGCAGATATAATAGACAAGAACCATTAGGTGCAAAAATGACCTAAAATATATATATTTACTGACAATGGGTTTTGAAACATCATAATAAAATTACAGATTTACTTTGATTTCACAACTCCTTCAGCTTAAAACCATTGTTGAACCCAGCAGAGGTTCACATTTTAGTATACCATAGTGAATTAACGGTAAAGTACAGTAAATGTAAAGTCAGAGTACAGTAGTTAAGTTGCCATTCTCATATAACAAGAGACTGGAAAGAAAGAGCAAAGAATCAAATTCTGGTATCATTCAAAAGGAAGCCAGATATAGATGGTGTGGTGACAACACATAGAGGTCAGCAAAGTACACTCAGAGTGCGTGCAGGTTGCAAGCACTTATTTTTTATCATCCCATAGACTGTAGTGAAATGGACATTCGACTTACAGTTGCAAATGTTTCTTTCATGCTTTTCACAGGACCTGCGTTGCTCTCTATTGAAGTGTTTGTGTAACAATAGCTAGGGGAGCTTTCCATAACTGTCACCCCAATACAAAGAAATACAGGTGAGGAAATGGGTTTTAACTGGTTCTGTCTGTCTGCCAATAATCTGTCAAATCTATAAGTATGAGACACCCTACACTACGCACAGTTCTTAGGGCAATTTGGCCAATCTAGGCAAGAATTGTACAAAATCAGTGTACAGCATCATCACTAAAGTGGATATCTGGGGAAGAATAAATATGAATGGTTGAAAATGTTGTCCCTTGGTGACAACTATTACTTTGTGTGTAAAGTCATCAGCCTACTGCAATGGAGCCACTGAAAGCCCAAGAGTCATCTACACAAAGTCACCTCAAGATTGTATACTATTACTAATGTGGACACATAAAACAAACAGGACTTATAACATTATTCTAATATGCCATGAAACATTTGTCATCAGTCCTGTGTGTCAGGGAACATGATGGTGTGGCTCTCAGTTATTGTATACTTTGTGTAGCACTCTTATCAGAAGAATGTAAATGTTTACTTACTGTAAAATGTAGCTTTTGATTCTTCGTCAATCTGTGTAAAGTGTCTTGTCAGGTGTACACGGTATTTATTGCTTTATATTGTTCACTTGTCAACAAGTGCTTTGAATTTCTAGAACTATTATACACTTTTTCAGAAGGCATTGTTACAATAGGTATACTAGGAGGTTACACGGTCAATGAAACCTATGGTGACATTTAGATTTATTACTTCTTAAAGTGATCCCAAACCTTCACTAGCAACCCCTGTGTATGGGTAGCAATCAATGTTAGTGACTCACTCTATCCCTGTTGTACAATATTAGGAACAAAAAAATAATCACTTACCAAGAATGATATATAATGATAATCACATATATATTTGACCTTATACAAAACAATGATACCGATAGTCATAGGTTTTGCCCTGGGAGTCCTATTGCAGTATTAGCCACCGTAGTCAAGTAGAGAAACTCAACTGCATTAGTGCCACATAAAATGATCCCATATTAGCCAGGATTCAATATCATTCTAATGAACCCTCCCTGTAGTGGCCACTAGCTTATGTGCAGCCCAATGGTCACGCATGCGCATTACGTCACCTGGGTATCGCAGAGCTGTCCGAGCCCTATCCCGAGTATTGCACATACTCAACAAAAGTTAATCAAACACATTTTGAACGCAGCTAAATGTCTGATAGTAGCGCAATGGAAATCTACTGCACCCCCCTCCTATTAATGCTATCTGGTCCAGGATGGAACGTATCTCTTCAACTATACATGTTACTCCTAATCACTTCGTTAAGGTCTGGACTCCATGGAGCACTCACTTTAAAGCTGAACGACCGTTGACAACTATTTAGTTTAAATTCTATCCCCAGATATAGCTTCTTGAACAATTTAGTTCTATATTCACTGGAATTCCCCCCTCCATTCAGTTCCCCTTCTCCCACTTTTCCCTTCTTTCTCTTTTTCTACATTGTCGGATCCCACGTATATAATTTGTTATATTTTGTAGTGCCTATTATATATATATATATATATATATATATATATATATATATGTTATGGTATGTTGAGATCCATTTGACTCCCTCAGACAACTTGTCTGGTAACTTTCACATAAACTGCCTTAATTTATACTGTATACTTCTCTACATGTTTTTTGATGTAATGAAAAAACCTTTAATAAAAAGATTAAAAAAAATAATAATAATAAATTAGAATATACCGGCAGAAAATCTCTCAGGTTAGTAGGCAGATCCCTCAGGTAAGTAAGTCCGTTATATATGCGGTCATTATCCATCTTGCCCTGAGTCCTTTGCATTTGATTATTATGTAGGAGGATGCATGTCTCTTTTGCTGACCCGATGCAGGGTGCTGTGGATATTTGTTTTGTTTTCTCTTGCATAAATTATCAGAAATCACACAGATCTCTTCTGCAGAGGAAGGAACGAGAGCATGTGGTGTAGAAGACATGCCCCTCCTCCCCTGATGTCTGAAGTGCTTCTGGCACTGGGTGACCTCCATGCGTTGTGTGGAGGAGACCACCTAATATAGTGTAGGTCCTATGATGTGGTATTTGTTAGCTACAGGAAAAGAATATGATCAAGGTCAGACTTAGGGGTTTATTTACTAAGCTGTGTTAGGAGATAAAGTGAACGGTTATAAGGTACCAACCAATCAGCTCCTAACTGCCATGTCACAGGCTGTGTTTGAAAAATGGCAGTTAGGAGTTGATTGGCTGGTACCTTATCACCGTTCACTTTATCTCCTAACAAAGCTTAGTAAATAGACCCCTTAATCTGAAAAAGAGAAGAGCTAGGGCTGCAGGTGATGACTCAGAGAGCTGCATAAGGACTTGGGATCTCCTGTTACTTATTACTATCCTAGAGAATACAACATTTATTTCAATGGCTTATTCAATATAATCAATATAATTCAATATAATTTATATAATGTTAGTGAACAATACCTCTGATAGAAATCAACAAATAAAAATCATTTGTAGGTGAATATCACACACAAATCATAGGTATCAAACATAAAATCCTCAAAATGTAAAAATACAAACCATGGGGGTTATTTTAAATTCTATTGATGGCACACTAGGACATTAGAGGTTTGTGGGTTGGCACTGAAATCGATAGAGTTAAATTTACAAGGGAAAGGAGGGTAATGACATTCACAGCTTGTATCTATAGTTGTATGAGGTTAATAAATGGGTATAATTGTAATGGTGAATACACATGGTCAGATTTTCTTTCAGATTAGAACGATAACGATTTTAAAAATTGTTCAAACGTTCACATCTGAAAGAAAATCTGACATGTGAACATACAACGATGAACGATGCGCGTTCTTGTTTGTCAGATAACGATATCTGACATCTGATGTGTTTGGAGTCAGATTTGGTCGATTTTCATTCATTTTAATACTGTCAAAAATCGTTCACACTCTGAGCAGAGCGCACGCTCTGAATGAGGGCCGCCCTCCATAAAAATGGAGCGTCCTCCTGGACGCTCATATAGCTGTGGGTCACCACCCACAGCCTATACGAGCGTGCAGTTTGATGGCCGCGATGGTCGTGACCATCACGACCATCGAAACTGCGAGCCGGAGCCTGCGGTTGAGGTTTTCAACCGCAAGCCCCGGAGTGATTTTGGCTCTATCAGAGCCAAAATCACTCCCACTGACATCAATCAACATCGACAGCACGCCCCCTTTGATCAGACACAACGAGCGAAGGAAAGTCCTTCGATCGTCGCGTCTGGCGCATGCGCACGACGGAGCTCACGCCGTCGTGCACATGCGCAGAGCACAACATCGACCCACTTGCGAGCGGACAGCCGCTTGCGAGTGGGTCTGAATCAGGCCCATAGTTTTTAGTTCATGAAATCGTTGGTAAAATTGTTAAAATCGTTCGTAGTTCGTCGTTCATAGTTCATAGTTCGTTTGACAGATCTGACAGTGTGTATGCACCATTAGTCACCATTACATTACTAAAGGATGTAAACAAAGGTGCAAATAGAACTTTGCAGGTGTATAGCAGCATTTTAAATTGACCCAATCTTATTACTGCCCCCTTGCTCTCTTTACTATCACTGTTATTGCTACTAATCTGCTTTGGCCTCCCTACTTCTTTTGAACTCAGGCTCCCTCTGTTTGTATTAGCTCTCTGTCTACATATCCAACCACTCAGCTCCTTCACCTGTGAGAGGTCCCGCAGGCAGCAGGCAGTGTTAAAAGCAAGCATCCTGGGGTGTGGCCTGACTGCAGACCTGAGTGGCAGCACTGTACGGGAGCTCCGTCCGAGGAAGCCTGTAAACCCCTTCCTCAGCATATAAAGGGACTTTTTTTTTCCCCCACATACTGGCTGTGGTGGAGCTAGGTGCAGGGGAAGTGAAATTAGCCTTCCCGGAATCGTTGGTGCGGAGGCGGGAGACCAGAGGCCTTCTCGCGCCAGAAGCCGCGGCCTAAATTTTGGGTCATCTGCCCGCGGCGGATCGTGGAGTGCCGCGCGGCTTGACGAAACTCCACACGGAGCTGCCCTGCGGCTGCCGTGGATGCCGGGTCGCCTTCTACTAGCCGCTGTCCCCCGCCGGCCGACCTTATCCCTCTGAGTGGATCTACTTACCATCCGGGTGCCGCGGATCGTGGCCTGGAGCTCCGGCGGGGTCCCGCGTGGCGCTGCTGTAACGGGCGCTGCCCGGCGCTCCTGGTCGCGGTGAGTGCGTCCCCTGGTCCTTGCTTTCCTCAGCTGTGCCGGTTCTCTCCTCTCCCAGGGCTGCTGCTGACCAGACTCCATTAGACGCCTCTGAGGAGGCCGAGGGCGCCATTTTGGATCAGGGCTACATGCCCATAACATACTTGCTTCTTGCTGGTTCTGCACTTATCAACTTTCTGTATGCCCTATCCATTCCAATACTACAATCCCCCTATTGGATGAACATTGCATTCCTCTATATCTTCCTCATACCAGGATAATAGCATACATTGCTGTCATGTTTTTTCAGTGATTTACTTTCTCATCCCTATGAGACCTCCACAGCCCATATTTACCTAATACTACACTGTTGGTAACAGTAACCATCTATCTTCCCATATTTGCTATACGAAGACGCCAGTATGCCCAACAAAAGAGGCAAGTTGTCTACTCTCGCGCCTCCTATTAAATTTGTAGCACAGAGAACCACCGATTCTTCTTCTACTGGGAAATCTCCGCTGACAACTAAGGCTGTTCCTTCTCCTGTCCCTGACGTCAACCTTGATATTTCTGCTGATGCTCCGCTTACTGTCCGCACTCTTCACCAAATGCTTCAGGCATTCCGCACGGACCTTACCTCTGACTTTCAAGTGTCTATTAAGCAACTCACTACTGAAGTGACAGGTATTGGAGACCGCACGAATAACTTGGAGACTAAGATGCAAGAACTAGTCTCCTCGCATAATGACCTTCTAACCTCTCACAATTCGGTCCTTACGGAGTTGACGGCGGTCAAAAACAAATTGGCAGATTTAGAAGATAGATCCCGGAGGAACAACGTTAAAATTAGAGGCGTCCCGGAATCGGTATCAAATTCAGAACTTCAGTCCTTTGCTTTAAATATCTTTCAGAAGCTATTGCCATCTGTAGAAGTTCGGGACTTATTGATCGACCGCATTCATCGCCTACCTAAGCCCCGCTCAGCTCCAGCAGGTTCTCCCAGAGACGTTCTCCTGCGACTTCACTTCTTTCACATCAAAGAAGAGATACTCAGGGCGGCACGTGATTCGACAGATGTGGAAGTCCTTAATAACCTACAGTTGTTTCCTGATTTCTCGATTCATACTATAAATACACGGAGGACATTCCAACCTCTTACGAAGGCGCTTCGGAATAACGACATCCAGTATAGATGGGGGTTCCCGGTGAAGCTCCTAGTACGAAAAGATGGCTCGACATTTGTAATCTCTTCCCCGGAAGCTGGCGTTAAATTACTAGCAGAATGGGAGATTCCGGTCTCGATCCCTACACCTTCACAAGCTCTCCCTATCCAATCGGAGTGGTCTCGAGTGGGATGAAGCCGATTTTTGCTGCCTTTTCTGAAATCCCTTCCATTTTTCTTTTTTCCCAACGTCAGAACTCTGTTTCTTTCATAGATACAGATTTGGATTTCTTTTGCAGTCGTTTCATGTTATGTCGTTTCATAAGAACTTACTGGTGTAAAGGTCTGTTGTTTATTTACAACTTCTGTGTATTGTTTTGTTTACAATAAGTGGTTTACTGTTTGACTACAATAATCCCTTTCCCCTCCTCCTATCCTCTTTTCCATCATAATATGTATTGGGACTATCTCCCTGCTGTTAGGATGGAGAGGGGTAGGTAAATATGTTATATCATTATATGTTTATATTATGTCTCATAATAGGTCTCAGGGATGGGTATTGTCACGACCCGCCCCACATGTTAACCATGTTGCCGTATTGTTTTCTCACGGCAACTACTGTGGCCCGATATACCGGGCCTTTTGGGTTCTCTATTTTTCTTTTTTACCTTAGTTTTTTATTTTTCTCCTTCTTCTTTTTTTTTTTTATGTACATCTGTAACTTTTCCTTTTTGTTTTGCTGCTGTCTGACATGTATACTTGGAGGAGCTTACATTATGCACTGTTTTCAATGTCCCAATGGTTAAGGTTCTTTCGCTAAATGTCAAGGGGCTTAATTCCCCACAAAAGAGACGCTTGGCTCTTTCTACTTTTCATCATCATAAGGCTAATATTGTAGCTCTCCAGGAGACACACTTCTCATCCTCAGCCCCCCCCGTATTTAAGGATCATAGATACCCTGTATGTTATACTGCTAAAAGCCCTCTCAAACGTAATGGAGTTGCTATACTGTTCCATGTTAACACTCCATTTGAATTACATAGGAAAGTGGAAGATGGGAATGGCAGGTTTCTTATTCTCATTGGGAAAGTTGAGGAGACTTTAATTACTTTAGTATCTTTATATGCCCCCAATTCCCGACAGGTTCCCTTTTTACGAGACACCTTTGAGGAAATATCTAAAGTTAGACAAGGTGCTCTCATTTTGCTGGGTGACTTTAATTTAGTCCTCGATCCTAAACTAGACAGGTCCTCGCCGCAGGGACATTCCTCTTCCCCTCGTGTAACGGGCCCATCGCTGGCCTTTAAGAAATTATTGGCGGAATATGATTTGTATGACGCTTGGCGTACTTATCTACCTGATGAGAGGGATTATACCTTTTACTCTTCGGTCCACAATAGTTACTCCAGAATCGATTTAGTCCTTCTGGATAAACGAACTCTACAATCTACTAAAAAGGTTAAAATCCTCCCTATTGCTTGGTCTGACCACGCGCCTGTCCTGTGGATTTGGAGTATAGGCAAACACATTTCCTCTAAGCGTCCCTGGCGCCTTCCTGAGTATCAATTAAAAGACTCAGAGACTCGGCAGGCCCTAACAGATTCTCTTAAATTATATATTCAAACTAATTCCCCTACCGATACTTCTGTTTTCACACATTGGTGTGCCTTAAAAGCAGTACTCCGTGGTACTTCCATTCAAAAAGGAGCTCAATTTAAGGCTCGCTCTCGTGAATTACAGAATAATCTGGAAACGTCCCTTCGGTCCTTAGAGTCCCAAAATCAAAATCATCCCACTAGAGCATTGCGCAAACAACTCCAAGAAGTGCGAACGCAACTCCAAAAGCTCTTTATCTCACGTATGCAGGCGGCTTTTTCACGTTTACGACACAAGTTCTATACGGCCGGTAATAAAGCCTCCCGCCTACTAGCCCGGAAGCTGAGGGGCCAGCAAGCTCGCAATAGAATTAAATGTTTATTAACCCCCTCGGGAGCGAAATGCCTTAATCCTCTTGACATTGCCAATTTATTTTCGGATTATTATGCAAAATTATATAATCTACGTGAGGATCCCTCAATCCCCCAACCTTCAGCTACTGTTATATCCTCTTTCTTAGATAACCTATCTTTTCCCTCCCTGGATGCGGACGACCTGGAGTCTCTGAACGCCCCTTGGTCCTTGAAGGAAATTCAGGAAGTCATTCAGAAACTACCCAGGGGCAAAGCCCCTGGTCCTGATGGCTTTTCAAACTCCTTTTACTCTGTATTTACTGAAGCCCTCTCCCCAATTTTGCTAAATTTATTTACGGAAGCTTCCGATATTGGATCCTTCCCACCCGAAATGGTAGAAGCTCAAATAGTCACCATCCCGAAGCCTGGTAAAGACCCCTCTGAGTGTAAAAATTATAGACCCATCGCGCTCCTTAATACGGATGTGAAAATTTTTGCTAAATTAATCGCCAATCGTTTAAACCCACTGCTCCCCCGTCTGATACATCCTGATCAAGTTGGGTTTGTCCATGGGCGCCAGGCTCCTGATAACACCCGAAGGGTTTTGGATTTAGTGGAATGGGTATCGTTCAATAAGGGACAATGCCTTCTTTTATCCCTTGACGCTGAGAAGGCGTTTGATCGGCTTCACTGGGACTATATGCGTCAGGTTTTACATCGGTATGGATTTCGGGGCGATATTCTCCGATCCATTAATGCCCTTTACTCTGATCCCTCTGCTCGTGTCTTTAGTAATGGATTTCTCTCCTCACACTTCTCAATCTCTAACGGCACAAGACAGGGGTGCCCACTCTCTCCACTAATATACGTGTTGGCCATAGAACCTCTTGCGCAAAAGATTCGACAATCATCTGAGTTCCCAGGGCTCTCTGTTTATGATACCTCCCATAAGTTATGTCTGTTTGCAGATGACGTTTTGTTGTTTGTCACCGACCCGGAGATTTCGCTGCCATCGCTCCAAGGCATTTTAGATACTTACAACGCAGCATCCTATTATAAATTGAATGTTACAAAAACTGAAGCTTTACCTATTAATATTTCACCTTCTTATTTACGATCATTAAAGAGTCATTATCCTTTTATTTGGAAAAAGTCTTCCCTATCCTATTTGGGAATTAATATACCTTCCTCTATTGATGGTGTCTTTACTGAAAATTATGCTCCCCTTTTGCTGCAATTGTCCTCTCTAGCCACTGCCTGGATGAGCCACGAGATCTCCTGGTTGGGCCGTATAGCGGCGTTCAAAATGATGCTCTTACCAAAACTGATGTACCTATTCCGTGCTATTCCATATGATGTCCCAGGGAGGCTACTGCAACAGATGCGCCGCTTGATGGTTTCATATATCTGGAAAGGCAAAGCTCATAAAATGGCCTATAGTCGCATGGTTCGTCCTAAACCTCAGGGAGGCCTTAATCTCCCTGACCTGACTAGATATCATGAAGCGGCCCTTCTTTCTCAAATATGTGACTGGTCTCTCCCTCCTGCAGTCAAACCCTGGGTTGATCTGGAGCATGCACTCCTGCGGCACTTTCCCCTCCCTGACCTTTTATGGATACCATATAGATTGCGACCACAACCCCCTTTATTCCCTAAAACAATATTGGACACTTTAAAAGTTTGGGATAACAGTCTCTTGGCCCATTTCGATTTTGCCTTACCTACCAGAAATGTTTCCCTTCGGGCGCTGAGCAGGATCTTGCCTAATCTCAATTTGTCCTACTGGATGTCCTTGGGCATGGTGTCTTTCGCAGACTTTCTTTCCCCGTCCTCTTTAATATCATACACAGATTTGTGCATTAAGTACCCATTGGGATCATCAGCCTGGTTTTACTATCTCCAACTCACACATTGGTATGCTCTGATGAACACCGGCCCTACCGTATTCCAGACTCCACCACATCTAATTCTGAGTAAATTTAATAACCCCTCCTCTAGGGGTGCAATATCTTTTTGGTATTCCGTACTCTCCCCCATAGCCCCGACGGTTAAGTCCCCTGCTCAGCTCCGGTGGGAGGCAGATCTTCAACGTACCTTTACCTTCTCCCAATGGGAGACTATCTATTTCTCTACCTTCTCTATATCTAAATGCACTAACCATATTGAGATGTATGTAAAACTTTTAAATAGATTATATTTGACACCCTCTAGATTGCATAAAATTTGGCCTACAGTCTCAAAGTTCTGTTGGCGTCTCTGTCATTCTGAAGGATCTATTTTTCATGTCTTCTGGGATTGCCCTGTAATACGCCCCTTTTGGGAGGAAGTGTTCAATCTTATTAAAGATGTCCTGGGTCTCACCTTAATCCCAGATCCTTCCCTCGCCCTTCTCCACTGGTACCCAATCTCTGTACCCAAATCTGACCGATATGTTCTTGGCCATATTCTGATTTCTGCTAAAGCTACTATCGCTCAGAGTTGGAAATCCCCTTCCCCTCCCCCATTTGCCAAAGTCATAACTAAAACACAATCCCATTTTGAAATGGAGACGAGGGAGGCTCCTCACTCTGTGACTATTTCATCCCCTACTGTAAAATGGTATCCTTGGTATCTGTATGTCACAAATGGAGGACCGCCACCCCTATCCCTACCCTCTCCGGTTCCTCAGGGTGCCTCTCCTTTTAATCTAAATGAGACTCCAGAGCGGGACTAGCACATCTAAGTACATGTTCAGGCAGCTATGGTTCCTTTATTGGTTCCTTTTTTTTTTTTTTTTGTTTGTTTGATGTCTTCAAGTGTACTGCCACATCCTTTTATTTTATGTATGTTCCCCCCCTTTTATTTTTTTCTTTTTTTCTCTTTCTGTACCCCATAAAAATTTTGTACTATATTCAATAAAAATTTAATGATGAAAAAAAAAAAAAAAAAAAAAGCAAGCATCCTGAATTCTGAGTGAGTGTGCTAAGGGCATTCAGCACTTTCATTGCTTCTCCTGCACAAACCACATTGGACATTGGAGCCAACTTCACATAAAACATTTTTTTTTAATTGTTGCTTTGACATGAAGTTGTGGGAGCTGTACCCCTCAACTGTTGGGCCTCATGCCACTCACAACCCCTGCTACTGTATGCTGTAGGTCTAACCCCTATATGTACTGAAAGGGGTATACTGAGCTGAAGGGGTGAACTTGTAATTAGAAATTACCAATATTTTCAAAAAACTGTTCTGAGGAATATTCTCCTCACTCTGCCATGGTTATGACATTTCCCATGCATTTTACCATGCATAAAAAGGTTGTAGTAATGCAATTATATTGCAGAACTGTGTTGTAATTCAGCAGTATAGTGCCATGTTTATTTTTCTTGGTTATAGCGAGCTGTATCAAAGTAGATAAACCAATAGCAATACTAAATGAGTTAGGCTAGAGTCTGTGCAAATGCATAGCAAATTACCATTTAAATACCGCATTAAACAATTTACCACGGGTCTGTGGGGAGGGGGCAGGAATAAAAAGATGCAAATCTCACCCCATCCATAATGACCCACAATTCCCAGTATTATCTCTGTGGGAGATCCACCCACTCTTACAGGTGTCCGTGGGACTACCCATCTGAGAGAGTAGGTAAGCATGTCCCAGAGTGTTTGTGGTATAGAATCCTACATTCATGGTCACTGGATTGTGAAAGCATGGTAATACAGGTTGAGTCTCCCATATCCAAATATTCCGAAATACGGAATATTCCGAAATACGGAATAATTTTGGCATGACTGAGATAATGTAAACTTTGCTTTTTGATGGTTCAATGTACACAAACTTTGTCTAAGGCACACATTATTAAAGATATTGTATAAAATGACCTTCAGGCTGTGTGTATAAGGTGTATATGAAACATAAATGAATTTAATTTTTGTACACAAACTTTGCTTGAGCCACAAAATTATTGAAAATATTGTATAAAATGACCTGCAGGCTTTGTGTATAAGGTGTATATAACACATAAATGCATTCTGTATGTATATTGGGGTCCCATTCCCAAGATATTTAATTATGATATGCAAATATTCCAAAATATGGAATATTCCGTTATCCAAAATACCCCTGGTCCCAAGCATTTTGGATATGGGAGACTCAACCTGTAGCAGATTAGTGGGCAAAAGTCTTAAACTGTAGTGCCAGACCATGTAACATTTGGTTAAACTCTCAAATTAATTTTAGATACTCAATTTACCTGAAGTCCAACCTGCTTTGAAATTGAAGAAATAGTTTTGTTAATCTGTGGTAATGTATGTAGGAATTTTTACATGTGTATGTGCTGAATGGAATGTATCATTATTCGGTTAAAATGACAGGTGGAATGTCCCTTCTAAAAGATTTACTTTTGCCCTGTGTTTTAAAGTGGAAAATGGTTAAAAATATATTTCTAGATGAAAAATACAGTTGAAAATTACCAGACACATTTTAACATTTCTGCTATTTACTGGTTATTTACAGAAGCTACGTCAGGAGATAGGTGACTATTGGGGGTTTGTTTACAGGTAACCTGTGGGATTTCAACTGGAGAAGGGAACAGAACATGTGGTAGAAGGTAAGTATGTGTGAGTGTGTTAGGTATGTAATAAACTTTTAATTTCTACGGTGTGTGTGTGTGTGTGTACTGCGGCAAAGAGCAGGCACCTGTAGTTCCACTGTAAAAAACAATAATATAATTCTATTTTTCACACTATTACTCCTGCACCCACCAGGGTGTAGGGAAGAGCATACGCCTGGGGTGCTCAGGAGAGGGGGACCCCTTTATTGGGGGTCTCCATCTCCCCTGAGATCTCCGGCTTGTGCTGACTAGCTTGGAGTTTTAATGCTTTGGCCAGGGAGACCCAGTGAAAGGGTCCCCTGGCAGAGGCATTACACCCCGGCTAGAGTCCGGAGCTGGATTTAAAAATAGGAGGAACCCCACGCCATTTGTTTACCTTATTTTTAAAGCAAGGACTGGCTCTGGGAGCTCAGTGCTGGTTATATTTAGAACCAGGACTGGGTCCGGAACCCGGGGCTGGTTATGCTTTTGGGGGGAACCCCACGTCATTTAAAAAAAAACATTTTTTTAACCCCTTAATAAATAGCACACACGCAAGCAGCCTGCACGTATTTTTCTGATATGTGCAGGCTGCTAGTTCTGGAAGGAAACATGGGCAGGAAACTCGTGGATTAAACACAGGTAGGAACGATCACATACACCATCGGGAAACATGATCCTGATGAACACGAGAGCTTGGTTTCTACCCGTGTTTAAAAAAGGACAGACACGGGCAGGACACAAATCTTAGTAAATTTACCCCATAGTGTTTTTAAAGTATACAAAAGATTCTTTATAGTGTTTATATAAATATGGTACTTCCAAGCAGCATTAATATAAATTCAAATACTTAACCCTATAAAAAGTAATAGTTTCAGGGGTACTCCAGCCCCTTTTCCTCAGAACTAAAAGGGTTGCAGTACAAACAGAACAAAGTGTGAAGCCAATGTGCTTACCTAATAATTAAAAGAAAAGTGTATGTCAGAATTGCGCTAAAGGCTCCCCTGGTGCAATATCCAAGAGAATGTATTCTCAAACTTAATATAAAGAAACAAGGTTATCCTGCCTGGGCGCCTAACCAAACCACTGTTTTTACAAAATAATTCATAACAGAAGGAAGGATGTTGCTTATCTTTCTAAAGGCAGAAAGTACAGTATCCTTCTTTTTCATTTCAATCTATAAAAAATTAAGTAAAATATATTTCACACCATATACATGTAAAGATAAAAAATTAAAAGACTAGTGCAATCTTGTTATGATAGATCAAGAGTCAATAAATTCCATTAAAAAGATTTCCTCCTGAACTTCTTTCCAAACAGTTTCTCATATACAGAATTGTATAATCTCCAAAGTGTGAAAAAGTTTTTTATATGTTTTCATAAAATGCATTAAAAATTATTACAAAACAAACCACTCTACAAACCAATTAGGTGCGATTTGGCTTGTGCAATCTGTTTTCACAGCAATCTTGCAAAGCTATTTGCAGTTGCAATCCAATTTCAAACACTCATTGCTGTTCCAGAGGAAATTCACCCTGAGGGTGTGAAAAGGTAGGGAAAGTCTTTATTTTAAGGTAAAATTGTCGAGACACAGTGCAGGTGTTTAAAAAAATGGCCTCAAATTACTCCAAACTCAACATTTTCGTTAGGTTAGGCACCCCAAATGTATTTAAAGCATGTTTAAAATGAGCAATTACAGCTTTTTATCATTTAAAAATAAAATTGAACAAATACAAAGGCGTTAAGTTACCCCTAAATCCCTTTTTTTCTACTTTTTTTTTGCATTATCCATTCAATTTGTTTGTGATTAAATGAAAAAATTTTGTTTTATATATTGTATACTATTTTGAAATTGTGTGTGTGTGTGTATATAATATATATATATATATATATATATGTGTGTGTATCCATTATACAGTATTTACACTGGCGGTTTTAGGGGCGGGCAAGCATAGCTACTGCCCAGGGAGCTGCAGCCTGTGGGCACGGCAGCAGTCACTTTGCCGGCACCATCTAATCTGACGGCACCCGTCTGCTCTTCTGCCATGGCACCCGCTCTTGTCCACCGCTGTCTGATGTGCAGGAAACAACTGCACATCATGGTGCCACCGCAGTTTATTACTAAGACAGTAATAAACTGCGGCTGCTCCGTTGTGTGCAGTTTTTTCCTCCCACGGTCTCCCAGAATGCCGGGCGTGACCCCGCAATTAGTATTTTATTTTGATTATAAACATTTTTCCCAGCCCATGACCATAACCACCATCAGGCCACACACCCCGAGCTTAGGGCACCAAGGAAATTTTTACAGTATATAAATAATTTGTCTGTGTCAGTCTTGTATTTTTCATTAAACATGTTTTGTTCACCATTCTTTCTCACCAGACACTTTTAAAGGGTTCTGTACCTGCAGAGGCACACTTGACCTGGAGACTCAGGGGCACTTTTTTAACCTCTGCACAAAATATTCTAAATCATCATTAGCCAAGCTGACTGAGATACATTTTGCCCTTATGACCCCTTGTGCTGAGAGGTATGTGATTAGAGATGGAGGGGGCATGCAAGCTTGGCCAAATTACAATAAAAATCCTAGTAATGTGTTAAGCAAAGTTCAGTCACTGTATTTTTTTTATTTGATGACATAAGTACGTGAATAGACATAACATTTGTGTGTCATTTCCCATAGATTCACATAGTGAATAGACGTGATCATGATGGATTTATTTAAAATGTCATTTGACAAGTCACTTCAATCACCTTATTTACGTGAAAGTCTTTATAAATAGCTGTTTAGTAGAATGTTGACTTTTTAGTGACAAAATTAAACCTGATTTACCATGAAGAAATACTGGTTCAAGTATGCGGAGAAATAATATTTTAAATTTTTAAACATTTCTAAATACCACTGCTGTTTATAGCTACTTTCCCCTTTTCAAAAGTTTTAACAAACAACACTGACACATAAGTATTCTCTATTTATGACGTAGAGAGTTGGCAGCTTGCCCAAGTCTCAAAAGTAATGTCTGCCCACTCTCTTGAAAGTCAGTAAAAAACATAAAAAATAATATAAAATAAAAGTAGTTTGCCCACTCTCTTGAAAGTCAGTAAAAAAACATAAAAAATAAGATAAAAGTAATGTATGCCCACTCTCTTGAAAGTCAGTAAAAAAAACATAAAAAATAAGATATAATAAAAGTAATGTAATGTGAGACTGGTGAAGCTCGGCTTCTGGTCAGCTCAGCTCCAAGATACCCACACTCACCCATGCTAAAAATTAGAGATGTCCTTTAATACTTAGTTGGGCCCCCAAAAACACAAATAAGACAAGCTAGAATCAGGTGTCTCAGGCCTTCAGCTGTGAAACCTCTCCTGATTTCTTGCATGTGAAAACACTTTGAATTTAATGGCTCTCTTACTGGTCACACAATGCAGGACATGCTATCAACTCTCAAAGTGGACATAAGACCTGATTCAGATTTGAACGCTAATGCAAACGCATATGCAAATTGTGCCACTTAGCAACTGCTAAAATATGCTAATGCATCATGCGTCAGATTTTGTATTGAGACACCAACCGAAGCCCTCATAGTTGCCCACAACTGCGTACACAGACGCGGCACTGGACGCAGATCCAAAAACACTGACTCCTCGAGTGAGTCTTTGGTCACTCAGAATGGGCATGGTAACTAAGACGCTGGAGCTTTGTTCTCTGCGTGCGCGATTGCAGACGCTGGTTAGTACATGCCCAGGAAGTGGCCCTGAGATGCCCGCGTTTTTGCAGGAACTCTCCATGATCACCCACAAACGGTCTCTTCCTGTCAATTATGAGCGAATCCTCACAGCGATCTCAAGTCATTCACAGTGTGTGCACAATGCAACTGTGACGCATGTGCAGACCATGATAATCACTCAAATGCGTGAACGTCGGAATAGCATTCAACTCTGAACCAGGCCTATAGGTCCTTTCATCTGTGTGAGAGATTATGGCTAAAATCACAGAGCTCAGAGACCTCACAGAACAAGTAATACTAAAAGTGGAAGATCTGTTAAATTCCTTAATAGATTTTATCTAGGTACCTGATTCAGAGTTGTACGCTATTCCGATGTTCGTACAACTGAGCGATTATTGGTGGTCTTACCATGCATTACCGCCACAATGCACACCCACAGCAATTGAATTGCGATTACGGTTGCAGTGAGGATTCATTCACAAGTGTTTGAAGGAAGCGGGCAGGTAAAACAGAGGCGTGTTCTGGCCATTTTCATGGCTTGTTTCCGGTTGTGTCTGCAATCAAGTACACAGGTAACATGAAATCTAAGTTGCAGCGGCCATTCTGAGTGGCAATAGACTCATTGAGGAAGTCAATGTTTGCCTAATCTGCGTCCAATGATTCGTATGTATACACAGTTAGCGACAACTGTGATGGCTCCTGTGGGCATTTTGGTACAAGCTGTTCCATTAGCTTAATTTTGCAAATCCTCTGCTGCATAATTGCAGTTGAGGCAGCAATAGCATGCAACTCTGAATAAGGCCCTGAGGTAAGTTGAGATGCCCTGTGGGAGAATTGGTAGATATGAAAGATTGATCTTGTAGAAAATAGTCATCATAATTGGTGAGAGGTTGGGTATGGGATCCCGATGCTTGGGATTCCGGTGGTTAGGATCCTGATGATGGCATACCAACAGGGTTAGGATACCAACACTTGATGGGCAATATCCTAACCCTCCACCTTTACCTATCTTAACCATCCATTCCTGTTGCTTCCCCCCAGTGCCTAAACCTAACCTCACCCCAGCACCCTAATCTCATCCCCCCTCCTTAGTGTCTAATCCTAACCCTTCCCCTAGTGCCTAATCCCTAACCTCAGTACTTACCGTTGGGATGCCACCGCCGGCATTCTAAGCTCCAGTATCTCGACTGTCGGTTTTATGACCGCATCCCATCGTGAGACATACCTTGAGAGTTCCTTAATTCTGACCAGCAGGAATATATTATGAATTAGTTTATGGTTCCTTTTTCACAGTATCTTCTCACTTTAACCACACCAATGTACCTGTAGCCATGCAAAAATGTCAGCTGCCAACAGCTGTGGTATTTGTGACTGAATGAATTTCTCCCTTGCAGTTGCCACACTATCTCAAACATCTACAGTTTTTATCCTACACTATCTATCAAAGGGATGGGTATGGGATGCCGGTCAGAATCCCAATGCTGGTATCCTGACAGGGTTAGGATACCAACACCTGTCAGTCCCCCCCCCTCTCCCTACCCTAACCCACCCTCCCCCATGCCTAACCATAACCCTCCCCCTAGTGCCTAACTCCTAACCCACCCCCTAAGCCCGTTACTTACCTTCAGAATTCCGGCTGTCAGGATGCTGGCTCCGGGATTCTGTCAGGTGTCGGGATACTGGCTCCAGGATTCTGACAGGTGTCAGGATGCTGGTTCTGGGATTCTTTCAGGTGTTGGGATTCCGGTGCCATCATTCTGACCACCGGAATCTCCGCGGTCAGGATATTGACCGCATCCCCTATCAAATGCTAACCATCGCGTAATAGAAGATAAGTTTATTGGGCATACCATCCTTAACTTCTGTTAATGTCATTGAACTTAATATGTATTATGATCAGCTCTATGTACTGTGCAATATGGAGGGGCTTTAAAAATAAAGGATAACAATTCAGATGAAACATAGGTAGCCTTATTAAATCTGACCATGGATTTAATATGTAATAATAGTAGGTATAATTCACTGCTTTATTTACTTATTTGTTCTTTCTGTTCCCCCACCACTCTCTCTCACTCCCTGACACTTTCTCAGCACCTCTCCTCTCTCTCTCTACTCTTTCCTCCATTAGAAGTGCAGTGTGTTCTACTGGTGCAGCACTACGAACCCCTCGTCCTCATTATGGGACGTGGCCTCATGTCCACGAGGCCAAGCCCTCTGTTTTGTGCAGTTTCGGGGGGCCTGCCCGTGTGCCACACCCCCATTCATGTCATGCTGGGGACTTGCCTTGTACAGCACCTAGCCTCTCCTGACACAGGGGAGTGTGTAATGGATGACACACAGGTGCGTGTCATCCATCACTGGTACTCGCCACTCGGTGACACCATCCAAGGGGGTGACACCAAAATAACAAAGCAGAGGCCACCACCACCCTAGTGACGCTGCTGACCGATACTATAACTGCGCATGCACAATGCTATCTTGTTCGCTATGTATGAGCAATACAGTGGAGGACATTTGTCGTCCCCATAGCTCCTGAGACATGAGACAAGTACCGCATATGACCGATATTCCTGCTACTGCATCATTACCACACTACCTGAGACAGTCCCCACTCTGCTTCATGCTCTGGACATCCAGTGTAACAGTGAGCGCAGCTGTACAAACCTCTTATTCAATAAACCACACAACCTGGTTAATTTTCACTGGACTAGTGGCCTGAATTACTTACCTACGCGCTGATGTGTACACAACGTTGCTAAACTACCAGGTTGTACACACATTTTCAAAATCCTGATCATCTGGTGGGATGGGTCAGAGTTCTGTCAAACTGCAATTACATTACAACATGATGACATTATTTCTATTAGCAGTCATATTTATCATATAGATACAACAATAACAAGCATATTAATACATGACCAAAAGAAAAGCATCACTTAGAGAAAGTTTCATTAATATCCCATTTGAAATCTCATTAGCCTCAGGTGATTTTCATTTGCTGTAGTGCTGTGCAACATTTACCTTCCACTTGGAGCAGAACCAGGGCCGGATTAAGGTCTGTAGGGGCCCCTGGGCAACAAACGTGTGGGGGCCCCTATCAGTAAAAGTGTTTTCTTTTCTATAATATATATATATACATATACATGTGTGTGTGTGTGTGTGTATATATATATATATATATATATATATATATACACACACATTTAAATACATATTATATATGAAAAACAATATATCATATGTATGAGATATCCGAGTATATCAGAGTGTGTGTGTATAGAAAAAATAAATAAGAATCTTATATATATATATATATATATATATATATATAAAATCTCATCTCACCGGTGGACGCTGGCAGCCTGGCATTGAAGCAGCTGGGCAGTGGGTGCAGGGATCCCTGGTGCAGTGTGAGGGAATGAGATAGATCCCCTTCCGTTTGTGAGGCTTCTATGGCCAGGTGAAGGCGGAGCCATCAGGCTGGAGGCGGGCCGAGGAGGATCTGGAGGCAGAGCCATCAGTGTGACTGACTGCTCCATGCTCCGCAAAGGCTTAAGGGTGGAGCTGCTGCGGCTGGGCATGCGCAGCAGCTCCACCATCGCCCCTATTTTTTTTCTAACTAGCTGCCCGATCGGAGCTCAATCTCCAATCGCGGCAGCGGAAGCCCGGGGAGGGGGGGGGGGGTCGGTAAATGAAAGGCAGGCTGTGTGGCCACCAAAGGCACATGCCCAGCGGAAACTGGCCCGGGGTCTTGGCGGCTCCGTTAAGAAAAAAAAAAGTAGTCGGGGACAGTGTGTGGGGGCCCCTTATGTGTGGGGGCCCCGACACGATCGCCCCGCCTATAATCCAGCCCTGAGCAGAACATAGGCCGACTAACACCATGAGTCTTTGAGCCAAGTACTGTGCATTACCTGCCACAGCTTTGAAGGTATGTCCACCAGACTATGGAGCTCATTCAGACCCGCTCGCTAGCAAGTGGCCGCTCGTTGCAGACGATGTTCGCTAATGTGCGCATCCGTGTAATTCGCAGTGCACGTGTGCAAAGTAGTACGAGTGATCAGATTTTGCTCACTTGCCCTGCAAAGACAGCCCAGTGGAATGAGTGACAGGAGAGGCCGTTTGTGGGTGGTAACAGGGGCAAGGCAGTAGGATCGGGGGAGTGGAGTTAAGGATGCAGGCATGCCAGAGTGTTTTCACGCCGTTTCTGGGGCATGCATAAGTAACAGGCAGTGTCATAGTACACGTCACCTGCTTGAAATATACACTGAAGTGCTCGCAAGCGCTGCGGCCAGATCCGATGTAACCCGATGTACCGATGGGTGAATATACTTCCTGGAGATGACGTACGCAAGTGGGCGGCTAAAGACAGGCTGGTGGGTGCCTATAAACACAAAGTGATCACTCACCAAAACATAGTGGGCGTGCTTATGCCGTGCCGAGTGAGTGGCTGCCTTGACGACACTTTGCAAAATTGAAATACACAGGGAGCGTGCGGCCGCAACTAGAGAGCGGGTCTGAATGAGCTCCTATGACCTATAAGTGGTGAAGCCTAGTACATCACATTTTGGCATAACGTTATCATAACTTTGAATATTGGAACTTTACTACATTGCTAGTGACTCCTCCTGCTCAATATTATATAAACTGGTTGTTATAACATATTTTGCTACTGCAAACACCTAATGTCACATATGTTCATTGTTGAGGCTAGATATCACAAGGGAACTTGTAACTACAGTACTGTGAACTGTAAAATAGCTCACCAAGGCGGAACCATAGCTGTGATCCGTCTGTTTTAAACTAGAGATGTGTGTGAACCCCCATGTTTGGTTTTGGCAAAACCACCCCCAAGTGTTTAGTTATTTTCTGTTTTGGTTTTGTATTTCTTTAATATTGATAAAAAATAGCTAAAAACATGTGATTTGGACCTATTTACATGCTGTCCAAAACCCAAGAATAATTTTTTAAAATCCGAGTTCCGAACTTACAGCAGACACCAGCCAGGACTTGACTCTAGTCAGAACCCCCCAAAAAAGTGATCCAAGTCGGTACTCTTTCGACTCGGGACCCCAGAGTTCAGGTGTGTTTGTTTTTCAGGAAAACCAAACCGCACATCTCTAGTTCAAACCACTACACCTTTATAATAATGCTAATTTTTACTATTATATCAATTTGTATAGTAATATTTTTTTAATTTATTGACTTTATCTTTTATTTCAGTTTTTGTCATTTCAATATATTATATTTCTAACAAACGACAGGTACATTGTAATCAACCTAACAAAAAAGGGTTGTAGGTGACAGTATCTAAGAAGAAAAAATGTGTCTCTTCCGTTATTGCAACTGTGACATAAAAGCCTACTGATTAGTTGCGGAGAGCCAAGTATGATGTTAGATAGCCAGACTGACTACTGATATTGGGGCAAACAAAAACATGATGTATAGTTTCAGTAAAAGATAACAGTAATGAATTAATACTATTACTCATCGTAGCATAAAAGGATCCATGGCCTGTAGCTAATCTTATCCAAAAGTAGGAGGGAGCAGGGGAACAAAAGGATGTTGACACAAAAGTTTAAGGATTTCTCAGTAGATTTATTGAGGCTTTGGGATGATAGAGTAACCAATCCAACAAAAACTCTCTCTAACATAATAGATTACATTTGTCATAGCCTCTCAGGGTCGGGGGTATTTGTACTATCCTTTGTATTGTTACAGCCCCATCATCAACACTGTGGTGCTTCCAAACATGCTGAGATAAGCTATGAGTTTTAACACCTTTTTGGGGAGAGTTCCTTCTATGCGCCAAGAATCTAGTGTTAATACTAGTATTAATACTGTCAGTGGTGTGATCTACATATTGAATACCACAACTACAGATAATGATATATATTACAAAACTTGACTGATAGTTATTGATGATATTATAAATTATCTAATGACAAAGCAGAAATTAAAACAACTTTTTTGACTTGTGGGCAACCAGTCCCCACAGCTAGAGGCAATATTAGTGTCAATATTCAAAACAGGCTTAGAATTTTGTAAAACCACTGTGCTAATTTGTTCTATTATGTGGACTTCTAAATACAACTTTGTATCACAAAAACCAGGACATAGTCACTCTTACCCTCTCTGGCGGTGCTTTACCAAGATGGGCTATTCTATCCCAGTGCACTATCAATCCATTTCCTGAGGTTCATAGGTGCAGCCAGTGGCGTATCTATAATGGGTGCAGTGTGTGCGGGCACATGGGCCCCCGGGTCCAGGGGGGCCCGGCACCGCACACCCTCATGCACCCATATTTTTTTAACTTACCTGTCCGTGGTCCAGCGTCGGGTGTCGGCGCTGCTCAGAACACGGGAAAATGGCCACGCATGCGCAGTAGACTCCGGGCACACTCTAGCGCCCATAGTCTACAGAACGCTGGAAAAACAAGAGATATGGTAAGAACTTACCTTTGTTATCTCTGTTTCTACGAAGTCCATAGGGTCCACAGGGTTGACCTTGGGGTATAGCTGGATCTGGATCCACGGGCACCACGCAGTTAAAGCTTTGCTGCTCCCAGGATGCACTTGGGTCCGTCCTCCTCTATACCCCGCCCCCGACCACAGGCACCTCAGTTGGTAAGCAGCTAAGGCCGGAGGAGGAGACTAAACAGAGAGAAGGAAGACTGGAACACACAAGAAACCATACTCACAGAAATGGGAGACGGAAAACTGGTGACCAGCCACACAGCCCATTTGAAGCCAGGTGCGTCAGGGCGGGCGCCCTGTGGACCCTATGGACTTCGTAGAAACAGAGATAACAAAGGTAAGTTCTTACCATATCTCTTGTTTTCTACTTCAGGTTCCATAGGGGGTCCACAGGGTTGACCTTGGGGATGTCCCAAAGCAGTTCAACTAAGGGCGGGGACGCTCCTGTGCTGAAAGGAGTACCCGGCGCCCAAAGGATGCATCCTGAGAGGCGAAGGTGTCAAACGCATAGAACCTCAAAAACGTTTGAATTGAAGACCAAGTGGCCGCCTTACACAGCTGAACAGCGGAGGCGCCACGTCTAGCAGCCCAAGAGGGACCCACAGAACGAGTGGAATGAGCCTTAACAGAGGCTGGCACAGGTAAACCCTCCTGTGTATAAGCCTCACAAATAACGGAACGAAGCCAACGGGCTAACGTTTGCTTGTTGGCAGGCCAACCCCTCTTGTGAAAACCGAAGAGGACAAACAAAGAATCCGACTTCCTAACCGAAGCAGTCCAGTCCACATAGATTCTAAGTGCCCGGACTACATCTAAGGAAGCCTCACCAGCTGAAAGATCAGGTGACTAAAAAGCTGGCACAACAAGTTCCTGATTAATGTGGAACTTTGAGACCACTTTGAGCAAAAACTCAGGACGAGTGCGGAGCACCGCTCTGTCCTGGTGAAAAATCAGAAAAGGAGGGCGACAGGAAAGCGCCCCCAATTCTGACACCCGCCTGGCAGAAGCAATTGCCAGGAGAAAAACGGTCTTAAACGTCAGCCACTTGAGCTCCACCGACTCAAGCGGCTCAAAAGGAGTACCCTGCAAGACCCGTAGTACCACCGCCAAGTCCCAAGGAGCCACCGGAGGCACGAAGGGAGGCTGGATCCTGAGAACACCTTGGAAAAAGGTGTGAACATCTGGCAGTGTAGCAATCCGTCACTGAAACCATACGGACAAAGCAGACACATGAACCTTCAGAGAGGCCAGGCGTAAGCCGAGGTCCAAACCCGATTGAAGAAACTCCAAGATTCTGGAAACCCGGAACACCTGCGGATCATAGTTTCTGGATTCACACCACTGAAAATAAGTGCGCCACACCCTGTGGTAAATCCGCGCGGAAGCAGGCTTGCATGCCCTAAGCATGGTACCAATGACCGAACTGGAGAAACCCCTAGACCTCAAGACGGCTGTCTCAAGAGCCACGCCGTCAAAGACAGCCGACCCAGATCCGGGTAAAGGCAGGGCCCTTGAGACAACAGGTCCCGACGCTGAGGAAGAAGGTACGGAGCGGCGATGGAGAGGCACCTCAGATCGGAGTACCAAGGATGTCTGGGCCACGCCGGAGCTACCAGCACGAGCGTGCCGCCGTCCTGCTTGAATTTCCGCAGAACCTGAGGAAGCAGGGATATCGGAGGAAACAGATACGCCAGGTGAAACGTCCATTTCACTGACAGTGCGTCTACCAGACAGGCACCTGCGTCTCTTGTCCTTGACCCGTAAACGGGCAACTTGTGATTGTGACGGGAGGCCATCAAGTCCAGCTCCAGCAGCCCCCACCTGTCCACAAGTAGCTGAAACACCTCTGGGTGAAGCGACCATTCCCCGGGATGCACGTCGTGACGGCTGAGGAAGTCCGCCTCCCAATTGAGGACTCCGGGAATGAAGACTGCCGAGATCGCTGGAATGTGACACTCCGCCCAAGCAAGAATGCGAGACACCTCCGACATTGCTGCCCGACTGCGAGTTCCCCCTTGGTGGTTGATATACGCCACCGTGGTGGCGTTGTCGGACTGCACCTGAACCGCCCTTCCATGAAGAGCGGGGCCGGACGACTGCAGGGCCCTGTATACTGCCCGCAGTTCCAGGATGTTGATGGGGAGAAGTGTTTCTTCCACAGACCAACGACCCTGAAGCGATAATGAGCGCTGGCTGAAGCCACCAAGCCAAAGACTGCCAAACCTCCGGGGACAACACCAGCATCTGAGAGCGGATCCGGTGAGGTAACCCGTTCCATTCCAATAGAATCAGCCCCTGCAGGGGCCGAGAATGGAACTGGGCAAATTCCACCATGTCGAATGTGGACACCATGGACCCCAGAACTCTCATAGCTGAATGGACCGACAGGCGGCAACTGCTCAGGCAACTGTGTATCCGCAGCTGCAGGGAGGAGACCTTCTCCGGAGTCAGGAAAATCCGTTGCTGACGAGAATCCAGCAGGGCTCCCAAATGAACCATCCGCTGTGATGGAATCAGGGAGGACTTTTTCCAATTTATCAGCCACCCGTGCGCTTGCAGGCAAGCGATCGTCAGGTGGAGATGTTGAAGCAGTACCTCCGGGGAGCTCGCCAGCAACAGGAGATCGTCCAGATACGGCAGCAGCTGTACATTCTGGTTCCGAAGATGTGCGGCCATGACTGCCATAATCTTCGTGAACACCCTCGGTGCCATGGAGAGGCCAAAGGGTAGCGCCTGGAACTGAAAATGATGTTGAAGGATAGCGAACCTCAGATACCGCTGGTGCGAAGGTGCTATCGGAACATGGAGGTAGGCGTCCTGGATATCCAGGGACACCATGTAATCCCCCGGTTCCATCGCCAGAATGATGGAACGTAATGTTTCCATCCTGAACTTGGGAACTCTGAGGAATTTGTTCAGAGACTTCAAGTTGAGGATAGGGCGATGAGAACCATTTGGTTTCTGCACCAGAAACAGAGAAGAATAGTACCCCGTCCCTCGTTGTAATTGAGGAACGGGAACAATGACCCCTGCTTTCAGCAAGGACTCTATAGCTTCCTGAATCTGTACAGTCTTGGTCGTATCCTGAGAAGGACTCGTGCAGAAAAACTGGTGGGGCGGTCTTTGCCGAAAAGACAGGGCGTACCCCTGGGAGACCACTTCTCGAACCCAGGCATCTGTGGTGGTGTGCCAGCACTGGGCAAATAGAAGAAGTCGGCCTCCCACTCTGGGGTCCCCCAGAGAGAGGCCCGTCCCATCAGGCAGAAGGTGTATCCTCCTACTTGGAAGAAGGGCGCCTGGCACTCCAGGCCTGCTTCTTGGGCTTAGAAGCGGCCTTGGTCGCCGATTGCCTCGGGAAGGACTGACCCTTGGCCTTGCCCTGAACCCGAAAGGACCGAAAGGCAGAGCTCCGTACTTTGGTAGGTGCAGAAGCCGAAGGGAGGAAAGCTGATTTAGACTTAGCCAGAGTATCCACAATTTTGTCCAAGTCTGGACCAAAAAGCAACTCCCCATTAAAAGGTAAGGCCTCCAGTCCCTTTTTGGAGTCTGCATCAGCTCTCCAAGACCTCAGCCACAAGGACCGACGCGCCGACACAGCTGCAGCCGACACCCGAGAGGTCAGCAGGCTTGCATCTAACGATGCTTGCCCAATGTAGGAAGCCGCATCCCTCATTTGTCCTATCAACGCTCTCTGGATCTCCGGAGCATCTTCCGGAAAGGTATCCTCCAAAGCGTTGGCCCAGCTCTCGATGGCCTTAGCCACCCAAGAGATGGCCATGGACGGACGGGCAACCACCCCCGAGAGAGAGTAGATAGACTTTAAACAAGTCTCCACTTTCCTGTCCGTGGGATCTTTCAGGGACGAGATCGACGGCAAAGGCAGCGTAGCTCTTTTAATTAAGCGGGTAACGTGGGAATCCATGGCAGGAGGAGTTTCCCACTTCCTGCAATGAGCCTCAGGAAAAGGATAGTTTGAAGCCAACCGTTTCTGCGGTTGGAACCTCTTGCTGGGCAACTGCTAGGCCCCTGCCATATGATCCGTTAACTGATCAGACAGGGGAAAAACCGTCGAAGCTACCTTGGCCTTCTTAAAATTAGGGTACTTTGACCTGGGAGCCGGCACATCCTCCTCTATATGAAGGATGGCCCGCACCGCCCTAACCAATGCCGGTACATTAATGGAGGACTTAGCCTCCACCTCCTGGGCCCCAGCATCCGAGTCAGAGTCTTCATGGATCTCCCCGTCATCCGAAGACACATCCGTGTCCATAAACTGTGCCGCCAATGAAGCCGAAACGGTTCGCTTGGACGTCCTTGGTGGCAAATCACTGTGCAACATAGTTTGAAAGGCCGATGACGAAGCCGCCAGGCTCTGAACAGAGCTGGAGAGGACATCCACCCAGGGAGGGGGTACCGTTTGAGGATACCCCTGAAACGGTACCATCGACTGCTGTGGTACCGTGGGAGATTGCACGTACACAGGCAAACCCGCAAAAGGACCCACAGTCTGAGACCCGGGAGGAGACTGCACCAGACGCGTCACGCCCGGGGAACGGGGGATGGTAGGCTGGGGCAACGCCCTAGAAGGGCCCGCAGTCGGGTCCGCCAGCCGGTCCGCGATCGACACCAGCACTTGTGTAAACATCGCCCACAGAGGATCCTGCGCCACTGGGGGTTTAGAGGGACCAGGTACCAGCTGGCACCGTCCGCACAGACCGTCCTGAGACAAATCTACCCCGTCAACCCCTGCCGAACAGCGTCGGCAGGAAAACAACACAGGAGCCACGGAGCACTCCTTCTCCTCATCAGACATGACACAAAACTTTTGCAATAAAAAATGTATCACCGAAAAGAGGTAAAGGCGTATAACACCTGCGCACTCCCAAGTGTGCAACACAAACAGCCCACAATCTGGTACTGAGTAGCACACCGCAGTATGTGACGGACCTCACATATACATAGATCTATATAAGTGAGGTATACAGAAAGAACACCCTTCCCCCACGCACCTGCGGGCCGTAGGAGAAGGAAAGGGATAGGTAAAAAGCTGACAGTAAGTAGAAAAAGCACAGACAGCAGCACTAGCAATAGTCACATACCATGCAGGAAGTTATACTCACTGCACCTTCAGCTACAATCAACCTCCCAGATTCAGTGTCTGGGAGGGCTATAGCACTGCGAACACTGTCCTTTGCAGGGGGAGAGGTACGCAGGGGAACTGGTCCGCTGTATCTGCCTGGGAGCTCTGCGATGCTGCCTGGAAGATGGCCGCTGGAGAGCACTGAGGAGGAGTGGCCAGGAGATAACAGCCCAGCGACGCCAGCACACATGAGAGAAGGCGCGCTGGGCTGAGGGGAGGAGCCACTAAAGCAGGGAAGGCTGCCTCCCCTGCTAGTACTAAACCCCCAGGGAAGCCGGTTCCCCACCGGTACTTACACCCCGGGGGCCAGCGGTCACGCGGGGTATTCCTGAAGAGGGGGAGCTCGCCGCCGCTACTAGCGCCGCCGGTCTGTCCCCAGAGACCAGCGGCTGAAAGACTGCATTTTCCCCCCTGCGTGCAGCGCGAAGCGCTACACGCGGCTTACCTGACCCCATAGAATCCAGCAGCAGTCAGTGGGAGCTCCCGGAGCCACGCTAGTACTGACTCCGGGGTCCCGCTGCGATCCCCAGATCAGTACTGGTGTCGCAGCGCCAGCGGGGCTGTTGGAGCGGCAGCATGGATGTCCAGATGGACAGTCTTATGCTGCCGCTCTGAAGATAGTAAAAAATAAAATAATAAAATCTTCTTTTTTGCAAAAAATTTAAATTAAAGCTTAGGGGCTGCTTATGCAGCCCCACTGCCCAGGGTGACTCGACTCCGGCCGGGCACCAACTAAAACTGAGGTGCCTGTGGTCGGGGGCGGGGTATAGAGGAGGACGGACCCAAGTGCATCCTGGGAGCAGCAAAGCTTTAACTGCGTGGTGCCCGTGGATCCAGATCCAGCTATACCCCAAGGTCAACCCTGTGGACCCCCTATGGACCCTGAAGTAGAAATGGCCACTGCGGCCATGTTTCCTGCGTTCTGCGTATGCACAGTAGACTCTGGGCACACTGTAGTGCCCGCAGTCTACTAATGCTTCGGTGGCTGGCCAGCCGCGTCATTCGGCTGCCGGCCACCGGGGGGAAAGGAGGGGGCCCCGCACGGGGAGTGCACACAGGCCCCCTCCTCTGTTAAGACGCCCCTGGGTGCAGCCAAGTTGTCTCTGATCAGGTGAGCACCAGGATCCAGGTGCTACCTGTCTCCTGCGCTCACATGATCAATTCAGCCTATCTCTGACAAGAGTGCCCTATTTAAGCCTGCACCTGACACCTTCTAGAAACAATGTGGTTCTTTACCTTCCAGTGATCTCACTCACTAGTGAGTAAGTGCTACAGGTGAGGACTCTTATGGGGGGCATCCACTAAACGATTTTAGCAGGCGATTGAACGATAACGATATCGTTATCGTTCAATCGTTTAAAAATCGTTTACAAATCGTTTACACATTGTGCAGAAATAGTTTCTCACGATGCACGATGCGCGCTCCCGCTGGTCGTGTGATCGTCTCCTCCATCGAGTGAACATGCAGGTCAATTTCACTTGATCGCTTCTATATCACTTGTAGATCGTTTGCACATCGTTTACACATCGTTTGCACATCGTTCAGGGTGAACGATCAAACGATGAACCACTCCCTGACACTCCCACACCACCATTTTGTTTATTATTCTGCCCTGACGGAGCGTCTGACAAGAGGCAGCATTTGGAGGACCACGCGGATCCCAAATAGAAGATCGGTAAGTATTTATTTGTACACCACTGTCCACCAATGTAGCACTCCCTGGGGACTGGCACTGGGAAGGGGTAAAAGAGGGGGCACACAAACGGGGTGTGGCACTTGGAGGGTGCTGCATAGAGGTACTTGGGGGTGTGCAGTGTAAAGGGCATACTGTGGGGGGGTGCTGGAGAAAGGGCATGGGGGTGCTGCATAAAGGGCATAGGGGGAGGCTGCATAAAGGGCATTTGGGTGCTGCATAAAGGGCATAGGGGGAGAGGCTGCATAAAGGGCATAGGGGTGCTGCATAAAGGGCATAGGGGGAGAGGCTGCATACAGGGCATAGGGGGGAGAGGCTGCATACAGGGCATAGGGGGAGGCTGCATAAAGGGCATGGGGGGAGAGGCTGCATACAGGGCATAGGGGGGAGAGGCTGCATACAGGGCATAGGGGGGAGAGGCTGCATACAGGGCATAGGGGAGAGGCTGCATAAAGGGCATAGAGGGTGCTGCATACAGGGCATAGGGGGAGAGGCTGCATACAGGGCATAGGGGGGAGAGGCTGCATACAGGGCATAGGTGGAGAGGCTGCATAAAGGGCATAGGGGGTGCTGCATAAAGGGCATAGGGGGAGAGGCTGCATACCGGGCATAGGGGGGAGAGGCTGCATACAGGGCATAGGGGAGAGGCTGCATAAAGGGCATATTGGGGAGGCTGCATAGGATAATGCATTTTTTTTATTTATTTATTTTTTCTCACTTGCAGACATGACCGGGTTCATTGAGATCTACCAGGCCAATGAGTGCCTTTGGAAGCACGCAGATCAGGACTACTCCAATCGTGACGTCAAGCTTCAGGCACTGAAGAAGTTGTTAGCATACAGTCGGGAGTGCGACAGTGATGTTGGCATAGACTGGGTGAAGAACAAGATCCAGGGGTTGAGAACAGTGTTCCTGAAGGAGCACAAGAAGTATGAAGATTCAAAACATTCGGGAGCAGGTGCAGATGAAGTCGTAAAGCCAAAATTATGGTACTATGACTTGCTCAAATTCGTCCTTGACCAAGAGCCAAAGACACGGGCGCGGTCTTCGCTGGTTCCCGAGGAAGAAGAGACCCTCGTGGAGAATGTGGAGGGGCAGGACCAGGTATGCCATTAAACTATTGTATTTTTTAATTGGACATTGGCCATGATTCAGAGCCGCTTGCTGCGACAGATTGCTAGCTCTGAATCAGGACCACTATAGCGAGCTGCCATGATGATGGTCACGATGGTCAAGACCATCGCGACCATCGGGCTTGCGATGAGACCCTTGTGGTAGGGTCTCTTGGCCGCAAGCACCAGAGAGATTTCGGCTCTAACAGAGCCAAAATCTCTCCCACTGACATAACTCGTGATGTCAGTGGGGCGGCACAAAACGGTAGGCGTTCACATGGGAACGCCTCCGTTTGGGCAGTCACCCCCTTGGCCCGCCCACCAAAGGGGACGTGGTGTCACTCAACATCGACAGCACGACCCCTTTGTTGAGAGACCCGGAGCGACTGAGTGGCCGTCGCTGTCCGGGTCTCGCGCATGCGCACGACGGAGCCGGCTGTCGTGCGCATGCGCTCTGGGCCACCATCGACCCCGTTGCGAGCGCTCACCACTTGCGTCCGGGTCTGATTCAGGCCCATAGTGTATAATTTTTTGCTAGGATGGACAGGATGGTGATGCTCCAAATGTTGTGATTTTTTAATTAAAAAACAACTTGTAAGGCACTGTATGTATGTTTATTTTGTTAATAGCTAAATACTTTTATTATTTGTTTGTCATTTTTCCAAAGGCGGAAGTCCTGGATGTGAATCCTGTCCCTTCAACCAGCGAGACCACAGAGGTTATGGAGTCTAGAATCGAGAGGCCGGCAGTGGCAGCACCCGCCAAGAAGCGGAGGACGGCTTCCAGGACTCCATCCTCAGGCCCGTCAAGAAGTGACAGATTTTTGAGTCACGCGGAGGAGGTATTACATGCACCCCCCGGTCCAAATCAAACTTTTGCAGCTCACATCGGCAACGAAATGGACAGCATGGCTCATAACCAGCTGCATCATTTCAAGCGTCTTATATATAACGCTCTGTTACTAGCTCACGATGGAAAATTGGACGAGCATAGTAACATAGGGTCATATATGATGGCGCAGCCCACCCCATTGTCTTCTGACAATTTCCCTATCCCACCTCATAGACCCGCGTCCCAACTAAGGCCAATTCCTCCTCCGTCACATCCCCTCACCTATCATGCGTCGGGCGCCCCACAGACACCAGTTCCCATTCCCACCACATCCAGCAGTGAAGTGCGCTCATCATGGATGAGTGCACATGCCACGCTGGAGGCCGATGATGAGATTTATTTTAATTATTAGATATTTTTTAATGTTCGGTTTTTTTAAGTGATTCAAAAATGTGACACTTCTTTTTCTTTGGTTCTTTGTCAAGGCTGAATTTGAGCATGTACATAGTGCCTTAACTTTGGCAAATGTACTACATTTGCACCTGTTTTCCGAATGTTTTGATTTCTGCATACTTCTTGTGCTCCCATGGACACTGTTTTTGAACCCTATTTCTTGTTCTTCACCCTGCTTATGTTGACATCACTGTTTAGCTCCCGACTGTATATTACACTTATTTCAGTGCCTGAAGCTTCTCATGTTTGGAGTAGTCCCTGCTGAGGAGGCACTCATTGGCCTGGTAATATTCAATGAATCCGGTAAATTTTTTATTTTTTTTTATACTTATAAAAATTGTCAACTTCAATACTCTGGTCTTGTGTTTTACTTTATTGATGGTACATTCATGTAGAATAAATGTTTGGTTGTGAGTGTGATTTTCATTAACCAATGTGTGTGAATTGAATATGTGTACCATTCATCCTATGTATACTGACCCTGAATAATTTGTGAATTCAGGGCCTGATTCTGACAAGGTCGCAAGCACTGAGCGCTCGCAACGGGGTCGATGGTTGACCACTGGGCATGCGCACCACGGAGCCGGCTCCATCGTGCGCAAATGCGCCAGACCCGGCTAGCGACGGGCAATCCGTCGCTCCGGGTCTCACACCAAAGGGGTCGTGCTGTCGATGTTGAGTGACAGCACGCCCCCCTTTGGCGGGCGGGCCGGGGGGGTGGAAGCCCAAACGGAAGCTTTCCTGCCGGAACGCCTGCCGTCTGGGGGCGGCCCCACTGACATCACTTGTGAAATTCCGGCTCTGTTAATGCCGAAAGTTCTCTGGGGCTTGCGATGGCCGAGACCCTACCACAAAGGTCTCATTGCAAGCGGGATGGTCGCCATGGCGACCATCATCCTGGCCGATCGCATTAGTTGTGGGTGGTCACCCACAGCTATGCTAGGGGCCAGGAGGCCACTTAATTAAAAAAAATAAAAAAAAACCTGATTCTGATCGAGCGCTCTATCAGAGCGCCCGTATCTGAATCAGGGCCACAATTTTCACACCTAATCATTGCTTTATACCCATATTATATCCAGATGTTGTTGTAAAACCAAAAACAAAATCTTATTAAAAAAAAAACACTTTATAATATTTAAAAAAAAAAACACAATAATTAAAAATGAATTTATCTAAAAGCATAAGCAACTTTAAATTAGGAACATTTTGGTACATGATCTAATGACATTTTAGTAAATTTAATTCAAATAAGTATCCAAAAAGTCAGTGTTTGAAAAAACTTTTATTGTCATTTTGCAAATATTAAGTATGGGTAAAATAAACAATTATATGTAATTATCTTGCCATTCCACGGCACCCACACCATTGAAGAAATGGAGGTATTCCTCCCTTATTGCTTTTGCACGCCCTGACGCAACCTGAGGGACTCTGGATTGGGATACTGATGGCAAGAGTTCATTGTTCACCATTTGTTCGGGCCGCTCCAAAACAGAGGTAGGTAAGTGTGTTTGCGATGTAGCTTTACGCCGTAACAAGTTGTGTAGAGCACAGCACGCCATTACTACCCATTCAATTTTAGAAATTTCCAGATTAATAGGTGTATAGAAAATTCTAAACCTGCTGCACATGATGCCAAACGAATTTTCCACAGTACGCCTAGCCCTTGAAAGGCGATAATTAAAGATACGCCGCTCTTTGGTTAAACCCCTTTGGGGATAGGGTTTCATTACATTCTCCTTTAAGGCAAAGGCCGCATCAGCTACGAACACAAAGTTCAATTGATGCTTGCAATGTGAAACAGGCGGTAAATTGAGGGCTCCAGATATCATACGATGGTAAAATTCAGTGTCCTTAAATGATCCACCATCTGATGCACGGCCATTTTTACCCACATCTATAAAAATGAATTCGTAGTTGGCGTTGACAATGGCCATCAACACAAGGCTAAAATAACCTTTATAATTGTAGTAGAGCGAGCCACTATTAGCTGGTGGGACAATGCGCACATGCTTCCCATCAATTGCCCCGCCACAATTTGGAAAGTTCCACTTATCTTCAAATTGCTGAGCTATTGTTTGCCATTCTTCCACGGTAGATGGAAACTAAAACAAAATAATATAAATAAAAAAAATTAAAAAATGCAAAAAGAGATTTAAACACTTTGGGGTAGATGTATGATAGCGGCACTTACCGTGCCCCTGTACCGCTTCATGCTTCGCCTCTTTTCCGAGGCGAAGCAGGAAGCACTACCAATGAGACGTAAGAACATCTCATGGGACGGAAAGGGGGAGCCTTAAATCCCCCCTCCGGCACTAACCGCTGGAGAGCAGAGCGCATCAGCCTAGTGCTGATGCACTGTGTCTGTCCAGGCCGGCTCTCGCCAGTATCGCGAGATCCCCATGTGCAGCCCTAGAGCCGGCAGCAGCCCCAGAAGGGACAGTGCTGTCCCTGTTGTGGGCATAGGCTAGCGCCAGGCTGTAGCTGACCATAACGCCAGCTACAGCCAGACGAATGGTCATGCGGTATGGCCCTTATGCTCGGCGCTGCTATCTTGTAGATAGCAGCACCAATAATGACAGAGGCACATAGCGCCCCTATCAATTACCGTCCAGACCCCCCGATCATACATCGGGGAGAAGCGGTATCAGCGCACATAACATGCGCTGATACTGGTTTTGGGCTTCATACATCAACCCCATTATATTCCAATTTAAAACAGATTTTTAAAATAGGGTATGTGAAGTGTTTTTTAGCAAATAAAATATATCCTGCACATACACATCTCAGGTGGGGGGGATAGTGGGGTCCTGCACTTACACATTTCAGGGGGGGGGAATAGTGGAGTCCTGCAGCACATGATGTGTGACAGATTAGGGCAGACTGCGGGGACCTGCAAGTGTATACTAGGAGTCCTGCACATACACATTTGGGGGGGGGAATACTGGGGTCCTGCAGCATATAGTAGAGGGGCAGCACATGATGTGTGAGAGATTAGGGCAGACTGCGGGGACCTGCATGTGTATACTAGGAGTCCTGCACATACACATTTCTGAAGGGAGAGGGGGGTAATGGGTTCCTGGATCACTTAATAAATGAACAGTATAAAATGTGATTACCTTAAAATACTCAGCCTTCAAAACCATAAATATGGCTCGACAGGTTTCCGGAATGATGCGACCTAAAGTTTGCGCAGAGATGAGGGCGCCAAACTTTAAGTCAGCAAGGGATCTGCCAGTCGCCAGGAACCGCAGGGTAGCGATCAGCCTCTCCTCAGGGGGTATGGCCCTTCGCATCCTCGTATCCTGTCTCTCGATATAGGGCGTCACCAAACTCAATAACTCCTGGAAGGTGACGTCATCCATCCTCAGATAGTTTCGGAAGTCATCAGGGTTGTTCTCACGTAGTCCCATCAGCAGTGGCATGTGCGACAGAGTATCCCTCTGCAGCAACCACTCCCTGGTCCAGCATGAGTGCACCCTTCTCCGTCTCTCAGACCTCTCCCTATCAGCTAAAAGCACGACTCCAGCATATGCTGTCATCACACGATAGCGATAAGAAGGATCCATGAGGAAGAGAAATAAGTACAGTTTGTTTAAAGACAAGCCAAAAACAAACCACAGCAAATGAGCAATGCAACAGCGTTCAGCAGGTATAAACCAAACCAAACTAGCCACAGAGCATAAATGCAATGAGTAAAATGGCCGCCAGCTATTTATTCCCTCAGTATAGCCACGCCCACCCTTCTAAAATATCTGCCCACTATAGCTGAGAGCTGTCAATCACAGTTTGAAACGACATCGTTTATCCTTAGATCTTTTGAAAATCGTTTACAAATCGTTTGCACATCGTTTGCACATCGTTTGCAAATCGTTCAGAGTGGAAGATCAAATTTCAAGGGAAAATTCAAGGGAAAATCGTTTAGAGGTTGGACAGGGCTAAAATCGTTTAGTGGATGTGCACCTTTAGTTCTAACTAGAGATGTGCGTTTTGGTTTTCCTGACACACTCGAATTTTGGGGTTCCGAGTCGATTTGAGTTCTGGCTCAGATCACTTTTGGGCTTCCGAGTAGAACCAAGTCCTGGATTGGGTCTGCTGTAAGTTCGGAACTCAGATTTAAAAATCAAATCTTGGGTTTTGGAGTGTATGTAAACATGTCCAAATGACACGATTTTAGCTATTTTAACAATTTTAAAGAAATCCAAAACTGAATCTGAAACAAAACACTTGAGGGGTGGTTATAACAAAACATGGGGGTCCGCGCACATCTCTAGTTGTAATTGACTTGGGGGCATATCCAAATGGGTGCAAGGATTAGCGAGGTAAAAAACCTTGAGCCTAATTTTGGATTACCGCGGTCATGCGCTCTCCTGATACCCGCGGAATCCAATTTTAAAAATGTGGTCGCTGGCATTTCAGAGCTGAAAACCTCACAACATGTAAAAAAAATAAAGTAAAATAGTACTCATTTGTCCGGGGGTCTCCGCGGCTCCCGGGGGCCTCCCCTCCATCTTGTCACTGGGGAGGGGGCTGCTGGGAGTCCCAGAGGCTGCTGGGAGGCTCCGGGGGTGCTGGCAGGAGCAAGGGTTGCTGGGAGATGAAGTTATAGGGAGGGGGACACACACACGGTGGGTCACACACACACACACTCATGCACACACACACACTCACTCATACACACTGACAAACTTACCCTGCTGCAGGAGACCTGGTTCCAACGCTGCTTGAGTAATTGTAGGTGTGTAATTAGCGACTAATTAAGCTAATTTAAAACTTCCTATTGCTTAATTAGTTTTCAGGGGGGTTGCCACCAGGGTTCTAGAGCAAATCCTGCTGAGTTTTCCTAAAATTAACGATTTTAGGAAAAATCAGACTTACTCTGGAGGTGCGAGGAAAAAAAACCTCCCGGCGCTCATAAACTGAAAATCCCCGCACCTAATTGAATATCAAAAAATGCGGGATTTTTGCTATTCTCGCACCTAATTGAATATGCCCCTGTATCTTTAGCAAAGTGGGACATTCAGTAAGTGAAAATTAATGTAGATGTCACTGTTGACGGTGCACTGCCACTTATTGTCATTGGACCTGATTCAGATTTGAGAATAGAGTAAGAAAGAACAAGTAACTGTGCATCTTGGTAAAACCATGCTGCACTGCAGGTGGGGCATATGTAAAATGTGCAGAGAGATTTAGATTTGGAAGGGGTGTGTCAAAACTGAAATATATATTGCAGTGTAAAATGAAGCTGTCCAGCATTTGTGGGTACATGCAAAAGCAGTCAGTATTTACGCTGCATGCAAAAAAAGTTTGTATTTGCACCCCTTGCATTGCAATATGGTTTGTCCAGGTACACAGTTACTTTCTCTATCTAATACCCCTTTTCCACTAGCAGCAATAACCCGGGTTATTGCACATGAGCACGCAGCACCCCAGGTTATTGTGCAGTGTGAAAGGGCAGGGTTAAAATAAGCCGGGTTGAGTGACCCAGCATTTCTACCCTGGTCACGGTGCAAAGTGCCAGCTCCACACGTGATGCCTATGACGTCATTGACCTGGCATTAGTGCCGGGTCGGGCCATCTGTCTGTATGGGGTCTCAGCCGGGTCACGTCTTGGATGGGCGCGAGAACATAATCCCGGGTGCGAATGCCCCAAATCTATCTGATATTATTGTAGATCCTCAAAAATTGCGGTTGTCAGTGTTGACAGTGCACTGTCATCTGTAATCTGTAACTGGTATCCTCATACTTATTCACACAGATGCAAAGCCAAATTCTATCTTCCAGCTTTTCTTTTTTTTAATGCCTTCAAATTCACAATTTACATCCCCGCACACTGCTGCAGATCTCTCAATGTTCACTTAGGGGCCTATTTATCAATATTATTTTTACTAAAAAAATTTAAAAATATGAGATATGGTAAGAACTTACCCTTGTTATCTCTATTTCTACGAAGTTCATAGGGTTCCACAGGATACCTTGGGGTATAGGTGTGACGTCAGTCATCGGGCACCATAGAGTTAAGCTTTCAGCCTCCCAGGATGCACTAGGGTCCCCCTCCTATACCCCGCACCTCAGTTAGTTACCAAGCCATAGGCAGGAGGAGGAGAAGGAAGAGAGAGAAAAAAGATCTGGACACACACAAGAATCACATTCTCACCAGAGGGAGACGGAAAAAACGGTGACCAGAGCAAAGCCCATCAGCAGCACAGGTGCGACAGGGCGGGAGTCCTGTGGAACCCTATGGACTTCGTAGAAATAGAGATAACAAGGGTAAGTTCTTACCATATCTCATATTTTCTACTTCAGGGTCCATATGGTATCCACAGGATACCTTGGGGATGTCCCAAAGCAGTATCCTTTTAAGGGTGGGGACGCTCCTGTGCAGAAAGGAGAATCCGCCGCCCGAAGGAAGCATCCTGAGAGGCGAAGGTGTCAAACCTGTAATACCTCACGAAGGTATGGACAGAGGACCACGTAGCAGCCTTGCAGATCTGGACTGCAGAGGCACCACGTCGAGCTGCCCACGAAGGACCCACAGACCTAGTGGAATGAGCCTTCACAGAAGGAGGAACCGGCAGGCCTTCATGAAGATAAGCTTCAGAAATAGCCATACGGAACCAGGCCGCCAAAGTTTGCTTTGAAGCAGGCCAACCCTTTTTACGGAAGCCATAGAGGACAAACAAGGCGTCCGACTTCCTAAACGAAGAAGTGCGGTCAACATAAGTCCTTAAGGCCCGCACAACATCCAAAGAGGCCTCACCCACGGAAAGACCAGGTGAGTTAAAGGCCGGAACAACGATTTCCTCGTTAACATGAAACTGGGAAACAACTTTGGGAAGAAACTCGGGCCAAGTGCGGAGCACTGCCCTGTTCCCATGAAAAACCAAGAAAGGGGGTCTACAAGAAAGAGCCCCTAAATCAGAAACACGTCTGGCCGAAGCAATAGCCAGAAGGAAAACAGTCTTAGCTGTTAGCCATTTAAGATCCACTGAGCCCAGTGGTTCAAAGGGTGGTCCCTGGAGAGCCCTCAGGACCACAGCCAAATCCCAAGGCGCCACAGGTGGAACAAAGGGCGGCTGAATGCGGAGAACACCTTGCATAAAGGTGCGCACATCGGGGATTGTAGCAATCCTACGGTGAAACCAGACAGACAGGGCCGAAACCTGTACCTTCAAAGAAGCAAGGCGAAGCCCATGGTCTAGTCCTGCTTGTAGGAAGGCGAGTATCCGAGACAGACGAAACTCCCGCGGTGCATAACCTCTCGGTCGACACCACTGGAAGAACGTTTGCCACACGCGATGGTATATCCTTGCAGAAGACGGTTTCCGAGCTCGTAACATAGTACGCACTACAGAACTGGAAAACCCCCTGGACCTCAGCATGGCTGTCTCAACAGCCACGCCGTCAAAGACAGCCGAGTCAGGTCCGGGTGAAGACAAGGACCCTGTGACAGAAGGTTCGGTCATAGCGGCAACCGCAGAGGACTGTCCACGGACAGACCCTGAAGGTCTGAGAACCAGTGCCGTCTGGGCCACGCAGGAGCTATCAACAGGAGCGTCCCTCCTTCCTGTTTGAATTTCCGGATTACCCGTGGAAGAAGGGAGACCGGAGGGAACAGGTATGTGAACCGGAACATCCACCGGATGGACAGAGCATCCACCAGAGACGCCCCTTCATCTCTTGTGCGAGACCCGTACACCGGCAACTTGTTGTTGTGCCGGGACGCCATGAGGTCGATCTCTGGAAGACCCCATCTGTCCACCAGCAGTTGAAAAACGTCCGGGTGCAGGGACCATTCCCCTGGATGAACGTCCTGGCGACTTAGAAAGTCCACCTCCCAATTTAGCACTCCCGGAATGAAGACCACTGATATGGCCGGAAGATTGCGCTCCGCCCATACCAGGATCCGAGAGACCTCCACGAGAGCCGCCCGACTTCGGGTTCCTCCTTGCCTGTTTATGTAGGCCACGGTGGTAGCGTTGTCCGACTGGACCTGTACCGGACGACCCTGGAGAACCCGATGTGCCTGCTGGAGAGCATTGAAGACCGCACGGAGATCCAAGATATTGATTGGAAGCTCCGCTTCTGTCGGCGTCCACCTGCCCTGGAACAAGTGTGGACCCAAAACTGCTCCCCAGCCCTGAAGACTGGCATCCGTTGTCAACAGGACCCAATTTGGAACCCAGAACGGACGTCCCTTGCTGAGATGGGACGTCTGTAACCACCAGGCAAGGGACAGGCGAACCTCCGGGGTGAGCACAATCGTCTGGGACTTCAGAGACTGAGGCAGCCCGTTCCACTTGGACAGGATCAGGTGCTGCAGAGGTCTGGAGTGAAACTGGGCATATTCCACCATGTCGAACATCGACACCATGGAGCCCAGTAACCTCATCGCCGAGTGTAGAGACACCCAGCGGCTGTGCAGACAACTGCGCACCCTCGACTGTAAAGCAGAGATCTTTTCCCCCGTCACGAAGATCCTTTGCTGTTCCGAGTCCAATAAGGCTCCGAGGTGCACAATCCGCCGAGACGGGATTAGAGTGGACTTCTGCCAGTTGATTAGCCAGCCATGCCGTTGCAGTAGCGCAATGGTCAGGTCCAAGTGGCGTAGAAGGAGCTCTGGAGATCCCGCCACCAATAAAAGGTCGTCCAAGTACAGCAACATGCGGACTCCCTGCAGCCGCAGAGAAGCCACCATGACCGCCATCACCTTGGTGAACACACGTGGTGCTGTCGCCAGGCCAAAAGGTAACGCCCGAAACTGGAAGTGGTCGCTGCGGATTGCAAACCTGAGGAACTGTTGATGGCGCAAAAGAATAGGGACATGCAGGTAAGCGTCCTGTATGTCCAATGACACCATGTAGTCCCCAGGTTCCAGCGCCAGAATGATGGACCGTAGGGTCTCCATCCAAAACTTCGGTACCCGCAAAGACTTGTTGAGAGCTTTGAGGTTGAGAATCGGACGATACGACCCATTGGGTTTCTGTACCAAAAAAAGATTTGAATAGAAACCCTGGCCCCTCTGGGAGAATGGAACAGGCACTATAACTCCAGCCTGGAGCATAGTGTGCAATACCTTCCGCAGCTCCGTAGCCTTGTTCCGGTCTGATGGTAGACCCGTGGTGAAGAATCGAGCCGGGGGTCTGTGCCGGAAGGAGAGGGCGTACCCGTGGGAGACCACCTCGAGGACCCAAGTGTCTGTCGTAGTGACCGACCAACACTGGGCGAACTGCAGCAGGCGGCCTCCCACTTTGGGATCCCCCAAAGGGAGGCCCGGACCGTCAGGCCGCAGGCTTGTCATCTGGCTTAGGGGCCGGACGTCTGGTACTCCATGCCTGCTTCCGGGGCTTGGCCGATTTCTTAGGGCCAGCCTGTCGAGGAAAAGACTGTGGTTTGGGCCTGCCCTGGGCCCTATAAGACCGAAAGGACGATGGTCCAGAACCAGAAGGAGCAGCGGCCGATGGGAGACAAACCGATTTGGCTGCCGCCAGTGTGGCCACAATCTTATCCAGATCCGGACCGAAGAAAACTTCTCCGGTAAATGGCAACGCCTCCAAACCCTTCTTGGAATCTGCGTCCGCCTTCCAGGATCGCAGCCACAATATGCGATGAGCAGCCATCGCTGCTGAAGAAATTCAAGACACCAGAGTACTAATGTCTAAGGCCGCCTTGTTGATATAAGTGGCCGAATCACGGAGATTACCAATCAACTCCGCCTGTTCGGCCGGACAGTCGGAATCAAAAGACGCCTCTAATGAATCCGCCCAGCGCTCCATCGCTCTGGCAACCCAGCAAATGGCCATAGCCGGCCGTGCTGCCCCCCCCCCGCAAGGGAATAAGCGGACTTCAGGCAGATCTCCACCTTGCGGTCCGTAGCATCCTTAAGGGAGGACATGGATGGCATCGGCAATGTGGCACTACGGACAAGACGGGTCACGTGAGAATCCACCTGTGGAGGGGATTCCCACTTTGCAAAATAATTATCCGTGAACGGATAAGCTACTGCCAGGCGCCTCTGCGGCTGGTATCTTTTGCCAGGCTGTTTCCGCGCCTCCTCTAAATGGTCCACTAACTGACCCGAAAGAGGAAAGACTGTGGCATCGCCCTTCACATCTTTAAAAAAGGCATACTTGGATTTAGCCGCTGGGGGAACTCCGTCCTCAATTACCAAGGCTGTGCGGACTGCCCGAATAAGTCCAGGAATATACACCTTGGACTTAGCGTCAGCGTCCTTAGTATGGAGAGGTTCCTGATCGTAAGGATCCAGAATCTCCCCATCATCAGACGTCCCCTCGGCATCCTCATAAGGAGCCGACAGAGACGCCACCGGCCGTTTATGTGGCCGCATCACAGACTCCCCTTGCAACACATCCGACAAGTGCTGTACAGAACTCGTCAGGGAGTTAACCCACGCCGGCTCCTGAGAAACCGGGAGCGGGGAAATAGGGAGACTGTGGGGTACCACCAATTGTCGTGGGAAACCCTGCATGGGTGATGACACCACTGACTGCTGGGACAAACCCAACGGCGTAAACGCGGGCTGCGGAGCTAACTGGCCCACTAAGGTTGTAAGCGCCTGAGCAAAACAAGCCCAGGGCGGCTCCTGTACCGGTGCTGTAACCGTAATAGGCCGTGCCATAGACAAACACTGCTGGCGAGGCCCTCCGCGCTACCCTCCCCCTCCGCTAACGGTACTTTACACGTAGTACACTGTAGGCGGAGAGGAAAATCACTTTCAGACATGATGGCACCAAGTATGTGACCCCTCTCACCAATTATATATTAAATAGGCGAGAGACCACCCTGCAGCACCGCACCGCAAGGGCTTAGCAGAAAGGACAGGGACAGTAATAAAGCTGACAGTTAGAAGAAAAGTTACAGGCACCAGCGCTAGCACATGCAAAGAAAAATCAATTCCTGCACTAACAGCGCTGATCACTCAACTACGCAGACACAGGGCCTGGTAGGACACAGCGCAGCATACACAGACCTGACCCAAATCGGAGGAGAGGTATGCGGGGGGACCCAGACCACGATGCTTCCGTCCAGCGCTTCCAGCAGCGTTCACCATGCGTTGGAAAGATGGCCGCCGAGGAGCAGAGAGGAGGCTGGCCTGGGGGAGGAGCGCTGCTACAGGACCAGTCGGCAGTGTGCAGAGAGGGCTGTGTGCAGCGGGGGAGGCGCCGGCTGTGAGACAGGGAAGGCGCGCTCCCCTGGCATGCATTTAAGCCCCGGGACGCCGCAGCGCTACCGCTCTGCTGCGGTCCGCTGTCCCAGGGGGTAGTGGAAGCGCAGGTTCATTACCTGGCTCCACGCTGCAGCCAGTCCCCAGGGAGCCCCCTGTCTGGGGACTCTGGACCATGTGACAGCGGGGACCCACCGCGGGACCCCGCTGCTTACCTGCTGTCCCCCTTGAATCCGGCCATGGTCCGGAACATCTGGGGTCACCGCTAGCTGTGACCCCAGATGCTCACCAGCATCCCCGGATCGGTACCGGCGTTCTGGTACCGGCGGGGGTGTAGGGAAGACAGCATGGACATCAGGACTGACTGTCCATGCTGTTCATCCAGATGTGCAGCCACAGCACAGGTACAGGAGGGGGACCCTAGTGCATCCTGGGAGGCTGAAAGCTTAACTCTATGATGCCCGATGACTGACGTCACACCTATACCCCAAGGTATCCTGTGGAACCCTATGGACCCTGAAGTAGAAAAGGGTGTTTTCACTTTTCACTCCCTTTTCACATTATTTTAGTATCACATAAATTTATTAAAGGGTTTTTGGAGCAGTTTTTGTGATAACTACACCAAACCTTGAAATCACTTATTTTTAGTAAGCAGATCACATTTCCCATACTTGTAATGGGTAAAGCGATCCGCCGGGAGATGAAGGGGGAATTTAGTGAGCCGGCGGCGCATGCGCCAAGACCTTACTGTATTTTTTGCGTAAAATATATTGAAAAGTGTGTGAAGTGGATGGCTCCCTGCATATGATTTTTGATACATCCATGTGATGTATTCAAATATCACACTGTGATATTGGGCGATTTATTCACAGCCCCTTAGGGTATTAAAGTGGCTGAAGTCAGCTGCTTGCATAAGAAGTACCACTTTTTTATATTCAAATTTGGTATCTCCAAATTACATTACCATACTTTGAGGATCTACAAGTCACACATAAGTCATTCCTTATGTCAGAGCCGTAACCAGACATTTTGGAGCCCTGTGCCAGAAAGCACATTGGTGCCCCGCCCCCATATTTTAAATAGGGTCAGTACAAAAAAAGGGGGTGTGGTGTCACGGGGAAAGGGAGTGGCCACACAATAGTACCCCCAAATCGCACATTACACCATACTGTAGTGCCCCTTATTCACAATACGCCACACAGTAGTGTCCCTTTTCACGTTACACCACACAGTCCATTAAACACCTTACGCCACACACTAGAGCCCCTTATTGACATTACACCACAGTAGTACCCCTTACACATATTATGCCACACAGTAATGCCCTTTACACATTATGCCACACAGTTACAGGGGTGTGTGGTTACAGGTTGCAAGGGTGGAAGTTACAGGGTGTCACTTGTATGGGGAGCAGTTACAGGGTGCAGAGGTGGCAGATGGAGGGGGTGCAGTCACAATGTGTAGTAGGGACATTTACACTGTGCAGGCGTGCAAGGTCCAGAGGTGGCAGTTACTGAGTCCAGGAGTTTTAATTATAGGGCGCAGAGGTGGAAGGTGCATATTGAATGGGTGGAAGGAACGGGGGGGGCTGTATCTGTGTGTAATCTCTTAAACTTATTCCTAGACTTCAGAAAATCCCCACCTCCCAGTCCTGCACCACACCCCTCCCCCACCGTATTTGAGCTTAATTATCTGGTGAGAGCTGCAGTTCCGTATTATGTGAAATATATTTATTATTGTTGTTCTGTTAATCAATGTATATAATTCTTATTGAACACTTATTAATTATATTTTACAAAAAGCTAAGAGTATATATATATATATATATATATATATACATACGTAATCAACACAACCCAGTTTGGCTGACTGAGCCTATTCCCAGCTGTCACTGTCTTTCACAGACAGTGACTCACTCACTAGGAGTGGCAATAGGTGGGACAAGCTGCTGGCTACTACTCTTGGATACCGACACCCCACCACCTGCCTCTGTCTCTAACACACTGGACCTCACCTTGCAGGACAGGTTCTGTCATCCAGTGTCCACAAAAACACAGCGCCATGCCGCTGCCTGCCAGCCTGACCCCAACCCACCCGACAGCAGTAGGCAGCTCCTCAGTGACCTCACCAGAGGAACTATGAGAGACTTGGGCGTGGAGACGTCATGACGTAATGACGTCTCTCCCATCCCACGATGGATGCAGGGCTGTAGGCTGTCGGGACTCAGGAGGCGGAGTAACACTGTGTCACAAGTAGGGTAGGGGGAGGCGGTTGGCTGTCTGACTCCGTCTTCTGTAAACAGTGCTGGGCAGCCGCGCATCACACTTTAAACAGCGGCTGCCCAGCACCAGCATAGAGAAAATCAGGTGGGCGGCCGGTGTTCCACCCTCAGCGCTGTTGCACTCTGTGCTGTGGCACCGATCGCACCACCCTAGCTCCGGCCCTGCTTAAGTGTTCACTTTATTGACTACAATTGTCTGTTTTACTATATAAGCAAACTCTTTTATATGAATATGTGCATGTATTTTTTAAATAGCTATTTGTCTTGCTGCTAAAATTTCTTGTCTTATTTCTGGTTTTTATTACATTCTTATATATGTGATGCAAGTAAAAAAAAATGCAACTCTGCTGTGTAATTTTACCATATATATTCGTCATTTTACGTATTGAAACGACCATCATCATCTGGTTACAATATATGTAATATTGAAATAGACTTGACAGAATATTGGATGTAGTTATGCCAAAGCAATATAATTCTTGACAAGTGGTTTTATAATAATAACTGTGCCAAATGCAGGCAGGGAATGTGGTGGCTTTAGTTTCAGCTAATCATATGAATGGATGCTAAACACAGTGAATTTTAAGAATTATTTTTATTTTTTGGCATGCCTGGTACACTGTATAAAACAGGTTCAAAATAATTATGTATGTCTTAGATTTGTGCAGCTATATACATGCACAAAAACTAAGATAATATTATTTTTTATTCATTTACAGTTGCAGTGGGTGAAAAATAAGGGGCCTGATTCAGACCCAATCGCGTAGCGCTCGCAAGCGGGTCGATGGCCGGGGAGTGCGCACGCGCGGCGTGCACACTGTGCAAGCGCAAGCCCCGTAGCGAGTGAATTTTCACTCGCTGCGGGACTCACTACAAGACGGGGCGGCTGTCGATTGTGATTGACAGCTCGTCCCGTTTTGTAGGCGTGCTGATTCAGAGCGAGCAGGAAATAGCAAGCGCCTCTGAATCAGGGCCAAAGTTTCTAATTGGCAGGTCATGACAAACAGCTGTAACAGCAGGGAGGCATAAGGGACACATGTTTGGAAACCTGTGATGTCAGGGGCCTGTGACTATAATCGAAAGAACAAACATTATAAAGAAACTTTAGCCAACACATGCACAAGCTATGAGGGGAAGGAGAGGGATCTTTCCGATCCCTCCTCAGGGACTTCTGTGAAAAGAAGGCAACTCCATCTATAGATACGATAGATAGCTATATATATATAATTATATATATATATATATACCTATGTACATATATATATATATATATATATATATATACAGTAGATGTTTTTGAGTCCCAAATACCCTGGATTATTATCATTGAATCCTGGGTATCACGGGATTCAAAATACACTATGGATTGGGAAAGTGGGCTGATACTTGCCTTCTCAGTTCTGGTCGCATTATCCAGTCTTCTCAAGTTCTCCCAGCTGCCTGTAGAATAGATGGAATCCTATGATAGGCTGGGAATGCGCTGGGTGGTGACATCATTACTGTGTGGCATGCTCCCAGCCAATTAGTGACTGAGAGCAGCCATCACAGGATTCCAGTTCATCTACTGCAGCTTGGCCCGCCAACAAGAGAAGCCCTTCTGAACCACTATGTGAATATGGTAAGAGGATGAGAAAAGGGGGATGCCAGGGTGGGACGAAGGAGAAGGATAGCAGGAGGGAAAGAGAGAGTAGGATAGAAGGGGGGAGAGAGAGGATAGAAGTGGGTAGGGTATCAGGGTGGAATGAGAAGTAAGGATAGCATGGGGGACAGGAGGAGCAAAATGGATGGCAGAGAGGATAGGAGGGGAGGACAGATGGCATAAAGGACAGGAAAGGGGAGATGGATGGCATGGAAGACAGGAGTGGAGAAGAATTAAAAATAAATGTAAAAAATATAATGCTTTTATTACCCCTTTTACCTTAATCCCAATCCTGATATTAATCCCGGGATCCCAAGATTGGAGCCTAGTAATCCAGAAATCCAAGGTTTGGAGACCCTATTCATGAGTTGCGTGCTGCATTGAATGCTCGTTATTATGTAACCCCCTTTTTCTCTCTAAATGGACATCAGGTTGCATACTCCCATGTATTCTATTTTACCGACCCTTAACCTGACATTAAGCGGTGAACCTAGCCAGATCAGTGCCTCCACCCAATTATCAATAGTCAGTCAGGGCCTACTTGGGAAAACCCTATTATGTAACTGTAAGAATAAGTAATAATAATTTGAATAATACAGGTACGTAGACTAGCAGTTTAATATAGATGATTATCATCCTTATATCATATACAAGCTATAACAATTAATAAAGACCTACATTACCATATACCTGGGTATTAGGTTATAGTGTCCTGTTATAGTGAAACATGCAAACATACATAACACGTCCAACTATATTACTATCTCCTAACACTCTAACACAGGGATGGGGAACCACAGACCCGTGGGCCGTATAAGGCCCCTGGAATCATTTGGTCTGGCCCTCTGAGCCTTTTTTCTGCTAGCCTCATTTGGCTAGCAGGGTTCCTAAAATGGCGCCCTGCAGCCAAAATCTATGCAGCAGTGCCACCAGGAGCATCCTTAGGACACTTCAGACGGTCACACCGCTGCCCTTACAGCTCCCGGAGCATCCTCAGGATGCTCCGGTCATTACTGTAATCACCAGCAATTGTGGCCCAGCCCCTATGTGACCTCACATGGAGGGGGCGTGGCCTGCATCAGGCCCGCAAATAATATTATGAATATCAAAATGGCCCACAGCAGAAAAAAGGTTCCCCACCCCTGCTCTAACAAATATTCATATGTCTTATATTGACAATAGATAGTCATATACCCAACTCTCCTCAAGTCCACAACAAAGTCTTTATAAAAGGGGAGAAGTAGTCCTATGAGCAGAGCAATAGTCTCAGGTAATTAAGAAGTCTCTGCACCAGTTCCTCCTATTGCAAGGTGAGCAATAGTGCTGCTCTATTAAATCCACTAAGTTTTGAGATCTACTTTACTCAGACCATGCAATCCTCTGGGTTAGAGTATGCACCAAGTAATGATAATAGTCCCAAAACTATCAGTGTCTCTCCTTAACTGTCAAATAAGATACAGCTCAGCCAAGTTAGCCTAGTAGAACCCAATGCTGGAGTTACTATGTAGCAGAACTCTGGTATAGCAATCCCCTAGCTTGCTGAACACTTACGATGCACACTGGGGTCAATCCTATTAGGTGCGAATTGCGAGTAGCGAGTTTGTGTCTTAAAACTTGCAGACTTTGCAGCGAAGCGCGCTCCCGAGAATTCTCTAATCCATTTAAAAATGCCTATTAGTACTACTCGCAGCGGAGGTGTGCAAATTGACTGCCAAATGAGATTTGCGAGAAATGCTTGAAAATGTGGGGAAACCATTCTGGACCCCCTAAAATGGATAATTTTGTTAGCAGGACTGTATAGAAGGCTGTTTGTGGGCATTAGGAAGGTACTGTATGTTTTTAAATGGTGTCAAATGGCTGATTTGTGGGGGTTTTTTAAACGAAAAATGCAAATAAAAGTAGGAAAAAGGGTGATTTTGGGGTACTTTGAGGGCACCTTGAAAAATTTTTATAAAATTATAAATACAATTATATTTCAACTAAAAATTTATTATAATTAAATTTGGGTGCCTAAACTAACGAAAAAGTTAGTTCAATCCTATTAGGTGCGAATTGCGAGGTGCAAGTTACTATTTTCACTTTGAATTTGCATAGCGATTTCATTTTGCAATCCAATTAGCACCCCGCACTGAATCAGTCAGACTGAATTTGCAAATTTCCACTCGCACCTCCTTGAGGGTGAGAGATGGACAGGAACATCTTTATTTTAAGGTTAAAATGTCAGGATATTGTGCTGAACCCCTTGGACACCCCCTAATGACTAATTAAGCATTTGGAAGTTTCCAATTAGCTTAATTAGTCCAATAATTACATGTCATTGTTTGGTTTAAAAAAAAAATGTCCTCCAATTACCCCAAAATCTACTTTTTCATTAGTTTAGGCACCCCAGATTTAATTACAATAATTTTTTAGTTAAAAAATAATTGTTTTTATAAATTTTTTTCAATTTTTCAAGGTGCCCACAAAGTACCCCAAAACCACCCTTTTTTCTTCTTTTTTTTTTGCATTTTTCATTAAATTCGTATGAGATTAAACAAAAAAAGTTTTTCTTTTTATAATTTTCTTGCATTTAAAAAAACCCCACAAATCAGCCATTTGACACCATTTAAAAACCTACAATACCTTCCTAATGCCCACAAACTGCCTTCTATACGGTCCTGCTAACAAAATTATCCATTTTGGGGGGTCCAGGATGGTCTCCCCACATTTTCATGCAAATCTCATTTGGCAATCAATTCGCACCCCTCCACTGTGAGTAGTGCGAATAGGCATTTTTAATTGGATTGGAGAATTCTCGGGAGTGCGCTTCGCTGCAAAGTGTGCGAGTTTCAAGTAACAAACTCGCTAGTCACAATTCGCACGTAATATGATTGACCCCTAAGTAAAGTATCCATTCTTAGAATCCTAGTATAAACTTCTCCAATATTTCAATTCTGTTGTTTGTATCTATTCAGCAGTAGACAACTCAAACTCTCCTTTTTAATAGCTGATACTAGTAAAGCTGTGCTCATTTGTATTTTCCTCCATCTCATAACTTGTAGTCTCTGCACAGGACAACTCCCATAACCCCTTTGCCTTCGGCTGTACTCCACTGTATCTCTCCTTACTTTACTCAGCCGGTCACTCCGGACAATATATGTCCCTTATTACTTTGCTGGCTACAACCTTCTCTTTAGTGAGTTGATACCCTAACTTTGGGTATAGGCTGTTCTAGCGCTAATTATATATGGTATGATATATGGTTCTCATTAATCCATAATATGATGGTTGGTTGTGTCTGGAATATTTAGTAATGGTGCGGGAGCAGTTGACACTACTCAATATGGATCAGTGCTACTGCTGCTACCCAATAACTTGTGTCCCCATACGTTGTTCTCCACTGCATGGATTACCCCTTCTACCAGTGCACTTCTGCTGAAGCTCCTAATCAGAAATGTGCTGATGATGGGTATGGCTGAAAGGTGCGCTTACTGGCTAATAGCGCCATCTCCCTCCTCTCCTGTCAGCCAGACTCCGTCCTTGGCTGCATCTGCCGTCGCGACCCTGGTCACCAGCCGCTCTGCCGATGATGCTCTCCTGCTGTCAGAGGTATCCCCTTGCCGGACCACCTCCTGGCCGCTGTGACCTCCAGCGCCAGTAGGGCAGAGTGAGTACTGCTGCCTCCTCGGTATCCACTGCTCTTGATTAGCTCCCTCTCCAGCTCTGCCCCCCTGTGCCTGGCAGCGTATCACCGCTCATCGGCTGCCCAGGACACAGGAGGGCAGGCACTGAGGAGAGAGATCTGCAGCCTCGCCGTCAGTTGCTGCTAACAGCTCTTATTAATCTCTCTCTGAACTTGGCCCTTCTTTCACTGACAGGAACCCCACTACTCCCAGCCATATCACTCCGCCCCTTTTTCTCCAGTGTATCCAACACACTGTAGCACTTCCTCACCACATTACACTACTCCATTATAACTACATGACACACATTTACATTTTACCTCATGAATTGTGACTAAATATATATATATATATATATTTTTTTTTTTTTACCTCATAAATTGTACATTTATAAATATTACATAGATTTATAAGTACAGTACTTATTTTAACCCTTAACCAGGTTTACAATTATTATGACTATTATATTTTAGAAAGTGCTGACATATGATGACCTTGATCAGCCTTGATCTTACAACCTAGGAGTTGTGGGAAACACATTATACATAAGGTACAGTCAGGGGCGCCGAGAGGGGGGGGAGCATGTACAAATTACCCGGACCCAGGCTTTCTGCAAAGGCCAAGGTCTGGCACCGCTCCCCCTCCCTCTTAAGTCACAGCAGCCCAGCAGCACACTAAAGCAGCAGCTAGAGCAGTCTCCTATGCCTATTGGGGGAGCGATCATGCTGATCACGCCCCCCATTGGCCGTGTGCTGGGCTGAGGGGCACACAGCGCCCCCCTCCCCAGCACGCAGCACCGCTTCGCGGCGCTGAAATAACTTATTTTTTCTAAGGGGGCATGGCCACGCCTCCCACGATTAGGCCATGCCCCCTTTCACCTGGGCCCGGCGCGGCTCTCGTCGCCCCCGGGTACAGTTGGTGGTGAAAGTGCATGTGGCTATTATAAGGCAGTAGCATTACCAGCCACCAATATTGCAGCAGTCATTGGCAACTGGCATTTCTCTGCAGCTACTGGTAGAATGGCATGTTAGGAATGAGGAGAGACAGCAGGAGGTGGTGACACAAATTGAATCAATCACCGTAGAAAACATAAAATAGTAATCTATTGTCACCTATAATTGTCTGGGAATCGGTATGTAATGCTGACTGATCTATTCCCAGCGGACCAAATACCGACGCCGGAAGCCCGAACAGTAAAGATCCTGACTTTTAGGGCCGTATTGGGCTGGTAAGTACCCTAACCATCCCTTCTCACCCCCCCCCCCCCCTAACCCTAACCCTCCCTATCAAGCTGTCATGTTGATGGTCCTATTTTCATGAGGCTGAGGCTGTAGCCAGTCTGCCACATTGTTAATCTTTCCCTGCTTACATTTCACAGCAGTGGTCGAAGTGAGCCTTTAGAAGTGGGGGTATGGTACAGAGGGGGCGTGGCCAAATCTAGGGAGATGTAGCCACGCCCCTAAAAACTTCTACCCAGCGCTGCGGGTGCACAGGAGGACATTTGTCCCCCTCAGCAGCGCAGGTGGTGGCAGCCATCATGCACTTCCCTACAGCCTGTCCTGTTACCCATACAGATGTGATCCACAGTGTGGCAGGACACGAGCAGGGAGCTTGGATCTGAATGATATAATGACTATCATCCGGATCCAGGCTCCCTGCTTGTGTTCCACCTACAGACAGCTCACCCTGACGCTACTGGACACATGAGTCCCTCCTCTTGCTGCCCACACCTTAATGGTGCCCGTGTCCAGTGCGCATCGGCTCCTCGTCACTGCACCTTCTCCAGCTCCACCAGCTCTTGCCGACACGTCCCAGCTCCTGTCAGCCCGGGGATCTGCATTTGCACCGCGGCACTGATTGATGCAGCAGCAGCTTTAGCAGGCCAGCACATCCTGCCTGCAAGCTGCCGCTTTGAAATTGTTGCACACCCCCTTCCTCTCTATCCACCAATGAGAAGGAAGGGGGATTGTCAGTAGAATCTGCAGCAGACGCTCAGTGCAGAAATGAAAGCACTGAGCGGAGCTGCTAAGCCTGCAGTGCACAGCTGTGAGTAAGACTCGCAGCTCAGCAGGGAGAATGGCCCGTTCATAAAAATTCAGTGGGGGAATGAAGAGGCGGTATACCATACCGTTGTATACCGCCTCACTTCGAGCACTGTTTCACAGTAGAAATAGCATAGAGATGTGGTTTGTCAGTGTTAGTAGTAAATACTACAGTATAGTTGCATTACACCATTTGCACACATTATAATAATATGATAAAGTGTCATATACATAACACAAGATATTGTTTCAACAGTTATTAAAAATTACACATTTCATAAACAATTTTATTACATACTGTACAATCACAAGTTCAATATATAAATTAAATACAAACATCTGTTTCAAAACCTATATTTAAACTCTGGGACTGTCCTTGGAAATTAGGCCATAGGTTACTAAGAGTGATTAATATCATGTTGTAGGTGGTGTCCTTGCTTAGAATAATTTACTGCAGCTATGTGACGGAAAGGGTTCTTGACTAGCAAAGCCCTAGTGCAGAGGTTCCCAAATTCGGTCCTCAAGGCACCCTAACAGTCCAGGTTTTAAGGATATCCATGCTTGACAACATGTGATTAATTAATTATTTAGTACCTCAATTTGATATAACCACCTGTGCTCAACCATGGATATCTCTAACCTGAACTGTTGGGGAGCCTTGAGGGCCACGTCTGGGAACCTCTGCCCTAGTGCATACGTTTTTAGATTCTGTTGGGCACTAACCAACTGTCATGGTTCTGACTCTGTAGTAGTAACTATGATGCATTCAATAATCGGACAAATCAATTCACATCAACAATTACTTTTTCTTAGTCATTGTAAATGAACACATCTCTCTAATAATAGCTATCCCAGCAAGACTTGGCCTTATACAGAAATATATACTATATTTAGCTTTAAATTTAAATCTCAATTGAATACAAAACAAATATGTTTAGTGTTGTTTTATTTTATTTTTAAGTGTCTATTAAGCTTATGTATGTACTGTACTCATTTTCATTTCAATATATTTTTTATTGTTTTTTCCAAACGTAAAAGATATAAAGTTCTATTTTCTTCTAATACTTAATTTATTTGTAGTCTGGTTAAGCAGCCATGAAAGAGCAAGAGGCTCATAACGTAGAATAAACTAACATTAAACATGTATACAAAGCGGCCCCTTTGTCATGCAGTGATAATGTATACGACTCACAAAGTAAATGGTCTAAGAGGTAAGAATCAGTGATCAAAGTGCTTCATGATCATGTTTATAAAAACAGATTCCAGTCTCTTTTGTAGTTATTCAATGGATTCAATCCAACTTTAAAGGTGTCTTCTTTGATTTTTTTTCTATGGTTCAATTAAAGATAAGTTTTGTAGTTATTCCTCTGTTTGTGAAAGGATCAGTTATGATAATGATAAGCAAAGAAATAATATAATACTCTAACATCAAAAAAAAGCAAGAATAACGCTATTTATAAACATCAAACAGTCTCAGTGATGTTGTGAGGTTCAGTAATGCCCAAGTGTGGTGTGAATCACGAGCCATGTAGATTCACAGTCAGGAATATCAATAGATCTGCGAAAATAAACTATAATTATTATTTGCGTAAAATTAAACAAGCAGTTATTGTTATGGATGTCTAAGTAAGAAGGTGACAGGGATTACACAACTGTATGCTATCCTAGAGCAAACATTTACTGAATAGACTGTTTGAAATATAAAGAGAGAGGCCATCTATAGTTCTGTAAAAATATACAAGGAATAATAAAGTTTTGGTTAAGGCAAAGGTCAAATTGCCACCAGCAATATTTTAACTGTACTTGATCTGGTAACTGATGGCTTGTTCTAAAGATACCAAAATAAATAAATAAATATCTCAAAACATAGCTCAGTGTTTACATGAGACAGGGGTTCTTATTTTCAGGGTGTTTAAAAATCATCCAGGATTAGGGAAGCCAATCCCGTCTCATTTTTTCAATCTCGGGATACCCGGGGTTAAGGTGATCGGCTCACACTAACAAAAACTGGGCTGTGTGTGACAGACAGTGTGTGTGACACTGTATCACACATTCACTTGACTCACCCATCCAGAAAGAGTGCAGGTTGTACAGCAGGACCAGCCCATGCCCAGTGGAACCCACTGACTCCCACACCAGCCAGTCAGTTCTCTACTCTCCTCCAGTCATCCTTCTCACCCTCTCAGGCCGCATTGTTGCTGGCAAACCACTCGCCTCAAATACTGAGCAAGATAGGGACCGGTCCAGGGAGTAAGCTAGGCCTCCGCTTAACATAGCCGCCGGCTGCCTCCAGAGTAGGCAGGAGTGCAGCTGTATAAGGGGTGGGCTGGCTATGTAGCATGACCCCTATGATATCACATGCAATCACATGAAGAAGAACCCCATGGTTAGGAATGTTGTTTATGATTAGTTTTAATTATTAAATAGGAAGTCTCAGATTATAATGGTTTGTGGGTTTTGAAAAACTACTTGCACAAAGATTTAAAGTTTGCACATCTTCAATTTCATTTGTTATACATACTATAGTCTAACTAAGACAGCATAGGAGGAGGGAGGCTCTTCCAGTTAGTCGCTAGCTGACAGCCCACTGCAGCAGTGCTTGTAGAAGAAAGTGGCATGGTGATAGGGAAACATCTACCTACAAGAATGTACAGGCAATGTATCTCACCTTTTACCATTAAGCTTGAAGTTTGGGATAGTTCCACCATACATGCAGAAAGAAATAATGCAACATTGACCTCTAGTGTTTGGATAAACCATGCATCCTGGAGGGGGGCATATAGGAGTAATAGTACTAGTATTAAAAGAGGACTGTTATCTGCATTCTCTTTTATTTTAAGACCTATTGTGCTACTCACTGTATTTCCTCCATGTCAAAATATCCTCTCTTCTCAGGTTTGTAGTTTCCATGCTTGGTGTAAAATATGATCTGCCATCTACAGTGGGCTGAGATGTCTGATGTAAGTGTCTAATCTGTAGATATGGATAAAGGTTTCTGGGGAATGTTTAATTTTTCCTGACACTCAGCAAAAAAAGGAAGAGTTGAACATAGGTGAAAACTGACTGCCATCTGACTGCCAGGGGCTGACGGTTACATGTCTAAACTAGAGGTTAAATCTGAATTGAGTAAAAGTGGAAAAAAAGGAGAGCAGTCTGGAACTAAAAGATATTGTTTGAATGTATAGTCCCAGACTGAGATATAATGGGAAGATAATTTGCACTTATGGGCACCTGTTGACTAGGGAACCAAGAGCAAGAGAAAACATCTGATACCTTAATGCTATCGGTTTTGGGATATGGCCACACCTTGGACACTGTACAGCTTTTGCCAACTATTACGTTATTTTTATTCACTCATGTTAATCATCAGTTTATTTACATGCATTAAATGTCTCCCACTGTAGATTGCAGATGCACCATCTGTTTACTACATGCTAGAACAGTTCTGGAGTAACAGGATGGAATGTCCCGATCATACATTTACTGGCACAAATGTTTCTCATTCCATCTATGTTTTGCAGATAGCAGTGTGTGCTAACAGTCCACCATAGTCCAAAAGGATAGTGCTGTTATCGATATTAGCTAGTAAGAGATCATAAACTATTGGTTTATTAACCTTTAATTGCTGGTGATAACTTGCATTTAGGTGCGTGCATTTCATATTAAACAGCAGGACATTGCAAGACATATTCATACTGCAAATATCTGTATGCTAAGTGATGCTCCTTTTTAAGAAGGCTGACTATAAACTTCAACTAATGTGACTGAATATTGAATCATTGGTGATTGTGACTCAAACCTTGTGGATATACAAACATCATTGTGTAACTATCAGTTTATACATGTATATTTGATTCGGTGGTCATTTTAATTCTTTGCAATACTGATTTTAGAATTGTTTTGCATAATAGCACATTAATAAATATTCCTTTATAAGGCTGTTATTTAATTAAGTCCATATATATAATGTTTATACACTTTTTTAGTCTACATTGTTTTTTTTTCATGGTTTAATCAATTGTGCTTTAATATGCATCTCTCCTATTGGTGCAGCCCCACTCTTTTCTATTGTAGCTGGAACATAGTTTTTCCATGTAAGAAACTTAGGGCTTCATTCAGAGGCGGCCGTACGGTCTACGACCGCACGGCCGCCTCGATGTTTGTCCAGTGCGCATGCGCACGAGGGAGCCGGCCCCTTCGTGCGCATGCGTGAGACCCGCTATGACCGACAGCGCTGGTTGTAGCGGGTCTCTTTCCAAAGGGGGCGAGCAGTCGATGTTGATTGACAGCTCGCCCCGTTTGGAAGGCGGGCCGGGGGGGTGGCAGGCCAAACGGAGGCGTTCCCACGGGAACGCCTGCCGTTTGGGGGAGGCCCCACTGACATCACTAGTAATGTCAGTGGAGAGCTTCCAGCTGTGACAGAGCCAGAAGCTCTCCGGGGCTTACGACAAGTGAGATCCTACCCTAGGGTCTCGTCGTAAGCCCCGATGGTCGTTAGAGCTGTGGGTGTAAACCCACAGCCTAACGACCGAAACAGAGGCGGCCGGTCAGGATGCAAGCGGCCGCCCAGTTTCTGAGCGACCGCTTGCATCCTCCGACCGCCTCTGAATGAGGGCCTTAGAGTGGATCACGCAGCTTCCAGGACAAGGCAATGAGTCATTTGGCTGTGCCCAGAATACGATAGGCCAGTTCACCAAATATTTATCTGTGTCTTGTAGTGGGTTGCAGAGCACAAATGTCCTTAACTAAGAACAATGCCAGGTGGTCATGAACCATGTCCTAATATGTCAATATTTTTAATTATACCATATATGGTATAATATACCTTTCTGTGCACAATCCTTGGAGTGAAACAGAGTTGCCAAATTATCTGGCTCCTTTCCTACTACCTCTCATGTAAATTTGGAGCCCCCAGGACTGAGTCAAGTAAAATTACATAGAGCAAAGAGATCATGTCTCTCAGCGGAGAAGAGATACAAATTTAGTAAGATTTCAAAGAAGCTTGTCTGATGGGAGTGACCCCAAGAATTATGTAAAAGTTCATAATAGTTGGTTTGTAATGCATCCAGAATGGAAGGGTTTGTAGCGCCCACCTCCCTGTAATTTATCACGACCAGCAGCCGTCCCAAGGGTCCTCCGGTTCCCTATTCCATGGAATAAACAGTAGAAAAAATAGAAATGGCGCATATAGGTCTAACCAGACCCAGAAGACACACTGATAATAAGGAATAAATTGTTTATTATAACATACAAGTGTAGATAATGAATAGTAGATATGGACATGGATTGAAAGGTCAATGACCACAATAAATTACTGCAGAAATTTATACATAATAAAAAGGAAAAACCTCACATGTATTAGTGAAGCTGGTGCTCTAATCTTCACTAATACATGTGAGGTTTTTCCTTTTTATTATGTATAAATTTCTGCAGTAATTTATTGTGGTCATTGACCTTTCAATCCATCTCCATATCTACTATTCATTATCTACACTTGTATGTTATAATAAACAATTTATTCTTTATTATCAGTGTGTCTTCTGGGTCCGGTTAGACCTATATGCGCCGTTTCTATTTTTTCTATTGTAATGCATCCAGGTGCCCCTATCTGAGAGGTAATATGCAAAGTGAATACTTGACTAATGCCACGGCTGAGAATAGCACTGGCAAGGCTCAGGGGAAAGTCATGATTGCCTCATAGTGGGAATATGTGTAGATCTGTCAAATACACAATCATTCAATGTCTACGGGTTGTGACTAAAAAAAATGGATGGTAGGGAACTATTTTAAAATTCTCAACCTATTGTCAAATTTGGAGAGTCCCCATATTTTTTATTCAGAATCATGCTTCAAATAGCTGACTTCAATGTCCAACCAAGATAAAGTGTTGGCTGGATCAATGAAGACAATAACTTGCTGTGATGGATTGCCCAGTAGTTGACTTTGATCTTCTAGAGGCAAGGTTCAGGCATTCATAGGAGTGGACATTCAGTAGCATTGCTTTTGAATTTCAGTTATTGATTTTGTAACCTAATAAATTGCTGTAAGCATCCATTACATTAAAGAGATTACAGGAAGAGCATCATGTTGTTGGAGGATTAACCTGACATCATTGGCAAGAGTGAAATCTTACTAGGTCCCCCACTTCAACTACTCATATATATGAGTAGGCCTCTATTATGCAAAGATGATGGAAGAAAAGTATTGCCTGGTTCTATTCCAGATAGTGATAGATTCTGAAGGGGTACAATTGGTCAGTACTTTAGCAAAAGGGTGAAGTGACAGCCTTGAGTTACTGTAAAATCCTCTTTTTTATAATTTGGGGTTTATATGTTTTGGATGACACTTAGGGGTAAATAATTTACTAACGATCAGATCTGCCATCGGTTTGAAACAGATGGGTATCAATGCCTCTATTTTGCGGCTGAACCGATGAAAAACCCTGCCATCAATCTGCTGTGGAGTTGGGGCCCTGCACAAATCAGTATGATCTGTGCAGGATTCGTTTCTAAATATTTTAATACAACTGTTAAAAAAAAAATGTGTGGGTCCCCCCCCTCAAATCCATAACCAGAACCAGACTGAACAGCTGGGGCAGCTGATGCTATAGCAGAAGGACACACAGCGTGGGGTCTCTCTGATGGCAACCATCTCCAAACTGGTGAGACCAGGAACCAATCAGTGCATCCCCATTCATTCCTTTGGAGAGTATCCTCGAGTGGACTCTCAATCGTGATGGGGGACCCCAGCCCATGTTTTCCCCTTAATTCCCAATTCCAGCATCGGTTCAGAGGCCAGGGGCTAATTATGGATTTGGGAAGGGCTCCCACACATTTTTTTATATATATTTTTTAAACATTTATAAACATTTTAATAAAATGAAACCTGCACAGTATAGTGATTTGTGCAGTCCTTCACTGAAACTCACTCACACAGGCAGATCTACTGGTGTATGCATCGGCTCCACTGGGTATGTGCCAGAGATCCCATTGTAACCCCCCGGTGCTGACAGCCACCAAAGCGCCGACAGTCCCGCAAGTTTGCGTTTTAAAACGCACACTCAGTTTGTAATACAGAGACCTCACTTTTAAACAGAGCCCACAACTAGTTTCTAAAGTCTTGAAATCACTACAGTGTCTAAGTCTGGGACAGCGCCGACAGTGTCACAAGTGTGCAACTTCAATCGCACAGTCAGTATGTAATACAGACATCCCACTTTCACTGTGTGTGACTCCCAACCCACTGGGCATGTGCAGTGCTATGATCATCTATACACCATGGCATAGCGCGACTGGCGTATGGAGCGGCTCCACTGGGCATGCACCAGAGATCCCATTGCAACTCCTCCATCGGCCATGCACCAGAGAGCCAATTGTTACTCCTTGGAGTTGACAGAAATCACAGCGCCGATGTGCCGACATTGCCGCAAGTTTGCATTTTTAAACGCATAATCAGTTTGTATTACAGAGACACCTCTTTAAACAGAGCCCAATGCTAGTTTCTGAAGTCATTTAATCACTATATTGTTGAAGTCTAAGACAGTGCTGACAGTGGCGCAAGTGTGCAACTTCAACCGCACAGTCAGTTTCTAATACAGAGATCCCACTTTCACTGTGTGACTCCCGACCCACTGGGCATGCGCAGTGCTATGATCCTCTATACGCCATGGCATAGCATGACTGGCGTATGGAGCAGCTCCACTGGGCATGTGCCAGAGATCCCATCTCAACCCCCAGATCTGACACCCACCACAGTGCCGACATGCCGTCAGTGCCGCAAGTTTGCACTTTAAAATGCACAATCAGTTTGTAATACAGAGACCCCTCTTTCAAACAGAGCCACTACCAATTTCTGAAGTCATGAAATAACTATAGTGTCTAAGTCTGGGATAGTGCCGACAGTGCCGCAAGTGTTCAACTTCAACCGCACAGTCAGTTTGTAATACAGAGATCCCTATTTCAAACAGCCTGCTACTCAGTGGCGGGCTGGGCCGGGGGGCAGGGTGCCATGTGCCCCCCGGGCCGCTCTATTAGCAAGCATTGTGGGCCGCCCACCTCCTCCTTACATAGGGCCGTGGAGGTGGACCAGTCACCAGTGGGCAGCTTGGCTGCTTCCGCCGCGGCTGCGTTCCGATTTTGACAGTCGGAGGCAGCCGCGGTCACGTGCTATTGTAGTGTGTACTACAGGGCTACAGAAGCCCTGTAGGTACATAATGCACAATAAGGCTGCTCGGGCAGGCACCAACCCCGGCCGTCCCGTCGGCTTCGCGCATAGGCGGCCGCTGGCTGTAGACAACGAGCGGCGGCGGCAGGGGGAGGAAGGGTGGGGTCGCAGGGCAGCTATGGGGGTCACAGGGCATCAGCAGCGCCAGTTAATTAGTCAGTGTATGAGTGACACGGCCACCCTGCTGCTATTGGACGTGTCACCCAGGACCCCTCCCCCGGACCCAACAGATTTATATTTTTCAAAATAAAGATGTCTTGTATTGCAAAAATGGGAGCCTTATTTTTAATAAGAGGCTCCCATTACTAGTGATTTAAAAATAAATAAATAAGCGGCCCTTCAGCTTTGGGACTACACATCCCAACATGCCCTGCAACAGTTTGAATACAAGACTCCTGACAAGGCATGCTGGGATGTGTAGTTTGCCAGCAGCTATAGGGCAGCACCCCTGGTAGGACATGGGACTGATAAATAGGCAGGGCCATTGAAAGTCCACCTTTGGCTGCACCCTGAGAAAGAAAGGAAGTGGTGAGAAAAATAAGCAGGGGAAGAGGAGCTGAAGGAAAGAAGGAGAAGAGCCCAGTTAAAAGAAAAGAAAGTGGAGAGAGAGAAAAGCAGAGAAAAACAAAGAAGAAATAAAGGTAAGTGTATGTTTAGTATGGATTTTATGGTCTTATTTGGTGGGAGGGAGTTCTTGTATTTAATATTTCTCTCTCTACACTGACTGTTGGGGAATATGTACACGGTGTTGCTAAGTGACAAATGCGCTTTAACCAGCGCTATTTTACACTTATACTTATGTATGTTAGTAGCGCTATTTAAAATAGCGCTGCTAACATACATAAGTTTATGTGTAAAATAGCGCTGCTAACATACATAAGTGTACGTGTAAAATAGCGCTGCTAACATACATAAGTGAACGTGTAAAATAGCGCTGCTAACATACATAAGTGTATGTGTAAAATAGCGCTGCTTACATACATAAGTGTACATGTAAAATAGCCTATTTTACACTTAAACTTATGTATGTTAGCAGCGCTATTTTACACGTACACATATGTATGTTGTGTATATTAGTAGTGCTGTATGTTAGTAGATAACGTACAGAAAATAATTTTTCTCTATATCTACAAACATCTACTAATTTTGCCGTCACCATACTGTATATATTGCTAGAAAACAATAAGTGCACTTTTGTGGCTTATCGTTTTTCATATATTAGCAGGCTTACCTGCTGGCATGTACACTGTGCAGTGGTAGTGTCTGTGCCAGCCCAGTACATCTGCGTAATATTTGCGAGATATCACGTATGGGCATTGGTGCTAGCCAGGAGGCAGAATGCAGTGCATTCAGCCTAATAGTGATGTGCTACGGGACTTGTTGCAGGCATCGTCAAAGGAGGGAGTTTTCACTCCCTTACTCTGGCAGCCGGGTACTTAATACATCTCGGAAATATTGGCAAGCAGAAAGAGCTAAGTGCAGCAATAATACCTCTCCCTCACTGAGCTTGACTACATTTTATCTGGCACACTGCTAGCTAAAGGTCACCTACCTCTGTACCAAAATCTGTAATATACTAACTAGAGCCTAATTCAGAGAACTATGCAATGCCGATGTTACATGGAACTGAGCGATTGTCAGCAGACTGCTCGCGTTGTGTTCGCATTGCGCATGCGTCAAGGCAGGACTGTAACTAGGGTGGTGTGACCTGTGCCATGGCACAGGGCATCACCGGGCAGGGGGCGCTGTTTGGGCCTGTCCATTTTCCTGTTTATTATCTCTTCCCTGGCCCTTCCCCATGAGGCCATGTCCCTTTTTTGGTTGCATTATCTTATGTTTCTACTTGAAAAATGGGGGAAGGGGGCGCCAATTCTCTTTCTGGAACAGGACACCAAAAAGGATAGTTACGGCTTTGCATCAAGGTGCCGCTGTGAATCCACGTGCAATGAGGATTTTTTTGTAAAGTGATTGACAGAAGGTGACTGGGGGTGTTAACATGGTGTTATTGGGGATTGGTTTTAAAAATGCAGGCATCTCATGACCGTTTTCAGGGCATGTATCTGACGTCATCTGTGATCCCTAGTGTGCAAAAAAATAAGGCACCTGCGTGACTACCGAAGGGTCTGTGTAGACATAGGTCTACCCTTCAGCCCGATGTTCCTTGTTCTTGTGTATAGGCTATGTATGTCTATTCAATTGTGAATGAGTTGTGGTAGCTCTGGTTGGTTTCTCTTTTGACTTTGTGATATCTGTAGTTGTGTTGCGTAGAAAATCGCACTTGAAGATGTATTAGCATACTCATTGTGCTGTTAATTTATTGCTGCCTATATAATTCAACTATACAGGCATGTGCATTCCTGTTTTGCTGATAAAATTATTTACAATTGAAATTTCTTATGGCAGATATTTACTCCATTGTTATATATTTTAGAGTGGTTGTCATTATTAATATTTATAGTATACTTTTATTAATACAAATCATTTTGCCAATTATTATTTATGTTTTATTCATACCATCTTCTTGCAATATTTTGTGTGGAAGGCAGAGATTTCATTTTTTGTTATTTTTTGTTATTCCGGGGCATCCTTACTCTAAAGGGGCCTATCCATTAGGCAACCTGAAAGTCTGAACGTCTAATGTTCAGACCTTCAGGTCGCCGAGGTGCGGTGCCCGAGCTGAACGGCGTTCACTGAACGTCATTCAGTGCTGGAGCCCAACCTCCTATCTCTGAACATGCCGAACCTGACGATTGTCATCAGGTTGACGGGCATGTTCAGTAGATAGTCGGGGTCGGCAAGGACCCAGCATGCACGCGCATTGCTGGTCCTTGCTGGCTATCCATTTGCAGACTTCTGCACGATCCGACCAAAACCTCCTGCTAATGGATAGGCCCCTTTACTTATGTGGTGGAGGACATAGTTGTGCTTGTGCATATATTTTATGACTAGCAGACACCAGCACTGGTTTTGCCTATGACATTGACCATAAAAATATAATTTGGTCCTGGACCACCAACCGCAATGCACGACGGTTCAAAAAAATTGTGTGCTGTATTTTTTTAAGGAAACCAGTGTTTTTATCATCATAGTGTTGTTTTCTATTGTTTGTATAACATTACTGTCAAACTTTGTAATCGGGATCCACATTTATATGCTGGTGTGCAATACACAGTTCTTTTTGGTGTTTACAAAATGATAGTTGATTCCAGGTTAAGAAAAATGGAGGGCACCAAATCAAAATCGAAAGGGAAAGGTGGTGCTAAAAAAACTAGAGAGAAAAGAACCAAAGAGCGTGATTTGGCTGGAAAGGATCCAAAACAAATGAAACTGTCTTTTAGAGGGGTATGTTAAAAGTTAAATATTTAAAAATACAGTTTCATCTGGTTATGGACAAGTACAGGTTGAGTCTTCCATATCCAAATATTCCGAAACTTTTGATTTTTGATGGTTCAATGTACACAAACTTTGTATGTCACAAATTATTAAAAATATGGTATAAAATTACCTGCAGGCTGTGTGTATAAGGTGTATATAACACATAAATGCATTCTGTGTGTATATTTGGGTCCTATTCCCAAGATAGTATGGTATGCAAATATTCCAAAATACGGAATATTCCGTTATCCAAAATACCCCTGGTCCCAAGCATTTTGGTTATGGGAGACTCAACCTGTACCCACTTTTTTTTTTTGTTGTAAGTGAAAATAGTTTGGTTTCAGTGGTTCCCAAACTTTCATGAATCACGGCGCCTTAGTGTATCAGCATTTTTTTCACCGCACCCTTAGGAAAAACGTTTTTTTACTGATAAATTTGTAAATTGGTCCTACCTGTCATCCTTAGGGCCAGGTGTGTTTCTGATTGTCCACATGTTTCATGATTGGCAGCCACTAGCACTGCTGTTGCCTATCACTTTGACCATAAATAATTTGATTTGGTCCTGGACCATTAACCCAAGCACGCCTGTAAAAGATTTTGCATTTCGCCAGGGTGCCTAGGCACGCAGCTTGGGAACCACTGCTTTAGTTGTTACTTGTATTTTCTGTAGTATTTGGAGGACATGTTGGATTTCATTATGCATTTTCCTTCAGTAAATGCATTCAATAGAAAACAATGTCTTCCGGAAAAATTTAACAGTACTAGTGGAAATAGTCACTAGCAGGGTTAGATTGGCCCACAGAGGTACAGGGGAAATTATACCTGAGGGCCCCATGCCCTCCTCTAATGTCAAGTTCCAGACTGTGCATTCAAAGCATACTTTGTTACACTATTAGGTAGTCATTTTCTAGGTAGGGCAGTAACATGGATAACATGGGTGCTTGGTTTGTTTCTATAGAAACTACAGCAATATACACTTTTAAAATATATATATTTGTAAAGGAGTCAAGACCTTGCACTGTAGTATCCTTATGGTCTGCAGGCTATGACATTTCTAATGGTTAGCCAAGTGTCAGTGGTGGCTGGCAACACATCTTTAACATTGGACTAGGGGTGAGCGGGTTCGGATTTCTGAAATCCGAACCACCCTGAGGCCCCCCGATCCGAGTCCGATCCGAGTCAGGCTCGACTTTTCCCGCCTGACTCGGATCTGAAATCGAGGCAAAACGTCATCATCCCGCCTTCCGAGTCTCGCGGGTTTTGGATCCTATATAAGGTACCCGCGTCGGCGCCATTTTCTCACTCGGCTGTGGACAGTGAAGAGGGAGGGTGGGAGTTAGGGCTGTGTAGTGTAGTGTAGTGTAGTGCTGCTGTTGTCCACTACTTCAAAGTCCATAGGGGCTGGCTGTGTTGTGCTGTGCTGCTGTTGTTAATAGGGGCTGTGTCCACTACTTCAAAGTCCATAGGGGCTGGCTGGACTGTGTTGTGCAGTCAGTTCTCCATAGGGGCTGTGTCCACTCCAAAGTCCTGTGCAGTGTCCCAGTCCTAAAGGAGTGCTGTAGTGTTGTCCAGGGGGTGCTCTGTCCATCAGGGGTGCTCCCCCCAAGTGCTAAAAAAATAATATATTTTCTGTGTTTGTGAATTGTGTGCGCAGTAGCCGCACGTGCATCAACAAAGTAGTGCCAAGCGTGCGCCTGTGTCATAAGTAAAGGGCCGGCTGGCTTGACCGTTAAAGGGTGCTGTAACCCCCGAAAGTACACTCCAGTCCAAACCAAAAAAAAATTATTTTCTGTGTTTGTGAATTGTGTGCGCAGTAGCCGCACGTGCATCAACAAAGTAGTGCCAAGCGTGCGCCTGTGTCATAAGTAAAGGGCCGGCTGGCTTGACCGTTAAGGGTGCTGTAACCCCCGAAAGTACACTCCAGTCCAAACCAAAAAAAAAATTATTTTCTGTGTTTGTGAATTGTGTGCGCAGTAGCCGCACGTGCATCAACAAAGTAGTGCCAAGCGTGCGCCTGTGTCATAAGTAAAGGGCCGGCTGGCTTGACCGTTAAGGGTGCTGTAACCCCCGAAAGTACACTCCAGTCCAAACCAAAAAAAAAATTATTTTCTGTGTTTGTGAATTGTGTGCGCAGTAGCCGCACGTGCATCAACAAAGTAGTGCCAAGCGTGCGCCTGTGTCATAAGTAAAGGGCCGGCTGGCTTGACCGTTAAAGGGTGCTGTAACCCCCAAAGTACACTCCAGTCCAAACCAAAAAAAAAATTATTTTCTGTGTTTGTGAATTGTGTGCGCAGTAGCCGCACGTGCATCAACAAAGTAGTGCCAAACGTGCGCCTGTGTCATAAGTAAAGGGCCGGCTGGCTTGACTGTTAAGGGTGCTGTAACCCACGAAAGTACACTCCAGTCCAAACCAAAAAAAAAATTATTTTCTGTGTTTGTGAATTGTGTGCGCAGTAGCCGCACGTGCATCAACAAAGTAGTGCCAAGCGTGCGCCTGTGTCATAAGTAAAGGGCCGGCTGGCTTGACTGTTAAGGGTGCTGTAACCCCCGAAAGTACACTCCAGTCCAAACCAAAAAAAAAATTATTTTCTGTGTTTGTGAATTGTGTGCGCAGTAGCCGCACGTGCATCAACAAAGTAGTGCCAAGCGTGCGCCTGTGTCATAAGTAAAGGGCCGGCTGGCTTGACTGTTAAGGGTGCTGTAACCCCCGAAAGTACACTCCAGTCCAAACCTAAAAAAAAATTATTTTCTGTTTGTGAATTGTGTGCGCAGTAGCCGCACGTGCATCAACAAAGTAGTGCCAAGCGTGCGCCTGTGTCATAAGTAAAGGGCCGGCTGGCTTGACCGTTAAAGGGTGCTGTAACCCCCGAAAGTACACTCCAGTCCAAACCAAAAAAAAATTATTTTCTGTGTTTGTGAATTGTGTGCGCAGTAGCCGCACGTGCATCAACAAAGTAGTGCCAAGCGTGCGCCTGTGTCATAAGTAAAGGGCCGGCTGGCTTGACCGTTAAAGGGTGCTGTAACCCCCAAAGTACACTCCAGTCCAAACCAAAAAAAAAATTATTTTCTGTGTTTGTGAATTGTGTGCGCAGTAGCCGCACGTGCATCAACAAAGTAGTGCCAAGCGTGCGCCTGTGTCATAAGTAAAGGGCCGGCTGGCTTGACCGTTAAAGGGTGCTGTAACCCCCAAAGTACACTCCAAACCAAAAAAATATATATTTTCTGTGTTTGTGAATTGTGTGCGCAGTAGCCGCACGTGCATCAACAAAGTAGTGCCAAGCGTGCGCCTGTGTCATAAGTAAAGGGCCGGCTGGCTTGACCGTTAAAGGGTGCTGTAACCCCCGAAAGTACACTCCAGTCCAAACCAAAAAAATTATTATTTTCTGTGTTTGTGACTTGTGTGCACTGTGGCTGCACGTGCATCAACAAAGGAGCAGCGCGAAGCGTGCGCCTGTGTCCCATAAGTAAAGAGCCGGCTGGCTCATTTCTTAAAGGGTGGTGTAACCCACAAAGTGTACTACTCTCCAGCAAAAATAAAAAAATATTTTCTGTGTTTGTGTGCGCTTTAGCCGCACCTATATATCAATATAACATAAATGGAGGACCAAACTTTCTCCGATAAAAATAAAATAGGGAAAGATCAAGAACCACTTCCTCCTAGTGCTGTTGCTGCTGCTGGGAGTTGTTCATCATCCCAGAGAGGAAGTAGGAGCATCACTACTTTTACTAAACAATTGACCCTCCAACAGTCCCTAGCGATGAGGATGAAGTACGACAGCAGTCATCCTGAAGCAAAACGTATAACTGAGGCCTTGACTGCTATGTTGGTGTTAGACGTGCGTCCGGTATCCGCCATTAGTGCAGTGGGATTTAGACAATTGATGGAGGTAGTGTGTCCCCGGTTCTAAATCCCGTCTAGATTCCACCTGCATCCTCAAAGCAGCAGCGACAAGCGTGCGTCTGTCTGTTAAAGGGTGGTGACACCCTCAAAGTGTGCTACACAAACAATAAAAATATTGTTCTTTTTTTTTCTGTCTTTGTGAAATGTGTGGGCTGTAGCCGCACCTGCATCCTTAAAGCAGCAGCGACAAGCGTGCGTCTGTCTGTTAAAGGGTGGTGACACCCTCAAAGTGTGCTACACAAACAATAAAAATATTGTTCTTTTTTTTCTGTCTTTGTGAAATGTGTGGGCTGTAGCCGCACCTGCATCCTTAAAGCAGCAGCGACAAGCGTGCGTCTGTCTGTTAAAGGGTGGTGACACCCTCAAAGTGTGCTACACAAACAATAAAAATATTGTTCTTTTTTTTTCTGTCTTTGTGAATTGTGTGGGCTGTAGCCGCACTTGCGTCCTCAAAGCAGCAGCGACAAGCGTGCGTCTGTCTGTTAAAGGATTACATCGGTGACAGCATCCAAGTAGGCATGTCAGACAGTCCGTACCTGTACTGGCAGGAAAAAGAAGCAATTTGGAGGTCCCTGTACAAACTGGCTCTATTTTACCTGAGTTGCCCCCCCTCCAGTGTGTACTCCGAAAGAGTGTTTAGTGCAGCCGGGAACCTTGTCAGCGAAAGGCGTAGGAGGTTGCTTCCAGAAAATGTGGAGAAGATGATGTTCATAAAATTAATTATCAACTCTTCCAGGGAGACCAGCCTCCAGAACGTACAGAGGGACCTGTGGTTCCAGCGGGGATGAATTAATACTCTGTGAGGATGAGGATGTACACACTGAAGAGGGTGAGGAATCGGTGGATGAGGAGGATGAGGATGACATCTTGCCTCCGTAGAGCCAGTTTGTGCAGGGACAGATTAATTGCCAGCTTGTTTTGTGGGGGCCCAAACGAACCAATCATTTCAGCCACAGTTGTGTGGCAGACCCTGGCGCTGAAATGATTGGTTTGTTAAAGTGTGCATGTCCTGTTTATACAACATAAGGGTGGGTGGGAGGGCCCAAGGACAATTCCATCTTGCACCTCTTTTTTTTCTTTGCATTATGTACAGTTTGGGGCCTAGTTTTTCAAACTGCCATCCTGTCTGCCACTGCAGTTTCACGCCTAGATGGGTCACGTGTTTGTGCCGCCCACTCGTGTCGCTTAGCATAGTCATCCAGCTACCTCGGTGCAACCTTTTGGACATAAAAACACTATTGTGAGGTGTGAGGTGTTCAGAATAGACTGGAAATGAGTGGAAATTAAGGTTATTGAGGTTAATAATAGCATAGGAGCAGAAAAACCTACAAATTCTGTGATTTTAGCTGTTTTTATGCTTTTTTTCAAAAAAATACAGATCCAAAACACAAAACCCAGAACCCAAAACACGGAAGGGTGGTTTTGGCAAAACCAATCCAGATCCAAAACACAAAGAAAGATCCAGATCCAAAACCAAAACACAAAACACGAAAAGTGGCCGGTGCACACCCCTACATTGGACCCTACCATTGCATTATCTCGGTGGGCACTTCATGCCCGAGTACGACACTGGTAACTAGGAATAATGGGTTATATTACCAGACCTATTTACATGCTCTTTGCTAATATTAAAAATGCTAGTACAATGCATGTCAAAATATGCCACTAGGTCTGAGGCCTAAGTGTGCATTTACTCTTATTATTATCGGTTATTTTGCGTATAAGAGTGAATATACAGCACACAATGTTTGCATGATAATGTTTGACTTTGTTACAGTGCATGGAGTGAGCATGTGTTTATTTTTCCACTTTCAAAATATTTGTGCACTTTATTTACATTTATTTTGTTCCTGCATGATGAGTTGCTAAAGCAGCACTAACACCTAAACAAGTGATCATTTTTGTTCATTACCTTAAAATGGCTGCAGACAGGGGTTGTGAGTGGTAGGACTAATCAGAACCCACAATGTCTGTGATTGTATCTTATATAAGAATAATCTTGGGAACACTCACTAGAGAACGAATGTATGCAATATACACCACTCAGAGTTCCAAGGTGGTGGACTACAATGCTTTGGGTGGTAGTGCAGCTTTAAAGTTATGTAATTTTAAAATATTTGGTTTCCATAACACACAATTTATTTCAGGCTGCTGATGTACCTCCAAAAAGACATACTGAAGAGGATTTGGCTGGCCAAAGTGCTTGTTCAAACCCTCCAGAAGTGTTATATGAGAAGGAAGCTGATATAGAAGACAATGGGCCTGATTCAGACCCACTCGCGAGCGGCTGTCCGCTCGCAAGTGGGTCGATGTTATGGACTGAGCATGCGCACGACGGAGGGAGCTCCGTCGTGCGCATGCGCCAGATGCGACGAGCGAAGGAAAGTCCTTCGCTCGTTGTGTCCGATCAAAGGGGGCGTGCAGTCAATGTTGATTGACAGCACGCCCCCTTTGGTGGGCGTGCCGGGGGCGTGCCTCCCTGACGGGGGCGTTCCCACGGGAACGCCTCCCGTCAGAAGCCGGCCCACTGACATCACTAGTGATGTCAGTGGGAGTGATTTTGGCTCTGATAGAGCCAAAATCACTCCGGAGCTTGCGGTTGAGAAACTCAACCGCAGGCTCCGGCTCGCAAATTCGATGGTCGCAACCATCACAATGCACGCTCGTATAGCCTGTGGGTGGTGACCCACAGCTATACGAGCGTCCAGGAGGACGCTCCATGAAAATGGAGCCCGGCCCTCATTCAGAGCGTGCGCTCTGCTCAGAGCGTACGGCTCTGAATGAGGGCCAATGTCATAGTTATGGAAGTTTTCCCTGAAAGCAGCTCTGACCTGAGTTTTCATCTACAGTCAAACAGTCCTTCCCAGGAAGGATCTAAGAGCTTTCCTGAGCCAGAAGTCATCACAATAGAGGAAAGACCTGAGTTGGACCTTGTTGAAAAATCTACTAGCCTGGCATTTGTGCTTTCTCCGTCAAGCTCTATTGCAGAAAAAATTGCATTTGTTGACCAGCACCCTTATCAACCAACTAGCATGGAATGTGACAACATTCCATTTAAAGAGGCAGATTTTTATTACCGGTAAAAACAAAATGGAGACCATGTTAGGCGCTCTTGGCTAACATTTCACGTTAAAAATCGAAAAATAGAAGCATTTTTTTGCAGCATATGCATCGCTTTTTCAGATGCTGCTTCGCCATTTGTTAGTGGTTGTACAAATTTCAGACACTGCCATCAAGCAGTAAATAAACATGAATCCTCAAAAAGTCATTGTGATGCTGCTGATGCATACCTCATTGTGAAGAAGAGCAAAGGCATTGACACATTAATAAATAAGGATCATGCTGAAAAGCGAAAGAAAGAAGTACGTCAAAATATCGAAGTCATGAAGCGCATATTCGATGTGGTAAAACTTCTTGGGAAACAAGGTTTGCCATTTCGTGCTCATGGAACTAATGAATCACTGTACAATCTTAATAACAGTGAGATTAACCATGGGAATTTTTTAGAAATTATCTTACTTTTATCCCATTATGATGTCCCTTTAAAAAGTCATCTTGAAAAATGCATTCAAGAGAGTGAAAATAGAAAAAAACGTTTGCAAGAAAGAGGAAAAACTGGTAAACAGGCTGTTGGCCGAGGAAGTCTCGTTACTTTTTTATCATACAAGACAGTAAATAAAGTGGTTATGGCAATTGTCCATCGTATTAAGAAATTTATAGTTTCTGAAATTGGTGCAAGAAGATTTAGCATCCAGATTGATTCCACACAAGATGCAGGAATTGTAGACCAAGCAACAATTGTCCTGAGGTATGTGAAAAAAGAAGAGATCCAAGAACGACTCATCTCTGTTCTCCCAGTTACAGATGCAACAGGTCAAGGATTCAATGAGCTATTGATGGCTAATTTTGAAGTGCTTTGACTTGATTATCATAAAATTGCTGGTGAATCATTTGATGGTGCAGCCAATATGAGGAGTTCATATGTAGGTTTACGAGCACAGATTGCTAAAGAAGTGCCAGATTCCATCTACATTTGGTGCTATAGTCACATCCTTAATCTATGCATCTCTGATTGTTGTGACGTACTGGAAGCAAAAAACTTCTTTGGCCTTTTAAATCGCAAGGAATCTTTCATTGGAGATTCCCACAAACGAATGAACATATGGGCAGAACAACTTCATAAAAGACAGGGACAAGAGAAGTTTTTACGATTGCAAAAAATTGGTGAGACACGATGGTGGGCAAAGGAGAAGGCCCTTAATTGGTTATTTGGAGAGAAGCAACCTTTGTATTTGGATGCCATTGAGGTTTTATTTTCAATCTCACAATTGGGTAATTGTGATTCAAGGGCCACTTCTGAGGCTACAACACTGTATGAAAAGCTGTGTGAGTTCAGCAAATGTATTTATTCCTATTTTTGATGTGATTGGTCCAGTTTCAAAATATCTGCAAACTAGAGGCCTTGACTTCATGGTTGCATGGAAAATGGTTGAAAATGCCATTGACCAGCTTAAAAAAATTGAGTTTCATCAAATCAAAGACAAGGCTACACATTTTGCATTAAAAATGAATGATCTGATCAGCCGTAATGAAAACATTTCTTTCCTTGAGATTGAAGCTGAGCTTCCAGTGAGAAGGGTTGCCCGAAAGAAACGAATGGCAGGTGAGGGCTCAGTTGATGAACGTCCAACAGATGAAATACAATGTTTTCGTGTAGAAGTCTACAGACCAATTTTTGATCCAATTTTAGCAAATCTAACAGAAAGATTTTCAGAAAATAAACAGTTGGTGATTGACACACAGTTCTTGGATCCTCGATTTTTTGAACATATTCGAAAGGATTCACAACTACTTGAAGAGGGATCTCTTAAAAGGATTTCAGAATTGGCAAAAGTTAATGAAGAGTCTCTTATTAGTGAACTTACTAGTTTTGCAAACCTCTTTCCAAAACTGGCAGGGCACTTGGATGAACCAAAAAGACAGGACATACTTCCAGAAGGAGATGGTGGGGATGAAGATGAATGGGGTGTACCTGCTGAAATAGAGGTTGACAGAACAAAATGCAACTCTTGTAAAAACTGCTTCCTCTGCTGTCACAAATTACTTCTGAAGCACAATCTTTATTCAGCTGCGTATGAAAATCTGTGTATGGCATACTAGTATCTACTGACTCTATCGTTCACGCAAGTGACATGTGAAAGAGCTTTTAGTAAACTGAAACTCATAAAGACAAGACTGCGTGTTGCAATGGGACAAGACCTGCTTGAAGCACTTATGATAATGTCCGTTGAACGAGATCTTTTAGAACTAGTTCAATTTGATGATGTGCTGGAAATTGTCCGTGAAAGTTCACCACTGATGAGGTCATTGTTAACTGTGTGAATGATCTTCATTGTTTTAAAACATTTAATTCACAATTTTGCTTAATTCTTTTATTTAATGCAAAATACACAAGTTGAATAGTTTACACCTGTACATAAGGCATTATGTGAATTATTGTAAAAATTAATCCTTAAACATATTTTTGGCATTATTTATTTTTATTATTTGCAATGTAAAATTGATAATAAAGTATCTTTGGGCTAATTATCACTAGGCCTATTTATTTTATTAATAAAGCTTTATTATACCAAACACCTCCATTTAAGGATGCGCCGTTACTTATGGGCCAGTGCCTTGTACTTGCCCCCCAGGCTAAAAGTTGCCAGCCAGCCCCTGCTGCTACTACAGTAGTTCCTAAAGTTATGAAATCACTATAGTGTTTACTGTAAGTCTGGGATGCACTGTGTGTGACTCCCGACCCACTGGGCATGTGCAGTGCTATTATCATGTGTACGCCATGGCATAACGTGACTGGCATATGTAGCGGCTCCACTGGGCATGCACCAGAGATCCCATTGTGTGTGACTCCCAACCCACTGGGCATGCGTAGTACTATGATCCTCCGTACGCCACGGCATAGCGCGACTGGCATATGGAGCAGCTCCACTGGGAATGCGCCAGAGATCCCATTACAACCCCCAGATCTGACAGCCACCACAGTGCTGACATGCTGACAGTGCTGCAAGTGTGCATTTTAAAATGCACAATCAGTTTGAAATGCCTCACTTTTAAACAGCCCACTACTAGTTTCACTATAGTGTCTGGGACAGCGCCGAAAAAAAATTATTATTTTCCGAACCTGGGACAAGCACTGTTGCAAAGGGATCACCTAACCTCTAGCCCACATGCCAGCTATATCAATAACTGCACATAGCGGGCTCATCCTTGAGCACTCCACCCACCCGCTGCTGTTTTTAATAATAAAAAAATGTGTCTTCCTTTCAAAATATTATACTAGTACATATATACACAGTACCCCACCATTAAAGAATAATTCATCCCATCTCATTGAAAGCTGTGCGTGCATCTCATTAATCTACAGTATCGGTTATACCGTTATAACAACACAGAAAGTACACTACTGTACAGTTATGTACAGGATGTGTACTGATTTGCCTCCCGTTATGGTATTCAGTACAAATAACAACAGTGCAGCACTCGGCACTCAGCGGTTAAGTGCTGTATTACATGCCGTAGCGTATCTTTTGTTGAAGAATACCATGGTACGCCAAAGTCCAGTTATCACGTAACGTTCCATGGCGTGACACAGAGGCCTGAATGGCGCGCTTTGAACAACAAACTAGCTGGACCCATCTGTATTTTTTGGGCAGGTTGCCTCTTGTTTTTTGGTCGGATTTTAAAAACAATGTATATTAAATTTCTGATTTGTATACTTGTCTATCTACTATATAAAGTGAAAATTTGTCCTTCTGTCTTTCTATACAAATCCACAGTTTACAAGCCACGATCGTGAAAGTTTACATATGAGCGTATTAAAACACGGCGGAGGCAACTAAAAATTTTTAAAATCAAAATTAATTACTGTTATATTTTAATTAATGAAAAAACACAATTTTTGCATAGCATTCGCCCTCTACAGGTCAGGTACGGAATTACAAAAGGATTTAGCTTATCTACTATTTTTCTTCTCTATCTTCTCTACTAAATTTAAATTAATTACTGTTACTTTTTAATTAATTAAAAAACACAATTTTGGCATAGCATTCACCATCTACAGGTCAGATATGACATTACATAATAGCTTATCTACTATTTTTTATTTTCTATCTTCTCTACTATATCAAAGCGAAAATTTGTCCTTCTGTACTTCTGTCTTTCTATACAAATCCACAGTTTACAAGCGAAGATCGTGACATTTTACATACAAGCGTATTAAAATATGGCAGAGGCAACTAAAAAAAAGTAAATCAAAATTAATTACTGTTCATTTTTAATTAATTTAAAACCACAATTATTGCTGGATGCTCATTGTGGGGCCTCACAGCATATGGGTAGGGCCTCAGAGCAAGCGTTTTGTGTTGTCATGTTTTTTCATGATCTTAATGTTTATTATCGAAGAGAGCTTTAGAAGGCTTTGCCAGCATTCTCAGCTCTCTGACTATACCAAATTATGTTCTAAAGTCTTCTACAGTTGGTCATGTGGTCATTCTTAGAAAGGCAATATAATAAAACTGGAGTGCTCAAACTGACACAGTTGATGAGTCTATTAGTGCTCTTTTATTAAAACAAATGAAAATATGAAATACTTATAGCATTAAACATAAAATTATGTGGTTCTTTGGATTTGGTTATTCTTGCATTGGTGGAACAATTACCAAGAACCAAACATGACCATTAGTAAATTTAACCCTTATAGTTGAGAGAGTAAGAATACTTCCTTGAGTTTAAGGTAAGTTATTACAGAAAATGTTCTACCACTTTCCATACTCTCTAATCCACCAGAGCCACAGTTCCATTGGAGTGTATGGATGATACGTATATCATTTAATTTTAGCAAGATAAATAATATGGATCACTATATTAAAAGCAAAATCATTTTCTTAGTACAGTATGACTTATATCAATTGCTGAACATTGATAGAAAAAAATTTAAAAATACAGTATGTTCATTCTACAAACATAGGGGGTCATTCAGACCCGCTCGCGAGCGCAGGACACTCGCAAGCGGGTCGATGTTCCCCCACTGCGCATGCGTACGACGGAGGGAGTTCCGTCGTGAGCATGCGCGAGACCCGGCGAGCGACGGGCTCTTCATCGCTCCGGGTCTCGCACCAAAGGGGGTGTGCTGTCGATGTTGATTGACAGCACGCCCCCTTTGGTGGGCATGCCGGGGGCGTGCCTGCCAGACGGAGGCGTTCCCATGGGAACGCCTACCATCTGAAGCCGGCCCCACTGACATCACTAGTGATGTCAGTGGGAGTGATTTTGGCTCTGATAGAGCCAAAATCACTCCAGGGCTTGCGGCAGCGAGACCCTACCGCAGGGTCTCCGTCGCAAGCCCGATGGTCGCGATGGTCAAGACCATTGCGACCATCATCATGGACGCTCGCTATAGCTGTGGGTGGTATCCCACAGCTATACGAGCGTCCATGAGGCCGCTCCAAAAACAGGTAGGAGGGCCCTGATTCAGAGCGAGCGCTCTGGTCAGAGCGTTCAGCTCTGAATCTGGCCCATAGGTCACACTTTCTCTTAAATAATATAATTGGTGAAATAATGATACAGAATTAACATTTTTCTCTTATAGCTTAACTGTTGTAATTAAACTTTTAGTAATTTAAATTATTTTATTAATAAGCATTTACATCTACATGATTATAGATGAAGTGCATCCTGAACCAGCTTTTACCAATACTTTAAATCTTAGATCTATGAATACTAAATAAAGGAAAATATCAGTTTATTTAATGTTACTTTTATTTCTTAATACTCAGAACTATTTTATTGACATTGGCCCTCATTCAGAGCCGTACGCTCTGTGCAGAGCGCACGCTCTGAATGAGGGCCGCCCTCCATAATTATGGAGCGTCCTCCTGGACGCTCGTATAGCTGTGGGTCACCACCCACAGCCTATACGAGCATGCAGTTTGATGGCCGCGATGGTCTTGATCATCGCGACCATCGCCACTGCGAGCCGGAGCCTGCGGTTGAGTTTTTCAACCGCAAGGCCCGGAGTGATTTTGGCTCTATCAGAGCCAAAATCACTCCCACTGACATCACTAGTGATGTCAGTGGGCCGGCTTCTGACGGTAGGCGTTCCCTTGGGAACGCCCCCGTCAGGGAGGCACGCCCTCGGCACGCCCACCAAAGGGGGCATGCTGTAAATCAACATCGACAGCACGCCCCCTTTGATCAGACACAACGAGCGAAGGAAAGTCCTTCACTCGTCGCGTCTGGCGCATGCGCACGACGGAGCTCCCGCCGTCGTGCGCATGCGCAGTGCACAACATCGACCCACTTGCGAGCGGACAGTCGCTTGCGAGTGGGTCTGAATCAGGCCCATTGTTTATTACCACACTCTGAATTAATTTTTAGGCACCAATATTTAAACTTGAAATAAAAACATTTTTTATAATAACTCTACATTGAAATATTTGTGGTATTTTATATAATATTAATAATAATAATAATAATAATAATAATAATAATAATTAAAAAAAAAAAAAAATTTTCATGTAAGCTTGCAAAGCACTTCAACATGTAAAGTGAGACATTTAAGTTGTTTGAAGAATGCTATTTTGTACTCAGCCAACACTGTTATACTGTTACTTACTTTATAGAAAAGAAACAGGTGTTAAAATAAAAATAGAGCCAAATAACAAGTTGTAAAGAAAAATAGATTTTTTTTCTGTGAACAAGCTTATAGTTTAATTTGGGAGATTAATGGGTATTTTGATGGTATTTAAAACAGCCAATCAGCTCTTGGAAACATGGGTATAAAATAATATAAATAAAGAAGTCAAATATGGCAATGAAGCAAACCACTTTAAAACAAAAATTACCAATTAAAACCAAAATATTCATAAAATATGACCATGTTATACTTTGATATTTCCTGTTCATAAACATTTACCTTTTAAATTTCCATTAAACTCACCCAATGGCCCCACAAGTTTGAGTTCCAATAATAAGGAAGAATTTGATTAAGTTTGAAATTGTTTCACTATTTAAGAGCCTTTTACAGCCTGATATATATATATACAGCATATATATATATATATATATATATATATATATATATATATTTATATACAGTTCCAAACAGGTCCACACTCACATCGCTATGTGTAAACTTGCTGAGGTAGCTACACAAAAGGAGTTTAAAGAAGACACCCCAAAAATGCACAAATATTAAAAAAGGGGTGCACTCACCAGTCTTCAAAATATCTTTTATTGATCCACCATCACAGCATAACAAGGTTATATCATATCTATGATTTGGTCCCGACCATGGACCTTTATCAAGATAGCTGGTCCATGGTCAGGACCGAAACGTAGCTATGATATAACCTTGTCATGCTGTGATGGTGGATCAATAAAATATATGTTGAAGACTGGTGAGTGCACCCCTTTTTTCATCATATATGTGTATATATATATATATGTCCAAAACTGCCGGCACTCCAATGCTATACATACAGCTTGTCCCGGTACCATATCAAAATGATGTCACATAACGTCCAAGAGAAATGATCGGCACTCACAGGAACTCGATATCCAGTAATCAAAAGTAGATAAATTCATTGCATATACATGGCAAGGTCTATGTCACGTTTCAGGGCCTTAGCCCCTTCGTCGGGACCCACTTGCAAAAAGACTTGTCTTTTTGTTTATTGCTGAAACATTAACTGCTTGTACCCAGGCACGGCAACAGTGGGGTACAAGGGGTACACCTGTGCCAGGCCCCGTGGTTCTGAGGGGCACCCAAGTTATTAAGGGCACTAAAGGCAACTGCTGCGGCAGACCCGTGGCTAATAGTGAATAAAAAAGTGCCCGAGCTGTCTGTCAGCAAACAAAAAACAGGTGACCCTGACCCCCTCACTGGGTCCGTAACTGTGGCACCGCGCATACCTGAATGGCGTCATTGCTCATGATGCTGTGCCAGCCTGCCGCCAGCCCTTCCCTGTGTCCCTGCTGCTGAGCCTGTCGCATCCACCTAAGAGGAGCAGGGAGGAGGAAGTTCAACTGACAGCCACTGGGCACAGCACGCAAGTTCAAGCTGCAGCACCGCACTTTCCCAGGCTGTGTGTGTGGTAAGTGTGTTTTCACTAAGTACAAGGGCTGGGTGTAAGCTGATGCTTACCTGGTCTGTAGACACTACCCTGGTGGTAGGGTTGCCTTTATGTGTGTACCAAGTATGTCACTGTGTTATATGTTACATCATTAAGTGGTTAGGCATGTGAGTCACTGATGGATTTTATGTATGTGTATATACAAATACACGATCTGGCACTCTTCGGGTATACAAAGTAGCTGTGCCGGGTGCCATCCACAGCGTGTCTATCACCAGGACATTCTGAATATATATTCTCCAAACGGCAACACTCTGGACTAATAAATCACCACTGAATCAGCTTATATTGCAACGTTTCATCGCTTTTATTAGCGCTTTTATCAAGCCATATACAAAGTAACAAATTACTTACCCAGCTATAAAGAGTACACACCACCGCGTGTATCTCCGACGCCAGCTCCTGCATTCGGTGCAAAGAAGCACACACCCAGGAAGCGATGTCAGTACCCACATCACCATAGCAACCAACAAATGTATCAGACAACATAACAGACAAATTAACATATCAAAATATGAATTGCATACAGACAATATACATAACCCTAAAATAATGGATGCCAAATTACAGATCAGCGATGCCCATAAATAATACATGTAAAACAAAATAGTGAAAATAAAAATCACGATACATAAAAGATATTGCACTTGGTATGATAACCACACAACTACTAGCTTCAATCCAAATAACATACAGTATTCAGCAGCAAAGTATGTATAAAACAAGTGTCCTATCAAATATGTAATGGAAGAAATTAAAATTTATAAGTAAACGTCTAGTCAGCAATGCATAGCCAAGGTAAATAAATGAAACATTGGAGCCCCAATGTCTCATTTAAACCACGCGGGGACAAAGTATCTATTCTAATAATTCATCGTGTTTCAACTTGTAACTATTTACGGGATCTATCTCCCCCTCTGAGGGGAGGTACCCGGTCTATGATCCTATATCTAAATGTAGATAAATTATGTTTAGCTGTGGCGAAGTGTCTCGCTACCGGCTGTTCACTATTGCCCGATGTCAGGGCTGCCTGGATCGCCGAGCATGTACATTCAGTGTTGCCAACATATACCTTGGCACAGGGACATGTAATAGTGTAAATGATGAACCTATTGGTGCATGTTAAATGATGCCGGATATTGTATTTAACTCCCGTGTAAGGATGAAAAAAGCCACATGTCATGCAGTTAAGACACTTGAAACACCCTAACTTAGGGTTACCAAGGAATGATTTCCTGACAGCTTAACCCAGAAGTGATACATTATTACGGACTAAATAATATTTTACCTCTGCGATAGCAAGACATAAGTGAGGTGTTGTGTACTGGTTTCAAATCTTTATCAGAAGTAATGATCGGCCACAGAGTTTTAACCTGGCGGTTAATGGTGGAACTCATATGGTTAAACTTATTAACCCAAATGTGCCTATTAGATTTACAAGGTTCTTTTTTATACATAAGCAATTTATGTGATGGAATAGCCAGGGCTTTTGATCTAGCTCTAGTATATATAGCTCTGTTTGAGTGTGTGTACATATAAATAACCGAGGTTTGCATAGAACAGAGGGCATATAAAACTCTTGACAAGGATGGATGGGGTTAATAAGGTGAAAGGAGTGGTAATTTAGGATTGACAGTTGCTAAGTTACAGGGATAGGTTGTTTGTCGTTAAGGGGGGAGTGGTTACTGCGCTTATGGGTAATGTTTGTAGGATAGTCAGCCTCTTTGATTCTGATCTGCAAGCAGGGAAGTCACATTTCAGAACTGTCAGATATTGCATATTGGCCCTCATTCAGAGCCGCTCGTTAGCGGCAGTACGCTCGTTCCGAGCGATGTTTGCACATCTGCGCATGCGTACGGTTTTTAGTACGCATGCGCGAACCAGTCAGTGCGGCCGAAAATCGTTTGTACGCTATATAGCGAGTGCCTGCTATTTTGAGTGACAGAATGAGGCGTATGTGGGTCGTAACAGGGGAAGGTGCTTGAAAATGGGGAGTGGAGATCCGAACGCAGGCGTGCTTAAAGGTCAAAACGGGCGTTTTATGGGTGTGTATATTTAAAACAGCAGCGTCATTGACCACGTCACTTGGTTATTTTAGAGCCAGAACTGCTCGCAAATTTGTGGTAGCAAACACCAACCACAAGAATAGCGAGCAGTTCATACGCTGGTCGATGTACTCGATTAATCTAATAAATAGCGGACATGACGTATGGTGCGAGCGGCCAGGGGGCGTTTTTAACAAATAAACGAGCGTATGTTTTGCTCGCTCGTTCAGACTTAGAGGTGTGAACAGACTGCAATGTGCGTACGGATCATTTGAATAGCCACCCCTTGTTTTTAAACGAACGACCGCAAATAGCAAACGGCTCTGAATCAGGCCCATTGTCTTTCTTTTATTCTCTAATTGATTGTCTTTCTTTTTTCTCTTTCTCTTTTCTTTGTTCTGATCTGCAAGCTGCATGGACACACTCAGGTTGTAGTTCTACATTTCTTTATACTCTTTTATTTCTAACTCTGGACCTCATTCAGAGTCGGTCGTTGCGGCTGCACGGTCGTACGCCACCGATGTTCGCTAAACTGTGCATGCGTAAAATTCGCAATGCGCGTGCGCAAACTAGCTATTACTATCAGAAATTGCTCTCTCCTTGAACACAGCCAGGTCGTTAGTTTGAGTGACAGGATGAGGTGTTTGTGGGTGGTAAAAGGAGAAGGTGCTTGTGAACAGGGGAGTGGAGATCCGGACGCAGGCGTGCCTGACTATGCAAACGGCGTTTTATGGGACTGCATAATTAACTCAGTAGTGTCATGGCACATGTGACATGGGAGGTTTTGACACTGACTTGATTGTAGTGCTTAAGAGAGGGTATGGTCAACCTTAAGCTCTACGACCAGCTCCGATGTTTCCCGATGGTCTCGATTAATCCTTATATGTCCGGAGATGACGTGTATTGCGAACGAGAAGGGGGCGTGTTTTTAGACTTACGGCTGCATCCTCCCCTCGCTCGTCCAGCTAACGATCCCATCTTAACGACGCAACTTGCGAGCGCTTCATTTGCATATCCGGACCCTTTTCCCTTACGACCGAGCGGCCGCAACGACCGACTCTGAATGAGGACCTCTGTCCTTAACCTCTCTCTCTTTCTTCTTTCTGTATTCTAACTTCAGGATTTTCCTTTCCTCCCTCATGGCTCCTCCTGTCTCTCATCTTCCTCTCTGAGTCTTACTATGTCTCATGCTAACTTCACTTATTTCTCTCTGTGTGATCAGGAATAAATAGCTCCATGAGCAAGGTCTTTGCCTAACATGTAATAGGGCACAGGTTCAAGTACAGGTCAGGACAGGATTTTCCTTTCCTCCCTCATGGCTCCTCCTGTCTCTCATCTTCCTCTCTGAGTCTTACTATGTCTCATGCTAACGTCACTTATTTCTCTCTGTGTGATCAGGAATAAATAGCTCCATGAGCAAGGTCTTTGCCTAACATGTAATAGGGCACAGGGTCATGAACAGGTCAGGACAGGATTTTCCTTTCCTCCCTCATGGCTCCTCCTGTCTCTCATCTTCCTCTCTGAGTCTTACTATGTCTCATGCTAACTTCACTTATTTCTCTCTGTGCTACATGAGCAAGCTCTTTGCTAATCAGCTCCCCTTCCCATAGCTGTGTTAAAAAGACTAAAGATGATAAAATAGTGGTTATTATAGATTAGCAGCCAGCAGAATTGCTGTCTCCTACCTCTGTGGTTTCAGGGGCTCCTGGATTGTTGGGTCCATTAGACATCTTGCTCTCTTCCTATATCTCACTGCAATATTCTGGTGGTGCAGTGTACATTACGCTGCTTTATTATATAGAGTGACTGGGGTTTGAAGCACAGTATGGGTTTCTGAGAATATTTCCCAACATCATCTCTGCCTGTCTGTCTAATGCAGCCAGATTTGGGGTGGTGTCTGCCTTGCCCTCCCCCCCACCCCCTTACTTCTGGCCCTTTCTGTCCCTTATGGGCGGCCCTGCCTGTCCCCCCGGTGATCCGGTGGGGCGTGTGCGGTTTCTCCTATGTCCCCTCGGCATCCGCTGTGTGCACGCTGCTGCTATCGACACGGGTGTCAGCCGCGGACTCCGGCAGTGCCCTCTCCCTTTCCCCCAGCTGTGTCCTGCTATTTAGCATAGGTGAGCGCTGTCTATATGCCTAGGTGGCAATTGGTAATTACTGTGTATTTATTAGTACATATTTTCTGGTATTAATTAGATATATGGTTAAGCCTGTAGTAAGTTATGGATCAGTAAGCCAATAATATAATATATTAAAAATAACGTTAGGGAGGCGGTCTTATACTCGCTTGTTGTGAGGGCTCATTTCATACTGTACGTAACCCACGACTACAAGGACGTGGCGTATCTCGTTTCTCGGCCATGTGCCATTTTCCTCAGAAGCTTACTAGCCCACCTCCGCACATCCATTACTTGGTCTACTCACAATCGGCTGGTCATTGTCAACAAACAAGTTAATTAATGTAGTCATAAAAACAGTTTTATTAATCAATAATATTGTTAGAGCACTCATTTCATAAATGAATGCAGTCATTTTATACACGTAACATGCGTTGTAGCACACGTTATCATAAGCCAGCATGTCAGATACCGTGGTGCGTTTGGCCCTTTGTTTTGCGGTTCTTCTGCACGGTTCATTATTAGATTTATTGCATTATAGATTTTTGTCATATGACACTCATTTAATACAGCAAACATTCATGTTATAGTCATGCACATTGTTGATATTTCGAAAATTATAAGTCAGTACGCACAATAAGATATATTGATTTAATATTAAAACAAGCAAATTAATTATTGCAATCTGAATAAGACCAGATCATTCAACAATCTCATTTATTACAAATACCATTCATGTTTAGTCATGCCCATAGATAAGAAAATAAGTGCGGCAGAGAAACGTGGATAAGAAAGATATGTATCATGGAGTGTTCATAAATTAATCTATCACAAATGTGTTCTTGCGTAATGTTACTAATATCATGCTAATATATACATTCTATGTCCTAAATGTACTAATTTACATTACATGGGTTTCCATGAGTTCAATAGAGTTGGGGAATGTCTTGGAACCCTATGACCACATAGGGACTTGAAGCGTGTGCCGCTCCCTCTTTCACCGTGTGCCCAAGTTGGAGTCAGTTTGTGAATGGTATCACGGGCTCATAGCAAAAATCAAGTATTGGTCACCTATCACCTCCTCCTCTATTATTCTTCACTTGTTTACTCATTTTCTCTGTTATAAGTTTTTGTCATAAACATAAATGCATAGGAATTCCACGTTTCGGGTCGTCAATTTGTCTTTCGTCCATATGATTTCCCCTTATGCTTTCTGTAGCTGAATTATATTGATCCCCGTACAGTAATTTATGCTCTTCACCTGTAGCCGGTGCTCGTGCATACTGGACCAATTAGCGACTGGTGTTATTTTCTTTTGTCTATATAATTTTTCCCTGGTACTTTCGGTAGTTGTATTGCATTTATTCCGTTTGGCTTATTCTGGCCCTTCCCTATAGCCGGCGCTCGCGGTTTGGTTTTTTCCTTACCCATGAACGGGGTGTTTTTTCCATACCGGTTTAATTTGAGGGCTCTGTCTAATACATGGTGTGGTCATACATAAGGTACGTTCATGCGATAACTGCGGGCATGATTGCAGGTATCCTCTCAGTGGTCCAGTGCCTACTCAAATGTGGGATCTGGCCTTTGGGAATATTTGTTTTATATTTTACATTTTGGTGTGAAAAATTTTTATATTCCAAATATTGTGCATTGGAGTTAGGCGAGCTACACAATTTTGCATTGTAGTCTCATCCCTATTCCAATCGAGACCTAATCAGATATATATTTATCTTACATACAGGTACAGGCTTGACACGAGTCCACCCCACATGCAACGCTCTTCAAAATACAACATATCTCATACGCACCCCCCCTTTTATTTTACAGATATATGTTCATAGAATTTAGGGAGCTCCACAACTTACATTGCATTCTCAACCCCATTCATATATACCTAATCATAGTTATATATAGCTTACATAGGGAAGCAAGTTTGACCAGAGTCCACCACCCCCGCATAGAACGCTCTTCAAGGCACACCGTGTCTTATACACAGCCCTCTGTAATTTCGGAACATGCCCATGGCTTGGGTTTCCCCGAGCCGTGGGTTGTGGTCTCCTAATGGCTTGGTGACGTGCGGTTAGTGTTTATGCGTTTTGCCAATATAGGGTAATACTATATTCCTCTATTCAAGAGCCGTCGCTTCGCTGCTTGTGTCAGTGGGGGTGCTTTGAGGCCCCTGCTGTTATAACAGTTTGGGGGCTCTGTTTTACAACAAGGGTTGGCATGGTTTGCTCCTCAGCATCCGCCATGTCGACGTGCTGGGTCCACTCATACAGCAGTTAGGTTTGATTGGTGTCCTGTTTGCTCTTTACACAGCTGCGCCTGCGCATATGGTGCATTGCCTGAATGCAAGGTACCCTGGAGTTCGATACTACCCCTGTTTTTCTTTTATTTCAGACATCGATGTGGCTGGATCCCCTCCTACCGCCACCCCAGGGATCAATTTATCGCTTCTGTTGTCAGGGATGGAGTCGTCAGCACAGATGATACCCCGTACAATCCTCAAGCCACCATGGAGAGTTTTTGCATGTCAGTCCTTGGCTCCTCAGTCCCTTGATTGCCTATCAGACTTTGTGGCAGCAGTGAGAGACTTTCTTGCAGTCTCAGCTCGGCAGGGGATACAGGCTCTATGAGGATGGAAGTCCAACGTCTATTTCATGTGGACTAATGATGTGTAATGTTTGTTTGTGGATTTGAGTGCTCCGGCCAACTTGCCACCTTTCCGGTGGGGGTCTCAAGGGATTTTGCCCTATTTTTTGCCCTGCTTAGGACAACGTTTGGCTAATACTAATAGTTAAACTGAATGGAAACTAATAAACAATAAGAATATGAGAATGACATTACTAACAAAATAAAAAGATCCTGCAGGTTTTTTGTAAGTTTTTACCTCGGGTCAAGTCCTCCTTCTCCCCCTTTCCCTCCCCCCCTCCTCCTTTGGTGATGGTTACTATAGTTACATGTTCCTCATCTATTAATTTGTGTTCACTCTGGGTGATTACCTGGTTTCTAGGCCCGTCTAACTGGTTGGTCACTTTTATTTTGGGCTGCACAGTCCAGTTTTTCATCCGATTCCTCTATTTCGGGGTATGTTTTGTTGCATGGTCTACAGACTGCAGCAGATTCCTTTGGGTGCCATTGTGTGTTAGTGATCTGTGCCAGTCTTACTTTGCGCTTGGTAAGCGGGGTTGTGATTGACAGGGCCTAGGAAATGGTGGACAAATGGGTGGCCGGACACTTTTTGGGGTAGGGCGGGAATGTAGTGCATCATCAACTACTCAGAGTCTAGGTTGCCCATTTTTTTTGATGAGATGGGGTTAATTTCATGGAGGAGGGGAATTATATGTTCCTTGAGGAGCATTTTTCAGTGTTGGGGGTTTAGTGAGATAGGTAGTATGGTGGCGTGCCTGGTTCCTTAATGGGAACCATGTGTGGCGGGGAAAGACCGGCAGTCTGTAAAGTGTCCATATTGCTGCAGTAAGGGCAGTGCACACCCGTTCAATGCACGGGTTAGGCTGATTTCACCCTACTGGGGTCAGCAGCGCCTCTCATCCGAGAGGGCTAAAATCGTGCATCGGTATGGGTGTTGGACACCGTCTCACTTGCTAGAAAGGGAGAGTTGGCCCTTGCAAGTATTATATTGACATGGGTGTCTAACTTGCTTAGAAAGGGAGAGTTGGCCCTTGCAAGTAGCTCACTTACCATTGTGGGATAGTTGGCCCTGGTAAGTTTTGCACACCTTCTATCTTTTGGTTAAGTCAAGCTGGCGCCGGTGGTTTGCCGTTCTTTCCTCTGCCACCATACTCATTATTGTAATAAATAAAGCTGACCTTTTAATTTCGAATGGCATTAACTTGGTCTGTGTCTTTATTTTGGAAATAGTGTGGTTTGAAGAGCATATGGTTGCATCCATCGTCTGACAATAGAGGTTTAAAATAACCGAGGTTTGCACAGAACAGAGGGCATATAAAACTCTTGACAGGGATGGATGGGGTTAATAAGGTGAAAGGAGTGGTAATTTAGGATTGACAGTTGCTAAGTTACAGGGATAGGTTGCTTGTCATTAAGGGGGGAGTGGTTACTGCGCTTATGGTTAATGTTTGTAGGATAGTCAGCCTTTTTGATTCTAATCACCCACCCTCCCTTTCCTATTGTGTCTTGTGTCGGCTTTATTTCATGGCGGGGAAAGACCGGCAGTCTGTTAAGCATCCATATTACTGCAGTAAGGGCGGGTGTGCACACCCGTTTAATGCACGGGTTAGGCTGATTTCACCCTACTGGGGTCAGCAGCGCCTCTCATCCGAGAGGGCTAAAATCGTGCATCGGTATGGGTGCAAGTAGCTCACTTACCATTGTGGGATAGTTGGCCCTGGTAAGTTGTGCACACCTTTTGTCTTTTGGTTAAGTCAAGCTGGCGCCGGTGGTTTGCCGTTCTTTCCTCTGCCACCATACTCATTATTGTAATAAATAAAGCTGACCTTTTAATTTCGAATGGCATTAACTTGGTCTGTGTCTTTATTTTGGAAATAGTGTGGTTTGAAGAGCTTATGGTTATATCCATCATCTGACAATAGAGGTTTAATATAAATATATATATATATATATATATAAAACATATATATATATATATATATATATATATATATATATATATATATAGTGTGTGTATATGTATGTGTGTGTGTGTACATTTATGTGTTCGTGTGTGGTGGCACAGTGTATCTAATGTTTCACATTGTCCATTTAGTGCTTAGGCATGTATGCCACTGAGGGGTTTTATGTACTGTATGTGTGTGTGTATTAGCGATGAGCGGAACCGGACCCACCCGAACATGGGGGATCTAAGTCCGGTTCGGGTTTTCCCGCCTAACTTGGATCCCAAAACTAGGCAAAACGTCATCATTCCGCTGTCGGATTCTCATGGGTTTTGGATTGTATATAAGTGCCTCTCCACGGTGATCAGCGCCATTTGCTTGCTGAGTCCCGGGCTGTCAGGCTGTGCTTCGTCCAAGGGGCTGTGTTGTCCAATACAGGGGTGTGCTGTGCTGGGCTGTGTTGTTCAATAAAGGGGTGTACTGTGCTGGGCTGTGTCATACTTGCCTACCCTCCCGATTTGGTCAGGAGCCTCCCGAAAATCGGGTGCCGCTCCCGACCTCCCGAGAAGGCGGCAATCCTCCCGGCTGCCGACCACCCCTCTTAACACCCCCGCACTTACCTTAGAAACTCCCGCAGCTAGGGGGGCCGTGACGCGATTCATGCCGATCGCGTCATTTTGGCTCAGACCCCTGCTTCACAATGCCTGTAATATCGCATTGTGTAGCGGAGGCTGGGCCAAAATGACGCGATCGCGTGACCCCGTCCCCCGCTCTGCCCACAAACGTGCATCATCTGGCTGGCCCTGCCTCCTCGCGATGGCCACGTCCCCCCTGTAATGCTGATCTGGCTGCTCCCTCCCAGAAGGGGCAGACAGAAAGTTGGTAAGCCTGGGCTGTGTTGTCAAATACAGAGGTGTGCTGTGCTGGGCTGTGTTGTCCAGTACAGGGGTGTGCTGTGCTGGGCTGTGTTGTCAAATACAGGGGTGTGCTGAGCAGAGGTGTGTTGTCCAATACAGGGGTGTGCAGGGGTGTGCTGTGCTGGGTTGTGTTGTGCAATCCAGGCAGGGTGTGCTGTGTTGTGCTCTGTCCAGGGGGCTATGTTGCCCATCAAGAGGTTTGCTGTGCTGGGTTATGTGTTGTCCAATACAGGCAGGGTTTGCTGTGCTCTGTCCAGGGGGCTGTGTAATTTATCATTGCTTTGCTAAGCCTGGGGTGTGCTGTGAAGGGTTGTGCTGTCCATCTAGTGTGCTCTCCGTCAAAAGGCTGTAAAAAAAAAAAGTAGCTAACAGTTTTTTAAAAATAAAAAAATCAGTTAAAAAAGGTAAAAACAAATTTTTTGTGCTGTACCCCACACTGTGACACTGTATTCTTTAGCCCCCCCCCCCAGTGTATCCAAAACACTGACGCTGCTGGCCATATTGTGAGTGACGCTGAAGGTTCATCAAACTGCAGTGTATAATTTGTAAAGTATTGTAAATTATGCTGTTGGTCAGTAGTACCGCAGTGTAATATCATTCATACAAGTATTGTATCTGTTGGTCAATAATACTGCAGTGTAATATATTCATAAAAAATATTGTGACACTGTAAGTGGTAGTGCATTGTATTATTCATAAAAAATATTATGACACTGTAAGTGGCAGTGCAGTGTATTATTCATAAAAAATATTGTGACAATGTAAGTGGTAGCGCAGTATATTATTCATAAAAAATTTTGTGACACTGTAAGTGATAGTGCAGTGTATTATTCATAAATATTGTGACACTAAGTGGTAGCACAGTGTATTCATAGAAAATATTGTGACACTGTAAGTGGTAGCACAGTGTAATCATAAGAAATATTGTGACACTATAAGTGGTAGCACACTGTATTATTCATAGAAAATATTGTGACACTGTAAGTGGTAGTGCAGTGTATTCATAAAAAATATTCTGACACTGTCATTTCTACCCAAATCCAGACAATTGTCAAGCCACCTGTACCCATTGTCATGCCAGACTAAGTAGAGCTGGGGGCCTTAACCATCTAGGAACCTCCTCCCTTTTACATTGTCCAGTGCTTCCATCAAAAGTGTTTGCAAAATTCAGAAACTTTGGCTAAAAAAGTAACAAGAAGCAGTCCAGCGTCAGCTAACTCCCTTCTCTCTGCTGGATCAAAGCACCTGGCATCTTCACCACCAACACCTTCATCAACAATATCCTCAATCATGTACGGAAGTAGTCCTGCATCCAATTTGATAAGGCTAACTCAGTCCTCCCCTATCTTGGATTACTCAGAAGATCATTGAGCACTATGCCTGCTGCTCCTGCTGCTGGGAGTGGATCTTCATCCCAGAAAGGGACCAGGAAGACAACTAGTAGTAGTTCAAACAATATTGACAATTAAACACTCCTTTGCATCGGGAGCAAGTATGGAAGCAGTCACCCAGATGCACAGCGGATCACTGACTCTATAACATCTATGCTGGTATTAGATGTGTGTCCAATACCTACTATTAGTGTAGTGGGTTTTAGTCAGTTAATTGAGGTCCTGTGTCCCCGTTACCAAATCTAATCTAGGTTTCACTTCATTAGAAAAGCAATTCCCAGCCTGTACAGGGATGTTAAAAAAAAATTAATTAGTGTCCTCCAAAATACTGTTATACCCACTGTCCACTTAACCACCAATATGTGGACAAGTGGAACATGGCAAATGCAGGTTTACATGCTGTAACAGCCCACTGGGTGGGTGTTTTGCCTTCAGCGGCACCAACAACAGCAGCAGCATCTAAGAAACAGCAGCTCATTCAGATGCAGGCTACTCTGTGTATCACTGGTTTCACGAAGAGGCATACTGATGACAACCTCTTAACAAAACTCAGGGATGTCATTGAAAAATTACTTACCCTGCTTGAACTCTCCTCTGGATTTGTGATTTCTGAAAATATTGTGAGAGCATTCCAGCTTGGTGAATTACAACACGTCCCATGTTTTGCTCACACAATCAACTTGGTGGTGCAACATTTTTTTAAAAATGACAGGGTCATGCAGGAAAAGCTCTCTGTGGCCAGCAGACTTTCTGGACATTTTCGACATTCAGCAGGTGCATATAGGATTTGCAGCATATGTAAGAAATGTTGAATTTGCCCTGTTACCAGCTGAAGCCAGAGGTAGTTACAAGGTAGAACTCCACCCTGTATATGCTTCAGCGGATGGAGGAACAAGAAAAAGCCATCCAAAGCTACACAACTAAGTATGATGTAGGAAGAGGAGGGGGAATGTACCTTACTCAAGCTCAGTGGAAAATATTTTCCATGTTATGCAAAGTGCTGAAACCCTTCGAAGTAGTCACCTGTGAAATGAGGTCAGACATTTCCAGCTTGAGTCAGGTAATTCCCCTAATTAGACTGTTGGAAAAGCAGCTTGAGAAACTGAAGGAGGAGCTGAAACAAAGTGATTCTGCTAAGCATGTCAGACTTGTAGATCAAGTCTTTTATTCGCTTTGCCAGGAACCAAGGGTTGTCAGGATCTCACAATCAGATTAATACATATTGGTGACCGTGTTCGATCCTAGGTTTAAGGCATACTTTGTATCTTTCTTCCCAATGGACACAGATCTAAAGAGATGCAAAGATCTGTTGTTGAGCAAATTGTCAGCTCAAGCAGAACGTGATGTAGCGATGGCTCCTACTTCAGCTTCTCCAGCAAGTGCGGCTGCAAGGAAAAAAATCAACTTTTACAAAGATAGACCCACTGCTGATGCAGATGAGTCAACACAACCATGTTTTGACACTGGTCGGGTCTAAAAGAATTGCCTACCATTAATGAGACCTCTACCGTGACTCCATCTGATACGGTCACCTTTCAAAGAATGGTTGAGGACTATTTTAATGATAGCATCCAAATAGGCATTTGATTAAGGTAGGAAAAAAAGGCAATTTGGAGGCCCTTGCACAAACTGGCTTTGCTTTTCTTTAGCTGCCCACCCTCCAGTGTGTACTCAGAAAGAGTTTTAAGCATAGCCGGGAACCTTGTCAGCGATCGGCGTAGGAGGCTACTTCCTCAAAATGTGGAAAAGATGATGTTCATCAACATGATTCAAATTCCAAGAGGAAGACCATTACCACCAATTATGTCCAAAAATTACAGAGGCACCTAGGGCTGTAATTTTTGATTCCAACGAGGACAAAATAATATTGTGTGAAGATGGGGATGCAATCGGGAAGCCGGCTGACATTTTACTGACAGCCAGCTTCCCGACTGTAATACCCCAACGAGGGTGGAATGCCCGGCGTCTAGATGTAGACGCCACTCATTTCCCCAACGCCAGGAGACCAGCGCCCGGCATCCCAATAGAAGGGATGCTGGGCGCCATGAGCGGACAGCTGTGGGGGGGAGGGTTAGGTTTAGGGCTCCTGGGGGGGACTTAGGGTTAGGCACCACCCCCGGGAGGTTAGGGTTAGGCTAGGGAGAGGGAGGGTTAGGGTTAGGCACCCCCGGGGGAAGGTTAGGGTTAGGCACCACCTTGGTTTAGGCAGTGGGAAAGGGGGGGTTAGGTTTAGGCACTTAGAGGGGGGATTAGGGTTAGGCACTTGGGGGGAAGTTAGGGTTAGGCACCCCTAAGGGAGGGTTAGGGTTAGGGGGGAAGGTTAGGTTAGTTAATACTTACCTAGGGACGATCGGGATTTCCAGCGCTGTCGGGCTGCAGCTGCCGGGATCTGTTTCAGTGTCGGGCTGCAGGGAATCGAACCGCCGCCCATGTGGCCTGCAGTATTTCATACAGATTCTGTGAAGATGATGTACACACTGATGAGGGTGAAGAATCGGATGATGATGGCAACAACATCTTACCTCTGCAAAGTCAGTTTGTGTATGGAGAGATAATTGCCAGCAATATCACCTGCCCATTGGTAGCTTGTTTTGTGGGGGACCAAACAAACCAATCGCTTCAGCCACAATTGGCAGTCACTGAGGTGATTGGTTTGTTAAACTGTGCATGTCCTGTTTAACATATACAACATAAGGGTGGGTGGAAGGGCCTTAGGACCTCTTTTCTTTGCATTATGTGCTGTTTGGGGCATTGCTGCCTGACATTTTTAATTTTATAGTTTATTAAACTGCCATCCTGTCTGCCACTGCAGTGCCATTCTCTTTACTAGATGTGCCATGTTGGTAATTGAATTGCCACAGCCACTGAAGTCTTCGACATGCGGTTGCTGAATGCCGAAAATGTTCAGAATGTTTTATACCCACAAACAGCATTTCCCATTATGTCCCTTTTTAAAAAAAAAAAATATTCTAAACCACCAAGTTGATTGGGTGGGCAAAACATGGTAGATTTTCAAATTTACCCAGTTTTTTTCATTGCTCCCAACCTCAACTGGTTGCTCCAGGACCCTGGTGAATTGATAGGCTATTATAAATAACGGTTCAGCTCAATAAACACTTGCCTCCTTTGTATGTAGGTGACTCTAAGTGGATTAACTGGCTAATGTAGATGGTGGGTGTCATGAGAGAGACCAGAAATATGAGCGGCAGCACAGAGCATCTTCCTGCCAGGATGTGTGCAATAAAGTGCAAATATGTTTAATACAAAAATTAGTTGTGTATATTAGTCACATTACATACTGTACATAGTTACATGTTACATACAGTGCGTAAAGCAGACTGAAGTAACCTGAGGCATGCCACCTATTGTTGTCAAATAACTTCCAGTAGGCCTGGGAATTGTAGTTCAGCCGTAGAGCTACAGGCTGCTTTCCACTGATGTAAACAGCAAGTCTTGGTCCCATTATCCATAACAACCTCCCTGAACACAAAGTAAACATCTGTTTACAGTGTGTACTATTTAGCAGCACCTCCACAAGCAAGACCACTGCATTTCTTTTAGATATATAGAAAACATCCTCCAGATCAAAGATGATTTCAGGAACTGAAGAACTTGATCCTACATTGATCTTCCCTCATAAATTTTCTTAAGAATTAAACATTAAAATAATAAATAAATTAAAAACTGATCAATCCTTCCAACCTTTACTGGTCTTCAGTCCATAAACATATTCCAACTCCCTCGGGCCCCTGACCTAGTTCTTGATTAATGAAAACATTCTTGGTTTTTAAACTTCCTATCATATAGTTTATTAAACTTCCATCCTGTCTACCACTGCAATGCCACCCTGTGCCGTGTTGGAAGCTGAACTGCCACATGTTAGTGTCACCCACTGCTGTCGCTTAGCTTAGTCAGCCAGCTAGCTCGATGCAACATTTTGACCTAAACTGTATGAAATCAATATTGTGAGCTGCGAGGTGGTCAACGTTGACTGGAAATGACTGGAAATAAATGGTATTGCAATTAATAATATAAAAAGGCAAGCTGGCACTTAACCTACCAGATATATGGTATTATCTACTGATTTTGTATTATAACTGCAGCTTTGGAAACAATTGTGGGAATAATACCTCCCACTCAATCAAAAACTAAAAACAACAGCAAGTATTCAAGGTGCTGTCAGTTAATACACTTTTAAATGGTATATAGCAATGTTTTAATTCACATAAAATCACATAATACAATAAACAATTTTCACATATACTGAACCATATTCCTACCAAACATTTAAAAAATGCACACAGAGAGCTCCTTATTTCAAGATGATGCTTCTAACAGCGTAAGTTACTGTGTAACGATTTCAGCAGACAATGGCAATTTGAATTGTTAGTATTCAGTCACTGAAGTTTTGTAGCAATTTACTTTCTAATGGAGACTTGTTTTCATAACATGAGTTGTTTCATCATAAAAATTGTAACTAAGTCCCTTTTATGAAGTGCACTGGATATTCAGATATTTAACATGAATATAGGCTGTTTTTCAACAATCTCTGTTCATGCATATGTAGTACTTATGTGCAATCACAGATAATCCTGTGCAAGAAAAATAGCATTAAGCTAAAACAATTTATTTGGAAATAATAAGGAGGAAGCCGCTGAGAAAGTTGGCAGAGAAACGCGTAGAAGACGTCACACAGTGAAGGCACAGTGTGGCCACATATAGATTTTAAACCATTTAACATTTTTTCAGTTTAAACTCTGTAATAGCAGCTACCAGGTTTCCATAAGTATGACAGATAGTGTAGGACCTGCAGGGAAATGGGGTCCCATGATGTGGGCTGCAGGCTTAAATGCATTGATCAATCCATTAACCAAAACCCCATTATTTAAGTATTATTGTGAGTGATTTTACAATGGTGAGTGCTGAGTTTTCTGTTTTTATTTTTATATATATATATATATATATATATATATATATATATATATATTGAAAACTAAGATGTTAATAGGAGTTTCTGTGTCCGGTGTTTGAATTCAAAGTGTGTATGTATCTATACAGATGTATCCACATACACTTTTGTGTATGTTTGGGTTGTGCAGAGGAGGGGTTGGGGGGGGGGGCAGAGATAGTGTAATGGGCTCAAAGATTTCTATTAACGGCCCTGCTTGTATCTGATATTTACAGGACTCTTCAGAGACCATCAGTAATGTTAGACTGACAACTGAATACACTTTCTGAAGGAATAAACATATTTTCTGAAGGACTGTATATGATACCACCTATTTGCATATGTTTATTGACACTAACAATGCATGGACCCAGATGAAAAACTCTGCAGTATTTAATTATTTGCATTTAGGAATAACAATACTATGTTGCAATGTCTTTTTCGAATGATACTCTTTGCTCTCCTTTCTATAATCACAATATAGCAGTGACACTACTAAGGCCACTCAATAACATACTATTCACAAGGTGTTTCACTTGGAAATTACCCCCCCCCATCACCAAAAAAAACACAATAAAGTAACTAATATCTAAAATATGTTATCTATATATCTACACAATGTTAGAAGTGATAGCAGGTCTTGCCGCCTTAGTGACTGGTGCTTAGCAACAGATGCCAGCGCAATGTACTGTACACTGTGTGATTGCTGTTCTGAATGTAGTGAAATTTGTCAAGGAAACTTTACTAATATCCTCCTCTTATCCAGACAACTTCTCTCTCTGCAGATGTAGTGATGCTTGGCTGCATGACAACACTCAGATTATTGATATAGGCAAATTTATATAAGCTGGTGATAGTTCTTGCTTTGGTGTATTGACCTGTGCTGCTGACTCCAGAGCCGTAACTAGACTTTTTGGTGCCCTGTGACAGAGAGAGCATTGGCGCACCCCCCTCCACCCCATTTTTTAAATAGGGACATGAGGTCGCACTACCCTAGTTACGACCCTGGCTGACTCTGGATACCATTGTCTTTATTCTAATCTTGGATTGTCTTTTTTTTTTTTTTTGCCAGCCCTGACCCTGGAATGCTTTACAGTATTCTATAGAGCTCCAGTCCTTGACCTTGACTTTGAACAATTAGATTTTTTGCTAATTATCCGTTTGTTCTTGGAAGTCTATATTAATACACTACATGTACTCAGATATTATTATTGTTGTATATTAGTGTTTTACATTGTATGCAGCCAGATTTCATCACCAGTGGGTTTTCTATATGTGGGTTGTGAATTTGGGTTAGGCCACATAAGAGAGGTTTAGCATTTAGATATTGATAAAGGGGAGCATGTACATAAGTGGACACTTTGTTAAGAAAGACCAGTAGGATCATTAACAAATTTGTGTACCTTGCTTCAATAGGGGAATATGGAGAGCAAGGTACTGTAACAAAATGTTTAGCAGTGACGTGCGGTGAGGTAAATGGTTGGGGAGGCATTGGCTAGTATCAGAGCCAGACTTACAGATATATATATATGAACCCGAGGGTTCATGGGGGCATTATACAAAGGTGCAGCATTATATAGTGCTGGAAATTTGGTGTGCTTTGAGCAGGGATGTGCGGAAAAGGTAGACAGGAGAGGCAGTGCCTTTACTATAAAAATTATTAGAATAATACAAACAAAGAAGATATTTATAATATTTTTTTTTAATTTTTCATATCATTTTTATAGTCAAAACTCTGGAGTACACCTAAGTATGACAGTAAAGACTCTGATTCACCTGAGTCACATAACCACACATCATTGGTGTTTAGCATTGATGCTTCACAGTGCAGAGGTCTTGATTCAATTCCCACCACAAATCTATGTGTGCTGAATTTGAATGTCTTCCCTGTTTTTATATAGGTTACTTCCAGATACTCTGGTTCCCTCCCACAAAGTACACAATTAATTGTTTTTTGACAAAATGGACCCTTTTGTGTGTAGTATGGAATTGATGGGGATATTTATCAAAGCTTGGAGAGAGATAAAGTATCAACAAATCAGCTTCTGTCATTTTTCAAATAACCTGTAAAGTGGCAGTTAGGGGCTGATAGGTTGGTACTTTATCTCTCTCCACTTTATCTCTCTACAAGCTTTGATAAATCTCCCCCTAAGACTGTAATTTCTAATGGGATTGCGACTGAGGTGAATGATTACCTAAGATAATAAGCATGCGACGAGAAAATGGTCGCTGCGGCAATTTTCCAGATGTTTCTACAGATGTTTCTACAGATGTTTCTACAACGCTGGAACCCCGCACTGACATGGGACTCCAGAGAGGTAAGTATATTATGGGTGCAGCGTGTGCGGAGCGGGGCCCGTGTGCCCCGCACACCCTCCACCCATAATAGATACACCCCTGATGGATGCCTTACCCTCGTATTGGGAGCAAGGTGCTATTTAGCATGGTGCTACTAATAGAGATATGTAATTATTGCTGTTAATAAAGTGGCAGAATCACAAGTGTATAAGAAACGGAATGGAATTGAAATACCCTAACCCTCTCCTGTTCCCCCCATAACCCTAACCCTCTCTTAGTGGTGCCTAAACCTAACATCCCCCCTAGTGCCTAACCCTAACCTTCTCCCCGGGGGTGTCTAACCCTAACCCCCTCTTACCGCTCCCTAAACCTAACCCTCCCGGGGTGGTGCCTAACCCTAATCTCTCCCTGGGGGTACCAAACCCTAACCCTCCCCCCTAGGGGTGCCTAACCCTAATCTCCCCCCAAAAAACCTAACCCTAACCCCGCTAGACTCCCTAATACTAACCCTCCCTCCCGCGGCTAATGCTAAGGGCGCCCTGAATATACCTTTCGTTCGGGCTGGCATCCTCGCATTACGGCATTGGGTTTAACATAGGCATCGGTATTTCGACGCCTATGTTAAATCCCTTGCCGGGATTCTGCTGTCGGGATTGAGACAAGTGGCCATAATAAAGCCAGGATTTCGATAGTAACATAGATCTAAGGCCCTGATTCAGAGGTGCACGCTATTTGCGTGCGCTCGCTCTGAATCAGGGCGTCCCTATTTTTTTTTTTTTTGACCGGCCTCCAGGCCACTTGCACAACTGTGGGTGGCCACCCACAGCGTGTGCGTGCAGCCTGGCGATGGTCGCGATTTTCGTGACCATCGGGCTTGCGAGGAGACCCTGTGGTAGGGTCTCAGGTCTCACAAGCCCGAGTGGACTTCCTGCTCTAATAGAGCAGGAAGTCCACTACTGACATCACTAGTGATGTCAGTAGAGCTGCCCACAAACGGCAGGCGTTCCTTCAGGAATGCCTCCGTTTGTGCAGCCACCCCTCCTCCCTGCCTACAAAACGGGGCGAGCTGTCGATCAACATCGACAGCCACCCCGTCTTGCAGCGAGCCCCGGAGCGAGTGATTTCTCATTCGCTCCGGGGCTCGCGCACACGCGGTGTGCACGCCGTGCGTGTGCGATGGCCCACCATCGACCCGCTTTGAATCAGGCCCTAAACCCTCCCATCCAGCCATAGTCAGACCATCCCAGCTATTCCGAGTCTGATCTTCCTGGACCCTTCCTTTCCAGCCAGTCAGAGTACTGGTAGATTCAGGAGAGGTGGGGCACGGGGTGCCATGTACCCCCCTGTAATTTTTGGGTTAAGTGTCAGACTGCCCATTAGGTAACAGGGGAGATTCACATTTGGGAATCCTGACCCATACCCAAGGTAGCCTTGCGACCCCTTGCTGTCATGTGGAAGTAGCAGCGTGACGGGAGACCTCTGACCTGGTCCCATAGGCAGCAGAAGTACAGAATGCACTGAGATGGCAGGAGCCAAACAGCACTGCGAGCAGTTCATACGCCTTTCGATGTACTCGATTAATCTAATAAATAGCGGAGATGACGTAGGATGCGAGTGGCCAGGGGGCGTTTTTAAAAAAATAGCGAGCGCATATTTCGTTCGCTCGTTCAGACATAGAGGCGTCAACAGACCGCAAAGAGCGAGCTCTATTTAAATATCCGGCCCCTTTTTCTGAACGAGCGAGCGCAAATAGTGTCCGGCTCTGAATCAGGCCCTGTGTTTCATACCCTAAGTGTCTGTCTGCCCTGTCTGTTTCATATGCTAAGTGTCTGCCTGTCCTGTCTGTGTTCCATATCCTAAGTGTCTGTCTGTCCTGTCTGTGTTCCATATCCTAAGTGTCTGCCTGTCCTGTCTGTGTTCCATATCCTAAGTGTCTGTCTGTCCTGACTGTGTTCCATATCCTAAGTGTCTGCCTGTTCTGATTGTGTTCCAAATCCTAAGTGTCTGTCTGCCCTATCTGTTTCATATGCTAAGTGTCTGCCTGTCCTGTCTGTTTCATATGCTAAGTGTTTGCCTGTCCTGTCTGTGTTCCATATCCTAAGTGTCTGCCTGTCCTGTCTGTGTGCCATATCCTAAGTGTCTGCAGGGCTGACGAGAGCAGTGCTGGACCCAGGTGACAGGGGGCGTGGCCTAATGGTGGGAGGTGTTGCCACGCCCCTTTGATAAAAGAATGAAAAAATTACTTTTTCAGCACCGCGAAGCATCGCTGCATGCTGGGGTGGGGGGCACTGTGTGCCCCTCAGCCCGGCTCACAGCCAATGGGGTGTGCGATCAGCGTGATCGCTCCCCCCATAGGCATAGGAGACTACTCCGGCTGCTGCTTTAGCAGCCACGCGCAGTCTCCCAGTGCAGCCCAGCACACAGCAGCATGTGCTGGGCTGCTGTGACTTAAGAGGGAGGGGGAGCGGTGCCGGACCCGGTCCCCTGCAGCAAGCCCAGGCCCGGGTAATTTGTACCCGCTCCCCCCCTCTCGTAGCCCCTGAGTGTCTGTCTGTCCGCCTGTGTTCCATATACTTACTGTCTGTTGACTCTGTCTAAGCATTTGTCTGTTCTGCCTGTCATCTTGTGAAAAGGCCTATCAGTCCTATGTAAACTTCAACCTGACCCATACTTGTCTACCCTCCCAGCATGTCCATGAGACATCCAAAATAATGGTAAACCTTCTGTTTCCGATAGGGCAGGCAAAGATCCCAGAAAGCATATAGACTTAGCAAATTCAATACTGCACATGTGCAAGTCCAATGGCAGGAGTGATGATGATATTATATGCGTAACGCAATGGAACTCAATGTAAGATGGCCATTGTGCAGTATAACAGCATAAATTGGGTTTTCTCTGCAAGCTGAACAGACAGAGGTAACCGGTAGAGATGGCATTCCTGTTTTCTACTTAATCGCTTGCAATTGAGCTGGTAATTCTGCTAAAGTTTTGTGCTGTTAATTAGAAACAATCCATATATATATATATATATATCTGTGGGAGAGCAATGTCTGGATTTCAGTGCTGCCTACGGTCTGAGGGCTCGATTCAGACCTGCTCGCTAGATGCGTACGCTCTCACCCAGCGTATGCAAATCTGGTACACAGCCAGAAAGGCAGGTGATCGCACGGCAAGGCATAAGCACGCCCACTATGTCTTGGCGTGCGATCGCTTTCTGTATGTAGACGCCCACCAACCTGTCTTAAGACGCCCACTTCATCTCTAGGAAGTGTCAGTACATCAGGTACCATCGGAAGCGAACACTTCCCGATCTCTCACTCTGGTTAACGCACGCTCACTGCAATGCGTACGCATGTGCAGTATGCAAAAATCGGCCAGCTATGAGCGAACACATCCTAGTGAGCGGGTCTGAATCAGGTCCTGAGCTCCAATGTCAGTGCAATGGTTTATTTCTCTGTGAGAACAATATCCTTCAGTAGTGTTTGATGTTGCTCTAAGTATGTTTATGTAATATAGAAATAAATAATTATAATGTAGTAAGTTGCTGTTTGGCATGGTGTGGGGGACATGTTGGGAGATCTACTGTAGGTTGTGCTGGACATGCGCCCATGTCATATGTTTGCCATAATATCCCTTTAATCCGGGACACATATGAATTACACAGGTTCTGTGGCTGGTTAAATTCAAGTCTGAATTTCACCTGGTTTTAATCAGGCACAGAAATCTGAGTAAATTATAGGTGTCCCGCATTAAAGGGATATTATGGCAAGCCTATCGTTGCAGCAATAAATATGCCCCATGGGCATGCGGCTCACTGTACTAACTACATTATATACATATATGGTACATGCAGCTGGTACTTAGAGGTCCCCTTGAGGGGACAATAAATGTGTTCTGCAGGGGCTGGCACATTTTCAGCAGGCCCCTACTATTGCATTACCCTGGTGGGCCCTTCATGTCCCAGTCTGACACTGGTGGGAATGTAAATTCAATCCATCATGGTTCCATGTTATAACAGCAAAATCTGAAAAGGCCAAAGAGTTTAATACCTTTAAATAGGTAAATGTAATGCCCCCTACTGGAGAAGTACTGCAGTGACAAAATGTATTAAGCCATTTTCTGTCATTTATGGATTCTGTTTTGCATATTTGAATAGGCAACAATACCAAAAATGCAGCCAAACCTCTGAAAATGCAGTTTTCAGAAGATTAACCATATTCCCCATATGTATAAAGCTCAGAAAAGTTTCACTTTATGTGATAGGCAACAGCATTTATCGATGGAGTTGCCTAATAGAAGCCTATGGGCTTTTCTCCGCAGCATTTCTTGAGAGGGATCCAATATGATGGGCGTGCATGGGCAGAAGGACCCCCGGGTCATAAACCCAGAACTCTGCACATCACAAAGGACAGCTCTCATCGAGAGAGTTGTCCTTTGGTTAACACTCCATGCATACTGTGTTTATAAATGCAGCTATGCATGTGATCAGTGGCGTCATTTATTGCATTCAAAATGTGATGCATGATGCATCCCACTCTAAGGGGTATATTTACTAAAGTTTATTTTTTTGAAGTGGAGTTGTTGCCCATAGCAACCAATCAGATTTGAATCACATTTTAGTTATTATCTTCTAGAAGGTGCTAGATAAATAATAAGGATCAGTAGACATTTGGTTGGTTGCTATGAGCAATAACTCCACTTTAGTAAATATACCCCTAAGATTGAATTATCTTGTTTGTCAAAGCATCAAATAACTAGTTGCAGGTACCCCAATGCTCTAAGCAAACTCTGGAATTGCTTTACCTGTTTTTGTTTGACAGTCTAACAAGACAACTTATTAACAACTTCAAAAGTGCATGAGTCAACAAGAAGGATTTACAGAGTGGTCCAAAAGTCTCCATACATTAGCAAAATTAACACTTATTACCAAAATGTAAAGCTGGGTACACACTAAACGACATGTGTACCCAGCGATGCGACCTGCAAACCCCCGCTGATGGACCAAAATATCAGGCGGCCGGTACACACTAGGCGATCCGGTGCCCGACCGGCCTGTATATGTTGGCCCCTTGCGCATCCCACTGCATTGGGTCGTCAGCCACATTGTCAGGTTGGCCTGCATCTAGGGCCGTCCTGACGATATGGCTGACGACCCCACGGGAGCGCGCACTGCACAACTTTAATGATTTGTCGTTACGATTCATCGAATCTGGCAAATAGTTTTAAAAATTGCTAAGTGTGTACGCAGCCTAACTTTATTCACGCTCTCAGACCACTTGATTTTTACATGTGGGGACACTTGAAAGCCATGGTGTAGCAGGAAAAGATCCAAACCATGAATTACCTACAGGAATGCATTTGAAATGCAATTTTTTCACATAGCACCAGATGTAATAACGCACGTTCATGGGAAAGCTGCACCCAGATCTCTTTTCAAAGCAATGGCAACCATATACAGCATATTTTGTGAGTAAATTTACATTTTGTGTTAATTTTCCCTATGTACTCTATGCAGACTTTTAGACCACACTGTATTTTTAAAATGTCCACAACAGAGGGGTGTGGCCTGATAGCGGTGGAGAGAGGTCGCACTGAGTACGGGCTCTGGCTACTGGGCTCACTTACCGCCTTCTCTGGGGTTCTGAGGCCTGCTCCTAGCTCTTTGTGGTGCCTCGTGTGACTCCCGGTGTATGCGGCCTAGCACAGCCCTTGAAGCCACGGTCTTTCCCACAGAGCAGTCCCCCGGTAACGGAGATCCGGGTGCTGCGATTAGCGCAGGTTATGCTCCATGCTCCGGCGATTAGGTGAGGGACATCTGTGGACCCTCTCTAGTGCTGGGGAACTCCGCTTTATAGCTTGTGCCCACCAGAACCCAATCCGAGATAAATAGGCTCAGCTACCTTTGGATTCAGTTTCGCATGTGAAGACCGTTCCATCGACTTCTTTACAGACAGATTCCACTGAGGATGATGCCCCTCTGACAGTGGGATCTATGAAGCGGCTACTAACATCCTTTAAAACGGACATTACCGCTGAGTTCAGAGCAGCTTTACAGACCTGTCAACAATCAATTAATGCCGTGGGAGACCGCACAGACCACCTTGAGTCCAAACTGGAGGAAGTAATCAAATCCCATAATGATTTGATCACCTTACATGAGCAGCTCCAGTCGGAGGTCTCTGTCATGCGAGAAAAAGTGCCATAATAATATCAAAATACGGGGTCTCCCAGAATCAGTCCCGAATTCGAACCTCACAGAATATGTTACAGGTCTCTTTATGAAGCTCCTCCCTACTCTCTCCATTACAGACTTCCTGTTGGACCGTATCCATCGTCTTCCAAAAGCGAGAACTGCACCCCAGGTGCCTCAAGAGATACCCTGATGCGCTTACATTATTTCCATGTGAAAGAATCTATTCTGCGAGCAGCCAGACCTTCAGAAACTTCCACCTTGATTTTAGGGGACCTTCAAATTTTTGGAGACTTCTCGACCATCACGCTGGCTAAATGTAGGTCTTTCTTTCCAGTAGCAAAGGCCCTCAGGAAGGCAGATTTTCCATACAGATGGGGTTTTCCAACTAATTATGTGTAATGGCTCCGTAATTCCTGTTGTATCTCCTGAAGAAGGCATACAACTTCTTGTGCCCTGGAACTTGGAGGATATCTAGGCTACGATGCCTGATTGTTACCGAGTAGAGAAGGACTGATCCGCGATAGGCCGTGACACTTAATGGCCATAAGTATATTTTCATTGTAACCCAGTATATATTCTCACTGTTTATGATAATTTTTTTTTTTTAATTTGTTATGATTGTTTATTGAAATATTTACTGCATTTTCTGGGATACTAGCGGAGAGCAGTTAGGGTTGCTTGAAGCCTTTTGGTGACATCTACATTGTCTCCTCTAGACCAGTTCTTTACTGCTAACCCAGTTGTATTTTGGTATAGGTGCATTATTTTTATATCTGTTATATTGTTATTCTTTATAAGAGTGTTGGGGGGCAGCCGCTACCCCTATTTTCTCTATGTGCCGCCATTGGGAGCGGCCCCACTTAGTTCCTTATGGGAGCTATTCCAGACCTTTTGTTCCCTTTTCCATTTCCTTTATTTTGGTCTAGTTGTTTTCCGTAGATATGTCATATTTTCTTTTAATTTTTACATTTACTTTTCCAAGCCATGCAGGGTATTTCTTTTGTTTCTTTATTGCAAGTCTACATGTCCACACTGAAGTTAGATTGTAGTTATGATGGTTAAAATTCTATTCCTGAATGTAAAGGGGTTAAATTCTCCTAACAAGAGACGCCTGGCCTTGGAATATTTTTATAAACTTAAGGCACAAATTGTATCCATTCAAGAGACACATTTTCTGAACTCATCCCCTCCTAAATTTTTTGATCAACACTACCGACACTGTTATATGTCTAACGGCCCCCATAAGAAAGCAGTAGTGGCCATACTGATTTCGGCATCTTGTAATTTTGTACTACAAGAGCAAGTAGCGGATCAAGATGGCCGTTTTCTGATTCTAGTAGGAAAATTGGAGGGATGCCAGTTACAATAGTTTCAGTGTGTGCTCCTAACCAGGGGCGTTTTAAGAAAGGAGGGGGCCTATGTGCACTCCTCGTGTGGGGCCCCCTCCTCTCTCCCTGGTGCCTGGCAGCTGACTGATGCTGCTGGCCAGCCACCAGAGCATTAGTAGACTCCGGGCACTAGAGTGTGCCCGGAGTCTACTGCGTATGTGCAGAACACCGGAAAATGGCCGCGGCGGCCATTTTTCCAGTGTTCTGAGCAGCAGTGATACCCGATGCGGGACCTCGGACTGGTAAGTTTTAACCCCTAGCTGAAACTATTAGATCCACAGAACTAATACAAGGACCGGTTCTTCATGGTTTGAAATATAAAATCTGTCTATTTGCAGATGATATCCTCTTAACCCTCACAGACCCCCTACCCAGTTTGCAGCATCTACATGTGATATTAGAGAATCACACTAAAGTATCTTATTATAAACTGAATAAATCCAAAACGGAGGCCCTTCCGGTAAACACCCCCCCTGAACTTCTATCAACTATACGATCCTTGTATTCTTATTCTTGGCAAGATAGAAGCCTCAAATACTATACATTGGAATACATATCACACCTAAAATAGCAGACTTGATCCCTTGTAATTATGGACCTCATTCAGAGTCGGTCAAAGCGGCCGCATGGTCGTACGCCACCGATGTTCGCTATACTGCGCATGCGTAAAGTTCGCAATGCGCGTGCGCAAACTAGCCACTATGATCAGAAATTTCTCTCTCCTTGAACACAGCCAGGTCGGTAGTTTGAGTGACAGATTGAGGCATTTGTGGGTGGTAACAGGGGAAGGTGCTTGAAAACGGGGGAGTGGAGATCCGGACGCAGACGTGCCTAATTATGCGAACGGCATTTTATGGGAGTGCATACGGTTTATGGGAGTGCATAATTAACAAAGTAGCGTCATGGCACATGTGACATGGGAGGGTTTTACACTGACATGATCGTAGTGCTTAAGAGAGGGTATGGTCAACCTTAAGCTCTACGACCAGTTCCGATGGTTCCCGATGGTCTCGATTAATCCTTATATGCCCGGAGATGACGTGCAATGCGTACGAGAAGGGGGCGTATTTTTTTAAATTCCGGCCGCTTCCTCCCCTTGGACGGCCAGCTACCGATCCGAACTTAGGGACGCAACTTGTGAGGGAATCATTTGAATATCCGGACCCTTTTCCCGTACGACCGTTTGGCCGCTTTGACCGACTATGAATGAGGTCCTATGTCCCCCCTTTTGAGCAATTTTACATTACTAACTTCAGATTGGATGATGCAAGAAGTCTCATGGATGAGTTGTATAGCAGCACTTAAAATGGTACTCCTCCCTAAGATATTATATTTGTTTAGAACAATCCCTATCCTCATTACAAATTCGCTATTAAATAAATTCTATGCCATTTTTATTAAATATGTATGGAAAAATAGGAGACCATGCCTGGCTAGGAAAATTCTGTCTCTTCCAAAGTAGAGGGGGGTCTGTCATTCAGAGATTTGCAAATGTACCAATATGTGAGTTTTCTTAGTCAAATTGGGGATTGGTTTACAGGAGGTACTCCAAAACCATGGGTATTGCTAGAATGGAGTATGATAGCCCCATTCCCTATAACCAATATTTTATGGATTCCACCCTCTACGAAACCCAACCAAATATATATCCCTACAGCAGTGGCACATACTCAAAAGGCTAGGAGTGGAGTAATATCCAAATTAGATGATGTTAAACTTCCCATGTCTAACCTCTCTTTGGCAGGTATTGCCAACTTTATCCCTGATTTACGATTTTATGCTTGGATTGACAAAGGAGTGTTATCGATAAATGAGGTTACCTCAGATGGAGTGTTGCTCCCATTCCCTCATATACCAGTGGCAAACGCAGGATTTCTAGAGTGGGGTTTCCAAATGCGTGATTTTAGAGTGAGTGTGGCCAGTATATGTAAAAGTGTATTGTGTGTCATAATTCCAGCATATACAGGAACAGAGATCACTGTAAGCCATTAAATGCGGTAGTAGGTCCATCCTGCCTGAGCTGAATGTTTTTATTTTAGATGTGGGCACCATTTCAGGGCATGGGAGCAAGTCCGGGAGTCTTGGAGAGCAGCAGAAGAACCTAGCACTGTCCTAGACATATATGTAAATATTGGGCTCTATAGCAGTGCATCCCTAACAGTGGTGCTAATTATTTCATTTGTGATACTGAGAAGAACATGCAGCACTAGTAAAATTCCATTATATTACTATTTCTATTGTGGTCATGGTGTGGGCTGGGGAGGGGGGTTTCCAGGCAGACGGAACCCCCCCCCTGCGTTTGCCTATGTATACAGGAACGGTTTTCCATTTCGGCCAGGGATTTCTCTAAATACCTTCAGTTACGCCACTGGTTATTCAGTTGCACTCCAGACCTCACTTACTTTACACCGTATCTAGATATAAATATGATAGGATAGTTAGGGTGGCTCATAAAGGAGTAATATCATGGTGGTACGCTCTGTTGCTCACTCTACAACAACATGCGAGAATTCCTTCATTAGCTCAGTGGGAGGTGGACCCGGCAGGCCAGGTTTCAGACTCTAATTTTTCGTACATGCTTCCAACTCTCTAAGTGTATTACCCATGTGGAACATAATTACAAGCTCTTACATAGATTGTAGCAAACCCCTGTTAAATTACATAGAATTTGGCTATCAGTTTCAAACCTTTGTTGGCGTAACTGTGGCCACGTAGGTTCTCTGATACATATATTTTGGTCATGTCCGGCCCTTACTAAACTTCGGGTCTCAGTGTTCGGACTTATTTCTACGGTAATTAAGGCCATAGTACCCCCTAATCCCCGCGTGGCTATTTTTCACATTTCTCAAGATGCCTTTTCCAATAATGACTGCTATATTATGGGAGACATTCTTATAACAACCAAATTATTGATAGCACATCATTGGCGATCAGGGGCTATACCACAGCTAGACACGATAGAAGCCAGAGTACGGGCACACTGTGAATTTGAGACAGCAGGGTGCCAGTACTCATCCTCAGCATCGAACCCCTTGATTCGTTGGTTTGAGTGGAGTGACTACTGGGCTAATAAACATCCCACCGTTAAGGGTGTCAGAGAGGCAAGTAGGAGACTGTCTTTATCCGATTAATCTATTCTTTTTTTTTATCAGTATATGTGCTCCTTGGTTTTGTCAGCAATGGACCAGATTTCAATGTATTTTTGCAATGGACTACTGTGTTATAATTTATCGCTATAATTACTGAAGTTCAAGACAGGGGCGGATTGGACCACCGGGAAACTGGGCTGGTTCCCTCTGGGCCGGTACTCTCAGTGGCCGGCGGTCAGCCAGCACTTGCTCGCTGCCGTAATCGGAACCCAGCTCCAATCGGGCAGCTCTATACTTCACTGCAGCGCATGCGCAAACGCTGCTGAGCTGATGGGGGAAAAAACGGCTGACGGGGGAGCTGCTGCTCAGCCGCAGCAGCTCCTCCCACAAGCCTTTGCAGAGTCTGTCAGTCACCACTGATGGCTCTGCCTCCATTCAGCCCCTCTGCGGCCCGGCCCGGCTCCCCACCTCCAGGCAGCAGCCCTGCATAGTGACGCTGCGCGACCGAGACAGGCAGCCGCCAAGCAGAGAATGGAGCTGTAAGTAGTGGCGGCAGCGGCGGCGGCTGGCTGCACGGGGGGAATGGGTAGGAATGGGGGGGCAAGGTTAAGAGAACACTGTGGCTGTGGGGAATGGTGGGGGGGCAAGGTTAAGAGAACACTGTGGCTATGGGGAATGAGCCTGACACACGGGCTGGGTCACACAGGGGCTGCTGAGACACACATGGGCTAGGGGGAATGAGACTGAGACACACTGGGGTTGGGGGGGAATGGGGCTGAGACACACACATAGGGGCTGGGGAAATGAGGTTGACACACTGGGGCTGAGACACACTGGGGCTGAGACACACTGGGGCTAGGGCACACTGGGGCTGAGACACACACTGGGGCTGGGGGAAATGAGGCTGACACATGCTGGGGCTGAGACACACACTGGCACTGGGGAATGGGTTGAGACATACACTGGGGCTGGGGGAAATGAGGCTGAGAGCTACAGGTGGGCCTGGGTATGGAGAGGCGCAGGGGGTCCTTAGAGACTTATGGGGTCCTAGAGAGATACATGGAGGCCTGGAGATGGAGAGACACAGAGAGCCTAGAGAACCACATGGGGCCTGAGAATGGAGAGATGTAAGGGGGTCTGGAGTAAGACGGGGGTCTGGAAAGACACAAATTGTTTGATCAGGGAAATTCATATTTTGCCCTGCACAACACTTCTGTTACTATATATTATCTGGTTATGATGAAGACATTGGTTAAATCTCTACGTAAACAGGCATCTTCCAGACAGTGTGATCTACATGAAGAGTGAATACCGGCTGAAGACGCTGCCCAGAGAGGCTCAAATTCTTCAGAGTTTCCCCGTCGCAGGGAAACCATAATATAGGTAAGAAAATAGACTTCCAAACTGACTTGCCTGTACCTAGTTCAGAGGGATGGGGGTCCCCAAAAAGAGTGCATCATTCACCAAGATTTCTGTTGCCAACCCTGCTCCCCTCAGTGGCTTGCAAAAGCCCCTCCAGGCCCTAAGAGGAAGTAGTATACTGCCCTTCTCCACAGACACTGTCCCCTCAACAGGCCCTTCCCCATAAGGGCTGCTTCCATAAATTTCCCGGGCTGATTTTCCATCCCAATCCGCCCCTGGTTCAAGATGTAGATGTTTTCTGATGATGTTTGTACCCTATATGGCTTACTGTTTATATTCCCTCTATTTTTTTTCTCTTATTTATTTCTTTCTGTATCCTTCCCCTATTTGTATGTTGATATATCCATAATAAAATTCATATTAGAAAAAAAAAATGTCCACAACACTCGTTTGGGAACTCTTAGGGCTATATATGTACTAACGTGTGGGTTTTTAGAAGTGGAGATGTTGCCCATAGCAGCCAATCAGATTCTAGAAGGTGCTAGTTAAATTTTAGGTAGAATCTGATTGGTTGTTAGGGTCAACATCTCCACTTTTAAAAACCTGCACTTTAGTAAATATACCCCTTAGAGTGGTGGGTGCATTATTCCAAATTTATCATTAGAATGTTTCACATACACAAGATCACAGCGGTATCAGTGATGTCAAAACTGAAATGGGTAAAGGTGTGGAATTGATGTGGGAATAACAAAACAATGATTCTGCAACAATACCTCCGTTCCTTTTTGTATTGAGCATGTTATTCTAGATCAAGTTTAGCCTTTCAGTTACTATTGTTGCTTATTGAAACCATGCACCTGTGTATCCAAATGACCATTATCCCTGCACATGATAGAAGACTACTGGAGTTTCTGTTTGTATTTGCCATATAAAAGAGAATAATCTGTTATTACAAACACCATTGTAATTTATGTGGTTAGTTTAGTGAAAGTAGTTAAGATTCAAAACAGTGAAATCAATATCAAAAGGGTTTAACTTGTACTGGAACACACAAAGACTATTGGTCCTAAAATGTTTAAATATAATTCCAACATACAGTATGCCACAAGCTTTCCAGTTCCACTTATTTGTTAACTGCAAACAAGAACCTGCACTGAGATATTCTACAAATTCTACATTGCAGAAATTGAGAAGCCGTGCCAGCCATGACACAAACATGTACAGTACGTGATAAGTAGTAGTGCAAAGTAGCAACAGAAGTGTTATTCATTCTGCATTCTTTATTCCTATGTCAGACACTGTGAAAGCTCCCTTCATCATGAAGTAATGCAGTAATGTTTGTGTATCTTTAAAGTATTTCTACTTTAATGTACGTATTGTATAAATAGTTGCATTGCTACTATTCAGACAGTACTGCTAAATTACAGAGGTCTGCAATAGAAAAATAGTTTTAAAAATGTTCACACCTTTCCATAGAATTTTGAGTGCTGAGTTCAGGAAAAAGAATACCAAAACAATTCCATAATGTACTGTACTAATTTTCCACAAAATTAAAATGTAATATTGCTATCCATTATTTGTCTATTCTTATGTATAAACCTAATATTTTAGTTTTAGCCCCTATGTGTACAGAATTTAGTATCATTTCACAAATCTACTATGAAAGGATTATTATTGGCTCCTGGCATCTCTTTCTTGTAGTATAGAAATAGAGAAAAGTATTTCATCCCATACTAAAGTGCTGGTTTTTAGAAGTGGAGATGTTGCCCATAGCAACCAATCAGATTGTACTTATCATTTATCTAGCACCTTCTAGAAGATAATAGCTAGAAACGGATTGGTTGGTATGAGCAACATCTCCACTTCTAAAAAACCTGCACTATAATATATATTTGTGTATTTTAATGAGAATATTGGGCTGATGGAAAGTTCAACATTGAGCACAATGTGAATGAGGGTAGACACTTTATTGTCTAATCAGAAAGAAGTCTCAAAGCAGTATTGTTACACAATGGCAGTAAGTATGCTTCAGGCCCAGTTGGTCATTCTGTACAACTGAAAAAAGCTCAACTACAAGGATCATGAATGGATGACAAGTGGTGATCTTAATGTACTGTCCATACACCTTGGACAACAAGGTGGGTACACAATGTACTCATGCTTTTTGTGCAAATGGGACAGCCAAGAAATGGTCCAACACTCAAAATACAATGGCCAAGCAGGGCTGATTTAAACCTGGATCCATAAATGTTATCTGGGAAAGTTTGGTTGATCAAAAAAAATCCCTCCTACTCCCTGTTCACACCAAACTAGGACTTATGAAGCAATTTGTAAAAGCTTTGCCAAGAGAAGGAGAGTGCCCACACTGCACACATTGCAGCAATGTTGCTCAGTACTTACCTCCCCAGTTCTGCATCTGCAGTGGCATCGCTGCACAGTTCATATGGTACAACAGCCATTTTCCCACCAATTTGCACAATCACAGTAGAAAAATCACCAGCAAAATGTCTGCTGCACTATTTTCCTGCAGACCTGTACATGTGCAGTAAGCTATGGCACAGTGTCAGAGTCTACTCACTTGCGCTGCTGGCTAGAGAGAAGGTAGGGCCTTCCGCAACCATTACGAAACTTTATGCAACTGCCTAGGGCGTCGGCCACTAGAGGGCGGCGCTGAGCTCGCCTACCACAAGAATGAAGGAGACATTTTTTATCTACAACATGATGCTGGTGTGGTGGCTGCGGGACTTATCAGCCGCAGCCTCCACTCTCTAGTATGTCCACCACAGGCAGCACTGACACTGACATGTCAGGTGCTATCACTGTGCATCAAGCCCAGCTCATGTGCCCTGATGCCTCCTTCTTTCCCTTCCCTCACAGAGAGGCATAGAAAAGCTCTGCCTCCAGATAAGACGAGGAGCTGGCCTGTGCTGGGAACTGCAAGATAGGAGGATCTTTTTCCTGGTAGCAGTGTTGTATTAAGGGGGAGTCACCAGCAGCCAGGGCTCAGATTTGGGGCTACCCTGACACAAGCACTTCCTGGCATGTGCAGCCCATGCTCCTCCTCCTAGTCTGCTCCTCCCCATGTAGTTACAGTGCTGCTCCTAGAGACCATCTTCCAGAGGTGAGTAGGCTGGGGTGTCTGGGGGAGTCTACTTGTGTCTGTCGAGCAGTGGTGGAACTACAAGTCCCAGCACACCTTGTCAGCTGTATGTGCACTTGAGTTACACAGAGTGTGCGCATAAAGGTGTTGTTGCGATCAGGTCAGACAGTATCAGAAATGGGGCAGAAAATTGATGGGCGTTCCTGGGCAGTGACTGGCATTCAAAAACTGTTCATCTCATGGGAATGTAATGGGAGTGTAACCCGGCACGTCAGTGAAATCGGCTGCGTTCACAGCCACAGACATAGGAGGCCAGAGTCAGATGGAGAGACTGCACCTGCCATAGGGATGGTGCAAGTATTGATGGTGCGAGTGATGGTGGTGTTGAAGAATTACCAGCAGTATAACAGCGTACAGAGAAAGTGGGTATCTCAGTTGAGACGCAGGCTAGTAGATCAGGGTAAGGGCTAATACTAGCATCTACATATACTCACACCCATGACTCCAGCAGCAGACACAAGAGTGAACACAGCTGTGCGCATCTCTGAATCAGGCCCACAGTATCTTTTATGATTATAACATTATATACAGTAGTATTGCAACACAATGTGGTCTTATGAGAATATTTTCCAGTGGGTTTACCTGCTTGTCCTGTTTAATATTCACACATTCTTATGGTCCAATCCTTTTTTGCATCTCCTGGTCTATTTTCCTTTAATCACAATTCCCTTATGGAACTCATATTATGTATCAGATAGACTTTATTATAATAATACAGTGATATGAGTATGTCATTCCCCACATTGATCCGGTCTATCTGTTAGACCACTCCCGCTAGTACATGTCACATCTTAACCGGCTTCTAGTGAAATACCTGACGTAGATGACAGCTCTTATTATTCAGAGATGTATTTGTTAGTATATAACATGGTCATGTCTGTTTTATAATTATTTTTAAACATTAATGGCCTTAGGATCAGACAAACAGAATTTGCGGCTTATTTTTGGCTGCAACTTGCATTTTCTTGTGAACATGCGAATCCTTACTCATTACACGTCCTCACTCATTACACGTCCTTACTCATTACACGTCCTTACTCATTACACGTCTTTTCTCATTACACGTCCTTACTCATTACACGTCTTTTCTCATTACACGTCCTTACTCATTACACGTCTTTTCTCATTACACGTCCTTACTCATTACACGTCCTCACTCATTACACGTCCTTACTCATTACACGTCCTTACTCATTACACGTCTTTTCTCATTACACGTCTTTTCACAGCTGCCAGTCTGACTTGTGACTGTGTACAACTACAGGGCAGGACTGGGCACTTATGTGTATGTGAGGGGTTGGATGGAGGGTGTTGGAGGGGGCAGGGGCGGTTTTGTTTAGCTTTGCCAAGGATGCCTAGAAACCTTGCACCAGCTCTGAGTGAAGTCTCACGCGGAGCCCTCCTCTCTTAATATACCTCTGGGTAGAGTTGCATCTAAATAGAATGAAGAAAGATAAAGAGCATGTGCTAATGGAACAGGGTTTGGTTATTGATTGATAGATTTCTTACATTTATTGATTCCCTTATAATAACTGGGTTTGTACCAAAAGATTGTGTGAAAGTAGATATGGTTTGGGGGAGATGTACTCATCCGTGGAGAGACATAAAGTGGTGAGAGATAAAGTACCATCCAATCAGCTCCTAACTGTCACTTTACCGGCTGTGTTTGAAAAATGACAGGAGCTGATTGGTTGGTACTTTATCTCTATCCAAGGCTTAGTACATCTGCCCCCAAGAGATACGGAGATGGCAGCAAAGCAGTGGAGTGGGAGAGCTTTTAAAATGTATTCTTTTGAAATGTAAATTTAGTATGGTATGTTGTGTTACTATAACTAGAAAAACAATTAAATATGCAGACTATTTACACCGGGTATAGGGAATTTTAACTGAACTGTAAACATCCTTAGTACCAACCCACATATTATCCTGTGCCATCCATAAATTCCAGGTTTGCATATACTGTAGGTTACTTTGGGACACATAGCATGAGTATAATTGTCTGCAAGACAATTCAGGACTGTAACGGTCAGGAGTCTTCTGTGACAAACCAGAAGAGAACAAAGGGCCTGTTTCAGATATGTACATAAAAATGATGGTTTATGTACATATCCAATGCTGGGAAGTCTGCCCATACGCAGGACCCCGTTCTGCACATGTGCAGTAAAGGTCCTGTGAGATCGCAGTGCTGCCTGAACCACAGCCTGATTGACTGTTTGGGTTGGGAAGGGGGCGGTGCCAGGTTGCATTCCTGGAAACTCCCCCATTTTCTGAGAGTGTCGAGTTCAGGGTGAACAATTTTATTCACAACAGTCCAAGGGTGTCAGGAAGATCACCAGCATTTTGGTAGTCTCTGGGAGAGGACATGCTGTGTTTTATACTATTCCTAGGAGCACCAGCCTTCTGCTGACTAGAATTGGGACTGTTTCTTTCAGAATTTTGGCCCCTATTTAACAACAATGCATAATCTCTTTAGCCTTTCCTTAGGTCAATAGAAGTATAATTTATGAAAAATTTAACTTGATAGACCTGTGTCAGTTATCAAACTTTGTAACAATATAATACTATGAAACCTGAACCAGAAGCAGATTAAACAAAGACAGCTTGAAAAATGTTTGTCAAGAATTACACCATCACCCAAAGTTATAAAATCCTTAGATAAATTACATTTTGCTTCAAATTACAAACTGCAAATAATGTATATAATATAAAGATATTCCCATAAACCTTAGCACGTGTAGAGATTTAATTACAAATATGGAGAGTAGTTATGAATGTAGAAGGTTTTATAGTCTTAATATACTTTTATTGGCATAAATATCCGAGAACATATTGTATCACTTATATATATGGGAAATGTTTTTTTTAACTTTAGAGAAATATACAGAAAACTCAATCAAAAATAAAGATTTATGGGTTGGTAAAATGCCTGCCAAAATATTTATTTGGAATCTTCTTGCACTTGCAACACATTCTCCATGTTATATACTTGTAACTAGCAACAAAATAGTAATGGCAAAAAGAAAAGTAATGGAAACAGGTTGAAGGTGAAGGAAATTGTTTACATGACGTTAGGCTCAAATATGGGTATTTTTTGCCTTAAACTACAATTTGAAATATTTCTCTGTGGAACATCTGTTTGTCATTTACATGTGCATAGACATATTTAGTAGACTAATATGTTAATGTAAAATCATTTTGAGCTCAGGGGGAGATGTAATAAGTCTAGGAGAAAGATAAAATGGAGAGAGAAAAAGTACCAACCAATCAGCTCCTAACTGACATGTTACAGCTGTCTCCAAGGTTTAGTACATCTACCCAAAAGTCCTGTTTCTAGCTGTCATTGCTGTGGGCACAGAAACTGTAAGATGAGTATGTTGGTGAGAAATTAAATATTAAGTACAGGGATAAACGCAAGATTTCTAGAGTGAGATTTCCAAATGCTTGATTTTAGAGCGAATGTGTCAAGCATATGAAAAGTGCATTATTAGTACTTAATAAGCTATAATCTGCCACACACAAAATGCAGTGTGTGTGATATTTCACCTATGACAGCAAGCTGTCAGATCCGGCAGTATGTTTTACCTCCTGAACTAGTATTGCAGTACAAAGATGAAATAGCAAAAGAATATTCAGAATACTTTATATTTCAATACAATAAATAGATTAGAGAGCTGTTGCAATCCATCTGCAACAGTGTTTCTAGTGAGCTGATTTAGTAATGGTTACTATATAGCTATCATCGGGCACATGTACCAGCTGCAGTGGTGTGACTAGGGTATTTGGAGCCCAGGGCAAATTTGAAAAGGGAGCCCCCCCCCCCCCCCGATGTGCACGCATGTAAAAAAAATGGGCGTGGTCACTTAAAAATGGGGCGTGTCAACATGACACACCCCTTTATTTTCAGACTGAACATTCCTATCCATATGCACCTTAACCCCAGTAGTACCCCTTATACAGTACCCCCAGTATGCAGTTGTGGTCCCTCTCATGCAGGCCCATAGTAGTGCCCCTTATACAGTATCCCCAGTAGTGGTCCCTCTTATACAGCCCCCAATTAGTTACCCTTACTCAGTACCCCCAGTAGTGGCCCCCCAAATTCAGTGTCCCACATAGTGTTCCCCCTTATGCAGTGCCCCCAGGCCCCCAGTAGCAGTCCCCACAATGCAGTGCGCCCAGTAGCGGTATCCCCTTATGCAGTGCCCTTTATATGGTGCCCCCAGTAGTAGTCCCCCCCGTATGCAGTGCCCTTTTATATAGTGCCCCCAGCAGTAGTCCCCCCCATGCAGTATTCCCAGTATTGGTCCCCTTATGCAGGCACCCTGTAGTGATCCCCCCTATCTAGTGCCCCCTGTAGTGGTCCCCACAGTGCCCCTAGCAGTAAGCCCCTTATATAGTGCCCCCAGCAGTAGTCCCCCCCCCTCCCATGCAGTGCCCCCAGTAGTGGTCCCCCTGATGCAGGCTCCCAGTAGTGACCCCCCCTATCCAGTGGTCCCTGTAGTGGCCCTTCCTATTATTGCCCCCAGTAGTGGTCACCCGAGTGCAGTGCCTCTAGTAATAGGCCCCTTTTAGAATGCCCCCAGTGGTAGTTCCACCCCCCCAAGTAGTAGTCCCCAGTAGAGTAGCCCCCCCCAGTATAGGTCCTCCCAATGGTGCCCCCAGTAGTAGCCACACCTCCCCCAGTAGGGGTCCCCCCAGTAGTAGCCACCCCCCTCACCCGTTGTGCAGATAGGTTAAAAAAAAATATATATATATAAAAATATACTTACCTGATTCCACGCTGCTGCTCCTGTCCGCTATGCCGCTCCCGCGCGCCAGTCCGCCCGGGCTGGCGCGCTCAGCATTATGGGACAGACGTCATGACGTCAGTCCCATTACCCACTGCAGGAGCCGGACTGAAGTCCGGCTCTTGCAGTGGGTGCTGCAGCAGTCAGTGAGAGTCTATCTGACTCTCATTGGCTGCTGTTTAACACACGCATCGCCGCCAGCGCTATTATGCACTGCACTGTGCTCAGGGGGAGGGAACGGGCTCAGGCGTGCAGTACAGGACCGGCGCTGGAAGCCTAGCGCCGGTCCTGTGCAAATGTGTAGCGCTGACCGCACTCATTGCGGTCGGCACTACACCGGCTAACTAAGGCGGGCGGGCCGGTACCGTGGCCGGCGGCGCCCCCCCACGCCGCCGGTCCAACGGCGCCCAGGGCACGAACCCCGCTCGCCCTGCCCTAGTTACGCCACTGACCAGCTGGCAGCTCAAAATGTACATAGCTCTCTATAAAATCAATGATTCAATGTGGTCAGAGTTCCAATATTTATTTTTGACCAATAGATGATGGTTCCCCGCTGTACAATAACCCCTTTTTTGTAAAGTGGAGTAGCATCATCTATTGGTCAAAAATAAATATCGGACCCCCCAAATTACCTACACTTGATGAATGGTGATAGAATCTTGACCCAGGCATGGCGACTCACTCTTTATTCCTCTTTTCACCCCTTGTCTCTCTGTAACTTTTTTCTCCACTTCTTCACCAATGCCTTCCTTCCTCTTCCCCCTTTTTTATTTTCTTTCATCTGTTCTCTAATATAGCAATTTATCTTTAAGTCTGATATAGACACTGTTAATATTGGACAATAACTAAATTAATAAATAATTCACAAACCATATTGAGGTTATTCTATGTTTATTGGTACATTAACATACAAAATTAGTTGATTAAAATTGAATAGGACAATATGATTATTTTTCCCTTTATATATAATATGACCACTTTATATTGTCGCTATTATGTTAGGTACACTTTTGTCTTATGTATACTACTCCAATGTGTATATAAAAAATGTGAAAACTATTTTAGACATACATTGTACCATGTTTACTGTGACTTCAATAAAAACATTTTGGAAAAAAAGAATACATAATAAGCACTGAGTGCCCCTCAACATATATATATATATATATATATATATATATATATATATATATAGATGTGGTCAGGATCCCGGCGGACGAGATGCCGGTCATCAATATACTAATGCAGGAATACAGACACTCAACAAAATTCTGATGACGCCATCCCGAAGAGATGAAGATACTGACATCAGCATCCCTAATGCTGGCATCGCGATGGTAAGTATGTAGGTTGGGGTTAGGCCGGGGATGGGGGGGTTTGGGTCTAGGGACGTCCAGTGGTGGGTTAGGGTTAGGCACCGACCTTGGGGTTTAGGTGGCAGGGAGGGTGGGTTTGGGTTAGGCACCACCGGCGGGAGGTTAGGGTTAGGCACCACCCAGGGAGGGTTAGATTTAAGGTGCGAGAAGGGTTAGGTTTAGGCACTAACGGGGAGAGGTTATGGATAGGCACCACCGTGGGAGGGTCAGGGGGGTGAGGGGGAGGGTCAGGCTACTTACCAACTACTGTCAGGATCCTGAACATTGGATGCCGCTGTCAGTCTTCTGATCACCGGCATCTGAACGCTGGTCAATCCTATGCATTTCATATATATATATATGTATATATATATATATATGTATATGTATGTATGTATATATATGTATGTATGTATATATATAGGCTGCAAGATGAGGCGGCACTCAGACGACTTGGACAAAAACTTCTTAGACCCAGTCTAGTGTCTATGAAGTTTTTGTCTAAGTCGTCTGAGTGCCGCCTCATCTTGCAGCCTACATTTTGGTGTACCCATTGCGGTTGGGTCCACTAGAGGAGGGCAACGGACGCAGCTGTTTTCTTACAGCAGAGGAGTGCCGGCCATTGCATATGGTTATATATATATATATATATGTATATATATATGTATTGTAACAAGGGGAATTGAAATGAGGACTCCAGACAGGTAGGTACTTGATTAAGCACTGTCTTTTTCATGTTAACAGACACTGCACCTTAGCATACATGAGGTTAGGCTTGGACACACACAGGCACATAACAGAAAATAAGCAAATCACATAAAAATAAATGTACCAGCACTCCATGTGCTAATGTCTGTGGAACCTCCAGGTCCTGGCACCCTAATGCTAACCACCACCCCCAGCCTATCGCCTGGCTAGCTTATCCAGCATCAGGAGCAATAAGCAACAGGTGTGTTAGAGTTTTAAACCCTTCCTGTGCTGTTGACTTCCTGCTGGCTCTGGGCGACCTGAAAAACAAGGAGTTTCACTTTGAGCTGTGCAGCTCAGGAGACCCGGAATTCCAAACTTCTATTGTAACTGTAGAATGTGCTGGTCTTGTTTTTCTCTCCCTTGGAAGGAGCTTATCCCACCAGATTGTGGGCAATTCAGGTGAGAGACAACCCCTCTCACCACAATGGATGACTCAGTGATTAGATATAATGCAGCATCAACCATTACAATTTGTCCAAAGTAGAACGGTCAGCCTTACGTGAGCTGGGCTCCTACAGAGACATAGTCATCTGCCCCACAGATAAGGGGGGTAGCATAGTCATTTTAGATTTGGAAGACTACAGAGCGGAGATCATAACCAAGTAGGCAACATTACTATTTACCAATGCCTGGCTTTGGATCCTACGGAACAATGCATAAAGGAACTAGACAACATCCTTGCTCAGGCGAGATCAAACAACCTTTTGTCAAAAGAATTGACCATGGCGCTACAACAGGATTTTCCTGTAGTCCCCATTCTATTTACAGTTCCCAAGATCCACAAAGATCTTCAAAAACCGCCTGGCCGACCAATAATTTGCTTTTCCAACCGGTCTCCCAATTTCTTGACAGCATACTTCAGCCACTGGTCAGTAAACAATCTACCTTCATTAAGTACACTACCAGCTTTCTCAACCTACTGAACAGGATTGATGTGGTACCTCCGGATACTCTCATCTGTGTCATGGACGTTAGTAGTCTATATACCAAAATCCCCCACAAGGGTGGTTTAGATGCCATGAAGGAGTTCCTGATCCTATAAAACATGAATTCCGTGGATTTGGATTTACTCCTCTGTCTACTAGAATTAACTTTAACAAGGAACTATTTCCTGTTTGACGGGAACTTTTACCTCCAACTCAACAGTTGTGCTATGGGGAGTAACGTGGACCCCTCCTATGTGAACATCTACATGTTCAATGAAGACTGGAACATGTTTTTCAAAGACCCCAAGGTGAGGAGGAACATCTTAGTCTTTGCACGTTATATTGATGACCTATTTATGCTATGGAAAGGAGGTGAGGCCCGTTTTATTCAATATATGGAGTTCATTAACAACAGAGACTTCCCCATTAAGCTAACGTATAAAATTGACAAACACAGCCTGAATTATCTAGATGTCCAGGTCACTATTCCAATGGTCACATTAACACCAGTGACCTCCAAACCTACGGATAAGACCACTCTTTTGAGGGCCACCAGCTGCCATTCTCGCACCCTCATTAAAGGATTACCAAAATCTTAAATGATCCGTGTGGCACACATCACCAGCGACTCTGGCTCCCTGAGTGAGGAATTGGATAAAATAATTCAGAAATTCTTGATTAGAGGCTATAATTACAACACCCTCCTTAAACAAAAAGAGGAGGTCCTTGCCACTCCCAAGTCAAAGCTATTATCACCTAGTGAGAGAAAAACAGACCAAGTTATTCCTTGGGTTAACAAATATAACACATCAAGTCCTATATTACCCAGGGTGACCAAAGCCTTATGGCCCATAGTCTCCACCGACAATGAATTACAGTGTTTTAAGAACAAATGACCTATATCTTGCTTCACTCGAAGAAGAAATATTAAGGACATGATTGTCCATATAGATATAACCAACTTCATATACCCATCAATCCCCGCCAACTTTCTGTCTAAAGCTCCATGATGTTACAAGTGCCTACGGTGTACCACCTGCCGTAACATGATTACTGGTCCTACATTTAAACATCCCCAGATGGAACAACAATACAATATCAAACATGTATTGACCTGCACTTCATCCTTTGTAATATATTTGATCATATGTCCATGTGGACTACATTACATGGGGAAAACCACGAGAACCCTATGCGAAAGGATGGCACTGCAGCATTCAGCCATCAAGGCGGCTTTGGGAGGTAAAGTCTCTGAACTGTGGCAAGACACTTTGCTGAATTCCAAAATGACCTTTCCAGCCCCAAGCACATGGTTATTGACCATGTACCAAAAACTCCTAGAGGCAGTGACCAGGCAACCAAGCTCTTACAAACAGAAGCTAGATGGATGTACTCCTTAAACACCATCAGTCCCAATGGCCTGAATGAGAGGATGATGTGGAATTGTTATGGAAAAGTGTCTCGCCAGATAAGGTAGGAAAACTTGGGGGGTCATTCAGACCCGCTCGCGAGCGCAGGACGCTCGCAAGCTGGTCGATGTTCCCCCACTGCGCATGCGCACAACTGAGGGAGCTCTGTCGTGCGCATGCGCGAGACCCGGCGAGCAACGGGCTCTCCATCGCTCCGGGTCTCGCACCAAAGGGGGCATGCTGTCGATGTTGATTGACAGCACGCCCCCTTTGGTGGGCGTGCCTGCCAGACGGAGGCATTCCCATGGGAACATCTACCATCTCAAACCGGCCCCACCGACATCACTAGTGATGTCAGTGGGAGTGATTTTGGCTCTGATAGAGCCAAAATCACTCCAGGGCTTGCGGCAGCGAGACCCTACCGCAGGGTCTCCGTCGCAAGCCCGATGGCCGCGATGGTCAAGACCATAGCGACCATCATCATGGACGCTCGCATATGCTGTGGGTGGTCACCCACAGCTATGCGAGCGGCCAGGAGGCCGCTCCATTTTCATGGAGGAGGGCCCTGATTCAGAGCGAGCGCTCTGGTCAGAGCGTTCGGCTCTGAATCAGGCCCTTGGTTTGTAGAGTAGCCTGCGAGGAGGGCAGGATAACTTGGTTAGATGAGTTGTCTGCCAGGAGGGCAGGATTTCTTAGCTAGATGAGTTGCCTGCCAGGAGGGCATAATTTCTTGGCTAGATGAGTTGCCTGCCAGGAGGGCAGGATAACTTGGCTAGATCAGCTGCCTGCCAGGAGTTCAGGATTTCTTGGCTAGATCAGTTGCCTGCCAGGAGGGCAGGATTTCTTGGCTAGATGAGTTGCCTGCCAGGAGGGCAGGATTTCTTGGCTAGATGAGTTGCCTGCCAGGAGGGCAGGATAACACAGGCTGAAAATAGTTCTGGTGTAAATGTACAGTTTGATTACACACAGTAGGGCTGAGAAAACTGTAGATGCTGATTATACAGAGGAAGCACGGACCCAAAAGCTTGGGCCTGCATACACTGAGCACAGCATGTGGATGGTGAATAGTTCAGGTGTAAATGTACAGTTTGATTACACACAGTAGGGCTGAGAAAGCTGTAGCTGCTGATTATACAGAGGAGGCACAGACCCAAAGGCTTGGGCCTGCATACACTGAGCACAGCATGTGGATGGTGAAAACAGACAGCAAGCTAACAGCATTCAGAGCAGAGTGGAACAACAGTCTTGAATAATTGAGCTACCTGCTGAAGCCTGGAAGGCAACGTGGAGGGAGACAGAGAGTGGTAAATAGAAGCAGCGGCTGAAGTGTAGACAATCACGGAGGATAGCTGGAACAACCAGACTGAGCTGTAGGAGGGGGGGAATGAATCTGGAAGCTACAAATAGGAGGAGCAGCCATTCAGCAGCATATGGAGTATGAGTCACTCTCTGCAGCATCCCCGGTGCTTGGTAATCAGCGGAACCGGATTCTGAGTCAGTGTAGGTCCCGAACCGGTGGGAAACAAGCCGCTGCCACGGCTTGTGACAGGAACGTGTTTTAATCACATAGTGATCATTGTTTCACCTTGCTGAATACCAATATCTAAATACAAGATACGTGTGAGAGACTCGGTTGCCAGGCAATATTCCCTTACTCAGTCATGGAACCGGTCTTTGGATGCCTTTTCGACTTAATATGATCTCTTTATTTCCCATCTTATGTATCCTATACATGATTGTTCTTGTTTTCTGGTCTGATTCCCCTCCAGTGTGTCCCAGAGTGCTTTTGCTATATCTATTAGCTCTATGTCAAGTGGTTAGGGTCTTTGTTTGCTTTCTTTCACCTGATCCCTCGAATCAGGATCCTATGCCACTTGTATGTCAAGCACCATACATTTCTATTGACTTTATGCATCAGTTATATCTCCCGCTTACATCCTCTTCTTTTTAACTTTTCTATCATTTTATATTCTATACCTATATCTATACTATTTTTAATATTTCTCCTATTTGGTTTGGTATTTATTCTGTTCAGGACTTTATTCACGGGGTTTCTTTCTCTTTACCACTTTTCCAGGCCAGTCTGTTTCCCCAGTTACCCGGACAACCCGGGTGACATCCATGGGATGACGTCATCTCTAAGGGACGCGACAGCCTCACGCAGCTCAAGCACCACTGACACGCTCGCGGACTTCTCTCCTTATTTAAGGTAAGCTTTTATGGTCTGTGTCTCTAACTCACCTTAATAAAGGGACTTCTGTGCCCAGAAATGTCGGCCTGTTTTCTTGACTATGGTCTGAAGAATACACTTTTGTGTTTCTTGTCCAGTTCTTGGAGTGCCACTGTCTATTTCTTAGTTATACTTACCATTTCTTCAGGAGGAACCCGAATTTATTATTGAAGGTATCAGGCGAGTACCGGGCTGTTTTTAAATAGTATATATATAAAATCAAATGTCCTGACTAACTGACTGGTTAACTGACTCATCAATGCCCAGCCCAATCCCCTGCACCTAAAAACATGAAAATTGTGGAGTAAGGAGCTCATTCAGACCTGTTCGCAAGATGCAGCCACTCGCTGGCAAAAAGGGGCCGGATATTTAAATTAAACGATCGCACTGCGTGGCGTAAGGACGCCCTCTATGTCTTATCGAGCTACAGCACAGTGTGCTTGCTAGTGTATAAAGATGTCCCCTTTCCCCTAGCAACACATATCATCTCCTGGAATTGTTTGATTAATCGGTAACATCGAGAGCCATCGGAGCTGCTCACAGCCCTTGAGGTAGCCTTACCCCGCCGCAAGCACTGCGATCAGTGCTGGCTGAAATACATGCAGGTGACGCATACAATGATGCTATTTGCTAATTATGTACACCCTTTAAACAGCGTTTTGTCGGCCTGACGCCTGCGGCTGCAACACCACTCCCCCGTTTACAAGCACCTTCCCCTGTTATCACCCACAAACGGCACTATCTGTCATGCACACTAGCAGGCAATCTGTGTGCTATGAGCGCATGATTCCCCATCGCTGAGACAGGCTTGCGCATGTGCACTGAGAATTATACGCATGTGCACTGAACAACAATCGCCCAGCAGTGAGCGATCATGCCTTAGCTAACGGGTCTGAATCAGTTCCTTTATTCCTTCCATGACGTAGGTGCCCACAAAGAAGGGATTTTTTTTAAATTAGACTCCTAAGGGGGTGGAAAGGGCTAACATGTTTCCTCACCCTGTGCAATGTCCTGCTTGACTGACTTATCGTAGCTGCAGCACTGTTCAGAATTCAAACACCAACAGTCATCCCAAGTGCTCCCAAACATCACTGGCAGTTGATGTGGCTCCCCTATTTGAATAGTGAGAAAAGGGAATGTGTTACTTTAGAGGTGAGGGAAGGGAATGTGTTACTACATATGTATGGGAGGGGAATCTGTTACTACACAGGTGAGGGAGGGGAATGGGGATGTAGTCAGCATCCCGGCATGTGGGATGCCGACGGATGAAATACTGGTGCCAAAATCCCGACAGCGTTGGGATCCCGGCACCAGAATCCCAACCGCTCGCATACTATATGTAAGTATAGGGAGTTAGGGGAGGGTTAGGGTTGGCACTAGGGAGGAGGGTTAGGTTTAGGGTGCAGGGAGGGGAGGTTAGGGGTAAGGGTTAGTCTTACCTTCTGTCCTTATGGGTGTTGGGATTCTGACTGTCAGGACTGTCGGGATGCCACTGGTCAGAATACCGACAGCAGCATCCCGACTGCCGGGATCTCATACCCAACCCATTGGACTGTTTTAATACAGAGGTGAAAGAGGAAATGTAACAACAGCCATGAGAGGGGAATGTGTAGTTATAGAGGTATTGGAGGGGAATGTATTACTACACAGGTATGGGAGGTGAATGTGTTACTACACAGGTGAGAGAGGGGAATGTCAAATGTGTTACTATGGGGTGAGGGAATGGAATGTGTTACAACAATGCAGAGGGAGGGGAATGTGTTACTATAGAGGTGAGGGAGTGAAATGTGTTAGTACACAGGTGAGTGAGCGGAAAGTCGAATGTGTTACAACATGGACAAGGGAGGGAAATGTGTTACTATAGAGATGAGGGAGTGGAATGTGTTAGTACACAGGTGAAGACGAGCGCTTGTTAAAACTAGATCAGGGAAAACAAAAAAAATTAAACAATAAAAAAAAAAAAAATAATAAATTATATGGACAAGCAAACAAACAAATGAACAAACATAAAACACTGAAACCATATGTTTAAGCTCTTTTAGGAAAAATCGATGGCAGGTCCAAGCAAGCGTGCATTAAATCCAATGCGACCTAGCTGTCCCTACCTTAATCTGTGGCTTCTAGTGCTGGCAGCGTGTTGAATTGCCTGCACTGCATAGGAAGCTGCACGAAGTGTAAGTGGGGTAGCGGTGGTTGTGAGCAGCGGCACAGGATGACGTCAACAAGTCAGGAAGATCGTCAAGTTGTAGTCCAGTAATGCTCCACTGTTCTTCCTCCACACTATCTCAGGGGTCCAACGCGTTTCGTACCTGCCTAGGTACTTTTTCAAGGATAGTTTCCTTCTCTCTGGTTACTTCCTTTTATAGGGAAAACTTTATTAACCAAAAAAAAAACCGGAAGTGGTCATCATAAAAATGGCCGAAAAGAGCGGTAAGCTCATGGGCCAATGTTAAAACATGTGGTTTCACAAAAAATAATAAATAAAAAATAATATAATAAAAAAATAGGACAACATTGAAGACGAACATACAACATATAGCTAAAAGATAAAAGTGAAGAAGTGGGGATATTTCTATATTAATACATTAAGCTCAAAATCTACATTAATTCCCAATGGCTGTAAAGTTTTTAATGAATAAATCCATTTGGTTTCATTTCTTTTTAGTATGTCTACTATATTCCCTCCTCTCCAATGGGGGGCAATTTTTTGTATGCCAACATATTTCAGGCCAGATGGATCTTGATTATGTTTCTCCAGAAAATGTTGAGACACACTATGAGTTTTTAATCCTTTTTTTATATTATATATATGTTCGGAAACTCGAATTTTTAGTTGTCTTTTAGTTTGCCCTACATATTGATACCCACATGGGCATTCTAAAAGATAAATCATACCTTCTGTGTTACACGTCAATTGATTTTTGATTCTGTACTCTTTCTTGTCTTGGTTTGAAATGAATTTGGTAATTGGTCTTGTATCTGCTTTTTGGTTTTTGCACCCCTTGCATTGTAAACAAAAATGAAAACCTGGTGTTTTGGTAGTTCTTTGTTCTTGTTCTGCCACTGTAATATAACTATTGGTTAGTTCCTGTTTAAGATTTTTTGCTCGTCTGTAGATTATTTTAGGTTTAGGAGGAATTTGTGTATTGAGATCTTTATCTAATAGAAGAATGTGCCAGTATTTTTCTAAAATCTGTTCAACTTTTTTGTGATCTGTACTAAATTGGGTAATGAAACTAGTAGTGAAATATTTGTTCCGACATCATTTGATTTTGGTTTATATTGAATCAATTCATTCCGATTCAGTTTAGATACTTTCATTATTTCTTTTTGTAAGAAAGTTTCTTTATATCCCTTCTGTATAAATTTTTCTTTCAATATTTCACTTTGTTCTAAAAAGGTGTTTTCTTCAGTACAGTTTCGTCTAATCCTACGTAATTGGCCCCCAGGAATATTGTGGATCCAATTGCGGTGATGATTACTGCTATAATGTAGCATATTGTTTCCATTCACTTTTTTAGTATGGCATCTAGTTTGAATGTTGTTGTCTTTTATAAAAATTTCCAGGTCGAGATATATGACCATCTCTTTACTGTAGGTAGTAGTGAATTCAAGATTTAATGTGTTCTTATTAATGTAGGCAATGAACTCTTGTAATTCTTCCTCCTATCCCATCCAAGAGGAATGATGACCACTTCCGGATTTTTTATTGGTTAATAAAGTTTTCCCTATAAAAGGAAGTAACCAGAGAGAAGGAAACTATCCTTGAAAAAGTACCTAGGCAGGTACGAAACGCGTTGGGCCCCTGAGATAGTGTGGAGGAAGAACAGTGGAGCATTACTGGACTACAACTTGACGATCTTCCTGACTTGTTGACGTCATCCTGTGCCGCTGCTCACAACCACCGCTACCCCACTTACACTTCGTGCAGCTTCCTGTGCAGTGCAGGCAATTCAACACGCTGCCAGCACTAGAAGCCACAGATTAAGGTAGGGACAGCTAGGTCGCATTGGATTTAACATACCACTGCACGCTTGCTTGGACCTGCCATCAATTTTTCCTAAAAGAGCTTAAACATATGGTTTCAGTGTTTTATGTTTGTTCATTTGTTTGTTTGTTTGTCCATATAATTTTTTTTTTTTTATTGTTTAATTTTTTTTGTTTTCCCTGATCTAGTTTTAACAAGCGCTCGTTTTCCCTTTCCATACTTGATGTTTTTTAATTGAGCAGCTGTATAGACATACCTAGCGCAGTTCATTTATTTTTATTCTTGACTATTTATTACTATAATGAACCGCAGCTGGAAAAACCTTTCCACGCATTATTCTAAATACATTACTCATAAGTATAGGAAATATAATTTAGCAGAGATCTTTTCAGTAAAAACACCATCACAAAATGAACCAATTGAAGAAGAAAAATTCTGTAACCAGTTTTTAAAACTGGAGAAAAATTATATTCTGGAAGCAAAACAATGGTGGGAAATCACAACATTAACAAAATACTTAGAAGAAAAACTCATTCCAAGAGGTTTGCGGCTCCAGAAAAATCCCACTTTTGACCCAATCCAGCTTGATTTTTTCAAAAAATGGAATAACATTTTAGATGAGTGCTCAAACCAATTAATTAATCTGATCATTGAGGATAGAAAAAAATCCCTAGAAAAAATTAATGAAAGCATTGAAAAAATAGAGAAGAAATTTGAACCTCTCCAAAATATGGACGATTACATAAACTTGATTAGTATGACGAATGAAAAAATTGAAAAAATTGAAAATAACATCATAGCCCAAAAACAAAGAAAGTTCATAAGGGATAAAGAAGAAAACACAGAATTTATCAGATTGGCAAACGAAAGAAGAAAACATAATAAAAATCAAAATAATTGGACAAAATTTCAGAAAAGAGAACATACAATATCCCTACAGAAAAACCAACATATTCAGAAATCGACATACAAAAGTCCGTTAATTAAAGATCAACCCATACAATTAGGAACAGAAAGGATCTATAAACCATACAATCATAACAATTTTAGTATGCAACATCAGTCGACCAATGAATTAAGAAATAACCCAAGACAATACAACCAGAAAAATAATTTTCAGAAAAAACCTTATAGAAGAGAGAATCCTTACACACTTATTAGACAGTCTTTCACACAAGGAACAAAAGAAGCCGAACGAGAACAGACATCCAATTTCAGGACTCTTATAAACAACATCCAAGAAAAAAATGAAGGAAATGGCCATATAGATTCAACACCTCAAAGACAGCAAAAGAGGATCTTCTTGGAAGATGAAAATTCTGAAGATGAGAGTGATTTTTTAGACTTCAACAACGGAACAGAGAAACCTCCAGATATGCCGGTGACAGCGTACAAAAAAAGAAGGAACAATACACCTCCAGAAGGAAAAGAGGTACACGGGGCGGAAGCCGGAACAAGAAGTCAAACATACACAATACAATAGAGGAAAAAGAAACAATTTTTAATCTAAGTAAGAAGATTCTCACTCCAGATCAAACAAGTGTCCTTAGAAAAGGTTTGAAGTTCGCACCTCATTCAACCATTAATAAATTTGACCTATATATCGACACACAGAAGTTCATTCGCAAGTTATGCATAAAAAAGTATTTCATAAAAGATCCGGTTACAAGACAGTCAACTCTTCAAAGTAGAGAATATCAACATACCTCCTTCAAACCCTCATCTACATTCTATCCCTCCCACATTAAAGGAGCGCATATTGAAACCTTTCAAAAATTGGTGGAAAAAGAAATTAGCGAATTGCCGGAGAGAAATAAATTGTCATACAATTTCACTATTAAAGAAAAAAAAGCCTTAAAAGAATTAAAAAAGGACAAAACAATTGTAATTAAACCTGCGGATAAGGGTGGAGGAGTAGTCATTCTTGATAGAGAGAAATATGAACAAGAAACAGAGAACCTCCTTTCAGACAGAGAAACATATAAGAAACTAATAAGTGATCCAACAGCAAAATTTCAAAAACAGTTGATGGAAAATCTAGAAGAAGGCCTCGAATTTGGAATTATCAATAAAAAGGAATTTGATTTCTTGAATATAAAAGCCCCAAAGATCCCAACCCTGTACCATTTACCGAAGATCCATAAGGATGAAGTGAATCCACCGGGACGACCAATAGTGTCTGGGATAGGCTCAATGACCTCAAATCTTTCTAAATACATTGACTTTTTCTTGCAGCCAATTGTAGAAAAACAAAAAAGTTATCTTCAAGATACCATGCATTTATTACAAGTTATCGAAGAAATAGAATGGAAAGAAGACTATTTCCTTTGTACTAGTGACGTTAAGTCACTTTATACATGCATAGGACACCAAGAGGGCTGCGAATCCTCAAGACACTATTTATCAACACAAACAGATATCAATAACAGTCAAATTAACTTTATAATGGAGAATATTAATTTTATTTTACAGAAGAATTATTTTTGGTATAATGGCGATTTTTATTTACAAACAAGAGGAACGGCCATGGGGACATCTTTCGCCCCCAGTTACGCAAATTTGTTTGTAGCGTACTGGGAAGACGAGAAAATTTGGAAAAACAATATATACCGAAAACATTTAATTCGATGGTATAGGTATATAGATGACCTCTTTTTTATCTGGATGGGAAAGGAGGAAGAATTACAAGAGTTCATTGCCTACATTAATAAGAACATATTAAATCTTGAATTCACTACTACCTACAGTAAAGAGATGGTCATATATCTCGACCTGGAAATTTTTATAAAAGACAACAACATTCAAACTAGATGCCATACTAAAAAAGTGAATGGAAACAATATGCTACATTATAGCAGTAATCATCACCGCAATTGGATCCACAATATTCCTGGGGGCCAATTACGTAGGATTAGACGAAACTGTACTGAAGAAAACACCTTTTTAGAACAAAGTGAAATATTGAAAGAAAAATTTATACAGAAGGGATATAAAGAAACTTTCTTACAAAAAGAAATAATGAAAGTATCTAAACTGAATCGGAATGAATTGATTCAATATAAACCAAAATCAAATGATGTCGGAACAAATAAATTCACTACTAGTTTCATTACCCAATTTAGTACAGATCACAAAAAAGTTGAACAGATTTTAGAAAAATACTGGCACATTCTTCTATTAGATAAAGATCTCAATACACAAATTCCTCCTAAACCTAAAATAATCTACAGACGAGCAAAAAATCTTAAACAGGAACTAACCAATAGTTATATTACAGTGGCAGAACAAGAACAAAGAACTACCAAAACACCAGGTTTTCATTTTTGTTTACAATGCAAGGGGTGCAAAAACCAAAAAGCAGATACAAGACCAATTACCAAATTCATTTCAAACCAAGACAAGAAAGAGTACAGAATCAAAAATCAATTGACGTGTAACACAGAAGGTATGATTTATCTTTTAGAATGCCCATGTGGGTATCAATATGTAGGGCAAACTAAAAGACAACTAAAAATTCGAGTTTCCGAACACATATGTAATATAAAAAAAGGATTAAAAACTCATAGTGTGTCTCAACATTTTCTGGAGAAACATAATCAAGATCCATCTGGCCTGAAATTTGTTGGCATACAAAAAATTGCCCCCCATTGGAGAGGAGACAATATAGTAGACATACTAAAAAGAAATGAAACCAAATGGATTTATTCATTAAAAACTTTACAGCCATTGGGACTTAATGTAGATATTGAGCTTAATGTATTTTTATAGAAATATCCCCCCTTCTTCACTTTTATCTTTTAGCTCTATGTTGTATGTTCGTCTTCAATGTTGTCCTATTTTTTTATTATATTATTTTTTATTTATTATTTTTTGTGAAACCACATGTTTTAACATTGGCCCATGAGCTTACCGCTCTTTTCGGCCATTTTTATGATGACCACTTCCGTTTTTTTTATTGGTTAATAAAGTTTTCCCTATAAAAGGAAGTAACCAGAGAGAAGGAAACTATCGTTGAAAAAGTACCTAGGCAGGTACGAAACGCGTTGGACCCCTGAGATAGTGTGGAGGAAGAACAGTGGAGCATTACTGGACTACAACTTGACGATCTTCCTGACTTGTTGACGTCATCCTGTGCCGCTGCTCACAACCACCGCTACCCCACTTACACTTCATGCAGCTTCCTGTGCAGTGCAGGCAATTCAACACGCTGCCAGCACTAGAAGCCACAGATTAAGGTAGGGACAGCTAGGTCGCATTGGATTTAACATACCACTGCACGCTTGCTTGGACCTGCCATCAATTTTTCCTAAAAGAGCTTAAACATATGGTTTCAGTGTTTTATGTTTGTTCATTTGTTTGTTTGTCCATATAATTTTTTTTTTTTTTTTATTAATTTTTTTTGTTTTCCCTGATCTAGTTTTAACAAGCGCTCGTTTTCCCTTTCCATTCTTGATGTTTTTTAATTGAGCAGCTGTATAGACATACCTAGCGCAGTTCATTTATTTTTATTCAGTACACAGGTGAAGGCTCCTCCTTGCTATAGCAGTGATGTAGGGATGCATTACTATAGGTGAAAGGATGTGTTACTGGAATGGTGAGATGGAAATGGAAACAGTAAATATCTAAGGCCTACCCGGGTGAAACTGGGTACATCAGCTAGTATATATAAATATAAATATATATATATATATATATATATACAAGACAATCAGTGCGCTTCAATAAAATGAATACCACATTTCCTTGAGACAAGAGAAATGTTCTGTTTTAAACAAATGATTGCATAATAGTCACTTGGAATTCCTCCTATATAGTGGAATAAAGCAAAGATCCCAGAGATGAGATGGATCAGCGTCTTCCCCAAAAACCTGAATCCAGCTGGGGGTAAACACTAAAAGTAAAACAGAGGCAGGTGGCGCCACATAGTGCTTTAAAAGTATAACAGTTTTTATTGTAATCTTCCCAATAACCAATTAAGTGTACCAGAAAGGGCGGTCTTACACCACCGCAAGTGTATACAGCATATAACGAAGGAACAAGGGCAATCACTAGCCGCTGACCTGGACTTCTCCAAGAGGCTGTCTGGGAGCTTGCTTCCGACCACGATCTTAAACGCCAAGCCTTGCCCCTTCCGGTTTCATCACTCAGACTTCGCCAGGAGGCTGGCTGGCATTAGGCAAACATCTCTTTAAATAGTACTGGCCTCATTGAAAGTACTGGCCTCATTATAATATCCACAGCTGTAATTAATTGCATTGTAATATTGCAAACAACTACAAAGTACATAAAATAATGAAATCAATAACAGAAACAATACATTGTATCTACCACATATTGCTACAAGATGTCATGTTACGAACCAAGTTTAGCCTAAACACAGAAAATATGAAAGAATATAATTTAGCACATAAAATACAATAAATGTAACTTAGCACATAAAACACCATATACAAACAATTTATATATTTAATTACAATTCCTATAAAATTTTGCTAGACATAATAAAATACACACGTATATATAAAAACCATCACAAATATATATAAAAAACAATCTTAAAATGGATCACATAAAGACATCTATACATAACAAGTGTTTTCATGTTATTATCTCAGAGATTTTATTTATTATTTCTAAATAAAAAGTGATCCCACTAAAGAAATCCTTAGTGAATTTAAAAAAATACATGATAAAAGGGAGAGACACTATGGTTATTATGGAAGAGGAATATAAATATTTATATAATGCGTGTCCATGTTTAGCAACAATTAATTATCTGCCCAAATTACATAAAAATCGGGATGTGTCGCCTGGCCACTCAATTGTGTTTGGTATAGATTCACTTACATCTAGAGTATCAGAATATATTGACATTATTTTAAAGCCATATGTGCCATTATTGATAACATATATTAAAGATTCCACACATGTTCTCCAATTATTAAAAAACTTTAAATGGGAGGACAATTATTCCTGGGGAACAATAGATGAACAAACATTATATACATCAATTCCTCATCAAAAAGGGATAGAAAGTATAGAAAAATTGCTATTGGCAGATTCTTCAGTTGATCGCTGTAAAATATTATTTTTGTGTGAATGTTTGGAATTTGTTTTAAAGCGTAACTACTTCACATTCCTAGATGAATTTTATATACAAACGTGGTTGTGCGATGGGGACCATCTGCGCACCGAGTCTAGCTAATTTATATATGGGAGAATTGGAAAATAAATACATTCTGGCTAATAATCCCTTTAAGGATAATGTTATACTGTTCAAATGTTATATTGACGATATATTAGTCGTATGGCGAGGCACTGAAAGCCATTTTGAAGATTTTGTATCCTATTTAAATATTAATGAATATAACCAAAAATTTACGTCTAATTTCCAAGAAGAAAAGATCGAGTTTCTGGATTTAATATTGAACACGGAAAATTGTATAAATAATGAGGTGGAAACATATACGTTTTTAAACAGGTAGATAGTAATAGTTACTTGGATTCTCAAAGTTGTCATCATAACAAATGGAAGAAAAATCTGCCGTTTTCTCAGTTGATAAGACTTAAGGTGCCCATCTACTTAAAGATCTGAAAACTACTGCACAATTACGACAATGTAAGCGTGCAGTCGTTTGTCAGTCTGTGATGAGCCTGCACTGAACGAGCAGTCGTTCAGTGCAGGCACATCAATCATCTTGAAACATGCTGAACCTGACGATATCGTCAGGTTGACCAGCATGTTTGCAAGATGATAGATGTCTAAGCGACCAGCGGGCACGCTCATCGCTGGTCGTTTTAGACACTTTTGCAAATGATTTGCAAACGATTTATGAACGATTGAACGATAACTATATCATTATCGTTCAATCGCTCAAATAAATCGTCTAGTAGATGGTCATCTTTAGACGTAATTGCAACACCTTGGACAGATTTGATGAGCTTTGTGAGATATATAAAAACAGGTTCCTTGAAAAGGGATATTCTCAATCACTTATCATATCAGCCATAGCCAGAGCTAGATCTTTAGAGAGAGAGATTCTAATTGCCTATAACAAGGAAATAGATAAACAGAATGGATCTGACCAATTGAAATGTGCTTTTGTCACTCAATATAATAGTTCTCATAAATAATTAAAAGGAGTATTGAATTAATACTGGTATATCATTAAAATTGACCCAGTATTGTCGTCTGTTATGTCAGAAAGACCTGAAATCATATTTAAAAGGGCTAGAAATTTGAAATCTTATCTGGCACCCAGCACTTTGCCAATATTAAAAGAAGTAGGAATTGATAATCCTTCATTTTTAGATAGGGTTGATGGATTTTCTACATGTGGTAAATGTAAAGTGTGTGTACATGGATTAAAGGGGAAGAAAAAGTTTTGTGACATAAAGGGTAAAGAATATAAAGTTAAAGGTTTTATTAACTGTAATACCACCTTTGTAGTATATTTATTAAGTTGTGGTTGTGGTAAATATTATATTGGTAAAACCAAAAGAGCTTTAAAAATTAGGATATTAGAGCACTTGCGAAATATAAAAAATAAGGTAGAGAACCACAGTGTGCCCAGACATTTTAAAAATTGTCAGAGGAGTGATTCCACCTCCCTATAATTTATGGGATTAGAGCATATAGGAATAGACAAAAAAAAGGTGGTGATCGTGAAATATTCTAGCCCAAAGAGAAACCTTTTGGGTTATCACGTTGTACCCTTTGGGGTTAAATGACGGGTTTGAAATTACCCCTTTTTTGAGATATTAAATTATTTCCTTTTTTCCCCTTTTGTGTCATATCTGTTTTTACATTGCGTGTTTTTATAAAATAATTTTTTGTATTGTTGTTATTTTATAGGTTTGCTATTGGACCATTTAAAGAGACAGTGGACCTCATTCAGAGTCGGTCGCAAGCGCTGAGCGCTCGCAACCGGCTTGATGTTTTGGTCCTGCGCACGCGCAGCGGCCGCACTGCGTGTGCGCAAGCCCCGGAGCGAGAGAGAAACTCTCTTGCTCCGGAGCTCACTACAAAAGGGCCGCTGTCGATGTTGATCGACAGCTCGGCCCGTTTTGTAGGCGGGGCGGGGGGTCGTTTCACAAATGGAGGTGTTCCTGACGGAATGCTTACCGTTTTGTGGGCGGCCGCATTGACATCAGCAGTGATGTCAGTGGGGAGTTTCCTGCTCGATCAGAGCAGGAAGCTCCCTGGGGGTTGCGGTTGCTGAGACCCAACCTTAGGGTCTCGTCACAAGCCCCGATGGTCGCGATGGTCTGGACCATCGTGACCATCACCCTGGTCGGTCGCTAAGCTGTGGGTGGTAACCCACAGCTTAGCTAGCGACCAGGAGGCCGCACTAAAAAAAAGAAGCGGCTGCCCTCATTCAGAGAGAGCGATCGCTTCTTGTGACCGCCTCTGAATGAGGGCCAGTATGTGTTCTCTCGGCACCCTTGGCTATTAAATCCTGGCCAAGCCAGCCTTACACATTGGTAAGCCTATTACAAAGCTAGACCTCAGAACGGTGCTTCCCAAAATAGTCCAGTTGCAGTTTACAATTAATTCAAAGGGATGAGACCAATCGTCTGTAGAGCTTACTTGTATCTTAAACTGTAAAGGTGTATACACACGTAACGATTTTGTAACCAATGATTATCTATCAGATTATCTGTCAGATTTTCTGTCAGATTTTCCCTTGAAAAGTGAACAATTTTAAGAAGTGTAATGAACGATTTTTGCAACGATGAAATGTTCCTACCCTTAATGAAAATCGTTATGTTGGTCAGTCTGAAATGAACTACAAACTACAAACAGGAGCGCGCTTGAACGATTTTCATTCATTGTTATAACTCAGGAACTGAACAATTTTTTGAACGATTGAACGATAACGACATCCAGTGCCGGAGGGGGGGTGACAGGGGCAGTCGTCCCTGGGCCCCCACTCGTAAAGGGCCTCCACACCTATCGAGGTTAACGTGCTCCGGAGGAAACGGAACCAGTTCTGCCTCCTCCGGCCCACCTCAGTCCGGCGCTTAGAGAGAGTCAATTTACCGGGTGCCCGCAGGTAGCCAGCGGGCATCCAGCTCTCTCCCCTCAGCAGCAGCCAGAATCGGAGCTCACTCATGAGTCCTGACTTCCGGCTCACGCAGTGTGCACTATGGGAGAGACGTCATGACTACTGGGGGCAATGTTCGGGGGGCATTACTACTGGGGGCAATGCTCGGGGGGCATTACTACTGGGGGCAATGCTTGGGGGGCATTACTACTAGGGGCAATACTCAGGGGGACATTACTACTGGGGGAAATACTCGGGGGGGCATTACTACTGGGGAAATACTCAGGGGGCATTACTATTGGGGGCTCTACTTGGGTGCGGTGCATTACTACTGGGGCACTACTACAGGGGGCACTATTACAGAAGGAGCATTACTATTGGGGGCACTAATACAGGGCCATTACTACTGGGGGCATTTATACAGAGGGCTCCACTACAGGGGGCATTACTATTGGTGGCACTACCACAGGGGGCATTACTACTGGGGGAGCACTACTAATGGGGGCATTACTATTCGGGACTCTACTACTGGGGGCATTTATAAAGGGGACATTACTATTCGGGGCACTACAATAGGGGGCATAACTACTGGGGACATGACTACAGGTGGCACTACTAATGGGGGTATTGAATAGGCACTGCATAAGGGGCACCACTCCTGGGACCACTACTACTCTGGGCTCTGCATATGAGACCCTACTACTGTGAGCACTGACATTACTGGGGGCACTGCATAAGGGGCACCACTACTGTGGCCTCTGCATAAGGTCCCCATTGTGTATGCCCCCAGTTTGTCCACATTTAATAGGGGCCCCCACATGTTTGTTGCCCAGGGGCCCCCACAGACCATAATCCGGCCCTGATGACATCGTTATAGTTAAATCGTTCAAAAAATCGTTTAGTGCTTGCTATATGAACATTACCATGGTTTACTCTGATTCTCCTCTAAATGGCTGCCTGATACTCCACTGTTAATGGTTCATTGTCCAACAATCAAACACAGTTTTACTGTGTTCATAAGAAAACTGTACAGCCTGTGCAGTATCTGACTCCTTACTCCTGTCTGACATCCAAATTTGTTTTATCAGTTCTAGGTGTTGTTGTGTCAGCCAAAGTTAAAGTAAACAGGTGCTGTAGGAATCTAAAAATTATTGTAGAGTATGTGGAGGTCTCAGCTATTTGGGGATGCAGGATAAATATAAAAAACACACATAATTAAGTCAAACCTATAGGGAAACATTTTAAACACACCACTAAATCTAATTCTAGCACCTATAAAATGTCTGTTTAATAATTCTAACAGAAGATTGTCCTGTTTGTCACTAAAGCACAATGACAACCCCTCCAGAATATTCTAAAAAACACATACGTTCTATTTCAGACACAACCAACATATACCAACAACTCTGGTCTGATGGAAAAACTACACTGTGCTCCCAATCATTAAGAAGGAAAAGCTGTCTAGTTTAGTTTATAGATGTGCATAATATGTGTATATGGAATGGGTATGTAATGCCGGCTGTCGGGATGCCTCCTGTCAGAATACCGACAGCAGCATCCCGATGGTTGTTATCTCGACAGGGGTTGGGTAAGTATACATTCCCTCCCCCATTCTCCCCTAACCCTAACCCTCCCTTCTTGTAGCCTAACCCTAACCCTCCCCATTGGTGCCTAAACCAAAACCCCTTGCTGCCTAAACCTAACCCTCCCCCCTTAGCAGGGGCACCGAGAGGGGGGGGAGCGGTACAAATTACCTGGGCCAGGCTTGCTGCAGGGGCCCGGCGGGGGCCTGGGTCCGACACCACTCCCCCTCCCTCTTAAGTCACAGCAGCCCAGCACATGCTGCTGTGTGCTGGGCTGCACTGGGAGATTGTTCGTAGCTGCTAAAGCAGCAGCCAAAGCAGTCTTCTATGCCTATGGGGGGGGGATCACACTGTTCACGCCCCCATTGGCTGAGCTCCAGGCTGAGGGGCAAACAGCGCCCCCCTCCCCAGCGCACAGTGCCGCTTCGGGGCGTTGAAATAATAATTTTTTTTTCAGTTTGTTTTCTAAGGGGGCATAGCCACGCCTCTCGTGATTAGGCCACGCCCATGTCACATGGGCCCTGCACTGCTCTCGTCGGCCCTGCTCCTTAGTGCCTAAGCTTAACCCCCTAATGGTGCGGCTAAAGCTAAGGGCACCCCAGACTTACCTCGTTTAGGCTGGTGTCGTTCAGCTTTCCGGTATCGGGATTAAGATAGGCGTCGGTATTTCAACACCTATCTTAAGTCCCTTGACTGGATCTCGCTGTCGGTATTGAGAGCCGCTGGTCTCATATCTACATCCCGTGTATACAGTTGTATATAAATATAAATGCTCTGCAAACGCAGGTTTTTCCTCAGCGACATATTGCAATGTTAATACGTTTTGTTAGGCTACACTTTTCTGCAGCATATAAATTTTGAAAAGTGGACAGGTAGAATTTAATTCAAACAAATCAGTTTCTTTTTTGTGTCTGACTATTAACATGACATAAAACATTTAATTACTTGGATTAATTATTGCCCTGAAACTAAAATGAAACTATTAAATGTGTGTCTCTCCATGTCAGTGCCACATAGATCTGTCTTGGGGTGTAGCCACTGTCTGATTCATGATTGCTTTATGCCTCAGCATGTTGGAAAGAAAAATATTGAGTTTGGCAAAGTTGCTATAGTTACTGTATCGAGGGTTGCAGCTGATAAGTGTTACGATTGTTATACTTACATGTATGCTTCAAAATGAAAGTATTTTACGTGATCATGTAGACCTAGATTCTAATATAGGAAAACCACAGAGGACAATTTTTAAAACAGCATCATTTTCTAGTTTACAAGTTTAATTCTCTTACCTTGTAAATGGTGAAAAGTGTAGAAAAAAATGGTAAATTAACAAATTGTAAAATACAAACTTTTACCCCTTTTACACCAGAGCTAAAACACGGGTTATTGCAGGTTTAACCCAGGTAGCTCCTTGATGTAAAAGGGGACAGGGTTGGATTCCCTGGTCGAGTGACCCAGCAATCCAACCCAAGTGAGTTGCAGGATTTAACACGAGAATGACCTGTGAAACCCTGCAGTGTAAACGGCGCTATCTGGGTCACGCATTCCGGCTTCAGTTGTGCTTGGAGATGATGTCATCTCCAAGCATCCATTTCCACGCCGGAAGAGCCGGGTCACTGCAGACTCAGCTCCGGTGTGAATAGCGCCGACCAAGGATATTCCCGAGTCGGCGCCAGCTAAATTTTGGGTCTGTTCCGGTTTGGAACCCTGTTCCAACCTCCAGGTCAGACCCGGAATTTAGGTATAAAAGCAGTAATATATATAATGAAGCTAATTAAAAAAAATCTAATGGGTTCTATAAGAATGACTTGCTTAACCCAACATGAACTTGCTCTAAGAAAAATATACCCTGTAATCAATAATTAGAATATTAGAGGAGAGCATTATTCTCTCTGGCCATGAATGGATTTGTGGGCAGGGATAATAGCTCCTTGGTTAGAGCAGAAGGAGAGGACAATAAACACCTTGGTGAGAGGTTTTATGTTTTTTATTATTGTTTTGTTTCTAATAATTACCCAGATGCCACCACTCTGGATCTTGCATGCTTTATGAACATGTTGAGTTTAAAACTCAGCTACAATGCAAACCTTTCCAAATGTTTGGTCTGTGCCAAATTCGACCATTGCTTTTATTGGTGATAGCATTTTGTTGCTCCTTCCACAGTGGCAGCCAATGAATGATCACTCGAGAAGGAGCAAAGGGAACTCTATACCATAAGAAAGCACTGATGATAGAATTCCTGCACTCAGAGGAGAACTCAGTGGTACAAGGGAACAAATAAATGATAGGTTCCGGGCTAGAGTCTGTTTATTACAATATCCATCACATTTGGGTCTACTTTTTGCTTTGGGCATTTGGATTGGAGTCTACTCTCTGCACCAGCCACCAAAACATAGTTTTACTTTTTTTTACTAGTCACCGGGGATGTTGTCTGTTTTTGCACTAGTCACTGGGCATGGGGTCTGCCCTCTACACTAACCACGAGGCATGGGGTCCACTTATTAAACTATTCACCAAGACTCTGACTTGCTTTCTACTCTATCCAACAGCATTTATTTATTTTTTTCTATAAGGTGACCCCGAGACACATTCTAAACTAGCCAGTTAGACTCAGGTCTGCCTTCTATATTAACCATTGGTGTCAATCATTTACATTAACCAATATCTTCTACATTAGCCAGGTCTGAATTTTACACCAGGAATCAGGACTTAAGTGTGCCTTCTACACTAACTACCAGTACTGTAGACTTCCTTCAAAACCAGCTACAAGGACTGAGATCTGCTTTAGATACTGGTTAACATTGAACTTGTACTCAATAATGTTATCTGTCCAAATAAAAAAAAATGTAAAACATAAAAACATTTTTGAGAATGATCTTGCAACATTCTATCATTTATTTTAATATCTTTAAGGCCAATGAACCGCGACTGTGAACTTTGAACCACTACCAAAAGTTTAAGGACCTCAAACCAGCCAAACGAGAGAGTGCTTTAAAAAGTAAAAAGTTTCAAGATGCCCAACATGCAGTACATTGTTTCTTTGTTCTTCATTGGAGCAAGCTCTGTGGGTGCCTGGGATTATGCCGGTGTATATGCTTACTTATTCTTTCTGTGTTTATTATTTACTATTTTAATTTGTTGTTATTTATCCTTTACTTTGAACTAGTGTTTCTACTAAATAGATAACCTGTACTAAAAATAGTATATGTCCTACAAAATGACAGCCATTGAATAGAGCACAAACAAAAACAGGGCCTAATTCAAAGAAGTACGTGAATTTTATATTAGACCTGCGTGTCCGCAGGAGCCGCCCTGCGGATGTGCAGATCTGTTTCTGTGATGTCGCTCACAGTAACCCTAAAGTGACTGCCAGCATTCCAGAAAATGGGGGCGAGAAGGCTCCATTTTCTGGGCATGCCAAAGCCAATAATTGCATCCTTGGACACAACTTCACTGGCATCGGCAGACATCATGAATAACCTGAGGGTTACTCAGACACCCAATTTTCACACAGCATCAGATCACAAAAGCTGACAGTATCCGTATTTTTATTAAGGATGCCTCCAGCGGCTTTTGCATTATTTTGCACAGTGGCTGTGCCTTTAGCATCCATCTCAAAATCAGCCACATAGCTGGGTCAGTAGAGACAGTAATAACTTACTAGCAATTCACAGCTAAAGAAAAAAAACTTTAGAAAATATTAAAACTATTGATTTGCCAGAAAAAAGAGCACATAATAAACATTTGCTGAACAAGAACATAGGCCCTCATTCAGAGCCGGACGCTCTGAGCAGAGCGCTCGCTCTGAATGAGGGCCGTCCTCCATAAAAATGGAGCGTCCTCCTGGATGCTCATATAGCTGTGGGTCACCACCCACAGCCTATACGAGCATGCAGGTTGATGGTCGCGATGGTCTTGACCATCGCGACCATCGCCACTGCGAGCCGGAGCCTGCGGTTGAGTTTCTCAACCGCAAGGCCCGGAGTGATTTTGGCTCTATCAGAGCCAAAATCACTCCCACTGACATCACTAGTGATGTCAGTGGGCCGGCTTCAGACAGTAGGCGTTCCCTTGGGAACGCCCCCGTCAGGGAGGCACGCCCCCGGCACGCCCACCAAAGGGGGCATGCTGTCAATCAACATTGACAGCACGCCCCCTTTGATCAGACACAACGAGCGAAGGAAAGTCCTTCACCCGTCGCGTCTCGCGCATGCGCACGACGGAGCTCCCTCCATCGTGCGCATGCTCAGTGCACACCATCGACCCACTTGCGAGCGGACAGCCGCTCGCGAGTGGGTCTGAATTAGGCCCATAATTAGGACATGTTGTTTCTTTCTTATTTTATTATCTGTTCGTTATAGTGGATGGGGTTCTTAGGGACCACTTCAAGGGTTTCAATCTTGTTATTTACCATGGCCCCAATGGCCGGCAGATGCAATCCAGTATTGAGGCTGCTTAATTATATAGGGAGGAGATCATGCTGCAGCTATTTCAATTATTTATTTTTACATTTTAAACAGTACATTCTGTATGGGATTATTTTATTACAGGCAACAATATTGTGTTCGAAGTATATTACATTACTCGTTGCATGCCTGCAAATGCACATTTCCAATTTTCTTCATGAATAGTTTTTATTGAATGAAGAGGCTATAAAACAATAGAACAATAGCAGTACACAGTGTGCAAGGAACAGGACATGTAATACGTTGAGGGCCTGATTCCGAGATTTACGCTAATGCAAACGCAACTGAGATCTCTAACAGATAGCTGTAGTGAAAATTTGAAAATGTCTACCAAAGCTTTACCGCGCATAGGAACCCCCACTGCTGCCTTCTCATATTCGTCTGATGACGTGGATCAGTGTAAACATTGGGAACATTAGTGCAGATCAGGTAGCAATGCAGCTTGTGAGTGAAGGCTGACCTGTCTGAAACACTCTATCTATCCTAACATGCTAGTTGCTCTCATGCTGCAAAGGAGATTGCAATGGCTAATTTATGCACGCCCATGAAATGGTGATTAAAAGGTCCCGAAATGCCTGAGTTACCCTAGCCACCCCCGTTACCAAATCATTCAATATGCGTAAATATCTGCATTGCGTAAATCTATAAATCAGGCCCTAAATGGAGAAAAAAAGAAAGATATTGACAATATGTCAGAAGGATGAAGAGAAATCTCATAACAATAAATCCACCCCTTCGGCTTCAGTAGTAAATTCGACCCATGTAAACCATTTCATCAATGGCAAGGAGATAGATATAGAATATGGGATGTTTAGTGTCTCCATTAAAAATGCAAACTGAATCTTATAAACAATCTTACACATGGAAGGTGGACAAGAGTTTTTCCAAAACTGGGCTATAGCAGTTTTGTTCGAGATTAAAATATGCACCAATACATAGCACTTAGATTTGGGTAGTTCAGGATGGTAAGCGAGGGGGAGGTTGTAATCTAACACTTAATACTTTATATACCAGGTTGAACACCATATGCAATAAGTGTCTAATGGAAAGAAACACTCAGAATATATGAAAAATATCACCCACCTCCTTGGAATTACACTAGCAGAATTTCAATTGTGCAGGCCATATGGTGTATAGCCGGGCCAGGATAAAGTACAAACGATAAAATATTTTATATTGTAGTTCTAAATGGTTATAACATTTAGATAGCCAAGGGTTGTTAAATAAATGGATTACCAGTGCTGGGGCATGAAGATTGTTTGAAGGTCAGACTTCCATAAAAGTTGAGTTTTGGTCTTGTCTGCAGATTTTTTACCAAGATGACGGCAATACCAAAAACTAATGTGCACCCTGGAGTTGAAATTCAGAAATTCAGATGTGTGCAGTAATCCGCTCAACTCAACCACACTAGTGGTCCAATATCTAATGCGATAATATGTGATTCCGACTGCCAATGAGAGAAAGGGGTTAAAATAGTAGTACATAGAGTTTCTGCTTCACATGTAAGCCTGCTGGAGCACCAAGCTGTGAACTTCAGGTCTGGTATCAAATGAGAGGGTAGGGATAAATATAGACACATTTATCATATCACACCATGTCTTGAGAGAGTCAAGTATGACCCTGCGAATGTTATCAGATGCTCTTCTGGCACCAATGAAGTGAAGCCCACCTGGATAAGCAATTAGCCATAAGTTTGGTATACATTTTTATATCTGAATTAAGGAGAGCAATGGGTTGGAAAATTTGACAGGTTGCAGGGTCTTTCCCCCAGTTTGGGTAAGGTAATGACTTGAACTTCTAACATCTTAGGGGGGGGAAGCACCCTCTTGGGAAGCAGAATTAAACAGTGTAACAAATATGGGCGTTACAGATCCTGGAAAAAAATTATAAAAGGAGTTGGTGAATCCATCCAGACTAGATGCCTTACCAACTGGCAGAGCCTTGATAGCATCAAGAATTTCCTGTTCAAAATATAGGGCATTAAGGGAGACTAAATCATCTTCCACTTTGGGTGGGAGGGTGGAGGTCATGGAAAAATGTTTGAACGAAGACATCAGTCATTGAGATGTGAAGTTATCAAGGTACAGGTTAAACAGGGAAATGTAATAGTTGGCAAAGACATTAGTATGTCTATTGGGTCATTATTTTCTTACCTTATAGGGATAGAATATTTCTAATTATATTCATTGCTTGACTCAAACATACTTTGTGAGCTAGAAGCCTGATGGGTTTGTAGTATAGGAAGGTTATAAAATGTCTGTTGAAGTTCTGTATGAGCACTTTTCATGTGGGATAGAAATATCTTCTGGAGCTGGTTCCTAATAGTCACTTGCTCTCTTTTAAGGAGGCCAGTAGGTTGAGCTCAGTGAAGGGTTTCCACCTGTGCTAAATGTAATTCCAGTTCAGATTTCTGGTGTAGGTACTGTTGGTGAAGATGAGATCCCATTTGAATGACCACTCCACAGCTTTAAGGGTACATCAGTAAGTTGAAATGGAAGTTGGTGGTTTGATAGGAAGCAAGAGTGTCTGTTGATGATTGAGTAGCCTCAGATGAGGACAGTAAGTATTCTATGAAACACCAAGGTCTAGGGGGTGGGGTGGGTAGGTCAAAGTTAGCTTCATCCCAAGTCCAAATAACAGCTGCATGGCCAGACCAGGTTATGGTGATGATATGGGACTTGCAAGAGTGTTGAAGCATCCATTTATGTAATAAAAATACTATTTAAGATGGGAGTATGACGAATGTACATGAGATAAATATGTGTAGTCTTTAAGTGGGACTGTAACTACCAGACATCATAAAGGATGTTCAAACACAGAGTGAAAATAAAGATATTGGATGGGTGCACACACCTACAAAATGAAAACATAATCTTTGTTGGATATACATTAAAATGCCATGAACAAACAAAATAATAATAGATTGCTTGTAATAAGCAAATATGATTTCAAACCATTTCCAATGCAAGCGAGATATAAAATGTAGATTATAGAAAGTGAGAAAAGAAGTGAAAAAAAAGTGTTTAAAATAGCTGCCCCTTGTCCTCACAGAAGGTCCACAATGAATAACAATAACAGTGTCTCCTTGCAATATTATATCCCTTGCCGGGATTCTGCTGTCGGGATTGAGAGGCCTCCGGTCTCATAACTACATACCGATGTAACCAATGTCTATAACAAGAGTGTCTCATATATTGTAACAGCAGTGAATTGTTAGCTTGGGTACTGTGTAGCAATCAGTTCTGCCAGCACCCACAATTATATCTGTGTAGCAGTGTAATCTCTTGGAAATGCTATGGGCCATATTCAATTTGGAGCAAAAAGTCCTTGCCGGACTTTTCATCGTCATTGCAGGTTGCAGGGTCCAAAAAGTATCGCTCTCATCCCCACGTATCCCCGGATTCAAATCAAAATTAGCAAAACCGGGACCCGACAAAAACAAAAGCAGCGAAAAGTGCTGTCATTTTTGGTGAAATCAGCCTGACACCCCCCAAAACACATGGGGGTTCACTATGTGTACCCCCGAATAGCCCTGCTAAAGGTATTTGGGGTCTTTAAATGGACTCAATAGGTGCTACTGTATTTAGCATCTTTTGGAAAGTGGTGAAGAATAGCATTTAGCAACTTTTTTTTTTGTTTGTCCCCAAAATGAAAGTATCTGTTTTTGGGGTGTCCTGTGGTACTTTTAAAAAAAACATTTTGACACAGAATACCTTTGGGGGTCTGTCCAAGGGGTGCAGGGTGGTTTTTAGAAGTTTGTACCCCAAAACCCCAATTCTGCACTTTTTTTCGACACCTATTCATAGGTGATACTTTATCACTGGGTTCGAACCACTGACTTTCCGCACTGGCGAAAAGTCAGGAAAATTGAATACGGGGATAAGTGAGAAATGCAAAAATGACATTGTCGGTGAAAAAGTATTGCCGATAATGGCCTTTCGCAGCTAATTGAATATGGCCCAAAATATGGGTTATGACTAGATTGTTATGCTCTATAATAAAGCTCTCTACACTCAGTAATATCTTGAAATATTGGTTCTGGAGTTATGCTCAATACCAGATATATGGGCTGTAATTATCACATTATGCTCTGTATGAGAGTTGTATTAATCCATTAATTTATTGTGCATCGTTTATGTCCAAGAATTATGTTCTGTATCAGAGTTATATTATTCTAAATCTCCACTCATCACTACCAATATTCTGCTATGTTTCAAAGCTGTGAGCTATGATCACAATGTTATGTGGACTATGACAACAATGTTGTAGATCGTATCAGGGCTGTGTCTGCCTCACGGCTCACAATACATGAGCTCTGATTACAATATTGTGTCCTTTAACATAATAATCCTAGTGTTATATACTTTATTGAAAGCTTCAAAAAGCAGCCAGTGAAATGCGCATCAGCATCCACCGCTGCCTTGCTCTCATGTCCACATGATAATGTTGTCTTGCATATAAAATTAATACTGTTGTACCAATATTATACTGATTACAAGCGCTAGTACTGGCATAAGACCTGATACGATTTATGTAGTTGCCACATGTACACTGGCAAACTGAAGATCTAATACAAATTAGCTGCTGTCAATGAGAACAGTGATTGCAAGACTTGTACAAACATAAACGTAACCGTAGTAAATGCCACTGGCACCGATATCCAGTAGAGCAGACATAGGAGTGACTTTAGGGAACATGGTTTTGTAATTTGCTCAATCTACAGAATGCATGCTGATGCGCCTTTCACTGACTGATTTTTGAAGCCTTCAATAAAGTGTATAACTTTAGGATTATTATGTTAAAGGACGCAATATTTATTTGTAATCAGAGCTCATGTATTGTGAGCCGTGAGGCAGACACAGCCCTGATACGATCTACAACATTGTTGTCATAGTCCACATAACATTGTGATCATAGCTCACAGCTCTGAAACAGAGCAGAATATTGGTAGTGATGAGTGAAGATTAGAAACATATAACTCTGATACAGAATATAAATCTTGGACATAACCAATGCACAATAAACTAACGGATTAATACAACTCTTATACAGAGCATAATGTGATTGTGAGGTTCTGAATTTGTTGTGGACCTGGGGTGGTGATAGGAGCAGACACAGAAGCAGACTTAAATGAAAAAGTGGAGTTTTTAATAAGTGACTTAGAAGACATGGGAATGGCAAATGAAAAACTCCAGGTATAGCACTAAAGTACACTTGATAACTGTAATGGGGTTAATGAGAAAATGTCCAGATAGTGACAGGCAGGAACAGTCCAGTATACAAGTATGGTGAGCTGAAAACAGAATGTAGGTATGATGAGCTGTAAATGAATGCAGGTTTGGTGAGCTGTAACTGATGCAGGCAGAGGTAGTGAAGTCCAGCTGGGAGTGAAATGAAGCAAGGTGCAGGGAAACAGCAGGTTCAGGTAATCAGGCTGGTGAGAAGGTATATGGAGGGTGCAGGGTAAGTCTAGCAGGTTGGAGCAGGCAAGGTTCAGGCTAGAAGCAGATTACAAGTAGGCAGGTAAGGCACAGGTACTCTCTCTCAGCCGCAGCTGAGAAACACATTGCACTGGCAAAGGAAGGACGGCTCTGGACCTCCTAAATACTCAGTGCCATGCTGTGACTGGCTGGAATGAGCACATGACCTACCAGGATTGGACAGCTGGAATCACATAGCCGCAGGCAAGATTGGTGGCACCCATGCCAACGGAACGGAAACACCACCAGACCTCACCAGGCCTAGTGGCAATGTGCCTGCACAGAATCATGCGCAGCCAATGCCCCTCGCCAAACATCAGCACCGCTGCCAGAGAGCCCCCGTCATAACGACCTCACAGGTAATACCCGGTGACTACCATGCCGAGAAACCCTGGCCGTGACAGTGATAATTGCAGACCATATACCTGGCATTTAGCATAACTCCATAACCAATAAATCAGGATATTATTGAATGTAGAGAGCTTTATTACAGAGAATAACAATTTAGCCATAACCCATATATAGCATATTGGTTGACAATTCCAACTGTGATATTGGGTTCAACATTACAATCAAGTACAGTTTGGACATACAGTATAACATTATTTGAGTCATACTCCATACAGAGTTTGCTACTAGGCAAATACAGCCCTAAAAAAATATATAAGGTTGTAGTCATAAACCATAGGATACAATATTGTGGTCATAACCCAAATACAGTCTGCTACTGGGCGAACATAGCTCTAATATGGTGTATAATATTGTGGTTAGATCCCATATGGTGTAAAACTATAGCTCATGGTTATCAGAGTACTAGAGAAATATAGCTCTTACACAGAGCATATTAATATAGATGTACAGAATTACATTAGCATTACTGTAAAACAATTCACCACATATATAAATAACATTTTGTCCTGTGATTTGAATAGTAAATGAAATAATACAAATAGATAAGAGAAAAAAACTGTTTAATCCAAGAGATTACACTGCTACACAGATATAATTGTGTGTGCTGGCATAACTGATTGCTACACAGTATCCAAACTAACAATTCACTGCTGTTACAATATATGAAACACTCTTGTTATAGACATTGGTTACATCTTATATAATAGTGCAAGGAGACAATGTTATTGTTATTCATTGTGGACTTACTGTGAAGACAAGGGGCAGCTATGTTAAACACTTTTTTTAATCTTTTCTCACTGTCTATAATCTACATTTTATATCTCGCTTGCATTTCAAATGGTTTGATATCATATTTGCTTATTACAAGCAATATATAATACTATTATTATTTTGTTTGTTCATGGCATTTTAATGTATATCCAATAAATATTTATGTTTTCATTTTGTAGGGAAATTGTATGTGCACCCATCCAATAACTTTCTTTTCTCTATGTGTTTGAATATATGTACTCTAGCTTTTGGAAAGCCCCATCTGTTGAAAAGGAAATTGGTGATTAACATTAGTAGGAGATCTCCATGGATTGGTATGGGAAGTATAATCTATTTCTTTTCTGATCATAAAGGTCATACTCAGCTAATAGATTCTGTATAGACATAGAGGAAACTACACAGGGTTCACAAGCTGTAGAGAAGGGCACTGGGGACTTGTCTAGTTTGGGGTCTGCAACCAGGCTAAAATCACTCATTATAATTAACAGCTTGAACAGCCTTAAAAACCTACAGAAAAAAAGCTGAATTTGGTGAAAATTGGGCATACACAAACTTCTTACCCTGAATTTGATCAGCTAGGATGAGATATTAGACATTCTTGTCTTCAGTCTTATAGGCAAGAGTGAAGATTGCTACCACATGCCATTTGAAGAGACCATTTGCATAGTACGCAACTGGAAATTCAGCATCTCTTAAGATATGGGATGCTAGGGAGGAAAAATGAGTCTCCTGAAGGGCCACTACTTTAGCTTTATGACAATAACATTATGCCAAAGCCAACCTGCATTTATTCATAAAGTTGAGACCATGAGCATTTAGAGAATAAACTTAACAATAAGGTTGTGTAATAGGAAACACATGGGAGCCAGGTGTAAAACAATAGAATAACTGAAATAGTCCTAGAACTGGGGCTACCGTGTTTGTTGTTATTGAGGTAGGTAGATGGCAAAACAGAAACCATGGGAAGAGTGGCTCGTATTAAGAACCACCCATACAGTAACCTAGTAATCAAAATCAACATGTAAAATGAATAATAGTAAGAAGTCTCAGCAAAACCTTGGATAGTCTGAAAAGAACAATGACTCAACAATGTCGCAGAAATAGATGACAGGACATCACAATATCCAGAAATAATGGAGGAAAAATCTGTAGAGGTCTAAACGCAAAGACAGCAGGCACCAGCAAAGTGTGCCACCTGTGGAGCTTTAGCCAGCGGATATACGGGCTAGGAGCTCACACACCAGTGGTGCCCTGAAGATCTGCATTTGCAGATGCACGATGCACACTTTTCCACTTTTCAAGTATAAAATGAAGCTCAGTCTCCACCAGTTCTTGAGAGAGAAATGCATTCGTACTGTAAGTTGATGATGAGTAATGTAATAAAAAGCTTCAAAGACAAAAAGGGGGACATATAATCAAAACAGTCCCTATGTCCTGTCAGTCCCTTAATTAATGTAAACCATAATTGAGGCTAAAATGATCAGTATCTTAGTATAAAAATGGAAATGTTTATTTCATTGAAAGGTGGTACTAAAGTGGTATGAATTTGTATAATGCACTTTTTAAAGATTTTTACATCTCTGTACTTATAATAAATAGTGTAATTTTACTTTGCGGAGGCTGCTCTGAGTGTGGAGAGGAGGTGTGCAGTGCAGTATGTGCTCAGCAGAACATTGAGATGCACAGATGCAAACAAAGATATTTTGCAGAATATAATAGGTCTACTTTATAAATTACTTCTACTATATTTGGTATGTGCTACACATTTATCAATTTTGCTGTATCATAAGAAATTGGCTTGAAAGAAAGCAAACGATGCAAAGATATCAAATTAGAGCACAGGTTCTCAAATTTGCTCCTCAGGATCCCAAACAGTTCATCTTTTCCAGGTCTCCTCACAGAATCACATGTAATATTGGGCCTGATTCAGAGCCGGTCGCTATTTGCGGTCGTTCGTTCAACAAAAAGGGCTATTCAAATGAACCGTTCGCTCTTTGCGGTCTGTTGATGCCTCTATGTCTGAAGGAGCGTACAAAACTTGCGGTTGTAATTTTGAAAAAGACGCCCCCTGGCTGCTCGCACCATACGTCATGTCCGCTATTTATTAGATTAATCAAGTACATCGAACAGCGTATGAACTGCTCGCTATTCTTGTGGCTGGTGTTTGCTACCACAAATTTGCAAGCAGCTCTGACTATAAAATAACCCAGTGACGTGGTCAATGACGCTGCTGTTTTAATTATGCACACCCATAAAACGCCCGTTTTGACCTTTAAGCACGCCTGCGTTCTGATTTCCACTCCCCATTTTCAAGCACCTTCCCCTGTTACCACCCACATACGCCCCCTTCCTGTCACTCATATTAGCAGGCATTCGCTATTTAGCGAACAAACGATTTTCAGCCGCACTGACTGGTTCGCGTATGCGTATTACGATCCGTACGCATGCGCAGTTGGGCAAACATCGCTCGGAGCGAACGAGAGGCCGCTTACGAGCGGCTCTGAATCAGGCCCATAATTAGCTCCACTTGTGGGTCTTCTAAAATGTGTCAGTGAGTAATGAATACACTTGTGCACCTGCTGGGTGACCTGGAAAACATGACCTGTGTGGGGACCTGAGGACCGAGTTTGAGAACCACTGAATTAGACAATTGAATTGCAAGAGAATGAATAAAAAATTGTAATGGTATTTATACTTTAGTATCAGTATATATATTTTTTACACTGGTACACAGGCAGGTTTCTGTCATCTTACTCCGGGTAGACCTTGTCATCTTCCCCCAGGTAGACCTTGTTTCATCTTCATCCGGGTAGACCTCAGATATTTACTGTTTCCATTTCCATCTGACCACTCCAGTAACACATAGGGCCTGATTTAGACTTGGGAATAGAGAGAGATATCTCTCTCAACTGATCATCTAGGTCACAGGTTCTCAAACTCGGTCCTCAGGACCCCAAACAGTGCATGTTTTGCAGGTCTCTTCACATAATTACTAGTTAGTAGTTAGCTGCACCTGTAGATCTTTTAAAATGTGTCATTGAGTAATGAATACACCTGTGCACCAGCTGGGTGACCTGTAAAAAGTGAGCTGTGTGGGGTCCTGAGGACCGAGTTTGAGAACCACTGATCTAGGTGAAACCGTGCTGCACTGTAGGTGGGGCAGATTAAAAATTTGCAGATAGATTTAGATTTGGGAGGAGTGTTTCCAAACTGACATCTAAATTGTAGAGCAATAATAAAGTTGTGCAGTATTTGTGGGCTACATGCAAAAGCAGCCAGTATTTATCCCACATGTAAAAAAATGTATGTATTTACACCCCTTGCATTGCAATATGGTTTGTTCAGGTTCACAGTTGAGAGAGATATCTCTCTCTATTCCCAAGTCTGAATCAGGCCCACATTCCCCTCTCTCACCTGTGTAGAAATACAATCCCATCCTCACACTTGTAGTAACACATTACCCTCACTCACACCTATAACTTATTCCCCTCCCTCACCTCTGGAGTAATATATTACTTCTGCTCACCCCTGCAGTAACACATTCCCCTCCCTTGCCCATGTTGTAACAAATTCCCTTCCCTTACCCTGTAGAATCACATTTGACATTCCCTCCCTCAACTGTGTGGTAACACATTCCCCTACCTCACCTCACAAGTGATGTCAGTGGGAGAGCTTTCAGCTCTGTTAGAGCCGAAAGCTCTCTGGGGCTTGCGGCAAAGAGACCCTACCATAAGGGCCTCGTCGCAAGCCCGATTGTCGCGATGGTCTTGACCATCTCGACCATCTTCCTATGCAATCGGCCAGGAGGCCGTTCTAATAAAAAAAAAAGACCGTCCCTGATTCAGAGCGAGCGCTCTGTCAGAGCGACTGGCTCTGAATCAGGGCCACAGTCAGCAGCAGGCTAAGTGAAGTTGCTGCTCATTCTGTCAGCCTCAGTGCTGATGTACTGTATGCTGTGTAACACATGAGCACCCCCCCCAGCTCTCTCCTCCCATTCCTTTGAGAGAAGTAAGTGATTTAAGTGAACAAACTGCAGAGCTGGCTGGGCATCGGTACTGAGAATATTGCAGTACCTGGTTCCCACCACCACACCCATTGATGTTACAAATGCACCGCAAGGTACAAGTCACATTTGTCGGCTCCCAGGAGTTATGTGCAGGGGCACCAAGAGCCGCACCAGAGATGGGGGGCCACACGCCCTTAGGGAAAAAAAACATCTTTGCAGAGCCCCTCAGCCTGGCGCATAGCCAGTGGGTGACACAATCAGTGTGATCGCTCTCCTCACAGGCATTGGAGACTGCTGTTAATGCTGCTTAGCAGCCACGAGCTGTCTCCCAGTGCAGCCCAGCACACAGCAGTGTGTGCTGGGCTGCTTTGATCTAAGAGGGAGGGGGGGCGGCGCTCTCCCCCCTCTCGGTGCCCCTGGTTATGTGAGCCCTATAGCTGTAGGAATGAAATTAATTGATGTGACCATGCTTAGCCAGCAGGACTTGATTCAAGATCCACTCGCTAGGATGCGTTCACTCGTAGTTCTCCCATTTTCGCATTGTGCGCATGCGTATGCATCGCAGTGTGCATGTGCGAACCAATGCGAGAGATCGGGAAGCCTTCCCTCGCTGCGCATAGACAGCCCAGCAGAGTGAGTGACAGGAGAAGCCATTTGTGGGTGGTAACAGGGGCTGGACATTATAAACGGGGGAGTGGAGGTGTGAACGCAGGCGTACCTGATCATCTTAAAGCCGTTTCAGAGGCATGCATAATTAAGAGGAAGCGTCATAGTACATGTCACCTGGCTGGTTTTTATACTGAAGTGCTCGCAGTGCTTGCGGTAGGGTATGGTCGGCCTCATGCGCTGCAATCGCATCCGATGGTACCTGATGTACCGATGGTTGCATACACTTCCTGTAGATGACATTCGCAAGTGAGTGTCTTAAGACAGGCTGGTGGGTGTCTGCATACACAGAGCGATTGTACACCAAGACATAGTGGGCGTGCTAATGCCTTGCCGTGAGATCGCCTGCCTTGCTGTGGGTTGGCTGGATTTGCATGAACTGGTGCGTGCCAACTCATCTAGCAAGCAGGTCTGAATCAAGCCTACTGTCTCCAGCTTGCCATCAGATATCTACCCTGCAGGTTTCCATATAGTCAGCAGGACTAAGCCCATGGACAGAGCACTGCTCCTTGAAATCAACATCTAGAGGTCAGCAGGCTGGGTGTCAACTAACCGTGCCTGTCCATCTAGCAGTAGTCCCAGTCCATCTTGTCAGCTGTATGTGCTGGGACCTGTAGTGCCATTGCAGCTTGGGAGCTGACATGTCCTTGGTTGGTGATATATATACTGTATATATATTTTTTTGTATTATTTTATTTAATTTAAAAAAAAATGTAAGCTTTTTATATGTTTGTGCTATACCTGTACCCACAGGGGGGGATGCAGTCAGGAAGCCGATTGTCGAAATGCTGACCGCCGGCTTCCCCACTGTCTAATCCCGGCAGGGGTCTAATGGTAGGTGTTGAGATCCCAACGCCTGTCATTTTACCTACGCCGGGAGCCCGACGCCCGGCATACCGATCAATGGTAAGACGGGCAGCAGGCGTGGACAGCTGCAGGGGGGGTAGGGTTAGGCTAGGGGCTCCTGTGGGGGACTTAGGGTTAGGCACCCCCCTGGGAGGGTTAGGGTTAGGCTAGGAGGGGTTAGGGTTAGGCACCCCCAGGGGGAGGTTAGGGTTAGACACCCCCCTGTGTGACTTAGGTTAAGGCTGCGGGGAAGGGGGGGTTAGGTTTAGGCACCCCTAAGGGAGGGTAAGGGTTAGGGGTGGTTAGGTTTGTAAATCAAGAAATTACGTACCTGTCGGGATCTTCACTGTCAGTGTTCCAGCATCGGGATTCAAACCAACAGACATGTGTCCAGTGGTATTTCATACCAATCCCCCCACAGGGGAGCAAGGGCGGCATTGCATAGTTTTGCCTAGGGCACCTAGATACCTTGCACTGGCCCTGCCCACAGTAGTAGTGCCCCTTGTATGAGTGCCTGCTCTACAATGCCCACAGTAGTAGTGCCCCTTGTAGTAGTACCCCTATACATTTCCCACAGTAGTAGTGCCTTTTGTAGTAGTGGCCACTATACATTGCTCACAGTAGTAGTGCCCCTTATACAATGCCCACAATAGTAGTGCCCCCTATACAATGCCCACAGTAGTAGTGCCCCCTCTGCAATGCCCACAGTAGTCATGCCCTTTGAAGTAGTGTCCCCCATACATTGCCCACAGTAGCAGTGCCCCTTGTAGTAGTTCCAACTCTACAATGCCCACGGTAGTTGTGCCCCTTGTAGTAGTGCCCCCTATACATTGTCCACAGTAGTAGTGCACCCTACACATTGCCCACAGTAGTAGTGCCCCTATACAATGGCCTCAGTAGTTGTGCCCCTTGTAGTAGTGCCCCCTATACATTGCACACAGTAGTAGTGCCCCTTGTAGTAGTGCCCCCTATACATTGCCCACAGTAGTAGTGCACTTTGTAGTAGTGCCCCTATACATTGCCCACAGTATTAGTGCCATTTGTAGTAGTGTCCCTTGTAGTAGTGCCAACTACACTGTGCCCACAGTAGTAGTGGCCTCTATACAATGCCCACAGTAGTAATGCCCCTTATGTAATGCCCACAGTAGTAGTGCCCCCTATACATTGCCCACAGTAGTAGTACCCCTTGTAGTAGTGCCCCCTATACATTGTCCACAGTAGTAGTCCCCCTTGTAGTAGTGCCCCCTATATATTGCCCACAGCAGTAGTGCCCCCTATACAATGCCCACTGTAGTAGTGTCCCCTATACATTGCCCACAGTAGTAGTGCCCCTTACATATGAAGGCACACAGACAGACAGACAAACACACAAAAAACAGTACTTACCTGAAGCCCCACTCCTCGCGCTTTGCACTGTGGGAGAGACGTCATGACAGCTCTCCCAACACCCACTGTGGGAGCCGGAAGGTGGAGCTCAGAGGTGAGCTCCATCCTCTGGCTGCAGTTAGGGAGCCATCAGGCTCCTGCTAGTAACAAAATCTCAGCGGGCGCCTGGAATATAGAGACGGCAGCAGTGGTGCCTCTCCAGCCCATCAGAGCACTGGGTGGCTTAGCCCTTGAGGTGCCAGCATACTATACCGTTGTATACTGGCATACTTCAAGCACTGATCAGGCCCTTAATGAGTATTTCTAATTGAATAGCAAATTATTGCGTTAATGGAACCTGTGGTTAATTGAAATGCGCCCTTTGTGTACAGTTATAACTTTTTATGCACCTGCTGATTTATAATGAACAGGAGAGCTGTTAAATATATCATAAAGTATTTTTATTTTATTTATTAACAGTTTCTTATATAGCGCAGCATACTCTATTGCACTTTACAATTTGAAACAACATTAATAGAACAAGACTGGGTTGTAAGAGACAGACATAAAGGTAAGAGGGCCCTGCACGCAAGCTTACAATCTATACGGAAATAGGTGTTGATACACAAGGATAGATGCTACATATTGCAAATTGGTCCAGCCACATTGGAGAGGTTCTTGGTGAGCTGTATGATCCAGTCACACTGAAAAGTTGGCATAGGGTTATGAGGATGTGAAACTGAAGAAAGAGAAAATGTGATATGTGTACATTGTAAGAAGGGAGTTAGATAGGGAAGCTATGAAGGTTATGTGGGCGATTCTGGTATCTGATAGAGGTGAGTTTTCAGAGAACGCTTGAATGTTTGGAGACTAGAGGAAAGTCTTATTGTGTATGGTAGGGCATTCCACAGGGTGGGTGCAGCCCGAAAAAAGTCCTGTAATCATGAATGGTAGCAAGTAATGCGTGGGGATGAGAGACGCAGATCTTGTGCTAAGCGGAGAGGTCAGGTTGGGAGATATTTTGAGATGAGTGAAGAGATGTATGTTCATGTGGTTTGGTTAATAGCTTTATGTGTGAGTGTAAGTATTTTATATTGAATACGGTAGAAGAATGGTAGCCAATGGAGGAACTGACAGAGTGGATCAGGAGACAATGAACGTTTGTCAAGAAAGATCAGCCTTGCAGCTGCATTCATAATGAATTGTAGTACTGCTCTGTTTTTGGGAAGACCAGTAAGCAAACTATTGCAATAGTCAATGTGGGAAATAATGAGTGCATGGATTAGAGTTTTTGCAGTGTCTTGTGTAAGATATGGTTGAATTTTGGCTATGTTTTTTAGATGTATGTACCAGAATTTTGAGACAAATTGAATGTGGGTAACAAAGAACAGTTCAGAGTTAAGGATGACACATAAGCAGCGAGGTTGTGGTGTGGGGTTGATTGTCGAGTTGTCAATAGTGATAGAGATATCAGGGTGATAACTACTACTGGCCGGTGGAAATATAATTCATTCTGTTTTGCATATATTAAGTTTGAGGTGGTGAGATGACATCTAAGATGAAATGGCAGAGAGACCGTCAGTGACACGGACCAGCACAGATGGTGACAAATCTGGGGATGATAGGTAGATTTGAGTATCATACACTTACAGATGATACTGAAAACCAAAAGAGCTGATTTGTTTGCCAAGAGAGATGGTATAGATTGAGAAAAGCAGAGAACCTAAGACTAAAAGGTGGGTACACACCTGACAGATATATCTGCAGATCGAGTGATCTGCAGATGATGGTCATTCATACACACTGAAGGGCCATCATCTGTGGGATCCAGCAACCAGGGGGTGTGTCCCGGCAGGCGGGCGGCGTGTCATGCCCCCCTCCTCACGGCTGCCACTCTGTGTGTATGGGCGGTCTGCAGACTGCTCGTACACACCTGCCGATGGACAGATATGTCTGCAGACATATCTGTCCATCAGCTGTGCAGCACAGCCAATCCAATATGTCGGGGAATGCCGACATTCACCGACATATCGCAGGTACACACTGCCCGATGGGCAGCAGACACATTGGCCGATCAATTGATCGGCCAATGTATCTGTCAGTGTGTACCCTGCTTAAGCCTTGCAGGTAGCGAATCAGAAAAGCGAGAATCAGAGGTAGGTAGAATCAGAAAAGCGAGCAGTGAAAGAGCAATTAGATAGGTAGGATGAGAACCAATAAAGGGCTGTGTCTTGAAGACCTAGGGATTGTAGTGTTTGTATGAGAAGAGACTGGTCAACAGTGTCAAAGGCAGCTGACAGATCTAGAAGAATTCGAAGTGAGTAATGTCCTTTAGCCTTGGCAGTGACCAGGTCATTTACTACCTTATGAAAGAAAAGAAAACTGCACCAGTGTTTAACCATCTCCTAATGATTATATCATAAATAATATAAATTTTCACATACATACAGAGGTGCAACACACTATATAAACTGTTGAACTATGCAAGAAAAAGATATAGTATAATGGCGCACTACAGTAGGTCATAATAGTTACATAAAATATAACTTTTATTATTTAGTTTAAAAGTGCAAACTTTACACTCAAAAATATTAATATCATATCCATATGACCCTACATAAATTACAATATATTGGAAAAGGTAGGGTGAGAAAATATTTCTACAATGTGTGGCAGGATTTCCTAGAAAACAGACATCACTAAACTATTATATTCATGGGATTTAATAGAACTCTGGATTGAATTATTGTCTCCATAAAATGTTTCATCAATCCCAGAAATAACTACTATTGCAACATTAGTAACAACTTGCTGTAGACAGTGTTACAAATCTCTCACAGTGTATGTACATCAATTGTTATTGCAATAAATATGAACACAGTTTATTATGTGTGTTCAATAGTCTTCTTGTATTTAATGCACTTTATTTCCTGAACCGAGTAACTTATGGAAACCTTAAGATAGTGTATCTACTTATATATATAAATATACTTTGATCATTATCACGGTTTATAGATATGTCAATAAAGAAATCACCCATACATGTGGGTGATTTCTTTATGGACATATATATATACATACTTTGATCATAGCATGGTTTATAGATAAGTAGATTGAGGTTATTTGAAATAAAGAGGTCATGGATGAATGTTAGTTTGTTGCAGACAGAGCCTGCATTCCATAAGGTACATTTTAGTGGTTTGGAGGGTGACGGGAGGCATGTGATGTGTCTGAGGTTTGCTGGATTTATATTGCATTGTGAGTGGAGCATTTGGGTAAGGCCTGGATTTGGCGATATGTCACCAGCTAAAAGAAGCAGAAGGAGAGATATATAAATATAGTTGTGGAGTTTTGTATGAAAGTTTTTTATGGCGACAATTTGTGGATGTTATTATCAATTTAGAAAGATAAGTAAATAGCTCATGTGTATTCACAAGAGGGGAGTCGATTTTATTGAGGCTGCAATGTGTACAGAGGGTTGAGCTGCAAGGAGAGTGAAGGATGTAATAGCCTTATACAAGATACCATGGAATAAATAAGAAAGAATAATATTTGGTACATGGTGTTTTAGAATTAAAAGTGAAATTCTTAGAATACTACATAAATATTATTTTGATTTAGAAATGATCTGCTCTTAGATGTTGTTCAATGTTTGTTCAACTGTTTTTTTTAACTATGCAGTTTGGATACTTTGTGAATAGAATACTTTGTGAATGGAAAGCACAGCTCAATTCGAGCACAGCTCTCTAGATCTGTCCATTAGGATATACTGTGGCTGATTAAAACTGGCTACATCTGAGACATGTCCAGCTGACCTATTAAGGTGTTAAATTGCCCTGTGTTTGACTATGTGAACAACATCCCAGCCCAGTATGCCATCATAAACTATGCTTCACTGAAAACACCTCAAAAACAGGTAATGACTATTGCAAAAATATAAGATATCACATACATTTAAATGAGTTTGATTGAATAAAGTTCAGAGTATGAAAATTGAAGGAGGGTTCATATCACACACATTTAAATGAACATTTAAATTAATGATGATTTGCTACAAAGAGTAACGTACAATCAGGGTCTGTTTTTAATATTTTCTGAAATATATAGTAGTAGTATACTCGATATCTATATATTATTATTTATTTAATATATTGTAATAAATAATTATTTAACCAAATGCCACTCTGTCAGAATTATTTCAAACACTGATTATAGTGCTGTGTTGAATGGAGTACGTGTATGTCCACATAGCATAACATAAGTAGATATGTACAGAGGCCATGAGAAATGTAGTCTAATAGGTTGGTCAGATATTTGTATATTTAGTTCTCATAGTAAGAAATAATTACGAAGTAGCAGAAAACATGCTCTCCAGGGAGTCTGACAAATCTCCTGCTTGTCCTGATGGATATCAGAACACACCCATTGGTATTTGCCTAAATATCATGGTGTGAATATATTTCTATATAGTATATAGATATAAAAGCAAGAATTGATATTGCCTAAATGTTAACAAGATGACATGCCACTTATTTCAAATATATGATTTTATCATGTGTATGTATAAGTGTTGGTAGACTAGTCGATTTTCGCAGTACCAATACCCCATATATAACAAATGGAGAATATGCCTCAGTTCATAATAACCCCTGATGGGTATACGGTCAATTTCATGGGTTAAGTCAGATGGTAGGCGAATTATGCTACTAATTAAATGTAGCAAATCCCTTTTATTGCCTTGAGAAAGCAGTCAATGTGAAACGTACGTCGGCTCCCACCGGCCGTACAGTGGGCCTGATTTAGACCCGGTCGCAAGCGCTGAGCGCTCGCAACCAGGTTGATGGTGGCCCACAGCGCATGCGCACGTCGGAGCCAGCTCCGTCGTGCACATTCGCGAGACCCAGCTAGCGACGGGCAATCCGTCACCCAGGGTCTTGCACCAAATGGGGCGAGCTGTCGATGTTGAGTGACAGCTTGGTTTTGGATCTGAATCTGGATTTGTTTTTTTTTCCTTGGTGTTTTGTTTTTCGGTTTTGGTTTTGGATCTGGATTCTTTCTTAAAATATCATAAAAACAGCTAAAATCACATAAAATGGGCCTGTTTTTGTTCCTATTATTAACCTCAATAACATTTATTTCCAGTCATTTCCAATCAATTTTGACCACCTCACAATATAATTTTTTTCATCTAGTTAAGGCCAAAAGGTTGCATCCAGCTAGCTGGCTGACTAAGCTAAGTGACACAGTGGGCGGCACTAACATGTGGCAGTTCATCTTCCAATTTCCAACACAGATACAGTATGTTATACAGTGTGGGTTGGATACACCAATAGTGCACTTACTGTAACAGCAGAGTCGGCAGAGCAGGGTTGCTGACGGTGTCCTCAGTACATGGAATGGCAGTGTTGCGGTGCTGGCAGTGTCCTCAGTGAAGGGTACCGGTGATGTCAGCAGTACGGGGGTGCCAGCGGTGTCCTCAGTGCAGGTTTGGTGACTGTGTCGGCAGTGCAGGGGTGTTCTCAATGCAGGGTGCCGGCGGTGTCGGCAGAGCGGGGGTGCCAGTGGTGTCCTCAGTGCATGTGTGCTGAAAGTGTCGGCAGTGCAGGGGTGCTGGTGGTGTCCTCAGTGTGGGAGTGCCGGCAGTGTGGGGGTCGCTAACGGTGTCTTCAGTATGTGGGGCACCATTGCAGGGGTGCCGGCAGTGTTGGCAGCGGTGGAGTCGGCAGCGGGGGATGCCGCCACTGGAGGTGCTGGCAGTGTTGGTAGCAGGGGATGCCGGCGGTGTCATGCAGCGAGGGATGACGGGCGCCATCTTCTTTTACTTCCTCTGTGCATATTAAATGGGCTTAACACTGATTGGCTGAGAGCCGTTCAATACAAAACCTCGCGACCCGACAGCGGCATCGCAAGGTTTTGCCTCGGAGGAAGGATCCAGGGCAGGCAGGGTTCTCTGAGAACCGAACCCGCTCATCCCTAATAAATTCACACAGCATTTAAAAGGTACTGTAAACTCCACGCGAGAGCCATAGTAAATGATGTTCAGAGACTTAGATTATATGCTACAGAATAAAATTCCATAATTCCTTAGTATGTAGCAAAATGCATGTTAGAAAATCTAATTATAAAATGAAACAAAAATTAAATTTTAATATTTTTATTATTGACCTTGCAGATGGCCCAAGTAGAATGTGTCCAAATCTGCATCTAACAATAAACTAAACAGGACAATGCTTTTATTCTTCTTTGGTGTTTTCGGTGTAGATTCATGAGAGATCTTGGCTTGTAAACTGTGGGCTAAGGGCCTGATTCAGAGCTGAACTCTCTGACCAGAGCGCTCGCTCTGAATCAGGGCCCTCCTACCTTTTTTTGGAGCATCCTCATGGACGCTCGCATAGCTGTGGGTTACCACCCACAGCTATAGCGAGCGTCCATGATGATGGTCGCGATGGTCTTGACCATCGCGACCATCGGGCTTGCGACGGAGACCCTGCGGTAGGGTCTCGCTGCCGCAAGTCCTGGAATGATTTTGGCTCTATCAGAGCCAAAATCACTCCCACTGACATCACTAGTGATGTCAGTGGGGCCGGCTTGAGACGGTAGGCATTCCCATGGGAACGCCTCTGTCTGGCAGGCACGCCCCCGGCACGCCCACCAAAGGGGGCGTGCTGTCAATCAACATCGACAGCACGCCCCCTTTGGTGCGAGACCCGGAGCAATGGTGAGCCCGTCGCTCGCCGGGTCTCGTGCATGCGCACGACGGAGCTCCCTCCGTCGTGCGCATGCGCAGTGGGGAATATCAACCCGCTTGCGAGCATCCTGCCGCTCGCAAGCGGGTCTGAATGACCCCCTAAATCCTTTTGTAATTCCGTACCTGACCTGTAGAGGGCGACTGCTATGCAAAAATTGTGTTTTTTAATTAATTAAAATTTAACAGTAATTAATTTCGATTTCAAATTTTTTAATTAGTAGCATAATTTGCCTACCATCTGATTTAACCCATGAAATTGACTGTATACCCATCAGGGGTTATTACGAACTGAGGTACAGTCAGGTCCATAAATATTGGGACATTGACAGAATTTTCAGATTTTGGCCTCTATTCACCACCACAATGGTTTTGAAATGAAACAAACAAGATGTGCTTTAACTGCAGACTTTCAGATTTAATTTCAGGGTAATTACATCCAAATCAGGTGAACGGTGTAGGAATTACAATGGCTTCTATATGTGCCTCCTACTTTTTAAGGGGCCAAAAGTAATGGGACAATCTACTCAAAAGCTATTTCATGGACAGCGGTGGGCTATTCCCTCATTATTTCATTATCAATTAAGCAGGTAAAAGGTCTGGAGTTGATTCTAGGTGTGACATTTGCATTTGGAATCAGTTGCTATCAACTCTCAATATGAGATCCAAAGAGCTGTCACTATCAGTGAAGCAAGCCATCATTAGGCTGAAAAATCAAAACAAACCCATCAGAGAGATAGCAAAAACATTAGGTGTGGCCAAATCAACTGTTTGGAACATTCTTAAAAAGAAAGAACGCACCGGAGAGCTCAGCAACACCAAAAGACCCGGAAGACCACGGAAAACAACTGTGGTGGATGACAAAATAATTATTTCCTTGGTGAAGAAAAACCCCTTCACAACAGTTGGCCAAATCAAGAACACTCTCCAGGAGGTAGGTGTATATGTGTCAAAGTCAACAATCAAGAGAAGACTTCACAAGAGTGAATATAGAGGCTTCACCACAAGATGCAAACAATTGGTGAGCCACAAAAACAGGAAGATCAGATTAGAGTTTGCAAAACAACATCTAAAAAAGCCATTGTAGTTCTGGAACAAAATTCTATGGACAGATAAGACAAAGATCAACTTGTACCAGAGTGATGGGAAGAGAAGAGAAGGAAAGGAACTGCTCATGATCCTCATCAGTGAAGCATGGTGGTAGTGTCATGGCGTGGGCATGTATGGCTGCCAATGGAACTGGTTCCCTTGTATTTATTGATGATGTGACTGCTGACAAAAGCAGCAGAATGAATTCTGAAGCGTTTCGGGCAATATTATATGCTCATATTCAGTCAAATACTTCAGAACTCATTGGACGGCGCTTCACAGTGCAGATGGACAATGACCCGAAGCATACTGCATAAGCAACCAAGGAGTTTTTTAAGGCTAAAAAGTGGAATGTTATGCAATGGCCAAGTCAATCCCCTGACCTGAATCCGATTGAGCATGCATTTCACTTGATGAAGACAAAACTGAAGGGAAAATGCACCAAGAACAAGCAGGAACTGAAGACATTTGCAGTAGAGGCCTGGCAGAGCATCACCAGGGATGAAACCCAGCATCTGGTGATGTCTATGCGTTCCAGACTTCAGGCTGTAATTGTCTGCAAAGGATTTGCAACAAAGTATTAAAAAGTGAAAGTTAGATTTAGGATTGTTTAGTTTGTCCCATTACTTTTGGCCCCATAAAAAGTGGGAGACACATATAGAAACCGTTGTAATTTCTACACCGTTCACCTGATTTGGATGTAATTACCCTCAAATTAAATCTGAAAGTCTGCAGTTAAATCACATCTTGTTTGTTTCATTTCAAAGCCATTGTGGTGGTGAATAGAGGCTAAAATATGAAAATTCTGTCAATGTCCCAATATTTATGAACCTGACTGTATATTCTCCATTTGTTATATATGGGGTGTATTGGTACTGCGAAAATTGATTAGTCTACCAACACTTATACATACACATGATAAAATCATATATTTGAAATAAGTGACATGTCATCCAGTTAACATTTAGGTAATATCAATTCATGCCTTTATATCTATATACTATATAGAAATATATTCACACCATGATTTTTAGGCAAATACCAATGGGTGTGTTCTGATATCCATCAGGACAAGCAGGTGAGTTGTCAGACTCCCTGGAGAGCATGTTTTCTGCTACTTCGTAATTATTTCTTACTATGAGAACTAAATGTACAAATATCTGACCAACCTATTAGACTACATTTCTCATGGCCTCTGTACATATCTACTTATGTTATGCTATGTGGACATACACGTACTCCATTCAACACAGCACTATAATCAGTGGCATTTGGTTTAAATAATTATTTATTACAATATATTAAATAAATAATAATATATAGATATACAGGATACTACTACTATATATTTCCGAAAAATATTAAAAACAGACCTGTATTAGTACCAATAATCTATTTTAATTACACTTTTTCCTACCTATATCACACTTTAATTTCTTTCTTTTAATATTTCACGGACTGTATCATTGATATACATATTTTAAAAACTAATAAAAGTTATATTTTAATTTTGTGCATCAATTACAGACAACTATTTCCCTCTCTACACATCATTGAACTTTACTATTGTTGTTTATGATAGCACCCCTTCAAACAATGTAACACAATATTCTTTATTGTTCTACTAGATATTAGGGGTTTACTTAGATACCATATATAAGATTCTTCTTCTACATTAGACTTGTGCCATTTGTGGCTCCTTTTCTTATCTCGTTTTCTACAAAGAGTAACAAAAGAAAGATGTCTCCTATTTTAAAACATGGTTCCAAATTCAGTTCTGTGCACTGTAATAAAGGATAAGAGACAGTATGGGCCACATGTAATAGGGTTAGAGTTTAGAACATGTGAGAGTTTAGCAGTAAACTTTCACATTGGTTGAGTTTTATCTTCAAAAAAGCAAAATATCTGGATGAGATTTTAAATCGTGAGAGTTTTTGGAGTCTGAAACACATGCAAGTTTACTCTGTTGCTTTGTTCTCGGACTCTATTACATTTAAACTCTCACCCTATTACATTTGACCCTAAAGTACATCCTTATAGCTTGAGTGTATTTTTGCAACAAATACGTATTAAAAGTAGTAGCAAAACTTACACAGTCAAACTACTGCTATCTGAAATAACAAACTACAGTATACTGATAAAGACGGATCAGTGTTTTCAGGTAAGGCACAAAGGAAAACAATTACCTGCACGCATTGTGTGGGTGTATGACAAAGCACCTACTCTCCAGGTGAAAAAATATGTAAATAGTTCCTGCCATAGTAATTAGTAACTCTTTCACTGACAATAAGAACAGTGTCTTGAAGTAGCGCATTAACATGGAAACACCAAAACATATGCCTTATAAATAGAACACTTTCTTTCATAGGTCTATAGCATGACATTAGTATTTATCTTACAGTGATACTGTACCAGGTGAATTGTCTAAAGACAAATGTTAAAAAATCAGGACAAGACCACTTATCTACAGATGAGTGTAGTATAATTCTTACCATGTACAGATGAGGTTATTATAATCAGCATGTTACAGATGTGTCCTCATACTGTACCCTGTGCGTCTTTACTCCATATAGACTCTCCAAGAGGAGTAGCGTACAATATTTTCCCTTAAATCTTAAGCTGTGTACACACTAAACGTTTGCATACCCAGCGATGCGACCCACGACCCCAGCGCTGACAGGCCGACATATCGGGCAGTCCGTACACACTGGACGACCCGGTGCCCTATATGCTGGTCCCCGCTGCATAGCACTGCATGGGATCGTCAGCCGCATTGCCTGATTTCATTTGCCTGAATCGACCAAATCGTTAGCCTTTAGTCACATTGTTGACACAGTGAAAATCCACTCACAGTGTAACAAAAACTGCAACTTTATCTGCACAGAAATTGATAGCAGATGGAGCACAATGGAACCTGACGTGAGGAAAATGCACGACTTCTCACACCAGAGCCCTTTTTACACGGATGTCAGACTCAGCCGCACACAGATGTACAAATGTCACAAGCCCTGGTGATTAGTGTACACTAGCAATATAGTTTTGCTGCTTCCAGTTGTTTTAATTATGCAAATAAGATGCAGAGCAAATACAACTTCCACCTAATAAATCCAAAAGGAAACAATATTGTGTAGTATTTTATAACACTAAAAACTATTTCTAAGCATAAGTAATAGCTGCACATCATGCTTGGTGTTTGTCATGCTTTTGGAGGCCAGTTATGCTATACAAAATAGGACAGTAGACAGAGGGGATAGCAGTGGTCACAATGGGGTGAGCGGGCAGCAATCACTAACTCCTCATCACTCCAAAGGGTCCTTTTGCTGCTTTTCTGAGCATGTATTGTGCCAGCACATGAACAGTGTTGCCCCATTTGGGCTTTCAGTTCCATCACTGCTGAACTGATAGCTCAATGGGCCCCACGGTACGTGCACCACCACTTCCTCTTGCTCAAAAAAGTAGAAACGTAGAGTGGGAGCTTCCAGAATGATGAGCCCACCCATCGCTGGTTCCCATCTAGGCTCTGTAGAAACCACTTTGGCTGCACCAGATAACTATGATTTGTTTTCCTTGTTGGCTTGTGACTTCAGCATATGCCAAGTTGCTATTGTAAAAAATAAAAATCACACCAGAACATTGTCTACTTTCAGATACCCATTCATCAATTTGAGTCTTTACAATATTTCTCTCATGTACTGTATGCTTGTAATCTCATGTAATAAATAACTCATGATAGTAAGGCTTTTATACCTATTTTGCTTTATATATTGATTTTATGGTTTCACTTACATTGATTTCACTGAGCACAATTCTATGCGTGCTTTATCTTATACTTTTTCAATGAACAAATATTGTCCCAGGTGGTAATGGTAAACTCAATCTTTTTGCACAGTGAAATATATTTGATATACCCTAGTTCTATGGGACAATTTATAATGTAAGATATTATTAAGTGAAATAATTAAAGAAAAAGTAAGGAATCAACTCTAATAAGAAATCACCTTTTTATCTTCAATTATCAGTCATTGACTGCATTATCAACAAGCACTAGGGATCATACTACATACTAATACTCATCGGGGGTGTAGAGAGCCCTACCGGGCCCAGGTGAAGAAGGGGACGTGGCCTAATCGCGGGAGCCGTGGCCATGCCCCCTTCAGCTTAAAAAAAAAATGGCGCTGGGGAGGGGTGTGCTGTGAGCCCCTCAGCCCAGCGCAAAGCCAGGGGGGGGCGCCATCAGTGTGATCGCTCCCCCCCACAGGCATTGGAGACTGTTGCTCAGCAGCCACGAGCAGTCTCCCACTGCAGCGCGCTGGGCTGCTGTGAGGAAGGGAGGGGCCCGGGTAAATAGTACCTGCGCCCCCCACTCTCAGCACCCCTGATACTCATATGTATTTTGTTTTCTACTGGTTTAAAAATGCAAAATATTCTCTATATAAGGCCAAAATCAAGCAACAGTATTTCAGGTGCTAAAAAATTATTATGTGCTTGAAAAAACTTAAATATAGGAAACAGAGGAGCTGTTCAAGGGGATATTTTATGCATCCCTTAAGCTAGGTTCACATTATACAATTATTGGTCTGATTTGCCAGTAGTGTTTTTCCGTGAAGTTGTGTACTGTTTCAGCCAAACACCAATAAAATGGTCTAAAGACGACCAGAAACACTCGGTTTTGAATTATCAGACCAGCCAGACTGGCCAGAAGATATTGGTAAAAAGGTCTCAATATCATATAGCACTCTTGATAATCAGACTATATTTCCTGCTATTTCTATGTTTGCATCAGTTCCTGCTCCAGTATTGCTTTACAGCATTCTACCTTAGTGTGTACCAATAAACCTTCCTTAGTATTTGCATTCTGTCTTAATGTACACCAGCAAATCTTCTTCAGTATTGCATCACAGTATTAAGTTCCAGTGTTTCATGCAGTCTGCTTCAGTTCTGCTTCTAGAACCCAGTTCCAATGTATTATTACAGCCTGCTTCAGTTGTGCTCGAGCACTCAGGGCCTGATTCAGAGCCGGACGCTCTGACCAGAGCGCTCGCTCTGAATCAGGGCCCTCCCAGTGGCAAACTCAGGAATTCGAAAGGGGGGTTTCCAAATACTGTATATACCTCCAAAAAACAAACGACACTAGGACACTGGGGTAAAGAACAATAGCTTGTTGTCAGGACCATACAAACTGTTGATCTTTTTACAATAAAATCTATTGTTCTTTACACCAGTGTCTTAGTGCCTCCTACCTAAAAATGGAGCGGCGTCTTGGATGCTCGCATAGCTGTGGGTGACCATCGCGACCATCGGGCTTGCGACGAGACCCTGCGGTAGGGTCTCGCTGCCGCAAGCCCAGGAGTGATTTTGGCTCTATCAGAGCCAAAATCACTCCCACTGACATCACTAGTGATATCAGTGGGGCCGGACCCAGACGGTAGGCGTTCCCATGGGAACGCCTCCGTCTGGCAGCCATGCCCCGGCACGCCCACCTTTGGTGCGAGACCCATAACGACGGCTTGGCCATCGTTATTCGGGCCTCGCGCATGCGCACGACGGAGCTCCCTCCGGCGTGCGCATGCGCATTTGGGTACCATCGACCCGCTTGCGAGCGTCCTGCGCTCGCGAGCAGGTCTGAATGAGACCCTCAGTTCCAGTGTTTCCTGTAGCCTGCTTCAGTTGGGTTCTCAGGACCCAGTTCCAGTGTAATTGCAGTCTGCTCCAAGATATCCTACATAATGCTACAGCCACAGGCTATTCTCTTAGCCTGCACCTGTTCTCAATATATGTTCTACCTATATTGCAGCATCAGTCTTCTGCTACTACTAGTGGCCTGCAGGAGGAATAGCATTATTAAGCCATCCTGCTTCACTCACACTCCAGCACAAACAGCTAGCCCATTGGGCCCCGACCCGAATCAATAAGTCCCTAGTGCCGTGACATCTATTATCTTTCAGTTTTAGTACTTTTGACAATACCACATACCTCCAATATACAGTATTAGAGGAGTTATGATTCTAATGGACTGTCCCATCTTCCTGCCAGTAGGAACCTTTGTCCACCATGCATGCCTGCCTTTGATATATACACGTCCCAATTGCCAATGTAGAATATTGGGAGGTACTGTATACCTATGCACTATGCAAGTAAAAAAAAAAGTCCATATAATACCAGCATTCTACAGACCTGGCTCAGAGGTGGATTCAGTATGAAACACCGCCGGCCGCATGGTTCAAATCCCAGCAGCGCCAGCCCGACCTGGAAGGAAATCCTGATCGTCTACAAGGTAAGTAAATACTAACCTAACTGAACCCCCTAACCCTAACCCTCCTTTAGGGTGCCTAAGCCTAACCCCCGCCTGTGCCTAACCCTAATCCCACCTCTAAGTGTCTAAATCTAACCCCCCCTTTCCCCGCCGCCTAAACCTAAGTCCCCCGGGGGGGTGCCTAACCCTAACCTTCCCACGGGGTTGCTTAACCCTAACCCTCCCTCCCCCTAGCCTAACCCTAACCTCCCGGGGGGTTGCCTAACCCTAAGTCCCCCCCGGGAACCCTAAACCTAAACGGCTGTCCGCACTCGGTGCCCGGCATTCCTTTGATCGGGATGCCGGGCGCCGGTCTCCCGGCATAGGTGAGTTAACCCTCGCCGGGATACTGTAGTCTAAATGCCGGCAGTCGGCATTGTGACCACCGGCATCATAAACGCATACCCTCAGAGGTGGACGGTACTTAGAGCCACAACTGTGTCTTCTTATGCAGCGCATCTACACCTTTATGCTAATGCCGCAGCCGGTGGGATTCATACAGAGATGCCCACTGGCAGTGGCTTAAATCCGCCACTTTGCCTAATAAGTCGCACCATCGGATGCACATCATTTGACCTTCGGACATCAGAGCAGCCCTATGGTTGATCACATTGTCCATTGAAACATGGCCTCCAGTACCAATGCAACTGTGAAAAAATACGCAGTTGCTGCCCGCGACACGCCCGCATCTAGCTAGCCATCCCCCCTGTTACCACCCAGGAATGCCCACTGAAATTGTCTCTCTCTGCATCCAAAATGTATTTGCTCCCCCTGCAGTATCCATTGGGACACATGCACAGTGAGACTCAGACGCATGTGCAGACTGAAAACATTCATAAAGCTGTATATTCTGTGTAATTATGAGGCTATACTTTCTAGTGAAAGAGGAGGTGAAAACGATTCTGAGGTCATCCATGTTATATGACAGCAAAAGTAAAAAGAAGACTTCAATTTATAAGTTGCCATGATAGGAAATCTAAAGTAATCCGCAAGATTTTACTAATAATATTAGTTGCTGTTGGGAGAGGATAATAAGGAACTGATTCAGAGTTAGGAGCAAATCAAAGGAGCAAAAAAGGTGCAATTTCCACCTTGACAAAACCATGTTGCACTGCTGGTGGAGTAGATTTAACATGTACAGAGATACTTATATTGCAGAGATACTGAGTTGGGAGGGGCATACTCTAACTTAAATCTAAATTTTAGCATAACAACAAAGCTGCCCAGTATTTGTTCTCTACATGCATGCAAAACAAAAATGCATTGCACCCCTTCCATTACCACATGCAGAGCTATTTGCAGATTTGGTTTTGGATATGGGTTTAAAAAAAAAAAATTATAAAAAGGTCCAGGGCCCCCTCCTCTCTCCCAGGCTGCTGTCAGCGCACTGACAGCAGCAGTAGACTCCGGGCAGGTCACCGTGAAAATGGCGCGGTGGCCATTTTCCCAGTGATTTTCTACTGTGCATTCCCAAAACACCGGGAAAAGTGGCCACTGCGGCCATTTTCCAGGCGTTTTGTGTAGCTCTACTCCATGGGATTTTGGAGGGGTAAGTATAAAGAAAAAAAGTATGGGTGCAGGGTGTGTGGTGCGGGCCCCCCCTGGACCCTTGGACTCGTGTGCACCGCACACCCTGCACCCATTATAAATACGCCCCTGCATGCAGGCAGTGTAGTGGCCACGACTTCCCTCTCCTCAAGTCCTCTCCTCCTGTAGTGGTCAGAGTCCCAGCCCATTACAGAGAACCTGTGCCCTCCTCAGTGTGGCACCTTACTCGGCCGCTTACCTGCGTAATCGTAAGGCCGGCCCTGGGGTTGCCTCAATTGTCTCTGGCAGTTCTGCCCCTGTTTAAGAGAGGGTAAATGACTTGAATAGAGCCTAGCTACTGGAATGGAGAATGTTCCCACATACTACATTCCATTTTGTAGTACTATTCTTCTATGTAAACAGACAAATAAAGTCACATGCTACCATCCTGAGGAGTCACCTACTGTAGGTTCTAAGAAATGCTAACAGCTCTGAGCAGCAAACATTCAACTGCCTTACCTACTCAGAACGTATTTCTCTGTATTGCTTCAGGCCACACTAGAACACTGTAACACCCTGCAATTTAAAACCTATAAAAAATAATTCCTTTTCGTATGGAGCTATTAAAGCAAATAAACATTTGATTATAATCAGCAATCCATTTGCATTCCTGTCTCAGTACTGCACTTGAATATGTTTCATAACGTGTTGACCTCACCCAGTGCTGGATTGCAGGAGAAATAGGGTTGGGATCATTTATATGGTTTCAAATGGAAAAATAATATGGTTGTGATGATGCTCTCTCTCCTTGTTAGGAAAGTGTTTCAGAGGCAAATAAGGAATGTCTTCACAGTTCTACACATTGCTATGGTTCCTGCTTTTCCAGGCTGCTTTGCAACAGACAGACTAAACCATGAAAATTATAAAATGGGAATCACAGATTAATTTTCCAACCCTAATGTGATGATATATGAAATAGTGATGAAAATAGCAAAATGGTCCATAGCAATGTGATGCCTTATTATATTTTAATTCTTGATTACCAGTATGTGCCATATGTTTACTGTTCTGAAGTAAAGTGAAATATCCCCTGCAGCCTCCATTGGAACAGTGGTTTAAAGAGCTGACTAATAATAAATACGTATATGTGTATGGACACCTATTGGTAGAGGTGAGGGACACTTTATTAAGGCACTTGTCATGGTGTGTGTGTTTTGTCTTTGTTTAACTATTTATTTTACAGTGGGAGTACAGGTGCCGCCCGTCTGCTGGCACTAGTAGTTCCACAAGTGCCAAAGGGCAGGCATGCTGGCACCTTAGTCCCACTGTAAAATACAATAGTTTAATTCTATTTTTCACTTTATTACCCCCGTACCCAATGCTCCAGGGGTGCGAGGTAGAGCCCAGGGCTTCAGTCCAAGTCTGGGGTTAAGGGAGAGGGGGACCCCTTTTTTGGGTGTCCCCACCTCCCCTGAGATCCCTGGCTTGGCCTGACCAGCTTGGGCTGAAATGCTTTGGCCCTGGAAACCCAGTGAAAGGGTCTCCGGGCTGTGGCATTACAGCCCGGCCGTTTTGGGTCTGGTGCTGGTTTTAAATATAGGAGGTACCCTACGCAATTTTTCCTCCCCTATATTTAAAACCAGGACTGGCCCTGCAGATTGGTGTTGGTTTCTGAATTACGGTGGAACCCTACAGATTTTGTTCCCCATAATTTTAGAAACCAGGACTGGCTGGCAAGTCCAACGTTGGTTAGGCTTTAGGGGAGCCCTATGTCATATTTTTTTTTTTACTTTTAACCTGTTTTTTGACAGGCTAGAACACAAGCAGCTTACACATATCTCACTGATATGTGCAGGCTGCTTGCTCGGGAAAGTTTTGCAGAGAGAAGACACTGCAATCTCGGGTGAGTAATCTCCTGCAAAACCTGCTACTCGGGGGAGAAATCTCATTCTGCTTCACCATCGAACATCTCACTCTCAGCTAAACTCACTTCTTGGTAAATTTGAGAGTTTCAGGAGCCTCAAATCTCCCGAGTTTCGGCGTAGCTAATCGAGTTGAAAAAAAAGCAAACTCTACCAGACGCGGTCAGCGCTACACATTTACACAGGACCGGCGCTAGGCTTCCAGCGCTGGTCCTGTGCTGCACACCTGAGCCCGTTCCCTCCCCCTGAGCGCTTGCCCAATAACGCCAGGAGGCGGGCTCAGGCTGTGCATAACACACGCATCGCCGCCAGCACTGGCGGCGATGCGTGTGTTAAACAGCAGCCAATGAGAGTCAGATAGACTCTCATTGACTGCTGCAGCACCCACTGCAAGAGCCGGACTTCTGTCCGGCTCCTGCAGTGGGTAGTGGGACAGACGTCATGACTTCTGTCCCATTATGCTGAGCGCGCCAGCCCGGGAGAACTGGCGGGCGGTGGCGGGAGCGGCGTCGCGGACTGGAGGAGCAGCAGCAGCAGCGTGGATTCAGGTAAGTATGTTTTTATATATATATTTTTAAACACCTGTCAGCACTACTGGGGGCACAACGGGGGTGGCTACCACTGGGGGGACCTCTACTGGGGTGGGGGCACAATGGGGGGGTGGCTACTACTGGGGGCACCATTATTAGGAGGACCTCTACTGGGGGGGTATTACTGGGGGCACCATTATTGGGAGGACCTCTACTGGGGGGGCTATTACTGGGGGCACCATTATTAGGAGGACCTCTACTGGGGGGGCTATTACTGGGGGCACCATTATGAGGAGCACCTCTACTGGGGGGGCTATTACTGGGGGCACCATTATTGGGAGGACCTCTACTGGGGGGGCTATTACAGGGGGCACTTAATCAGGAGGGGGAACCTCAACTGGGGACCACTACTTGGGGGGGGAACTACTACTGGGGGCATTATAAAAGGGGCCTACTACTAGGGGCACTGCCCTGGGGGGACCACAACTGGGGGCAATAACAGGAAGGACCACTACAGGGACCACTGGATAGGGGGGGTCACTACTGGGAGCCTGCATCAGGGGGACCACTACTGGGGGCACTGCATGGGAGGGGGGGACTACTGCTGGGGGCACTATATAAGGGGCTTACTGCTAGGGGCACTGCGGGGACCACTACAGGGGGCACTAGATAAGGGGGATCACTACTGGGTGCCTGCATAATGGGGACCACTACCGGGAAACCTGCATGGGGGGGACTACTGCTGGGGGCACTATATAAAGGGCACTGCATAGGGGGGGACTACTACTGGGGGCACTATATAAAGGGCACTGCATAAGGGGATACCACTACTGGGTGCACTGCATTGTGGGGATTGCTACTGGGGGCACTGCATAAGGGGGAACACTACATAGGGCACTGCACTTGGGGGGACCACTACTGGGAGCACTGAGTAAGGGGAACTAATTGGCGGCTGTATAAGGGGGACCACTAATGGGGATACTGTATAAGGGGCACTACTATGGGCCTGCATAAGAGGGACCACAACTGCATACTGGGGGTACTGTATAAGGGGTACTACTGGGGTTAAGGTGCATATGGATAGGAATGTTCAGCGTGAAAATAAAGGGGTGTGTCATGTTGACACGCCCCATTTTTAAGTGACCATGCCCATTTTTTCAGCGCATGCCTTCGGCGCGCGCACATATCAGGGTGTTGGGGGGGGCTCCCTTTTCAAATTTGCCCTGGGCTCCAAATACCCTAGTTACGCCACTGTGTACAGTAAAAGTGCATATCCACTAGCAGACTGTGAAATGATTGAACAATTACGACATTGTAATCGTGCAGTCATTTCACAGTCGTTCAGATTAGGCACATCAATCATCCCCGAACATGGGCAATCTGTCGTTATCAGCAGATTGACCAGCATGTTCGGGCAATGATTGATGTCGGAAATGACCAGCGGGCGCGCACATCGCTGGTCGTTTCAGACATTAATGTGCGCAATTTGTGCCCGATTACTGAATGATTGCTCGATTACGATGTTGTAATCGTGCAATTGCTCAGTAATGTCACATAGTGGATATGCAGCATAAGTCTTTGGTCACGTATTTGCTTATATATTTTGTAAGACGCTGCAGAACACTTGTGGCACCATATAAATAAATTATAGTAATAATAATAATACCTCTTGGGAGCACCACAAATGTATTTGTTTACATTTTTTGGAACTCTATACATTTATTTCATTAATAGTTGGTCCTTAATAAACTTTTTTCCATATGGTTTCTGTAGTTTTCCAGTCCAAATTTAACCCAAAATCCCAACAAAAATGGGTGCAGGGTGTGTGGTGCACATGAGCCCCTGGGTCCAAGGGGGCCCACACCGCACCCCCTGCATTCATTAATACAGGCGGCATTTCCCCAAAGATCTACTCATGTGCAGTGCAGAATTAACCAGGAAAATGGCATGAGCACCATGTTCCCAGGGGCCTGCACAATAGACTCTGCACAGTGCCAGTCTACTCAGGAATGTGCTGACAAGAGAAAGTGATCCCACTTAGAGACTGCAGTGTCCTATCAGATCTGTTATATAACCCCTGGATGGAAGAATCTTGAAACCTATGCAAAATGCGTCTTTTTTGGGAAGGGGGGAGGAGGGGCTCATTTTAAGCCAGCAATTTTTGTCCGAAAATGCATCGAACTAAGCAAGATCACATAGACTGGTGTTCTAAATGCCAGGAACTAGGAATGGTATAGATTCACTACATCCTACTCCACTAATTTCCAGCCAGGGTTTTGGGGCACAACATTTTTAATTTGACAGTAATAACGTTTTACTTTGAAGATAACGATCTGCTTTTGATATAAAAGGTCTCTTTTAGAGCAGAGGGCATTAATATATGACTTTTGTAGGCGGACGATCCGATGGGCGACAGGACCCTACATCTGCAAGTACATGCACACTTGCACAATGCAGGGGGCAATGATGTGATGTAGGTTGCCATGCTTCATTTGGCAGCATAGCATCATACACAATATCTTCTGATTGGCCCTGCAGCACGGCTAATCAGAAGATATCGCATGCGACTGTGGGAGCGCGCAAATACACACTTAATGATATGCCCAATTTGACGTTAAAATTTACCCGGAAATGACAAATTGGGCTGATAGCGATTAAGTGTGTACCCACCTTTAAAGATGCGTATGAGTTTTACTGAGAGCCACCTGTAAAATACGCCTTTGAGGAGTTGTACCTGTAAGTGACCATAGGACTTGTGTTATTTTATCTGTTGATAATGATGATGATGGATACATTTTCCTATACTAGATTCAATGCTGTATGTATCTTAAGTTTTATGTGCTATTTAAAATACAGACATAGAACTGTAATTGTGCTGTTGTTTTTTAGCATGTATGTAATGATGCATTCATCACTTATGAGCCAAGACTAGTCTTACATCTCTCATGTACCTGTCAAAAAGTCATAATATTAGATTAAATAATTAAGTCTATTAATCCAGAAAACATTTATAGAGCATATAATGTACAGTACAAAAAATAATAACGTAAACTTAGGTTTATTTTAGTAACCTTTGAAAAGTATTTGAGTACAGCCATACAGTATATTACAGAGTTCTAACTCCAAGTAGTCACAGCAGTGTGATACAGGAAAAGGTTACTGTGGAAATGTACCACTGGGATGAATATAGCAGGGAAACTCGATGTTTTGTTTAGTTTCTCTTACAAAACATTACACTTAACCCAGGTGGTAATTATAGAAATGTCTCCAGAAAAAGCATTGTAAAGCAAGTGCTTGAAATATACTATCCTTTCAATTCTAATACCCTTTACATAAAATTATTTTCAGAATAACAATGTTAAATACCTCAGTTGCTGAAACATCCAACATTTAAACTTTGGCTAGCATATAAAATTTTAATTTTATTTGATTTAATGCTGCAGACAGTAGAAGATGCTATTCATGGTAACAAATTAAGGAAGAAAAAATAATTATGTTTCATTTGTTTGTTCACAGTGATAACCTTGTGTTTTCTATTACTGTTTGTAGAGTACTAGTTGGAAAAATAATTGAAAATCATTTAAGGCTTAAACAAACACCATATTACATTTAATTATTTGTTAACAAGCAGTAGAAATTTTATTGATTGACTTTCATAAGCTAAATTAGCTATTAAAAAGCATAAGTTAGCTGAGTGACTCTTCTTGGAGTTGTTAGATAAGAGCCTGCAATTATGTGGAGCCAAAGGCTGGTGTCATATGAGGGTGTCAGACCTGCATTTTGTGCAATGGATGTCCTAGCACTCTGTTGCAGCTTTGCTGCCAACCTGCCACATTGTAGTGAAGGGTGAATGCTGTATATCACTGTAATGTTTTCTGAGCATAATCATTCCCATGTGACACCCCCTACAAAATGTACTTACCTATACTTTCCCCAGGACACATTTAGTGGAGAAGAGCAGGTGCACTCTCCACCTGTAACAAAGAGAGAATCCATGTGCAGTGCCAATTGTCAGTCAGTGCCAGTGTTAGGCTGCCTGTGCTGGGTTCCAGTATAACAGAGGGAACAAAAGTGTGTGCCATATTGAAAGTAGGCTAAATGCAAGCAAGGAATTCTCATTTATGAACTAATAGAATTTATAACATAATAAAAACAGTTAATTTCATATTCTGTGGATTTATGATGCACAAAATAAAAATTAGTTGGATGTTAATTGCAATTTCATTCAACATTTGTTTCACTCACTATATATTTTAGTAGCCCCTTTTACATTTTGTAATCTGTTTTGCTCAAAATATGTAAATATCATGTGGAATACTGTATATGCTGTCCCATTGTCACGTTTGGACCATGGAGATCCTCTACTGAGGGATTGGCAGTCGGGGTCCCAGGTTGGGAAAGGAACTGGAGTTGAGGGGCCTGGATATATGCCTTCCTCCTCCACAAGTACCTGATGTTGGCTAGACCTGACCAAAGGCGCGGAGTCTAACTTACTGGGAGGTGTTCGCCAGTGACCCCTCTGATTGGATTAAGCAGCACCCAGCAAGCAGGTCGTGGCCCTTTGATCAAGTATCTGGCACAAGTGGGAAATGGAAGAACACAATTGCAGGGAAAGCACCGGAGACCAATACTGAGAGTTTGCACTTGGGTGACATACTGAGTACATGCACTGTTGATCCAGACACTGAGCTAGTACAGGAGAATGGCTCTAGGAGATAATACTCAGAAGACATACTGAGTACATACACTGTGGATCCAAACGCTGAACTGACAGAGAAGAATGAAACTTAGGAGATGGTACTCAGATGACGTACTGAGTACACACACTGTGGATCCAGAAGCAGAACTGGCACAGGAGGATGACACTAGGAGATTGTACTTGGATGACGTACTGAGTACACACACTGTGGTTCCAGACGCAGAACTGGTGCAGGAGTTTGACACTTAGGAGATAGTACCCGGATGACGTACTGAGGGCCTGATTCAGAGCTGGACACTCTGACAGAGCGCTCGCTCTGAATCAGGGCATCTTTTTTTTTTTATGGAGCGGCCTCCTGGCTGCTCGCATTGCTGTTGGTTGCCACCCACAGCTAATGCGAGCGGCCAGGATGATGGTCGCGATGGTCAAGACCATCGAGACCATCGGGCTTGCAACGAGACCCTTGTGGTAGGGTCTCGTGGCCGCAAGCCCCAGAGAGCTTTCGGCTCTAACAGAGCCAAAAGCTCTCCCACTGACATCACTTGTGATGTCAGTGGGTCCGCCCCCAAACAGTAGGCGTTCTCATGGGAATGCCTCCATTGGGCAGCCGCCCCCTCGGCCCACCCACCAAAGGGGGCATGCTGTCACTCAACATCGACAGCACGCCCCCTTTGGTGCGAGACCCGGAGCGATGGATTGCCCGTTGCTATCCGGGTCTCGCACATGCGCACGACGGAACCAGCTCCATCGTGCGCATGCACTCTGGGCCACCATCGACCCGGTTGCGAGCGCTCAGCATTTGTGCCCTGGTCTGAATCAGGCCCTGAGTACGCACACCGTGGATTAACGCTAGAAATCAATCACTAGAAGAAAGGAGCTTGGAACCAGGAACAGCAAGTATTAATTGGAAGTAACAACGTTTTACAGGCAACTTCCTGTTGTCCAGAACCCGGCTAAATACCCTATGGTAGCAGTCCATTGGAGGACAGTGTCAGCTGACCGCAACCAATGCTACCATTGGGTAAAGGGTTAATCAGGTGATGTAGACTGTCATGTCTGCATCCATGACAGTAACCGCAGGAACCAAATCACGGAGTAGCACATGGATATCCTAGCAGACCCCAGACATAATCCTCAGCACGTCTCCCGCCGCCGCACCTGGCGTCTGACCGCTCGAGAGGTCATGGGAAGCCGGTGCTGTGGTGAGTAATGGCTGATCCTAGGCCGCAACCTTACACCCATACTCCCCAAAAACCTGACATCCCTTGAAATTTTGTCAGTTTACCCTGACCCTAAGCCGTCATTCTCACCCTGAAGGGTATGTACCCAGGTGTTCTGCACCCACTGACTGTATGTATGGATGTGGCATACTGTACCAAAAAGGAAAAATAAGGTTTAACATTAAATGGTTACTTTTTGCTAATGAAACAAGCTTATAAAATATCAGTGATTGCAGTATTTACATTAGAGTAACTAGGATAACAAGCCAGTAAAACTGCATTTATTTTCCTATATTTGCCTGTTTCCCTTAGTTAATGCTTGTAAAACAAAACTGTATGTCTTTCCAGATTGCAACCAAACCAAAACACGGTCCCAGAAAAAAACCCAATACAAAACATGTTTGAGTTGACTAATTAATAAAATGGCTATTGTCATCTCAAAAAGGTTAACCTGGTGGTATAGAGTGAAAAGCCCTTCATTTATTCATTTATTAAATGGTTAATTTACATAAACAAATCAATAATATCTACTGTAAGGAAAGTGCAATTGCCAATCATTAGTGGCATGATCACATTATAGTATTTTTCTTGCAATCAAGATATAATGTATTTTGAGAAAAGAATAGTATCTAAAATAGATCAAAAACTAGAGTGTCTTGTCTAGTAAACACATAAATGCCCATATAAATGTGTTTTTAATCTGTTTTCTATGCAAGTCTCAAAATACCCTTGGTCATTCTGACCTTGCACACATTTACCAATGTACTTACATTAACCCAAATGGCTTTTGTGCTATTTTAATATCGACTTGATTGCTGTGTATTTCAGGGTAAATGTTCTTGAAACAAAGGTAATTTTCAGTTTGTTTCATGCATGTGTGTGCTGAATAATTTGTTTGTCTTGCCTATCTTGCCTAGATAATTCAATGTATTGGCAGCAGCATAACAAACTTCACAATGAGCAATATATTGGTTTCTATTACTCACTAGTACTCATACATACATGCATACAAGTTATCTAATCCAGAGCAAAGAAAGCACCCAAAGGCAATGTAAGTAATGTTATCAGTGGGTGTTGCTGAACATGCAGGACTCCATACAGATCTGCCAAGGAACTTAGTCAGAGTTAATGAACTTTAAACTTCATGTTACACATGCTGAGGTTCTTACCTCAACAAGCATAGTTTATATAATAGGTGATGTGATGTGATCAAACTGAATTTGAAATCACAGATTCTTAGTGGGATGATACACTATTTTATACATTATATTTTATGATATTATATTTATTGAACACACATGAAATCTATTTGTAAGTTTATAAATGTAGAGTACAACATAGAATTGAATGGGTACACTTTGGACAGTGTGTCCAATGCCACACTGCATATTTCAAAATGAACTTCCACTTGAGCCCTCTGTCCACATTTTTATTTGAAACGCCCATTCTGCAATCATCCCAACTGGCCTGATTTAGGTGGGCAGTTCAGATGTCAGAGGTCTGTCCAAAGTCCTAGCAGCATACACCTTTGTCCTGACAGTCGTAATGTTGGAACTAGAGATGTGCTATTCGGTTCTCCAGAAATCCGAATCCATCTGAATTTCATGAATCCGGACAGTCATGGTTCTTATCTCCCGAGGAGATCCTGACAGATCCGAGTTGCAGTTTTGATCTTCCTGTCGTTCGGAATTCGGATTTTATGTCCAAATTTCCGGTTATGGAATGCATAAGTGACAAAATTTTAGCTGTTTATAAAAACTTTTTTTTTTTAAACTCTAATCCAAAACCAAAACACAATGATAAATACAGATCCAAAAGCAAAACAGGAGGGTCAGCGCACAACTCTAGTTGGAACTTATAAACTTTTAAATGCTGCTCTGTGTAGTTCTGTTTAGGTGTCCAATAAGCGCTCCTAGTTCAACTGCAGACTAGCAGTGCTTAATAGACACGTACACTGTTGCATTATAACCCAAGGGGAAGTAGGCAACACACATAAATGTCATAATCAGAGTTATGCACAAGCTATATTTAACTTGGCAATTCCATCGATGCTGTTTGTCATGAAATGATTATGCAAAATTGTTAAGAGATATGTGAAGTTTCACCCTTCACTAGTGATGACATGTTTAGTAAGGTGTGTTACTAATAAAGAGCCAGAAATTATACTATTTAGCAAAATCAGTGTCAGTTTGTGCTGTCAGTAATAATGAACTAGGCTAAAGTGTAATTTTTCTTGTATTGTTATATGGTTTCCCAGTTTATCTATAAAACCTTTTTAACACCACAGGCATAAAGGATTACCCAAATGTATAGTGGCTAACGATGCTTTTATTGCATTGTGCAGTGAAGCTTTTACACAGTTTTTGGATTATTTTCTTAATACGGTGATTATAATTTAATCTGCATAATCTTTACCTTCTTCGCCTAACAATGAGTAATGTGAGATTTTCTCACCTCTCTATTCTGGTTATTTTCATGGGTTATATTGACTTGTGTTTTACCAGTATTTATATTCAGATTTTTGATATGTTCAGCAGTTTACCAGTGAACAGATGTACATTTTGAGGATAGTTGCATGTAAATAGTAATCTCTGGGGTGTATTAACATCTGGGCGGCCCCATGTGAAGTGCCCCCCAATAAATGTTGCCATTGTGCCTGCCCATGCAATGACCTAGCTCCCTATGCTTGTTCCCAGATGCCATCTTTCAGTGATAAATTTGGAAAGATGGGGCATGTGCAGAAGAGGGCAAAGACTCTAGTACAGTGCCAGGGTCTTTGTTAGCTCCTGTGTGGCGCTGCACAGGCAAGCACAGTGGTCAGTCCTGGATACGGGGCCTTTTGGACCCATGGGCCTGTTTGCACTGCACACCTTGCACCCATGATAGATATGCCACTGAGTAATCTTTACACCTAGGTGTGTTAAGTCTCTTCATAGCCATAGTGCATAAATGAGCAGAGGGCCTGATTCAGAGCCGCTCGCTCTGACAGAGCGCTCGCTCTGAATCAGGGCCGGGCTTTTTTTTTTTTGGAGTGGCCTCTTGGCCGCTCGCATAGCTGTGGGTGACCACCCACAGCTATAGCGAGCGGCCATGATGATGGTCGCGATGGTGAAGACCATCGCGACCATCAGGCTTGCGACGAGACCCTTGTGGTAGGGTCTCGTTTATCGCAAGCCCCAGAGAGCTTTCGGCTCTAACAGAGCCCCCAAACGGCAGGTGTTATCATGGGAATGCCTCCGTTTGGGAAGCCACCCCCCCGGCCCGCCCACCAAAGGGGGCGAGCTGTCACTCAACATCAACAGCTCGCCCCCTTTGGTGCGAATCCCGGAGTGATGGATTGCCCATTGCTAGCCGGGTCTCGCGCATGCGCACGACGGAGCCGGCTCCGTCGTTCGCATGCGCTTTGGGCCACCATCGACCCGGTTGCGAGCGCTCAGCGCTTGCGACCGGGTCTGAATCAGGCCCAGAGTCTTTATAATCTACAAATGGACTTTGGGCCAGATGCAGAGATGTACGGTAAAGCATTCGCATCTGCGATCCTGCACTCTGATGCTATATGAAAATATGCTAATGCTGTAGCCAGCTGGAAATATATTAAGATGCCCTCCTGCGGCTTTGCAGATCCAAGCAAGTGCGTATTAAACTATTAATACACAGTCGCTGACGCAGATCATTCGATGATTGGCCATCTGAGCAGCCCTATGGTCACGCAGAGTGGCGTCCTGAACTGAGACGTAAGATCTATTTTATCTGCATACGGGATCGCTGACCCCCCCCCCCGCCGAAAGTGGCCAGGACATGCGTGCAATTTTTGTCACCATTTCCTGTTACCTCCCCTAAATGGTCCCTAACTGTCAATCACTTTGCATAGTAATCCTCACAGTAAGTGGCATCGCAAAGGTACCTCGACAATTTCGCAGTGCAGCCATGACGAATGTGCAGTTGACCGATAATCGCTCGACTGTGTAAGTAACGGAATAGCATACATATTTGAGGGGTCTATTTATCAAGCAGTGAAAAGTGTGGAGAAGTGGAGCGGAGAAGTTGCCCAAAGCAACCAATCAGCTCCTACCTATTATTTTATAGACTGTACTTGATAAATGCTACTTCAAAGCTGATTGGTTGCTATGGGCAACTTCTCCACTGGTCCACTTCTCCAAACTTTTCACTGCTTGATAAATTGACCCCTGAATTCTTGTCTTTGTAGACCATGATTTAAATTTTCTGGAAAAAGTTAGACAGATAATACAGTTTAAAATTTTTTTTTATAAATATAACGAAACAGTTATACACTGCTGGCCCAGAATATATTCAGACATACGCATGCATGATCTGTATTACTGCCTATGCATGCATAGAGGAACTGAAGGCCCAGTTTTGGGATATCAGTGCCACTTACTTATAAACATACTGTATAAAAATCTTGAAATAATATAAGTGCACTTGCAAAACTTGTTAAATAAACAATTGCTGTCTTACTTTACCTTTGTCAATATAATTACTGACCATAACAACCTTTTTTTGGTTATATAGAAATATGCCTCCTAATAAATTACTTCACCACTATTAAGTTGGCTGCCACCCTCTTAGTTTCAAGTTCTTATTTTTATGTGTTTTGTCCAATTTTAAAAAACCACAGATATATTTTACTTAGTATTTTCTCTTGACTGCTTGACCTTCTAGTTATTTCCTGTGATACCATCCAATGTTATATTCTAGGTAGCGTGTCACTGGGCTGTGACACATCCTCTGCCCATCACAAACTGGACGATGCAATAAGAAGCTTCACAGTTAAGGAGCAACCAGTTGCTGTTCCTCCATGTCAGGCACTCAATGCGAGGGTGTCCAGGGTCGTGGCAATAACCATGACACTGAGGGCCTTAATAGAGTAATGGCGCATACACACTAGACAATGTGTGTATTCGCTGATACTGGACGCGGCGGGCCCGGAGGGGGTGCAGGAATTGGTAACTGCATACACACTTGCCGATGCCAGTAATGACGATCATCAGCGGGGGGGGCAGGGTCATGCTGTATTCGGCAGCATGGCATCACTAACCATATCCCCAGATTGAGCTGCATGTACAGCCGGCTGGGGATATTGTTAACGAATCGTTTGTCATTCAGTCCATACACACTGGATGATTTGAACAATATATCGTTATCGTTCATATAGTTCATCAAAATCGTCAAGTGTGTACGGGCCTTAAGACATGCAACTTATTTTGCAGCAAATTGTATTTTTCATTAGTGACATGCACTACTTTTTCAGTCATATGACAGCCATGCAGCTGAGTACATCTAGGGGGCCATTGTTGGGGCCAGAACATAAGAACAGATGTGCGTAGTGGGTGCGCAGATGTGACCAAAGTATAGTAAACTAATGGTGTTGACGTGCAGTAGCAAATTGCAACTAAAATGGCTGACACATAGTTGCAAAAGTGGTTCAGTACACTATATGAGCACTCTGTGCCACAATGCTGTAGATTCACCAGACAGCAGCCTGCAAAGTGGAGGGTATCACAACAACCCCTCAAAAAACACGATAAACGATATAAAAAATTTGCGGAGCTCATCCAGTCTATGTTATTATATTAATCATACTCAATCGGTCACTGCGTTGCATAAGTCTCAAAAAATTATATGAAAAAACAGAACAAGAACAAGAATTAAATAAAAATAAAATAGAAATAAATTCAAGAAAAATGATAAGGTATTGAATGAAAATGGATAAAAAAACAGGAGATGTACCACTTCCACGTTCCTCACTGTTTCCACATAGCACTATGATGTTATTCCAACCAATCCTGTGAATTATTCTTATCTAGTCCCACAGTCTTATAAAGTATTTAAAGTCCCTTCTTATTCCTGGATGGATTGTAATCCAATATCAAACAACAAGTAAATAGTACTGCAGTTTAATTGGCTTGGGGTATTCCAAAACACACACCGGGTCCACCTTATTCACCTCCTCCAATGCGCAACTCCGAGCACCAGCACCCAAATACTGTAGCTCCATTTCTGTTAGTGCTATGTGGAGACAATGACGAACGTGGAAGTGGTACATCTCCTGTTTTTTTTATCAATTTTCATTGAATACCTTATCATTTTTCCTGAATTTATTTCTATTTTTATTTTATTTTTATTTATTTCTTGTTCTTGTTTTGTTTTTTCATATATTTTTTTGAGACTTATGCAACGCAGTGACCAATAGTTGCAAAAGGATCCATGTAAATAGGTCAGAGTTACAGTTGCTACAACTCTGGTGCAAATGCACGCTGAGGATGATGACAGCGTATGATTGGTCGCACACGTTGAAAATACACCCATATATGCAAGGCCGACACAAAACACTCAGCAAAGCCTGCATTGCAGGGAGAGATGCCAGGCTAAAGAGGTGCTCTCCCCGCCTGCTACAGCTGAGTCTAGTGTTGCTGCAACCGGCTGCCGCTGGACCTGTCAAAATGTGTCACAGACAGCAGAAGGGAAGCGCGGCTGAACGACTCTTCACCATAGACAGTCCCACTCCACTGTGAGGGGCTGTGATAAGTGGGCTGTGATGTGAGGGGCTATGATGAGGGGGGATGTAATGTGAGCAACTGTGATGAAGGGGGCTATGATGTGAGGGGGGCTGTGCTGTTAGGGGATGTGATGAGAGGGGCTGTGATGTGAGGGGCTGTGATGAGGGGGGCTGTAATGTGACGGGCTGTGCTGAGTGGGGCTGTCGCTCAGGCCAGCCCTTCCTACATCAGTACCTCCATCCTGAACATAATGGCTTCTGTGTGCAGGCTAGTCTAGTGTGCAGCGCCTGGCTGCACAGACCCGTCAGGAAGGAGACTGTGGAGCAGGTGTCTGAGTGCAGCAGCATTAGAAGCTGAGGAGGTCCACCTGACAGAGGAGACAGCAGCTGCTGTCCGACCCAGCACCTACTAGAGCCAAAGAGAGCTCTTGAGAGGTGATATTTTATTTTAAAAAAATCAGTGAAAAGGGACAATAATAGGAGTATTTGTTGCAGGATTTGGGGAGGGTCAGTGTGGTATTTGTTGAGGGATGTGGGGAGGCTCAGTGTGGTATTTGTTGTGGGATGTGGGGAGAGTCAGTGTGGTATTTGTTGTGGGATTTGGGGAGGGTCAGTGTGGTATGTGATGTGGGGAGGGTCAGTGTGGTATTTGTTGTGGGATATGGGGAGGGTCAGTGTGGTTTTTGTTGCGGGATGTGGGGAAGGTCAGTGTGGTATTTGTTGTTGGATGTGGGGAGGGTCAGTGTGGTATTTGTTGTTGGATGTGGGGCAGGTCAGTGTGTATTTGTTGTGGGATGTAGGGAGGGTCCGTGTGGTATTTGTTGTGGGATGTGGGGAGGGTCAGTTTGGTAATTGTTGTGGGTTGTGGGGAGGGTCAGTGTGGTATTTTTTGTGGGATGTGGGGAGGGTCAGTCTGGTAATTATTGTGGGATGTGGTGAAGGTAAGTGTGGTATTTATTAAGGGATGTGGGGAGGGTCAGTGTGGTATTTGTTGTGGGATGTGGGGAGGGTCAGTGTGGTATTTGTTGTGGGATGTGGTGAGGGTCAGTGTGGTTTTTGTTGTGGGATGTGGGGAGGGTCAGTGTGGTATTTGTTGTTGGATGTGGGGAGGGTCAGTGTGGTATTTGTTGTTGGATGTGGGGAGGGTCAGTATGGTATTTGTTTTTGGATGTGGGGAGGTTCAGTGTGGTATTTGCTGTTGGATGTCTGGAGGGTCAGTGTGGTATTTGTTGTGGGATGTGGGCAGGGTCAGTGTGGTATTTGTTGTGGGATGTGGGGAGGGTCAGTGTGGTATTTGTTGTGGGATGTGGGGAGGGTCAGTGTGGTATTTGTTGCGGGATGTGGGGAGGGTCAGTATGGTATTTGATGTGGGAAGTGAGGAGGGTCAGTGTGGTATTTGTTGTAGCATGCGGTGTTCAAAGTTGCATGTGGTGTTCTCAATGGTTTGTGGAGGCATGTGCGGTGTCAGCACAGGAGGTGGTCCAAGTGGTGTCATTCTCCTCTATCTGTTCTTGCCTATATCAGCCTCTTAGCCCTTTTCTTGTTTATGGCAGCATTCTGCCTCCTCTGTGTGCTAGCCTTTCTGCTCATTCTCTGTACCCACCTCTCTTCCCTTCCTCTGTGCCTGTCTGTCTGCCCATCCTCTGTCTGCCTTTCTGTCCATCCTCTATCTGCACCAGCCTTTCTGCCCATCCATTGTTTGCTCCTGTCTCTCTTCCCACTGCCTCTTAATATAAACATCTAAAATGAGCGATGCATTGACTTTTGATTACTCTGTGAAGGAATGTGGGGCATACACTGAGTCAAACACCATCACCATCCAATGTTACAGCTGTTCTCTCAACCTGAACCGTAACAGGCATCTGTGGTCCAGCTGAATGGAAACAAAGTGGAAACCATCCTTGAGATATATCTGTATGCAGTAACAATCTCTGGCAAGAAGAAAAGGAAGACCCTACAACCATTCCATATGGAACTTTTTGTGTTTTAGAATACCGTTCAGAGCCTTTACCTTTAACACTGGATGAACTGAGCCATCCTGTTTTAAGATTGGAAAAATATTAATTGTTCAGCCATTTCTGGCAGAGTCTGTGAGATCTATTTTACCTTACAGCAAGGTTGTCTGCATTGTGGCATCTAAATGCGAACTGCAAGGCTTCTGATGAGGAAAACAGATTTAGGCCAAACTGAATTGTTTTCAACAACCATGTCTCTGAGGTAATCTGGGCCCATTTGCGAAAGCAATGTGACAGCATTATATGGGGAGAAGGAGTACTCACTTGCTGTCCTTCCTCTGCCTGGTTTGACCAAGAGGTGGAGAGGATTGTCCCACATTCAGATGGGAACCTCCTATCTGAAATCTGCTGTAGCACGACAGTTTTAGATCGGGGCCCCGTCTCTGGCTGCTTGACCCACCTAGAGAAAGGGCTTCTTCCTGACTTCATGAATTTTAGGCTTGAGGTCAGCAAAGGAAATTCTAGCTTTATAACGGGACCAGACCTCATTAATGAACTAAGGGACAAATAAATTTTAAGCAATAAGATCTGGAAAATAAATGGCTTTAAGACCTGAGAGGCTGGCCCTAGTAAGCCAACAAGCCCTGCATAAATTAATAATGCAGTTTAAGGTTTGCACTAGAATAAGGTTTGCGCTATGGATAGCAATGTAACAAAATGTTTAGCAGTGACGTGGTGTGAGGTAAATGGTTGGGGAGGCACTGGCTAGTATCAGAGCCAGATTTACAGTTACATAGTATATGAACCCGAGGGTTCATGTGGGCATTATACAAAGGTGCAGCAGTATATAGTGCTGGAAATTTGGTGTGTTTTGATTAGGGATGTGCAGAAAAGATAGACAGGGGAGGCAGTGCCTCACCTGCCGTACACTTTTTACTCCAGAGTTTTTACTATAAAAATTATTAGAATAATACAAACAAGATATTTATATTATTTTCTTTATATTTTTCTTATAATTGTTATAGTAAAAACTGTGGAGTATACCTAAGTATGACAGGAAAGGCTCTGTCTCGCCTCACCGCACATCACTGCGTATTACACCAAGTAGCCCTGTTTGGCACGCCACAAACTTTTACCACTAAACTGTGCCATGCATCTTACCAAAGACTTTTTCACAAAATATGCATCTTATTCGTATTGCTAATGCATCAATACTGTAGTACATGGGTCACTGGCATCGGCAGTGAATGCCAATGCTGTGTGCTGCTCAGACACTAACCTGCGTTAAAAAGCAAAAGACGAAGGTCTGATATGAGTGAGCTGCTCCATGTTTCACCACAACTATTGTTGTACTTAATCTGATCGGTTTTATCACATCCTTTGCCATAAAAGTACTAATATAGTGTGCCTAGGAAACTGTAAGTGACTTTGTATGCAGCTCCAATGCGAACAAGATACTCAGGGGTCTATTTACTAAGCAGTGATAAGAGACAGAGTGAAAAGTGATAAGTACGTGATAAGGTGCCAGCAAATCAGCTCCCAACTGCCATCTCACAGGATGTGTTTGAAAAATGACAGTTGGGAGCTGATTGGCTGGCACCTTATCACTTTTCACTCTGTCTCTTATCACTGCTTAGTAAATAGACCCCATAGTAAATCATGATTAGTAACAGGAAATGAGCACAAGTGAGAAGGAACATGAGGAAAGTAGCTAGTATGCATTTAAAATTAGGACACAAGCAACAACTAAATAAAATTTGCCAAAATATTGTGATAAAGCAGATAGGTACTTGTGACTTCCCCTATATACAAATATTTCCATGTTCTGATACAGCTTTTTAAACAATTACAGTGACAAAATTTATTGCACTTATTTCTGTTGATTTATTTCTAGTATTGACTGTGAAAAAAGTAATTATCAGATTCTAGGTGAAACCAGCTTCAGGCTTTGGATTATAAAAAAAGTTGTTTATAATGTTGACTTGGTAATTTATTTACATTCATTGATTCATTTCTATTATGTGCTAGTGACAGGTGTCTGTAAGGGTTGGTGATTTACTAATCCAGCAGCAGCCTTTAATCAGCTCAAATTGTTTCTTTTTATCCAAAGAAACTGTATGCTGGGATTGTTATGTAATAAAGTGAGGACATATTTACTTTTTCACTTCTTATCATAGACATTCTCATTGACACTTGAGAAAAGCAAAAGTTAAACATGATAGCAATTTACACTACATAAGTAGTAGTGTGCAATAAATGTATTTAATAATAGAATATAGTGTTCTTATTGGTAGGCTACAAGGGCTAGCACTTGAAATCACAGAACACCTTTAAATCAATATAATGAAAATAACTGTTCACTAAAGACTTGTTAGATAATATTACATTCATTGAATCAGGAACATACGTAGGAATAGCAGTAAGGAGCACTCTGCCTTATTCAGAGATGTACTCTAATGCATTCACAACTGCATATGGGCCCTCATTCAGAGCCACTCGCAAACAGCAGTACGCTCGTTGCGTTCCGATGTTGACTAACCGCGCATGCGTCGGTGTAACACTGCGCATGTGCGTACGGCAGATTGCGAGCTTTTTTGGTCTCGTTCGTTAAATAGCGTACAGGAAGTGACATGTCAAATGTGATTGACAGAACAGGGCGTTTTTGGGTGTTGACGGGGGTGGAGATGGAAAAACGCAGGCGTGGCGAGGCGTTTTTGGGGCGTACATACATTAGCAGATGCGAGCGTAAAATGTGTTCGGACCGACTCATACGTCACTGGATGATCCTCTTTCCCTTCAAAATGCTCGCACAGTTTAGGGTCTGGATTACTCGACCACATTGGCGATGGCCTTCTCCGTCCCGGGACTCCACGATGTTGTTGCGATTAATCGCGGGAGGGCTGAAAAGCAATTAGTGTTGGATTGAAAACCGGCTTGGTATGTGTTTTGAAATCAGTTTTTTGGGATAGCACAAAACTGTACGCAGGTGGAAATCAGAGCTGCTAATGTCAGGATGACACAATCAATTTGCGTACATTTGTGGGGGTTTATTGTGGCCTCAATGTGGTGGTTAGGGCCTTTTGTAACAATAATGTCATCATGTTTTAATTTTCTCACCATTTTATTTTTGCCTCTTGAATTTGCCTCGTTATATGAATTTTTAAACGTTCCTTAAAGAGCCCTTTTTTAAAAAAGTTTTTTTTTTTTTTTTTGGCAACTTTTTGTCTTTTGAGCCAGGATTAAATGTAACCCATTTGTACAATAATTTCACAATCCAATGGCAGATTTTTGGTGTCAATTTATTAGTCAAACAAAAATTAAATTATTAAAAAATTTGGGGACATCTTTTTTTGGCAAAGATCTGTCCCAAAATCCAACAAATTGGCCCAACATAACTGTTGACATAAACATACAACAAAAAATTAAAAACATTTCACAAGAAAGGAGAGGGAAGTTTTGACCAGAAAGGAATATGAGCCAAGCACAGAAGGATTGTGGGAAAAGTCGCCATTGCTGTCACCGTTTTTTCACCCGTTTGGATGGGGGAGGGAGGGTGCCAGACCGGGTCCGGGATGTCATCGGGCTGGCCTGTCCAGAGGCAGATGTTGTGGCCTCTGCACTAGGCACAGGGCTAGGCACATTTGGAGGATTGGCTGATGTTGTGCCAGAGGTGGAGGATCCTGATGTTCCGGCAGGAAGGGAGGTCGGCTCCACCATGTGCTGGCGAACGAGCTGCTCCAGGGCATTGGCGATGCGGATGTTGGCCCTGGTATTTTCCGCCAGGGCCTGACCAATGGTCACGGTGGCCGCAGCATTTTGCTCCAGGGCCTCAGCCACCCGTAGCAGACTGGCGTCCATCCTCTGCAGAATCTCCGTATGGAAATCCGATTTGAAATTGAGTTCTGTGAGGAGGGACACTGCCTGCAAGGGGGATTGCCCTGGACTGGCTTCTGCAGGGTCCTCAGCCGGATGTACTGGTTCCTCCCCTGCCGAGCCAGCAGAAATTCGGCGGCCAAGGCTCCCCTCTGGAGCAGACTCATCCGCCTGTGTCTCTGTTAGGAAAAAAGAGAAAAGACTCACATTAGAATCTACATATTGGAACAATAACATTTCAGAGTTGGTGACATCAAAAGATTTACCTGGGACAACATGAGGAGCCGCAAAGTCTGGCATGTCCGTATCCATGTTGGACACGCCAAACACCTCCACAGGCTGCACACACCCCTGTGCCAGCTCTTCTAAATCCGTCTACTCCAATGACACAGGGGTGGGACCCCCACCTGTCCCCCTTGCATGCCTAGCCCTGTCCGCGAGTTTTTGCTTTAGGCGATATTTGAAGTCGCCCCATCTGTGGGAAAAAATGGAAGCCATTATCCTTTTGTTTAAAATGGTGTTTGTTTTTAGGGGGGGCAAGTGTTTACTTACCGCCATTTGACATCCCGGGCTAGACGGACATAATCACCCACCCTATTGACAGCAACGGCTACCTCTTCCCACATTCTCCCCTTCTGGCTTAGACTCATATTCCTGTCTGCCTGTGGCAGGATGTCCACACACTTCTGTATCAAAACCTCCATCTCCTTTCTTGTGAAATGTGGCTGCCTTTTTTTTTGGCAGCTTTGGCCGGAATACTTGGCCCAGCAGCCTCTTCCATGTCATCCTCCTCACCTATTTGTGTAAATATTCAGATTTCACAAATTCACAACTTGCCCAATCTTATGTTTCAAATTAATCATTGATACAAAATGCATGAAAGACTTACTGCCTGACTCTTGGGCATTGTTTCCCTGGTCTGTCGCCATGTCTGTGGTCCAAACAAGAAATACACCAGAATTTGAATGTGTTTTCGTGACGTATTTATACATGCGTCCTTATTTTGCGGCCGCATCGTTGATTGGGCGTTCCTATGATCCCTCCTTAATTTGTGCGGGAAACGAAACACTATTTATGGCTTGGTGTGTCTCGAGTCGAGGTGGCGTTTTTGGATTGTTGGAGATTACCTTGGCTGGAGTTTCTTGTTTGCGGATAAAGGAGTTGGCGTTTGGAGTTTATTTTGTTTGCTAGATTTGCGTATTTATTTTCCGTTCTCTTTTTTGGTTTTTATTTTTTTGGCCTCGTTTCTTGATTTGGTAAGTTTTGTGAAGTCTAACTTTTGATCAATTGTTGTCTCATTGTGTTTCTTATTGTTTTAAATTTTTTGTTCCATAATTTCATATATTTTAGCTTTTTATTAATTTCGGACCCAAAGACCTTTTGATTTGGACTCTTATATATTTGCTCTTGGTAAGTCCATTTTTTATCTTGTATTTGTGAACTAATTAGCGCATTTTTCTCAGTTTGTATAGTGACTTGTATTTGCGAACTAATTAGCGCATTTTTACTACTTACTATTTTGACTTGTATTTGCGAACTAATTAGCACATTTTTACTACTTACTATTGTGACTTGTATTTGCGAACTAATTAGCACATTTTTACTACTTACTATTGTGACTTGTATTTGCGAACTAATTAGCGCATTTTTACTACTTACTATTGTGACTTGTATTTGCGAACTAATTAGCGCATTTTTAAATGCTTATTAATCCTGTAAAATGTTTTGTGGTTGCCCTTTCGCTTTTTTGGCAAACATTTCAACCTATTTTGATGTACTGTGTGCAATGTCGTTTTGCTCTTTTGCCAAATGTGTGTTTCGCATATTTTAAGTTTTGTCTAGCACAAAATTTAGAAACAAAAATGCACAGAGTGAAATTTGTCAAATTATTTTTGTGATTAATTTCAGTTTGGACGTATCATGACAATACCCCGGCATGTAAGCAGCAATGGATGGTATCATCAAGCTAAGTTGTTTTTAATTTTCTATTGTGGTGGGTCCAAAGCCTTACATTCCAATCTTGCCATTTCAGGTTGATCTTGGGCGGATTGTTCTGGCCATGCTCCCGGAAGCCGACCAACCTCAATTTCGTCCCAGGCGTAGGCATCGTAGGCGTGCAAGGCCCCAGATATTTCGAACACGTGTCACCCTTTTTGGAATGCCCGATGATGAGGTTTTAAGACGCTACCGCCTTCCTCCCAAAATCATCATAGACACTCTCTCATTAATAGAGAGTGATCTTGAGTGGCAAATTGACAGTCCTACAGCAATACCACCACTTACGCAATTTATGGCGGTGTTACATTTCTGTGCCTCAGGATCGTTTCAAACAACGGTGGGAATAGTGGCGGGCATCTCACAATCCTCCTTTTTCCGGATCCTGAGGGCAGTGATGGAGGCACTTTTCAAGCACCTCCATCATTTTATTCAAATGCCTTTGGATATGGGTGCCCTTAGTGTGGCCAAGGCCAATTTTTACCAAATAGCTGGCTTCCCACACATCATAGGGGTTGTGGATGGTACTCACATACCACTTCAGCCTCCAGCACGGCTGGAGGCCATATTTCGAAACAGGAAACACTATCACTCCCTGAATGTAATGGTGGTATGTGATGCCTCCCTCCAGATCCTGTCCCTGAATGCAAAATTACCAGGAAGTGCACATGACTCCTTCGTCATCCGGCAATCAGGGATATGGCACAAATTAACCAACCTACAAGCTGGTGATGCGTGGCTTCTGGGTAAGTGGAGACCTTTAGTACATAACAATGTTAAGCTTGATACACAGTGATCCTGATGTTGTCTATTCTTTTTCACAGGAGACAGTGGATACCCTTGCATGCCCTGGCTGCTCACTCCTTATTTGGCTCCCACACCAGGTCCACAAAGTGAGTTTAATACCGCACTTACAGCCACCAGGCAAGTGGCGGAGCGCTGTATTGGCCTTTTAAAAGGCCGATTCAGATGCCTCCACCGCTCTGGTGGCGAGCTCATGTATTTGCCGGATATGGTTTCGAAAATTGTGGTCCTGTGTGGGATCTTTCACAACATCGCCATAAGGAGTGGTGTTCCAATGCAGCCAGAGGATGCCTTACCTGAGGATGGCCCCCCCGAGGTTGGTCGGAGGTCAGTATGTGGGTGGGCCATACGCGATGATGTGGTGGCCCGATATTTTAGGTAATTATTGATCAAACAACAGTGTGTATACCCAATGTGTTACGGTTTTTTAACGTTCATCTTTTTTGATATTAATTCTTGCACCATCTTCTGTTTGTTTGCATAATCTTTGGCACTCCCATGATGACTACTTCCTGCTACCCTTCAAAAACCTTTCTGTTGAAACTTCGGGAATATATTCTGACACCAATATTGCAACGCCATATTTTTGAAATCATGTGGGCATGGACCTTCGTCAACCAGTTCTTGATTTGTTGTGTGTTTGTTTATTGTTTTTGGTATGTGGTGTATTTCTGATTATCACTGTGTGTTTTGTTTGTGAGTGACCACTTTGTATTTTGATTTCTGTTGTGAATAAATATTTGGAGAGTGTAATTTGTTTCCTTTTTGGGCACCTTAGAAGCAAGTGTAAACAAACTCCCAAACGTTAATTTTACCTAAGGGGTAACCCAGTAATGAAGCAAGTGGAGCTAAAATGTAATATGTTTTCGGGGTACTAACCAACACAACAAGGAATCGTGTACAATCAGTTGCCTTCGTAAGATTGTCCGAAGCAGTTTGGCCACCAAATAGGAACCTGAAAAATGGTGTAAACTATCATGTTGACCACCACAAAAAAGGAAAATGACATTGGTACTGGGAGGTGTTTCTTGTGCCTGTTTGCATTCAAAATACAACACACAATCTGTAGTGAGATTCTGTGGCAAACCTTGCTTGAAGAGTCTACTTATGTCAGTGTAAAGAATCTTGGATTTACTCCAAATGAGACAGAGCTTGATTTAAAACTGATTTATTAAGAAACAATTTGTAAAAAAAAAAAAAAAAAAACTAATTCATAAGGAGGACCAACAGATGGTCAAGGGCCTGCATCAGCCCGGTGACCTGCTCCCGCATACGGCCCACACAATTAACGATCTCTTCCCGACGCCTCTGTTCCTCTGTGGGTGACAAAAGTTTGGGGATTAATAAATCGATAATGAAGCAACATTGTAAAAAAACACAAAACAAGCAAACCAAAACTTACAAGCTTGTGGGCCAAAAAAACATTACACGGATAAAGCCCAGCACCCCAAAATGTCTAAGGGCAAAAATACAAGGGCCCTAAAAAAAGGCACACAGGTGTGATATGTGTATGGTGACATCAGCAGGAACAGGTAAAGACAACCCCCAAAAATACCCTAAGGCGACAAAAAGTCTAAAAAAATGGGAACGACACATGATTACATACAAACAGTTTGTGGTGTCCAAAATAAACTTTAAAAACATACCGTTCTCCAAAACAACAGAGCCAGAAGCCACTCCCTGGACCACCTCGGAGGTGGCTACATTCCCCAACCCGAGGGGCAAGGTGTTTTCAGGATCCTGGGAGGGGGTATTTGGAGGAGGGACGGATGGAGGAGAGGGGGAATTGGGCTGGAGGGGAAGTAGGCCGGAAATTTTGGCCACAGGGTCTGGGGAGGAGGGGGTAATAGAGGAATTGGGGGTTGGAGAGAGGGGCCGGGACCGGCGTCTTGTGTGGCGATGCCGCCGTAGTGTTTGCTGTGCCCCTAAAAAATGACAAAAATATTGTGGTTAGTTTCAACAGGAAACCCAAAAAAAAAAAAAGCAATAGGACAGACATGAAAACATGCACATGCAGATATGACTACAATGGCTGAATAGGACAGACATGAAAACATGCACATGCAGATATGACTACAATGACTGAATAGAACAGACATGAAAACATGCACATGCAGATATGACTACAATGACTCAATAGGACAGACATGAAAACATGCACATGCAGATATGACTACAATGACTGAATAGGACAGACATGAAAACATGCACATGCAGATATGACTACAATGACTCAATAGGACAGACATGAAAACATGCACACGCAGTTAGGGCCCACAAGATAAACTTGAAAACCACAGTCCAGAACACTTACTTTCCGCAATCTGCATGCGAAAGCATGCCAGCAAACGGGGTGTCTGCCGGTGCAGGTCCGACCACCTGCGCTCCAGCTGGCCAATATGTCGGCGTGAGCCGAAGGAGTGCAGGCGTCGACGTACCTCCGCATATGCGAACGCTTGCGCCTATTGGAGATGGGTGGAGGCTGACTGGTGATCCTCCTGTCCATCACCTCCGTCAGCACCAGCAGTTCGCGCCTGGTGAATGCGGCAGATCTCATGATGGCAATGGTGTTTTTTTGACAAAATATTTTTAATAAAGCACCACAAAAAAATTTGATTGGCTAATGTATTTGGGAAATTAACAGGACAAATTCTATTGGTTAGTGTATGAGTCATGTGTTTGACAGGGCCACAAATCTATTGAGAGTTATGATAGGCTTGATGCAGTGACATGCGTAAGCTAATTTAAATAAAGAAATGAACCACAGAAAAATTGTGGGGAGACAAACAAATAGAACAATTGTTTAATTGGGGCTAACATGTCTTTTGAACAATAAAAGCGAAGGTTTCAGCCGTACGTATTCTGCGAGCAAATACAAACACGGACAAGATTAAAGTTTATTGCATTGTGTTGAAAAAAAAAAAACAATTAAGCTAATTGATACATTGATTGGCATGATACGATTGAGGGAGGTAGGCAGAAAAAACGAGCAGGTAATCGGAATCTGACAGTCCCACTTCCGGTTTGTACTTGTGCGTGCGTTCCCTTCAAGCCATTTCGGGGATGTACGCTCGCTATTTGGCACGCTCGTTAGTCAGAGGAGGGGTCGCCTGAGTTTGGGGCGGATTTTTAGCTGCGTACGAAAATACGAGCGAGTGCTTGAATTTAAATATTTTTTAACGTACGCCGAACGTGCGTACGCCCACTTGCGAGTGGGTCTGAATCAGGGCCATGGTTCGCAGTTGGTAAAATATGCTAATATCTTCCAAAGCGTATCCTAGCCTAGGGACGCCCACTGCTGCCTTCTCATATCTGTCCAATGACGTGCAACAGCCTAAACATTGGTAACATCAACGTACATGGGCCAATCACGCAGCATGTAAGTCAAGTCAGACCAGCCGCAAACATTGCAGCTCTACTGACACACAGAGGGCCTGATTCAGTGCCGGACGCTATTTGTGCTCGCTCGTTCAGAAAAAGGGGCCGGATATTTAAATAGAGCGCTCGCTCTTTACGGTCTGTTGACGCCTCTATGTCTGAACGAGCGAACGAAACACGCGCTCACTATTTTTTTTTAAAACGCCCCCTGGCCGCTCGCATCCTACGTCATCTCCACTATTTATTAGATTAATCGAGTACATCGAAAGGTGTATGAACTGCTCGCAGTGCTTGTGGTAGGATTTTCCTACCGCAATCATGCGAGCAGTTCAGGCTAAAAGACAACCGAGTGACGTGGTCGATGACGCTGCTTTGTTAATTATGCACACCCTTAAAACGCCCGTTTTGACCGTTTGGCATGCCTGCGTTCGGAACTCCACTCCCCATTTTCAAGCACCTTCCCTTGTTACCACCCACAAACGCCTCATTCTGTCACTCAAATTAGCAGGCATTCGCTATTTTGCGAGCACACAATTTCCGACCACAATGACTGGTTCGCGCATGCGTATTACAACCCATACGCATGCGCAGTTGTGCGAACATCGCTCGGAGCGAATGAGCGGCCGCTTACGAGCGGCTCTAAATCAGGCCCAGAGAGCTCTCACGCTGCATAGAGATCGCAATGGCTAATTTATACACGCCCATGAAACTGCATTTATATGATCAGACATGCAGCATTTTATGCAGCTACAGTGTGAGAATATGCAAATGTCACAGCCACCAGTTTGAGTATTGAGATGCCCACCAGCGCCTTCACAAATCCAAGCAATCACGTACAAAGCCGCGGTCGCAGATCCTTTGATAATCAGCTTTCTGAGTAGCCATATGGTCGCGCAAAATGAGCATATTCTGAGACATCGGAGCCATGTTATTTGCGTAGTGGATCACAGATGCAGGTTGCAACCCATCCCGAAAATGGACGCAACACACCTGCATTTTTGTTGCCACACCCCTATTACCTCCCCCAAATCCCCAAATGGTGCTTGACTGTCAATCACCCTGCATGAAAATTGTCGCTGCTAGGGACTACAGTAATGGACTTTGATGCATGCGCCAGCAATTGTATGTCCTTGATACACAGCACTGCTACGCAATGATAACAAGTAAGTCACAGTCATTGGAACATTGGCATATAACATTTGGTCACCTTGAATATGACAGTGTTCAGAAGCTACAGAATGGGATGGTCAAAGGAATGTCAGTGACTAACACAGAGAAATCTGTGTGTGAAAGCTGCATGTTTCGGAAACAGAGTTGTCATCCATTTCCAAAGTCAATAAGTAAAGCTACAGTACCACTTGAGATAGAACACTCAGACGTATGGTTGAATAAAAGTGAAATGTAAAGTGACAAAGAAAGTTTCAGACTTGTAGAGAATCAAATAGGCCATAGTCTCAAAGTGAGATCTGATAATGGTGAAGACTATCTCAACAGAGGTGGAACAATTATTGAGAAAATGGGGAATAGAGCATCAGTTGACCATTGACTATACTCCAGAGCAAAACTGTGTTAGTGAAAGAGCACACTGTACACTAGTGGAGAAAGCAAGATGTATGCTGAAGGATACAGGCCTAGAGAAACAGTTTTGGGTAGAAGACATGTCTACAGCAGTATTCCAGAAATAACATTCTCCAACAGTTGCCCTAAAAGACTTAACACCTATAGAAGCCTATAGAAGCCTGGTCAAAAAGAAAGCGTGAAACATTTAAGAATATTTGGAATTACTGCTTATTTCCATATACCAAACCAGAGAAGACGCAAGTTGGAGTCAAAGTAAATAAAGTGCATCATGCTTGGCTATTGCCATGAAAGTATAAGCTACAGATTGTGGAATTCAACACGTTACAGAAATGCTGGACTTTGGCACGCAGAACAAGTATTTGTTACTGGACATTCCAGTAGCTGGAGATACATCTGAACCAGAGACCACCAGCTTGGAAGTTCAACAACAGAAAAGATTGTCAGCTAGATCAAATATTGGCAAGCTACCCAGAAGATATGATAAAGAATATGCAAATACTGCATTCAGTGTACCTGACTTTTCAAGATATAGGAGTCAAAAGACATCAAGAATCTTTACAGTGACAGCTGTCCAAAGTTTGTGAGTCAAGAAACCTATGATGTCAGTGAGAGGAGTCTTGCTGATGTACCTGTCAAGAAGATCAAGCTAAAGTTGTTTGATGAGTTCTTTTATATGTCTAACTTCACCTTTTTTACAGGTTGCTTATGTGATTGCTTCAGTTGTGAGTTTGTGTAACATGGAGAAGCTTGTAGTGAGGGGGGAGTTTTAGAATAGGAAAGAGCTACTGCAAAGTCTCCAATATATCTCCAGAATTACACTTTATTCCTCTACCAAGACGGCCACCAGACCCTACTACTGCACATGCGCAGTGCCATCTTGTCACTGTGTATAAGTGACATATTGGGAGATGGACGTCTCCCCCATTAACTCCTGAGACCTGCAACCCTTTACCCCACCTATTACCCACAATACCGCTGTTCCAACACCCACACCACTACCGCATCCAAGAGAGAGTCACTGGCTGGTGATTTGTCTGAACCCCACTATGCATAATGCTCTTCAACCAGTGTAATAGCGAGTATGGCTGAACTTTCATTTGCTCAATACCGCACTGCCTGGTTACACTATACTAGACTTATTCTTGGGTAAATCACACATTCCGCTGGTGTGTACAGTACATTTGGGGAGATGTATTATAGCGGCACTTAACGTACCGCTATAACGCTTCCTGCTTCGCCTCTTTACCGAGGCAAAGCAGGAACCACTAATGATGAGATGTATTAACATCTCATCGGCTGGAGAGGGGGAGCATTAACTCCCCCTTCCGGCGATCCCTGCCTGAGGATGTAGCACATCAGCCTAGTGCTGATGCGCTATGTCTCACTCCAGAACGGCTCCACTGAGCATGTGCGGGATCTCGCAAGAATCACGAGATCCCGCGTGCAGCCCTGGAGCCGGCAGCTGCCGCAGCAGGGACAGCGCTGTTACTGCTGTGGGGATAGGGCATCGCCAGGCTGTAGCTGTCGATAGCATCTGGAATGGTCAGGCGATCTGACTTTTCATACATGCCCTGCCGATCGGCCCTGCTATCTTGTAGATAGCAGCGCCGATAATGACAGGGGCTCATTTACTGAGCAGCCCCCAATCATACATCAGTGAGAAGCGGCATCAGCGCACATAACGTGCGCTAATACCGCTTCTGCGCTTCTTACATCTCCCCCATTAACTCTGCCAAACCGCCATCTATACACACATTTCCAACAAAAGTGAGAAAATATTAATAAAAGGTTTAGTCGATATTTGAACCTTTTTACATCTCATTGTAACAATATAATTGCATTTTTATTCATTTTATTAACTTTGTGTTATTGTACTGTACATAACTTTTCTAACTTCACTTTTACTAAATATGCAAAGCTCATAATCCTATAACAAGTAATATATTTTACTAATCAAAGTCTCTTTTGTGACAATGGTTATATGCTGACCATATATGGGCATATTCACACTAAGTCGAAACTACACATACAAGGCCCCTCAAGAAGACCCAGGAAAATGCACTGCATACACAAAAGGATTGTACACCCAGTTGAAAGAAGTATGCACTCTACTCATTGAATTGTGCACTCAACCCTAGATTTGAAACGCTACCAAACAGAGATGATGTCAGATATATTTATTGGAAATAAGATGTATAGTCTGGAAAGTCCAATCCAACTTTGTTTAAAATGATTGCTATGTCCTTTGACCTATTGCTAATGTACGCTATAATTTGTGTGATGTGTACAGTTGTCCCTTCCTCTGTCCACTGAATCTATTTTGTTACTTAAAAAAATGCCGTTCTCCCCATTAGACAAAGAGCATCTACCCATTAGACAAAGAGCATTCTGGATTGAAGCTTATTTTGCTATTAGCCATACTGCATTCTCATTTGGCATAGTAAATATTCTTCATTATCCTCCACTTTCATTTTTCAGAAAACTACAACTGGATAAGATCATTAATTATTTACCTTTAATACTGTACTCAAGCTCCATGTATGACACTATATGTTTACATAAAACTACAATGATCATATTGGTTAAAGACATGGGATGATTGACAGCACATTGAAACTGGTTGAGAGAAGTATGTAAAATTAAAGGATTGAAGGACCATATGTACATATGTTAAACTCATATTACAAACACTTTTGGTGCACCAAGAAAATACTGCTGAGAAAAAAATAGATGAGTTAATTATATAAGATTTAAAATGAATGATAGTTAGAAAAGATAACACAGGGCACCGCAGGGCAGGGGGCACTGTTTGGGCCTGTCAGTTTTCCTGTTTATTATCATTCTCACTTGTAGCTTCCTATTTTATCCCCAGCATCTCCTGGCCTCCCCTATCTCTTCCCTGACCCTTCACCATGAGGCAATGGCCCTTTTTCAGGTGCACTGCATCTTATGTCCCTATTTAAAAAATGCGGGGGGACGCCAATGCTCTCTTTGGCATAGGGTACCAAAAAGTCTAGTTACGGCTCTGAGATAACACATTGTAAGCTCGACAAAAGTTGTACATCCAGAACCTTAAAATGTTTGAGACACATTCAATTTGATGTTTCTACTTATGAATAATACTTATCTTCCATGTTTGAGCCACCTATTTACAGAAACATACTGACATATTTTGTTTAAAATCTATTCTTCAAAACCAGGCATAGACCCAAGGTTGGAATTATTATTTAACCTATTTCCTTATGCATGCAATAAATAAGAGAATAATAAACTGGCATAAAGGTACTTCTAGTGCCTCATTCCTCCAGATTTAGCATGCATGCACTGCAGCAATAATCCAATTTATTTTTGATGAAGACACAGCCAATTTGTTTTCTGCTTTTACGTTAGGAAAATTAACACTTTTGTAATGTTTTTGAGGTTACATATTGCATACAATTTTTATTTTATACGACAAAAGCAACCATCTGTTTTACTAGTACTGTGTTCTATCGTCCATGATTCAATCCACACTTTGGAGATTATTTACAAAGCCAAAAAATAACGGAGCACAATTATTTATTTCTGCATATAAATGTCTATGTTTTCACTAAGCACATCATTTAATTAACACTCATATTCCTCTCTTATGACCGGGATGTAGTCAATGTACGACTTTGAATCCTAACTCAGGATTAAAGATAGGCATCTAAATACAGACGCCTATCTTTAGCCCGATGCCGAAAGACCGACAGCAGGCATCCCGAATGAAGGTAAGCAGGGACAAGTTAGCGTTAGCCGGGGGAGGGGAGGGTTAGATTTAGGCACCCTAGGGGCAAATTAGGGATAGGCACCCCCCCGGAGTGTTAGGGTTAGGCTGCGGGGAGGGGGGGTTAGGATTAGGCACCACCAGGAGGGAGGTTAGGGTTAGGCACCACTCATGAGGTTTAGGTTTAGGGTGCAGAGAGGGGGGATTGGGTTTAGGCACCCCCAGGGGGACTTAGGGTTAGGCACCACCCCAGGAGTTTTAGGGTTAGGCACCACCAAGGGAGGGTTAGGGGGAGATACTTACCATACTCTTGTCGGGATTTCGGCTTATCGGGCTTTCGGCGTTGGTGTTTCATACCCAACCCCTTATGACTCACCTGATGACATTTGCTACAGTAAAGATATGCCTTCAATTACAATCTGAACTTTTGTTTTATTTCAAATGTAGTATGACTTAATGAATCTATATATGCCACTAATTATATAGATTACATATTAATGACAAGCATATGTGATTTTTGTTCTATTTTTATTTTCAACACCGTTTTTGAATAGTGTTATAAGCAACCATGTGTTATATATTTATATATAAGTTTGTGTTCTGTGTTTTATCTAATGATGTTAAATTCAGTGACACCCGTCACTATAACAACAACTGTACATATAAGCATGAAAATAAAGAATTCTGTACAAAGCAGTGCCAGAGCAGGCTATGCTCTTAAACTGTCAGACATTTATTTATTTCATCAGCATGATATTTTATTCTCTTCTATATTTTGCATTTTTAATGTTGTTTTTTTATATTAATTGTTTATTTTGATACTAGTTTGCAGCTTTTATGATTGGGTCAAAATGATTACTAATATGTTATTCTATGTATTATGTGCTCAGTGTATTTTAGGTTTTTTTTGTTTCCTACTTAGTCAACATACATGTTCCATAAAAAACATTGAGCCATAAGTCATACTGTATATGACAATAAAAAAATAAGTTACATTTGCACTAAAAATTGTTTGTTTTTACTCATAAATGGCCCTATCTCATTAATATGTAATACATATCCTGTGCCCAGCCTCTTATGAGTGTTATATGATTGTTTAAATTAGGATTAAATTAGTTATACAGTAACATTTTCCTTCCAGGATTAAATAGCTGACTGGTCATGCAGCTCTTTTGGCATAGACCACGTTACGAGATTGGTTCACTGAATTCTTCTCCATCTGTGTACGACATTTCTTCCAGCACTTCTAGCTTGACTAGTTCAGTCAAATATGAACTTCTGAGAAACCTGGAATTCATTTACAGATAATCCTTTCTGCTCCAAGTTCGTGTCTGAAAGTTACAGTATTTTCTATTATATGGTGCTAGAAAATTACAAAGATGAAAGTTTTTATTCCACTTATTAAAATTTACATTTTTGGAAAATTAATTCAAATTTATTGCCTTTTACCATATTTCATTGTCCAATTTTGTTAGCCAAACATCTGTTCTTTAACATCTGGAATTTCTTTATTCTACCTGGAGACTTATGATCAAGCTTCGTAATATTTTAATAAGGACAGGTGTCCAGTAAACATAATGCAAACGTTCGACCAATGTATTGTTCTGTAATGGGGGGGGGGGTTTAAAAAGAGAAAGACAATGATCTGAAGTTTGAAGATACATTCAATGACATGTGTTGATTTTATATTGTGCCAAGAGCTTTACATGGTAAAATTGCTCTTTTGTACTGTACCAATCATAGTAAAATTCTTATTGACTGGGTAATAGTATTATGACGCCACTTGTTTTTGTATTATATGCCAGGGGCATCTATCTCTAGAAGATATTTCCAGTGGCAATGTTAAAGCTGAGTATGGAAAGTGAGGCAGGTCTGGGGAGGGTACCAAATAATATGAGAGCTGAACAGAGTGCTTCTTTCTGGAAATGCCAAAAGTCATTGCATAGCTTACAGCTATATAATATGTCTGCTGGGAAATATTAGTAGGGGAGAAATTAGACAAACCCTTTCTAAACTTTGGGCATTGTTGTTTAGGGACTTATCATAGAAGATAAGACTGTATAGACAGAACAGCACTGACGCCTGTAGAGTGTTCTCTTCCTAGATTCATTTTTCACAACATTTTTCACAGTTGCATTTCAAAAGAGAACCCAGGGGCAAACGCACACAGACATAAAGACACCGGACAAAATAATATGCAATGCGGAAAGACAAGGTGATATAAGTTCAACGAAGCGGGATGTGAACATGTGTGTAGATAGTGACACTAAAACTATTGAATGATTGTTGTGAATGTATGAGGTATTGATACAATGCAAATTTGTTGAGATATTGTTTCTTTTTCAGGTGTAGCCATGGGTCATACACGTGGATAATTTATGCACGCCCCTGCAACAGCAGTCAAACGCACTGGCACATCTGCGTTTCCCCAACCCCTCATCGCCACCCACAAACAGCACTTCCTGTCAATCACTCTGTGATCGATCTGCGTAGCCGATGCGATTGCTGTCCCAATTGCAGTGACCGTTTTGTGCGATGCATACGCATCGCACAAAACGGTTAGGATTTCGGTTTTGCTGCACCAAGTGGGCAGGTTGCAGCCCTCTGGACAGGTACCAGTAAGTGGCAGAAAGATAGGAACTATATTAAATTAAATTAATTTGTATATAAACTAATACTTGAACACTGGAGATGAACTGAAAACTTGAATATTGGAGATGAACTAAATACTTAAACACTCGAAATGCACTGAACACTTGAACACTGGATATGAACTAAATACTTGAACACTGGTGATGAACAGAATACTTGAACACTGGAAATTAATTAAATACTTGAACTCTGGTGATGAATGGAATACTTGAACACTGTTGATGAACTAAATACTTGAACACTGGTGATGAATGGAATACTTGAACACTGGTGATGAACTGATAATGAAGAGATCCTAATCGCAGCATTGCTTGAAAACACAGGGAAATGTACTGGGAACTGCTACAGATTCAGGTGCTGATTTGCACAGAGAGAAGTGGACACAGACATGTACTGGGAATAGCTATAGATCCAGCTGAGAACTAACTAGAAATTAACAGGAAACCTGACACTTCAGTACCACAGGGAAGCTGCAGAAGAGCTAGCAGCACACTACAAGACACACAGGGAGAACAACATAAAACACTGGACTTCTGAGAGAGAACTAAAGTCTCAGACTGAGAATTAGCATGGGAACTAATATAAGAAATACTGGAGAACTGTGAGTAGGTTGAAACAACAATTCAAAGGAAATAGCACAGAGCAACACTTGGTGAGTATCACAAGTCACTGTAACAGTGAAGTTGAACAGTAGTTTCCTGTTCCTGGAGTCAGACTTAAATACCCCTGGGCAGCTGATCATTGGATCAGAGGATCAGCTGAGTAACCACAGGCAGGGCTGGCTCTAGGGGTGTTTGACCAGTGTTTCACCCATGGGGCGAAGTGGCCCACAGGTGGTCAAATCGAGAGGTTGGAGACCCCCACCGCCACAGCTGTGCAGCAGCCCTGACCACAAGACTACCATTGGGAGAGACTAGTTAGGTGATATGGACCAACATGGCTGCGCCCATGCCCAGCACCCTCGGAAACCAGGACACATGCAAGACTACACATTTTTCTGTAAAACCAGGGTCTCGGTTTTCCAAAGACAAAATATATTGTTTTTAGACAAATAATAAGAATGATATCCCACACATAGCAAATAAATCAGAATTCTATTTAAACAATTTATGTGGCAGCAATTACCAGGCTAATATACATAGCATGCGGTGTTAGTGTACTTAATCATATTTTCCAAATGAATAAAAACTTCTTTCTCTGCATTCTATCTATTTTGTCTCATAACTCGATTCCTAATCATCGTGGCTGTTGAAGCACTAGAACTTTTACTGTGATCAATGTCACAGTAGATAACAAATGGTCTGATTCAGAACAGGAGGGTGATATCACCCTGCCATGATGGTGCACATTGCTAGTTACTGCCAAAAGTTATCATCAAAAGAATCCACCAAATGTATAACTCATATTAATGAGCAGACCTACTGTATATAGACAATAAGCAAACACAATTATTATCATTCACTGTATAGTTGCAAATTTGTATTGTGCAGCAAATATTTTCAGTTAATACAAAACATGCTAGTCAGAACTAATTATATTAGTCTGAACTGCAGCAAATTTAGCATATATAAATAATTGGGGTTGGGTATGGGATTTTAGCGGTCAGGATACCGGCAGTCAGAATACCAACAGCTGCATCCCAAAGGTCTGAATCCTGATTCAATTAGGTAAGTACCCTAACCCTAACCCACCTTTCCTGCAGCCTAACCCTAACCCTCTCCCTGCAGCCTAACCCTCCCTTTAGTGCCTTAGGGTGCATACACGGTCAGATTTTTCTGCAGATCTGAATGATAATGATTTAAAAAATCGTTCAATCGTTCATATCTGAAGGAAAATCTGACATATCTGACAAATCTACAGCACAAAGGAGAGGGGGGGGGAGGAGCAGGTGCACACTATAAGCACTAAGAATACAAATGATCAAAATATCTATAATAGACTACAATAATTAACATGGTTTTAAATGTAAGGTTTCTTAGTACATGTTTGGCCAAAGATGTTTGCCCACCTACCACGTCACGGTGAACCTTATACAAGTGGGTCCCTAACATCTCTAATACTAACACACTAATTAATTTATCTAGGTCTTACCTATCATAGAGCCCATTAGATGTGTGTACTGCAATGCAAGGACCCATACCAGTTAAAATCACCTGGGGCAGGCAGGAAGAGTGCTAGCCCAAAGAAGGGGTCTCACCTTCAGAATGTACCTTAAATACACACACACAGGAAATGGGAGGGGCTGGGCTGCACATCCTAATATTAAACATGATAATAATAGGTGCTACCATGCTGAGACCAGTAGTTCTACAGCAAAAAGGACAGGGGGGGAGTTGCAGGTGCACACTATAAGCACTAAGAATACAAATGATCAAAATATCTATAATAGACTGCAATAATTAACATGGTTTTAAATGTAAGGTTTCTTAGTACATGTTTGGCCAAAGATGTTTGTCCACCTACCACGTCACGGTGAACCTTATACCTTATTAAACCTTATCATGTTTAATATTAGGATGTGCAGCCCAGCCCCTCCCATATCTGACAAATCTGTCAGATCTGTCAGATGAACGATTTGAACGATGCGCATTCCCGATGGTCAGATAACAATATCTGACATCTGATGTGTTTGCAGTCAGACTTGGACGATTCCATTCATTTTAATGCAGTCAAAAATCATTCAAATCTTTGGTAAAATCGTTCAAATCGTTCAATCGTTCATCTGACAGATCTGACAAATCTGACCGTGTGTATGCTCCATAACCCTAATCCCTATACCTAAACCTAACCCTTCTCCTAACCATAATACCGTCGGGACGCCAGCAGTCGGGATTCTGGCGCCGAGGTTCTAACTGCTGTCTGGATTCCGGTACCGGTACTCTGAGCACAGGCATCCCAACTGCCAGGATGGTAACTACATCCTGATAATTGTATAGTTCAGCACAAAATAGTTAATTGTATATACAGACATTACAACATTGAAAATATGAACTTACTTGGTTATAAAATATAAATTTACTTGTTTATAAATTATTCCAGTATGTTAATCTAAATATTGATATTATTGCACATGCATATGAGTATTGAAAAGTCTTCCCTAAATGTGGATAATCTTAAATGTGTAAAAATATTCACATGTGAAAATAAAACCCATTGTATTGGACAGCTTTATCAAATCTTCTAGAGAGGACAACTGGAGAAGTTGCCTATAGCAAGCAAAGAACATTCTATAAAATGTTTGCTAGAAGATGATAGTATGCTATGGGTTTACTTTTTCATCTGTTCTTTTTAGATGGATTTATACATCTCCCCCTATGTGTCTTTGCCCATTTGCATTTATAGTTTTGGGTTGTGTCAGAGTGTTTTGCATACTGCTTGCACAATTTCAGTTTGTTCTTTTTTCTGTAATGAAACGGACGGTGTACACAGGGCTATAGAGAACAGTTAAATTAGCTGTGTGCTACATATTTTCCATTCATGTCAATGACCCATTAATTTCCAAAGCACATTTAGTTCAGTAGGGTTGTGAGCTGCATGTAGAAATTCCATTAAAATTTTAAAATAAAAGTGCTATTGACGTAAATGACACAAATACAGTACATTGACATGAACGGAGCTCAACAGCATCGTTCATTTTTTTTTCAGCAAAAAATATTTAATTCGTTTCTATTGATGTGTGATCAAAGCAGGGAGTTGATACAATGCCAGCCAATCCCACCATAGGAAACTTCTTGTGATTAGCTGAGCAGCAAATGACACTCCCAGTAATTTCATCATTTTTCATTCTGCAGCAAGGCTCTTAGCTATTAGTTAAGGTTACTGGTGTAATATGCTGTTTTTATTTTTACTTTATGTGATTTATGGCGTTAATCCAATTAGGTGCGAGATGCGAGTTTGTTTCATAAAACTCGCAGACTTTGCATGAATGTGTGCATCCGCTATTTCTCCAATCCAATTAAAAATGCCTATTTGCAGTACTCGCAGCAGGGGGGGTGGGGGGGGTAGTGAACTGTCAGCCAAATGCGATGTGGGAGAAGTGCATGAAAAAGTGAAATGACCTTCCTGGACTCCAAAAAAACGCTGTTAGTGGGCTTACGGACAGTATTGGAAGTACAGTGCCTTGCAAAAGTATTCACCCCTTTGTATTTTTTATGTTTTGTTGCCTCACAACCTTGAATTAAAATGGATTCTTTGAAGGTGTACATCATTTCATTCACAGAACAAGCCTACAACTGTGAAGTTGTGTTTTTTTTTATATTGAGAATCAAACAACATTTAGATCAACATAATAGAAAACTTCAGCGTGCATAACTATTCACCGCCCTAAAGTCAGTACTTTGTCGAGCCACCTTTTGCAGCAATTACAGCTGCAAGTCGCTTTGGATAAGTCTCTATGAGCTTGCCACATCTTGCCCCTGGGATTTTTGCCCATTCCTCAAGGCAAAACTGCTTCAGGTCCTTCATGTTGGATGGTTTCCGCTTGTGAACAGCAATCTTCAAGTCTGACCACAGATTCTCAATTGGATTGAGATCTGGGCTTTGACTAGGCCATTCCAATACATTTAAATGTTTCCCTTTAAACCACTCGAGTGGTGCTTTAGCAGTATGCTTTGTGTCATTGTCCTGCTGGAAGGTGAACCTCCGTCCCAGTCTCAAATCACAGGCAGACTGAAACAGGTTTTGCTCTAGAATATTCCTGTATTTAGCACCATCCATCTTTCCCTTGACTCAAATCAGTTTCCCAGTGCCTGCTGCTGAAAAACATCCCCACAGCATGATGCTGCCACCACCATGTTTCACTGTGGGGATGGTGTTCTTGGGGTGATGGGATGTGTTGGGTTTGCACCAGACATAGCGTTTTCCTTGGTGGCCGAAAAGTTAAATTTTAGTCTCATCTGACCAGAGCACCTTCCTCCATACATTTGGGGAGTCGCCCACATGCCTTTTGGCAAACTCAATTTGTGTCTTCTTATTTTTATCACTAAATAATGGCTTTTTTCTGGCCACTCTTCCATAAAGCCCAGCTCTATGGAGTGTATGGCTTATTGTGGTCACATGCACAGATACAACAGTCTCTGCTGTGGAACTCTGCAGCTCCTTCAGGGTTATTTTTGGTCTCTGTGCTGCCTCTCTGATTAATGCCCTCCTTGCCTGGTCTGTGAGTTTTGGTGGGCGGCCCTCTCTTGGCAGGTTTGTTGCGGTACCATGTTCTTTCCATTTGATGATGATAGATTTGATGGTGCTCCAGGGGGATCATCAAAGATTTGGATATTTTTTTGTAACCAACCCAGAATTGTACTTCTCAACAACTTTGTCCCTGACATGTTTGGAGAGCTCCTTGGTCTTCATAGTGTGATGCCTCTTGCTTAGTGGTGTTGCAGCCTCTGGGGCCTTTCAGAAAAGGTATGTTACTTTATACTGACAGATCTTGTGACACTTAGATTTCACACAGGTGGACTTCATTTCACTAATTATGTGACTTCTGAAGATAATTGGTTGCACCAGAACTTTTGAGGGGCTTCATAGGAAAGGGGGTAATTACATATGCACATGCTAATTTTCAGAATTTTATTTATAAAGATTCTTTTTTATATATATTTTTATCATTTCACATCACCAAATTAGACTATTTTGTGCAGATCCACAACATAAAATTCAGATTAAAAAAATAAATAAATTACAGGTTGTAATGTAACAAAAAATGTAAAAAGCCATGTGGGGTGAATACATTTGCTAGTCACTGTATGTAAATGGTGTTAAATGGGCGACTTGTGCATTTTTTAAAAACAGTAAAAAAAATATAAAAAAGCAAACCTTTTTTTTTTTACTTTTACTTTTACTTTTTACTTTTACTTTTATAAGAAAAAAAACAAAAAATAAAAGTAGGAAAAAAGATGCTTTTGGGGTACTCCCGCATGTGCGAGCATTAGATCTGTGTCCAATATCTGCCATCAATGCATCTGATTTTAGACAGTTAGTTGAGGTCATATGTTCCTGCTACCAAATTCCATCTTAATTCCATTTTATCAGAACAGCAATTCCTCACCTGTACCAGGACATAAAAAACCTTATACTTGGTCTTGAAAATGCAATTGTGCCGAGTATCCATGGTACCTCGTGGTACGCAAAGAGGAGGTGCAGCAGGAATCGCCCCCAGTCTTCTCCCTGGTACTCCACAAATGTACATAGCATTTGCTTCAGGGTGCTTTTAAACCTTTCCACAAGTCCATTCCCAGCCAGGTGACAAGGAGAGGTGATCAGGTGATTCCCCTGCATCCTTTTTCCTTTTGCAGAGGCTCTGCATGAGGCTGGACATAAACTGGTCTGTTGGCATCTCCTTAGGGAACCCTACCCAGGAGAAGATGGTGATAAGGGTGTCCACTACCTTGTCTGCTCTAATTGAGGAGAGGGCAACAGCTTCTGGGTACTGGGTGGCGTAATCTACCTACTGGGAATCGCAAGGGGCCCTACAATGTCTATGGCCACTCGCTCAAATGGTTCTGAAATAATGGGGAGGGGAATAAGGGGGGCCTTCCCTACATCCCCAGATTTCCCCACTACTTGGCAGGTATGACATGACCGACAGTACTTTGGTATGTCAGTCAGTATGCCTGGCCAGTACAACTTTGGTGTCAGGCATGCCTTGGACCTGTTAATGCCAAGATGCCCTGCCATGAGTATTTCATGTACTACACTAAGCAGACCCTACCAATAAGTTTGGGGTACTACAAACTGCCGCTCTGTTACTTGCCCTTGTGTCGTACCAGGGACAGGGCATTCTCTGTTATTTAACCATTTTACCAGTACACTCTGTGTGTGTGGTTTGAATTGTCAGGATCAGCTGCTGTCCTGAGGGTGAGTAGGAAGAGGTCAGTCCTCTGCTCTGCATGGAATGCTAAGCTCCCTCAAACACTCACAGTGTGTGGGTGTTGTTCCTGTGTGTGTGAACTGCTCTCACAGGGGGAGTCAGGGGGGAGAGACACTGCAGCATGTCTCAGCTCTACCCCAGACTGTGCTTTCTGAGAGCATGTAGTAACATCACACACACATATGGCACAATCCGCAGCAGACATATTAACACATACAGCCTTCCCCTGGTCACTCCTACACATAGGTATATTATCCCCAACAGTGTTGCATGCATTAACAGAATTACTGGCTACAGTGGCACAAGGCCATACATTATCAGAATTAACCACATTAACCCAACCTGGTGCATTCTCTTTGGGTACCTCTAATTCAACATGAGCATTTTCATAACTGCATGGCATCATTGCTCCCCTCTTACACACAGACATTGGTATTTTTATTGGGATCACTTGCCACCTGGGGACGAATGAGCTTTGTGGGAGAAACAGGCAACATGCAATTAGAGACATCAGGTTCTGTCACATATGTAGCCATTAAATGGCCTAGGTCAGTCCCAAGAAGCACATTTGTGGGTAAATAAGGCAACACACCAACCTCCTGGAAACCTCTGCCCACCCCCAGTCCAGGTACACCTGGACCATGGCCACTTCAGAATGGATTCCCCTGACACCGTGTACGGCAACTTTCCGGGAATAAAGTTCTCCGGGTCCACTAATGTGGGATTTACTAATGTAAAATCTGCACCGGTGTCACCTAGCCCCACCTAGTTACCTACTTTCCTCTGACCGTTTTTTGCTGGTGCCCTACTGGGACCCTCGTGTGTACAAAACGGCGTGCATGGGTTTTGCTGGTGAGGCCCCTGCAGGAGAGGGTGTCATCTTCTTCTTTACCGAAAAACTAGCACTGAGGTGCCCGGGATCGTCACATACAAAACACCGGGAGCCCGTGGCCCAAACCAGTTTTTCACCCACCCGCTTTACTGGCGCTGAAACAGGAGACGCAGCTGGAGTGGAATGCAATGGGATGGCTTCTCCAGGTCACTTCTCCATCCAGGTGGGTTGCCCTGGTGATCCCCAGCTTTTCTTTGCTGTGGTGGTCTGGGTAGCAGCGTACTTATCTGACAGGCTGGCCGCTTCTTTTGTCTTCTTGGGTTCGTGATCCAGGATCCACTCCTTGACTTCTGCTGGGCACAGGGAGATGAATTGCTCCTGCAGAATGAGGTCCTTTAAAGCCTCAAAGTCTATCACCTGCATTCCATCTAGCTATTGCTGCAGGAAGGTTATTAGCTATGCGGACAGACCTGCATAAGTATCACAGTGTTACAAGTCTCGGTCACGACTTGCCTCCTTCGAGCAGTGTACCCATTCAGGATGGGGTTACTCCAGTTTCTCCTGTCACTAGGTGATTGGCATGCCTCAGGAAGTGACATGTCATCCACAATGCCGCATGATTGGCACTTCCTCCTATTTGTACACAATGGACTTTTGCTGCCTCGCTGACTATAACATATCTGTGAGTTCCATTGACTTGGCTGCATGGTCAGTGTTCTGTTCCTCCTCGTGGTGCAGATTTTGGCCTTCCCGAAGTAGCTCCTGTGCTACCTCTGGCTCTCCAGCTTCCCTACAGCTTCTTATCCACACCTACACCACTGTGATGCCATCGGCTCCCCAAGCCGCAGCACCAACTACTTACTACTCTACTATCGGCTCTTGCCGCACCTTCGGCACATTTCCCGCACCTATTGCCTCTGTGCTGTTCCTGGATCTCCAGCTTCTTCTATGGCTTCCAAGCCACACCTACACTTCCATGCTGCCATCAGCTCTCTAAGCCGCAGCATTTACTTTCAACTATCTACTACCAGCTATTGCTGCACCATCGGCACACAAGCCACACTATTGGAACATTTGCCGCACCATCAGCTCTCAAAGCAACAGCATAACCATTTACTGTCTACCAACTGCTATTGGCACACCATTGGCACACAAGCCGCATCATCGGCACATTTGCTGCACCATCGGCACACTTGCCGCACCATCGGCTCTCAATGTTAAATCATGCCAACAATACCTTTTTGATTTCAGCATAATTCCCATCCATCTCCTGCGGAAGGTTGGCAACCAGCGCTCTCCCTCTTAGGCCTGGGGTTAAATAACTGGCCCACAGATTTGAGTCCAATTGAAATTGATGGCAAGTCCTGAAAAAGGTGTCCAGTTCACTGTCCATTTCCATCACTGGAAATTGATCTCGATGCGGTCGATGCGTATTTGCATCGCCGGCCACAGGCTGGTGGGCAAGTGTAACTAACTCCAACTGGAGCCTGCGATCAGCCTCCTTTTCCTCTCAGCCCAGAGCCACTTTATGCTTTGCAGCCTCCAGGTCCATAGCTGCCTTACGCTCTGCAGCCTCTCTGGTCTCCTTAGCATTGAACTGCTCCATAAGCCACAGCACCATAGCCGGATCGGGCTCTTTCACATACTTAAGAATCAACTGCAGATACAGATCCAAGTCAGAGTTCCCACTGAAGGTGTTAGAGGAGTCTGATCTATAACGAATGAGCCCCGCAATGTCCAGTGCCATCTGCTCCTCAACAACAAATTCAGAATCCAATTAACCAATTGACTGACATTTTTTTTTCTAAAAACCGCTCCAAAATTGTCAGGTTTTTTTAGTGAATTAGGTGAGGAACATCCATTTTAACTTATTTAAAATGGTTTCATCAAAAAAAAAAAAGATTTTTTTTAAATCATTTTTTCAAATACCGGAACATTGGAACTATCAGAAATATCGTGACCATCGCGATGTTCAATTTGAGACCAGATCCAGGCACCAGGAACATAAGGGGAGTGAGGGGGGAAGTTAACTTACTTTTCCCCAGTGACAGCTCAGTTCTGCAGGCGCTGGGTAGGGGGTCCTGCTTTGCTGACCAATCAGCAGTGATTGGCAGCACAGGAGCAGCAGACAGAGGGGGAGATGGTGCTGACAAGCAGAGGGACCAGAAGGTCCCTCTGAGAGCAGCAGCTGCGGGAAGATTCTCTTCCTGCAGCAGCCCTCATGTTTATCTGTCTGGACGAAATTTTACATCCAGTACAGATAAAGAACTGCCTGGTGTGGACAGAAGCTTACGTCCATGCCAGGCAAGTGGTTAATCCCCTCCAGCTCCTTGACGCGGGTCTGCATTCATTAGGGCTATGCTCATCTGTTGCCTGGTTTGGTCCTCACTGTCCAAACCCTTCTGCCTGCACCACGCCTCAAGCTCTTCCTTCCTGAGCTCTTTGTAGCACACAGCCATCATTCGCAAAAATAAAAATAAGAGAACAGGGGTGGGGAATCAGAAATTGCTTTCACAGTGTGACCTTTTACTAATATTTGCTTTGAGTTCTGGTATCTGATGAAATTGGGTTCCTCTCTCAGAGTACTCCCTCCTTCACTTAAGTTTTTATGAATAAAAAACAATTGTCACGGTCCTGCGAGCCAACCCTCAAGATACGCCAATCTGAGAGTCGCTGCCCTTGACCCTTACCGCTTAACTAAACCTTCTAACTGCCACCAGCAGAAGAAAACTGTAATGTTAATGCATAAGGTGAGCTTCTGCTCTTACCTTCATACACAATTGTCAATTCTTAGAAAAATAGGTTACATGAGCCATATGAGGCCATGGGTCATAAAAACACAGATCCACTTGAATTAATGTTTAATTCAAGAATATCTTCAAAGCTTATGTACAAAGAGTTACAAAGAATATAATAATGTTACAAAAAGAATCACACTGTTCCTTACAATTTCCAGAAAATAAAATAATAAATTAGAGAAACAAACCACTCAAATCACGTTGGTTTAAATCGTTTTGGGATGAGGCCTTCCCAGTGAGGAATTCTGGATCATCTATATCCTTCGATAGCCTCACGCAGAAATGAACAATAAGCTATGGTTGAGTCACATATTTATGCCTCTCACCCCCCTCCCTGGGGTGATTTTTGATTTTTAGTTCAGAGTGGATTATCCAGCTGGATGAAGCTCAGGGTTTCCTGGCCACATGAGCATGGGTTCTTTAGTTACACATTCAGCTCTCTTTGAAGTTGGGAAGAAGGCTGAGGTCATAAATGCACATAACTGGCAATTCACACATCTCTGTATAACAACCATTCTTTGATCATTGTCCCCAAACAGGACACAGGCTCTTAATGACTGTTTTGGCAAAGGTCTGGTCAGCTGTCATATAATTCCGCAGACACCTTTCTTTTATGCCATATACAGCAAGACAGGTTTATGGCTGTTCAGGAAGACAGATCTTCCTACAACCCCTCTTAGATTACACAGACCCTAGGGCTCGATTCAGACTTGCTTGCTATATGCATTCGCTTGCTCGATGCACATGCAAATTTGACAAGGCAGGCAATGGCATGGCAAGGCATTAGCACACCCACTATGTCTTGGTGTGCGATTGCATTGTGTATGCAGAGACCCAGCAGCCTGTCTTAAGATGTCCACTTGCGCACGTCAACTCCAGGAAGTGTATGAAACCATCAGTTACCATCGGACCCATACGTAGCTCTTGTGGCTACCCATACCCTACCGCCAGCACTGTAAGCACTTCAGTGTAATAATTAACCAAGTGACGTGTACTATGATGCTGCCTCTTAATTATGCATGCCTCTGAAATGGCTTTGAGATGCTCAGTCACACCTGCAATCACACCTCCACTCTCCCATTTTTAATGGCCAGCCCCTGTCACTACCCACAATCGGCTTCTCATATCCCTCATTCAGCTGGGCTGTCTATACGTGGCGAGGAAACGCTTTCCGATCATTCACACTGGTTCGCACATGCTCACATCGATGCATACACATGCGCAGAATGCAAAAATCGACTGGCAGCGTGCAAATGCTTCCTAGAGAGAGCGTCTGAATCAGGCCCCTAGTTCAAAGAATTTTAACATACAAATGATGCTACATGGACAAGGGAATTTTACAAGCTTTTACCAACACAATATCATGTGCAGTTATGCCCATGGTGATGTGATATGAGCTCTTCCACTACACAAGCTCTAAATTAAAGGTGCTTTGATCTGAGCGTATGGCCCCAATGTCTTATCATAGCAATATTAACCTTTGAGATGTAATGCTACTCACATCATGCTGCACCACTATTCAGAGGAGCTGCAAAGAATAGGAGCAGCCAGCCCAAAACAGAAGACAGAGAAAGAATGCAAATGCATACTGAGACCAGAGAGACACAGACAGGCTGTAGAGACATGGTGACTGAAGCTGCAGAGACACAGGGGGGCCTGGAGAGACACAAAGTAGCCTGGATATGAAGATAATAGAGACACAGGAGGGGCAGATTGTGCCGTGTATCTCTTTATCTCCAGGCCCCTTTGTGTCTCTCCAGGCCCCAATGTCTCTCCATCTCCAGGCTCCTCTGCATCTCTCCAGACCCTCTTGTGACTCTTCATCTCCATTGCCTCTTTATTTCCATGACCCCTATGTTTCCCTAGGCCCTCATGTGTCACTCCAGGCTACCATGCATCTTTCCAAGCCTACCTGCATCACTCCAGCTCCCCAGTGACTCTCCAGGTCCTCCTGTATCTCTCCATTCCCAATGCCTCCTGTATCTTTTCAGGTCCCTTTGTGACTCTTCATATCCAGGCCTCCTTGTGTCTCACCAGGCCCTCCTGCATCTCTACATATTCAGTCTCCCCTGCATCTCTTCAGGCCTCTTGCGTCTCTCCAGGTCCCCTTCATCTCTTCATCTCCAGGCCCCTCTGTGTCTATCCATCCCCATGCCTCCTTGTCTCTCATTAGCCCCCCTGTCTCTCTCTAGGTCCTAGTGCATCTCTAGATCTCCTGTGTTTCACCAGCCTCCCCCTCCATTTCTCTCCAGGCCCCCTACATCTCTCCAGGGCCTCCTGTTTCTCTCTGGCTTTAGTCCCTCCTGTGTCTCTACATCCCCATGCCCCTTGTGTCTCTGTAGGCCCCTGTATCTCTCCAGGCCCTCTGCATCCCTCCAGGTCCCCAATCATTTCTCCAGCACCCTGTGTCTCTCCAGGCCCCTTGCATCTCCAGGCTCTCCTGTGTCTCTCCGGCTTCAGTCCCATCTGTGTCTCTCCAGACCCCATGTCTCTCCAGACCCCCTGTGTCTCTCTGGCTCAAGTCCCCATGTATCTATAGCCTGCCTGTGTCTCTCCAGTCCCTGCCCAGATTTACCATCTTTATCTGTCTTCTGTTCTGGGCTGACTGCTCCTCTTCTTCATGGCTCCTCTTCTCAATGGTACAGCACGACCTGCCAAAAAGGCCCCTGGGAGGAGCTGCTGTGGCTGGGCATGTGCAGCAGTTTTCCCAATGCTATTTTATTACAGTACATGCAATATCCTTCTGGGTTATATCTCACCATTTCAGTCGCTTCTCCTTTTCTATGTCACAGCAGAGAGGCAGGGGGTCCCCAATCCCAATATAATAATTAACACAATAAGTAAAATTATATTCACTTTATTATGCAGGATCTCTTCAAGCAATCAGGAACTACTTATGCAAAAATGAAACAATAGTAAAAAATGCACAGTAACACAATATCATAAAATTATGCAATTTAAAAAAAAATATCAATAGCAACAACGTTACAAGAACATAGGTTAAAACATCAAGATATTTATAACTATAATTTGCTCCTATAATACTCCTTAAGACCAGGCTGATCCTAGAAGTCCTGCCTGGTCAGGCCTTCATCTGTGAATCGATCCAGGGCCTTGTTAATTGCCTTAGAATTGCGGGGTTATATACCCCTGACTGACTTTTGGAGTAACTTCCTTGACCTTCTGCGGTGCCTCTAAACTTAAATAGGGGAAATCCAAGCTACTGTTAATTGTTAAGTCTGAATAGGCACATGTAGATCAGCAGCATATAATTGCCTCAAGAGTGCTAAAGAACTGTTGTGATGCCCTTTGGAATAGTGTACCATCCTACAATTTAGTGTGGGTATTCTGAGGTTGGCTGTGGTTCCGTTTTATTTATTTTTGTCAGCAGCCAGCTCTAGTCTATGCCTTCGCCTTAAAATATCAGGACTCTGACTGTCTTTTTGTGCCTTTGACATAAAATTCCTGACCAGGGATTAGTCAATGACTGTTATTTATCAAATAGGAGCTTTCTTTCTCACTATGCTGGCTTTAGTGAATTACTGGTAATGGGACACATATCTCTGATGGTGCCTCTGCACAGATAGGAGGGGGGTTCCAACTGTATTGTAATAAAAGGAGGATGCTTGTTGAAAGGGATAAGTCTAACACAGGGGCAGGAAGTTTGCTGACAGACCTGTCTCCTTACCAGCCTTGTGGTTATCAGTACTCAGGAGCCCAAGCCAGTGACTCCTCCTCAGTCCAGCTGCAGTGTCTCTCCTGTTGCCTGTCTCTCAGCTGTGGGCTTCACTATGCAGGTCTCTGTCACTGAACAGAAAACTCAGGACTCCCTTTCACATGGCTGCCAGCTCACTAACAATGCCGCTTGTCACATAGGGGTCTATTTACTAAGCATTGTTAGGAGACAGAGTGAAAAGTGATAAGGTGCCAGCCAATCAGCTCCCAACTGTCATCTCACAGGCTGTGTTTGAAAAATGACAGTTGGGAGCTGATTGGCTGGCACCTTATCACTTTCTTATCACTTTTCACTCTGTTCTTAACACTGCTTAGAAAATAGACCCCATAGTCTTGCTGGTTCCTGTCAGGAGCCTTTTACCAGCACTGCATCCTGATCTCAGCACGTTACCTCACACTGCACCAACCAACTACTGCTCACTTCCAAGTGTCATATGTCTGTCCACCTGATACTGGTCATATGACCTGCTCCTAACCTCTTGAGCAGCTGCAAAGACTGTTGGGAATTGTCTGTGACATGACAGACATGCTCTGTAGAGCAATGCAGAATCAGACATAATCAGTGGAGGCTCCAGAGGTGGGGCTGCAATGCAGTCCAAAATTCAAATTGAGGTGCCACACCAACTGCCACCCCAAACATTCACTGGCAGTTGGTGTGGTTCCCCTATTTCAATTTTGGACTATGCTGCAGTTCCACCTCTGGAGCCACCACTGAACATAATACCTTGAATAGCAGGCTAAGCTTCTGCGTGCTGCCTGCTCAGAGCTGAGCAGAGGGGAGCAAGAGACAAGGCCAGCTGAATGTTCCTGCTTTCCCAGTGGCTCAGTCTGCCTTTCCCTATGTCTTTATTCTCTTCATCTCCAGACCCCCTTGTGCCTCTCCAGCTTCAGTCCCTCCTGTGTCTCTCCAGTCCCCCAGTGTCTGTCTGTCTACAATCCCCATGTCTCTACAGCCTGTCTGTGTCTCTCTGGTCCCATTCTTTACTTACCTTATTTTTCTGTGTTTCTGGTTGCTCCTCTTCTTTGCAGCTCCTCTGCTTAGTGGAATAGCATGATGTCATGAAGCTGTGCACGCTGCACGTGACCCGCCATGCAGCTTCTACTCATTGTCTTGTCAGAGCTGAGCTCCTATCATGGTATCCACAGTCCAGCTGGTGTGAAGGGAGCATAGACTGGCCCAGCAGGAAATGTCCCTCTTTCCCTGTAGCCCAATCTGCACCTGTCTACACCTACAGTCGACATCTGACATTTTGACATTGTCATACTGTCAACAACTTGACTCCATTAGGCTGGGTACACACTAGATTATATGTTGTCTGATCTGGACAACACATCGGGCACATCATCTAGTGTGTACATGCTATGTTGCTGACGATGCTCGTTCCCGTGCATCATCAGCAACATCACCCTTCGGACCTGCATGCAGATCCGATGGGTGAAAAGAAGGGGGAAATGAAGGTAGCGCTAGTATCTATAGATCCTAATAGGTTATCACCTTAAGAGGAAAGGAAGTAGGGGCTCACCCTCCCTGGTTAGCTATATGAATAAAATAAATCCTCTGGCGCCTCCTATAGGTTCTATACACATTCAAATGAAAATAGTGAAACAATAATATAAAATCGTATTGGTTTAATCAATCAATGGATAAATAAAAACTAGCTTGTGCTGGTATAAAGACTCACTGACTTACAACATGTAACAAGTAACAAAAGACAAAATAACAAACAAACACACTAAAAGTTGGGGATTCAGACACGCTATAAAGGCGTATTACTCTGGTCCCCTTATAGGATCAATTATATCCAAAAAGTCTTCTTTGGTAGGGAATTGCCCTCTATATGAAAAGTTCAAATATGAGATGTAAGCTCCAAAGAATGATATCCAAGCAAGGGGCAAAGCCTAATAACAGGTGAAACGCGTTGATGACAGTGGAGGGGGACCTGTGTGTACATCTGCAGTGTATAAGGTACCCATTAGTTTACCGGCAAACCATTCTACTGATCACCCCTTGCTTAGATATCATTCTTTGGAGCTTACATCTCATATTTGAACTTTTCATATAGAGAGCAATTCTCTACCAAAGAAGACTATTTAGATCCGATGGGTGACATCATTAGCAAGGGCCTTGCTGCTGAATACAGCATGGCCCCCACCGTCGCTTCATCGCCACCGACATCAACAAGTGTGTATGCATTTGCCAATGTTGGCAACCTGCCGGGTCCCTTCCCTAACGAGGTCAGTACACACTAGTCATCATCTAGTGTGTACCGGCCTTTAGGGTTAGGGTTAGGGTTAGGATTAGGGATATAATTAGATTAATAGTACATTGTTGACATTTCAGCAATGTTGACATGCCAAATGTTAACATAGCGGATGTCGATATTATGAACATGTCAACACATTCATGTCAACATTTTTAACTAAGTCACCATAACCTCATAAGCAGTTCTCCTATGAGTGAATTTTTCCAAATACAAACTGTAGTGGGTCAGTTGGGATGTAGTATGACATCTCTCCCATCACATGCTGCGGGGGGAGCCGGCACATGGAGCTCATTAGTGAGCTCCAGCCAGCTCCCTCCATGGACAACGCAGCAGCAAATGACAGTCTGTCTGACTCTCATTAGCTGGCTGCTATTACTGTCACTACTGGTGACTGTGTGTTTGTAAACTGTGTAGGGCAGACCGCTATTACTGTAGTCTGACCTACACTTGAGGGGCCGGGGGACTTGCCCACCCCTTGGCTACTGGTGGCACTGCCGAACAGCGCCCCCCCATTGGATGGCGTCCCTGGTGAGTGCCATCCTGGCCAATGGGTAGATACCTGTGTGTTTGTGTGTGTAAGCCTGGCACTACAGGGGGCACTGAAATAGGGGGTGGCTGCTACTGGGGGCACTTTATGGGGGGGTGCCCACTACTGGGGGGCACTGTATAGGAGTGGCCACTACTGGGGGCAATTTATGGGAGTGGCCACTACTGGGAGCACTGCATAGGGGTGGCCAATACTGGGGGCAATTTAGGGGTGGGTGGCCTCTACTGGGGGCATTGTATAGGGGTGGCCATTACTGGGGGCAATTTAGGGGGGTGGCCACTACTGGGGGCACTGTATATGGGGGACTTCTACTGGGGGCACTGTATAGGGGGGACTACTACTGGGGGCACTGGATAGAGGGGGACTACTACTGGGTCTAGTACTGGGGGGCACTGTATGGGGGACTACTACTGGGGGAACTGTATAGGGGGGCTACTACTTGGGGCACTGTATAGGGGGACTACTACTGGGGGCACTGTATAGGGGGCTACTACTGGGTGCACTGTATAGGGGGGCTACTACTGGGGGCAATGCAGCATAGGGGGGATTACTACTGGGGGATTACTATTGGGGGCACTGCATAGGGAGGGGCGCCAGTCCATTACATTGCCAGGGGCACTCGGATCACTAGATACACCCCTGGAGGTTAGGCACCCCTAAAGGCGGGTTTGGGTTAGAGTTCTTGCCACTGGGAAGGGTTAGAGTTCTGGTCTCAGCCTGTCAGAATTGTAGCCTGTCGGTCTCTAATTGTCGGGATTTGAACCAGCAGCTACACAGCAGATGGTAATACAATCCCATTCCAGTTCAGTTACTGTATATACAGTAACATTGTTTTCACAGAAAATACTGTTGAAACTCGATGAAGGGTCTTTTATGAAATAGCTCATTGCCTCCGCGTGCCAGTGTCGCTATTTTCAAGGTTTTAAGCGCAAACTAAATCTAGCACAATAAACATATTAATTCCAATAAACCTAAAATTGTACATCTCTGACACGTTCCCTTTCTATGTTGTGTTTGTTTGTTTTTTCCAAATACCTTTTTTTTGGATGTTTGTTCTTTTTTCATAAATGTTCTGTCTGCTGCGCCCTGTGTCAGAATGACAGCCAAGGTCCAGCCTTGCTGACTTTGCTTTATCGTTGCTTCTTTCTTACTCTGTACCAGTCTGGCACCTTTGCCTACCCCTGTGTAATTTGTGTAGGAAGGCCTAGTGGTTGCCATGTCTATAGTGGTTCCACCCAAAGACTTCTCTGCTTATGATTTTTATCAGGAAAAAAAAAGTTGAATTGATACAGAGGTAAGGCTATTACATAACCTAGGGCATTAGTCTTAAGAATGTGTTAGGAAAGTAGTTAGAGCATTTTCTACCAATATACTATTTACAATTCACACACCCAAAGATGTACATAATTAATTGTGTTAGATTGTTAGCAGCTCTCAACAGATTACACGTGGCACCTCCTAAAGAAGTTTTTCTTTCCAGCAGTGAAAGGTTCTTAAGGCTCTGTAATGTTGTGGGCATGTTTATTTGCCAGCAATGGGGTACAATTAGAAGATACTGTAAGGGCATAGCCCACAACCTTTAAGACATTGTGGGCCACATTACAGACTCTGCCCCCTCCTCACACAATTATGTCCCATAACTGGCCCCTACTACAATTTTAATTAGGTCCCAGAATGGCCCCCCTCCTCCCACAATTATAATTATGCCCCATAACTGTGCCTCCGTCTCAATTAATTATGTCAGATAGTTTCCCCCATCCTCAAACAGTTATGTCCCATATCTACTCCCATTTGCAGTAGTGCCCCTTATACAGTGCCCCCAGTAGTGGTCCCCCCATGCAGTGGCCCCAGTAGGGGTCCCCATTATGTAGTGCCACGGGGAACAGCTTCACCAGCCATGGGTTGAAGACCCCTCACATAGCCAATCACTACTTAATGGTACTGAATGATCATGTTCATCCCATCTTACCTTATGTATCAAAAGATCTCCATTCCTCTTAGATTGTAAAATCTTGTGGGCAGAACCATCTTAACCTTCTTTTTCATCTCATAGACATTTGTATGAAGGTAAGATTAATACTAACCGCTACTTAATGTTACCGAGTAAACATCTCACCCCATGCTACATATTTACTTTACAAAAAATACAAATCTATATATAAAAATATAACAAATAATGTATGTGTGCCTCTGTGGTACAGTGACACACTGCCCCATCTGAGGAAGGGGTTAACCACTTCAGGTGGTGACACCACCCCATCCTCACACCTGTTTAATTCAAGGCCCACTTTCATGGTCTGTATTCATACTAAAAATCAAGATTAAGCAAGCCTTTTCCCTTTTGCTTCCGTATTTAAGGCCAGGTAGTTGAATTGTGCGTGTCCTGGGAGGGAAGAATAACTATACGTGTTAACCTCTATGTGCTATAGTTATGCTGTGATACCACTTTAAGGATACTACTATGCTATGATACTTTTATAATGCAATCCTGGTGAGGTGATACTTTAGTACAGCCTATTTGCAGCTAAAACACTACTATGCTGTTGTGATTACTTAATAAACTGCGGGAGCGTTTATTTACAACTATGTTAAGACTCTGCAAAGAAAGAAAACTCAAATAAAAGGCGCTATATATCTAAGTTGGTAGCAGCTGTAAGGAGGGGTGTCAGGACCTATTAATTCTCAGGGAATACAGAAACTAAAGATATATAACACAGCGCTTAAGTGTCAACAAGAAAATTACATAAATTGTTTATCCTGAATTCAGGTAAATGTAATCAAAAGATATAAAATATAAAAACATATGTATATAAAAGTGGGAGCAATTAATCGAATTTCAGCTGGATTAGGCACATAATGGCAAGTAATACAATAGTGCAATAATCAATGATTAGGTCTGTCACGACACCGTGCCCACTCTACACTTAGATACACCAACCTGACATAGCTGGGTGGTTGTGACATGGGTTTTACCTAAGCTGCCACAACGAAGAGTATTAAAATAGCGCTTATAGATTCACCAGACGCTTAAATCTCACTTAAACTCACAGTTATTACACAAATATAGCATGGGCCTCTCCAGGCACGTGAATTTATTATAGCACAGGGATAACGCTGATAAAGTTTTAGGATTTATTGAGAAATATCTCCAGGGTTAAATTACAAGGAAAATAGGTGAATAAACAAGGCATACAAATATAAATGCACAGAATGATTTAAAGTAAAGGAAAGATATAAAGAATCAGAATCCTAATTTGTCTTACGCTGAGATCTTAGGGAATCTGGGTGGAGGGAGGCCTCCAGAATATCACGAAGATGATGCACCCTTAGCTTGCAGCTACTCCCTGAGAGTGAACCACTAGCAGTGTGGGCTGCTGAGCCTTATAGTTCCATGACCTGCTCTTCTCCAGCAGCCCCCACCCTTTTCAGGCTCAAAAATACTATCCTTTGTTCTCCCAGGGTCTGTGTAAATGCTGACACTAATATACCTACCTTGACCTTTAAGGTATTTTATGATAGGAAAATTGCTAGCATAAGGTGTTACAAATTACCCTTCTTGCAGCCAGTGTGACTGTGTACTGAACTTGCATCATGGCCCCCTAGTGTGGGAGCAAACGTTACATTCAGGAAACTTTGTCTTCAAAGGCCAGGTGTCACTTGACCCTTTTGTCCTGATTAGCTTAAGCAATCCAGCATTGCCATACTGTACCCATTCCTAGCAAACAGCCATTCCTGCAACATAGAATTATAATAAAACACACACTATATCCAGAGCAAACAAAAATATGTAAAGTCATGACATGGAGCTTTGATGAATTGCCGTAACCCATGGTGATGGTCACACCTCCCTCCTTAAAATGTCGCAGGGAAATGGTGATCATCCATCACCTACCTTCCTGTGCCACAGCTTCTACCTCGTCACCTTGCTGTGAGAGTCCATCTGCATTCCCATGCTCTGCCCCTTCTTTGTGTTGGATGGTAAATGTATACTGCTGTAGCGTAAGACTCCATCTCAGCAATTTACCGTTACTCCCGAAAATCTTATTCAACCACCTGAGCAGGTTATGGTCAGTGATTACCATGAAGTCTCTCCCATAGAGGTATGGCTGCAGCTTTTGCAATGCCCACACAATAGCTAAGCATTCTTTTTCAAACATGGCATATGCCACCTCATGGGGGAGCAGTTTCCTACTCAGGTAGAGCACTGGGTGCTCATTTCCCTGCCCATGTACTTGACTGAGGACAGCTCCCAGACATAGTCAGAGGCATCAGTCTGCAAAATAAACCTGCATTTAAAATCCTGGGCCTGCAGCACAGGAGACTGAACCAGGACAGACTGCTCACAGTCTGCAGTCCATGCGACCACATTCAGATGCTTCATTTTGGTCAGGTCAGTTAGGGGCTTGGCAAGGGCACCGTAATTGGTTATGAATTTACGGTAGTACCCCGTACTCCCCAAGAATGACCTGACCTGCTTCTTGTTCCAAGGGGTAGGCCATGCTGAGATAGCCTCCACTTTGCTCGGTTCTGGGCGCAGAGTACCTCCCCATACATAGTGTCCCAGGTACTGCACCTCACTCATGCCAAGCTGGCATTTCTCTGGATTGATAGTCAGACCTGCTCCAGTGATCTTGCGCAACACACTATCAAGGTGTCCCAGGTGTTCCTCACATGTCTGGCTGAACACAACAATGTCATCTAGGTATGCTACTGCATGTCCCTCCAGGCCTGTCAGTGTTAGGTCATTGACCAGATGCTGGAAGGATGCAGGGGCATTTTTCATCCCAAAGGGCACTCAAACAGCCCAAATGGGTTGATAAATGCGAACCTCTCATGGGCTTCGGGAGATAAAGGAATCTGCCAGTACCCTTGGCTTAGATCCGTGATAGTGATGTAGCGTGCCTGGGCCAGCTGATCCAGAAAAGTCATAGATCCTAGGCATGGGGTAGGCATCAAACACTGTGGCTTCATTCAGCCTCCTGTAATCAACACAGAATCGGGTACCTCCACATTTCTTGGGAACTAGTACTACAGGGGCCGCCCATGATCTATGAGACCTCTGAATCACCCCTAGCTGCAGCATATCATCAATCTCCCTTTTCATGGATGCTAACACTTCTGGGGAGGTGCGGTAGGCTGCCTGTCGCAATGGGGTTTGGGTGCCAGTGTTAACAGGATGCATTGCTAGGTGTGTCTTGCCAGGCTTCCCTGTATAATGTGCCTGATATGGGTGTAGTGTGTCAGCTAGATGACTTAGCTGTACTGCAGACAGCATTTCACCTTGGCGAGCATCTGTCAGAGACCCTCCTTCCTAGGCAGCAACTGCCAGGTCTAACAGGGGGTCAGGTTCCTGCTTATTCTCATGCAAGCTACTGTACACACAACTGCAACACACGCTTCCCTGTCATGATACGTCTTAAGCATGTTGATGTGGTAGATTTTCTATCTTTTACGGCCTGCCTCCTGTGCTACTACATAATCTACATCATTGATGCGCTGTATTATGGAGAAGGGGCCTTGCCAGGCAGCCTGCAACTTGTTCTACAGCAGCAGATTTAGGACAAGAATCTTCTGCCCTACCTCAAGTATGCGCTCTCTCGCATGTTGATTGTACCACCTCTTCTGTTTTGCCTGCGCAGCTTTCAAGTTATCCTGCACCATCCCCATCAGGGATTGCAGCTTCTCCCTGAACTGTACCACATAGTGTACCACTGACTGCTCAGAAGTGACCATCTTACCCTCCTATTCTTCCCTGATCAGATCTAAAGGGTCATGCACGCGGCGCCCATATAGCAGTTCAAAGGGTGAGATTCCAGTTGGTACCTGCGGCACCTCGCGGTATGCAAAGAGGGGGTGCGGCAGGAACTTCTCCCAGTCTCTTCCCTGGGACTCCACAAAGGTCAGCAACATCTGTTTTAGGATACTATTAAGTCTCTCCACAAGTCCATTCGTTTGGGGGTGGTATGGGGTCATAGTGAGGTGATCCACATGCTTTTTTTTACAGAGGCTCTGCAAAAGATTTGACATGAACTGGATACCTTGGTCCGTTAACATCTCTTTTGGGAACCCCACCCTGGAAAATATGGCAATAATGGCATCAGAAACCTTATCTGCCTGGATGGATGACAGAGCCACTGCTTCTGGATACCGTGTGGCATAATCTACCACCGTCAAAATATATTCCTTCCCAGAGCTACTGGGAAAGCTAGGGGCTCCACAATGTCTACAGCAACCAGCTCAAGGGGTTTTGAGACAACTGGCATGATAGTAGGCATGCATGACATGTTAGCTATGTCTGTCATCATGCCAGGCCAATAAAAATTGTGTCTTAGCCGGGCCTTGGTTCTGGACACACCCAAATGTCCTGCCAGGGGAATCTCGTGAGCCACCTTCAATAAACCACCCCTGTATGACTCTGGAACAATCAATTGCTTTTCAATAATTACACTGGAAAGCTCAGCGCTGACATTGTGCTCCCTATACAAAAACATGTTTTCCCCAAATATCCTATTTGAGTCACCTTCTGTATACATCTCATTAGCCTGAGCCCTTACAGACTCCAGAGTTGGGTCTGTGTTGAGACATATTTTAAACACAATCTGGTCAGGGAAGGGTAGTGGACTGGGAGGCTGTCCCCCCTCCTCAGCTCTCACAGGAGAGAAGGGAAGGGGAAAAGGGGGATTGCCATCCAGTGAACTGTCCTCCACACTTGCAGGGGTTAAAAAAAAACACTCTTTCAGTGCTGCTGCCTCTACATCTGCAGGGGCTAACAAACACTCTTACCTTCGTGGAGCACTGCGTGTAGTCACTGCGGCAACAGTCATAAAATCTTTAACTAACTGTACATTACTCGGTTCTATGCTAGAACATGCATAATTACACGTTTCAGTCTCTGTCCTGTGTAGTTCAAAAGTGTTATTCCTTGTGGTATCAACATTATCCTCAGTACATATTGACTGTTTAGTACATATAGGATTAGTGCTAGCTGAGGAGAAAAAATATTGACAGGCAATTTTACATCAGGGGCCACATTTTGGTCAGTCACATATATAGCAGACATCTTCCCCAGATCTGTCCCCAATAAGACCGTGGCGGGCAGGACCGCAAGTAACCCAACATCACGGATTCCATGACCTGCCCCCCAGTCTGAATAAACCCTGGCTAGGGGTACGGCAGAGTGAACTCTGCCCACCCCCTACATAGCCATTGTTCTCCCCGGTAAAATGTTCTTGCCGCACAACAAATTGGGGTGTATCAAAGTGACATCAGCCCCAGAGTAACGCATGCCAATGTTTACCTTGTCGCAGACTTGAACTGCTTACAGATTGTCCCATGGCCGCTCCAGGGGTCCACCAGCATACAAGACAGTTGGCGCAGACTACCCTGCTGGGCCCCCCACAGGAAGGGATGTTGATTTCTTCTTGGAGAGACAATTGGCACTGATGTGCCCCACCTGGTTGCAGTTAAAACACCTGTGGGCATCACCCAAAACAGGTCTACCCACCACCACCCCAAAGGGTGCAGCCACAGCTGGTTTTGTTGAAGAGGCAAATGTGGGGAGCCCTCCAAGACTCCTCTCCTTCTAGGCCGACTGCCCAGACTTCCCAAATGATTTCTTGGCAGCTGGAGCCCTGGTCGCGATGTACTTGTCAGCCAGGCTGGCAGCTTCTTGTGATGACTTAGGGTCATGGTCCATAACCCATTCTTTAACCTCCGAGGGGCACAGTGTGAGGAACTGCTCCTGCAGATTGAGATCTTTCAGATTATCAAAGTCTATCACTTTCAATCCATCAATTCACTGTTGCATCGTGGTTGACAAGTGCGCTAACAGTCCCGTATACAGTCAGGTGCATAAATATTGGGACATTGACAGAATTTTCATATTTTGGCCTCTATTCACCACCACAATGGCTTTGAAATGAAACAAACAAGATGTGCTTTAACTGCAGACTTTTCAGATTTAATTTGAGGGTAATTACATCCAAATCAGGTGAACGGTGTAGGAATTACAACGGTTTCTATATGTGCCTCCCACTTTTTAAGGGGTCAGAAGTAATGGGACAAACTAAACAATCCTAAATCTAACTTTCACTTTCAAATCCTTTGCAGGCAATTACAGCCTGAAGTCTGGAACGCTTAGACATCACCAGACGCTGAGTTTCATCCCTGGTGATGCTCTGCCAGGCCTCTACTGCAAATGTCTCCAGTTCCTGCTTGTTCTTGGGGCATTTTCCCTTCAGTTTTGTCTTCATCAAGTGAAATGCATGCTCAATCAGATTCAGGTCAGGGGATTGACTTGACCATTGCATAAAATTCCACTTTTTAGCCTTAAAAAACTCTTTGGTTGCTTTTGCAGTATGCTTTGGGTCATTGTCTATCTGCACTGTGAAGTGCAGTCCAACGAGTTCTGAAGCTTTTTACTGAATATGAGCATATTATACTGCCCAAAACACTTCAGAATTCATTCTGCTGCTTTTGTCAGCAGTCACATCATCATTAAATACAAGGGAACCAGTTCCATTGGCAGCCATACATGCCCATGCCATGACACTACCACCACCATGCTTCACTGATGAGATGGTATGTTTTGGATAATGAGCAGTTCCTTTCCTTCTCCATATTCTTCTCTTCCCATCACTCTGGTACAAGTTGATCTTTGTCTCATCTGTCCATAGGATGTTGTTCCAGAACTGTAATGACTTTTTTAGATGTTGTTTGGCAAACTCTAATCTGGTCTTCCTGTTTTCGTGGCTCACCAATGGTTTACATCTTGTGGTGAACCTTCTATATTCACTCTTGTGAAGTCTTCTCTTGATTGTTGACTTTGACACATATACACCTACCTCCTGGAGAGTGTTCATGATTTGGCCAACTGTTGTGAAGGGGTTTTTCTTCACCAGGGAAATAATTGTTTTGTCATCCACCACAGTTGTTTTCCATGGTCTTCCGGGTCTTTTGGTGTTGCTGAGCTCTCCGGTGCGTTCTTTCTTTTTAAGAATGTTCCAAACAGTTGATTTGGCCACACCTAATGTTTTTGCTATCTCTCTGATGGGTTTGTTTTAATTTTTCAGCCTAATGATAGCTTGCTTCACTGATAGTGACAGCACTTTGGATCTCATATTGAGAGTCGACAGCAACTGATTCCAAATGCAAATGTCACACCTAGAATCAACTCCAGACCTTTTACCTGCTTAATTGATAATGAAATAATGAGGGAATAGCCCACACCTGTCCATGAAATAGCTTTTGAGTTGATAGTCCCATTACTTTTGGCCCCTTAAAAAGTGGGAGGCACATATAGAAACCATTGTAATTCCTACACCGTTCACCTGATTTGGATGTAATTACCCTCAAATTAAATCTGAAAGTCTGTAGTTAAAGCACATCTTGTTTGTTTCATTTCAAAGCCATTGTGGTGGTGAATAGTGGCCAAAATATGAAAATTCTGTCAATGTCCCAATATTTATGCACCTGACTGTATGTGTCAGAGGGACTGCGTTATGATTCTCTGAATTTCTGCCGATAAGCTTCTGGGGTGAGGTTAAATTACTTTAGCAGTGCCTCCTTAATGGCTCGGTAATCACCATCCAGCTCTGGAGGAAGGTCAGCAAATGCCTCCAGCGCTTTCCCTCTCAGTCCCGGTGTTAAATAGCTAACCCAGTCACTGGGTTCCAGTCCAAACTGTCTGCAAGTCCTTTCAAATCCCCTTAGGAATGTATTGAGGTCACCGTCTTTCTCCAGCATAGGGAATTGGTTGTGCAGGGGCCAGCTGGAATTCGCATTCAGCCTGGCACTCTGCAGCCTCAGCTTCTCGGTTGGCTTTACGTTTGGCAGCTGCAGCTTCCCTGTCAGCCGCCACTTGATACTGCTGCACCAACTGCAGAGTTGTTGCAGAGTCCATGTCCTTCATATGCCTGACAGCAGTTTGTAGGTAATTCTTTAGGGCAGACTCACTTGACCCAGCAGAGGTGTCCAATCCCCGCTGGGCATCTGTTGTAAGGTCCAGTACAGACTGAGCTTCTGCAGCAGGGTTGTCCATCATCTGGCCACCTTCAGCAGCAAGGTTCTGATCAGCCTTCTTGAGTGCTCAGACCAGTCGATCTGTGCTCTGGCCAGTCCAAGCAATGTTCCCCTGCATACACATGGCCACCAGTTCATCCCTTTTTAACTGCTGGTACTCCATGGTCATTCTGGACCTCAAACTTTTTGCCATAGAAAAAGATAGAAAAAGAAAAACAAGAGAGAGGGAAGGAAACAGAGATCAACTGTGCACAGTATGTCTTTATGTCTTTTTAAAATGTTATCCCTGAGCATACTCTCTAACAAATTAGGGTGCTATCTTTCTGATATGCACACACCACTAATTCACTTAAGCTCTTATGATAAAAACCAAAATATCAAATCCCACCACTTGCCACCAGTTTGTCATGACACCGTCCCCAGCCTACACTCAGATACACCAACCTGACATAGCAGGGTGGTTGTGACGTGGGTTTTACCTAAGCTGCAACCACAAAGAGTATTAAAATAGCGCTCTTACATTTGCCAGACAGTTAAATCTCACTTAAACTCACAGTTATTACACAAATATAGCATGGGCCTCTCCAGGCACGTGAATTCATTAGAGCACAGGGATAACGCTGATACAGTTTTAGGATTTATTGAGAAATATCTCCAGGGTTAAATTACAAGGAAAACAGGTGAATAAACAAGGCATACAAATATAAATGCACAGAATGATTTAAAGTAAAACAAAGATATAAAGAATCAGAATCCTAATATGTCTTACGCTGAGATTTTAGGGAATCTGGGTGGTGGGAGGCCACCAGTAAAACACGAAGATGATGCACCCTTAGCTTGCAGCTACTCCCTGAGAGTGAACCACTAGCAGTGTGGGCTGCTGAGCCTTATAGTTCCAGGAGATACAGAAGAAAATGTGGGAGCACTAAATAATTTGGAGCTGCAGCACATATATAAATAACGAAAAATTAATAATAATAAACACACATTTATTATCTCAATATCATAAAATGAATCAATACAATTGTTATTATTATTGTTATTAAAATTATTAAAAGATTTATCTATGCAGATCAGCAGATAAATCAATCACATAAAATTAGAATGAAAAAATGATGTCAACGGTGATGAAATATAATTAAAGATATAGAATATGATATGTTCTGATAGTGATTGCGTGAAAATGTCTCAATCAGAGTAGTCCTTTATGGTCTCTGAAGTGTATTTGTAGAAGGTAGAATCTTACACTTGGTTAATTATTTGATCATCCAAAAATGTGATAAGAATAAAATGGTTCTCAAAAGTCTTGACGGCTGTTTGAAGAATATTAATATCACAACCTTTAATAAAAAGTGGTGCTGGCTTACCCGCTAGATGCACGATATAACTTGGGTGCCCAATGGCAGAAGAATCATAAACAGTGTGTCCACTTGTAGATCCCGGCTGGGAAAGAATTGCATAAGTGGACGACCAGAACGACTCGTGACAATAGTAGCAGTGTAGCTCTGTAGGTGGAGCAGCTGTGATGAATGCCCGCCGCTCCTGAGTGAACAGCGTCTCACTGGATGGTAGTGTCCGCCGGAGATAGCCTGGTAGTGGGCTATTTGCAGTTAATCGTGTGGAGTCAGCATTTTGCTGTTCCTAGATGCTGCGTGTGAGAGCCGCCTCTGGAGACGGCCTCTCATCCTAAACTGGCTGCCTCTCATTGTGAGGTGTTTGAATCCAGCCGCTACCTGCATGTCTGGCACATACTCACTTGCTTCTGTGAGCCGGACATCATCTCGGAGCACCTCAGCCGCACGGAGAGCACTACAGCATTCCACACACAGGCTCCCTTGCACAGGATTTCATCAGCCTGCAACGCATTTCATACAGCTCTCTCCATGCCGCAGCACTCCCAATAGATGGTGAGCACTTAACATCCAATACACAGACTTTGTATATAGAACTGCAACAATTGTAACAGAGCTACTGTGATTCACCAGCCATAGGAGTTTGGGACAGTGTTCCCCATCTATTAAGCACAAAAGGAGACCTCCGTTTTGGAGGGCAACACTTTGGACTCCAGCTTATTAGTATTTTTCCTTACTGGCCTAATCATTGATTGTTGCACTATTGTATTACTTGCCATTATGTGCCTAATCCAGCTGAAATTCGATTAATTGCTCCCACTTTTATATAGATATGTTTTTATATTTTATATATTTTCATTAAATCTACCTGAATGCAGGATAAACAATTTATGTAATTTTCTTGTTGACACTTAAGTGTTGTGTTATACAGTCAGGTGCATAAATATTTGGACATTGACAGAATTTTCATATTTTGGCCTCTATTCACCACCACAATGGCTTTGAAATGAAACAAACAAGATGTGCTTTAACTACAGACTTTCAGATTTAATTTGAGGGTAATTACATCCAAATCAGGTGAATGGTGTAGGAATTACAATGGTTTCTATATGTGCCTCCCACTTTTTAAGGGGCCAAATGTAATGGGACTATCAACTCAAAAGCTATTTCATGGACAGGTATGGGCTATTCCCTCATTATTTCATTATCAGTTAAGCAGGTAAAAGGTCTGGAGTTGATTCTAGGTGTGACATTTGCATTTGGAATCAGTTGCTGTCGACTCTCAATATGAGATCCAAAGTGCTGTCACTATCAGTGAAGCAAGCTATCATTAGGCTGAAAAATTAAAACAAACCCATCAGAGAGATAGCAAAAACATTAGGTGTGGCCAAATCAACTGTTTGGAACATTCTTAAAAAGAAAGAACGCACCGGAGAGCTCAGCAACACCAAAAGACCCGGAAGACCATGGAAAACAACTGTGGTGGATGACAAAACAATTATTTCCCTGGTGAAGAAAAACCCCTTCACAACAGTTGGCCAAATCAAGAACACTCTCCAGGAGGTAGGTGTATATGTGTCAAAGTCAACAATCAAGAGAAGACTTCACAAGAGTGAATATAGAGGGTTCACCACAAGATGTAAACCATTGGTGAGCCACAAAAACAGGAAGACCAGATTAGAGTTTGCCAAACAACATCTAAAAAAGTCATTACAGTTCTGCAACAACATCCTATGGACAGATGAGACAAAGATCAACTTGCACCAGAGTGATGGGAAGAGAAGAGTATGGAGAAGGAAAGGAACTGCTCATGAACCAAAACATACCACCTCATCAGTGAAGCATGGTTGTGGTAGTGTCATGGTGTGGGCATGTATGGCCACCAATGGAACTGGTTCCCTTGTATTTATTGATGATGTGACTGCTGACAAAAGCAGCAGAATGAATTCTGAAGTGTTTCAGGCAATATTATATGCTCATATTCAGTCAAATGCTTCAGAACTCATGGTGATGTCTATGCGTTCCAGACTTCAGGCTGTAATTGCCTGCAAAGGATTTTCAACAAAGTATTAAAAAGTGAAAGTTAGATTTAGGATTGTTTAGTTTGTTCCATTACTTTTGGCCCCTTAAAAAGTGGGAGGCACATATAGAAACCGTTGTAATTCCTACACCGTTCACCTGATTTGGATGTAATTACCCTCAAATTAAATCTGAAAGTCTGCAGTTAAAGTACATCTTGTTTGTTTCATTTCAAAGCTATTGTGGTGGTGAATAGAGGCCAAAATATGAAAATTCTGTCAATGTCCCAATATTTATGCACCTGACTGTATATCTTGTGTTAAGACTATACTTGCAACTACAACGTTGCAAGTTAGTGCCTCAGAAGGGACCAAGAAAGGCTCTGTACTAAATTTACTAAGAATCGAGATTAATTGAGATGTCAATCTCGGGTGATTTTAGGGCTGGTTTTCATCTTGCAAATTTACTAAAGGTAAAGTCGGGTGAGATAGAGAGATTTCTCTCTTCTCACTCGTAAAACTGGGGGGGAGATAGCGTCTCAAATCAACTCAACATCGGGCAAATCAGAAGTACCTTTCACCTAAAATTTACATCTCTCAAGTTTACCGAGAATCGGGATGACAAGCTCGGGTGAGATGACAGCAAACGCTCTTCCCAAATCACTTTTCAAACTCTCCACCTCCTAAGCTGTGAGTTGTAATTTGTGTCTGTTTCTGCCTTTAATTAGTTAAAACGGGTTAAATTATTTATAAGATAATTTATTACCCCCGTACCCACAGCCCAGGGGAGTGGGGGGAGCACCGGGCTTCAGACCAAGCCTGGGGTTTAGGGAATGGGGGGAACTCTGTTTTCAGGGGTCCCCACCCCCACTGAGATCCCCGGCTTGGCATGACCAGCTTGGGGTGAGAATGCTTTGGCCCTGGAGATCCGGTAAAAAGGTTTCCTGGCTGTGGCATTACATCGTTTGGTCCGCTGCTGGTTTTAAATATAGGGGGACCCCTACTCAATTTTTTTCCCCCTATATTTAAAACAGGACTGGCCCTGTAGCCTGGTGCTGGTTCCTAAATTATGGTGGAACCCTTCTCATTTTGTTCCCCGTAATTTGAGGTACCAGAATTTTGACAAGTCCAGAGCTGGTTATGCTTTTGGGGGAGGACCCTACGTCAATTTGTTTACATAATTTAACCAGTAAAATATTTTTTACAGGTAAAATACACAAGCAGCTTACACACATCTCACTGATTCATGCAGGCTGCTTTTTTGGCAGAGTTAGGCAGAGAGAAAATATCTATTTGCCTCAAATCTCCTGTTAGTAAATTTGAGAGATAAAAAGTGATTAAATCACCCGAGTTTTGATGAGTTCCAGCAACATTAATCTCATTGAAAATCGGGACCATCTCGAATCTTAGTAAATTTACCCCATAGGGGCATAATCAATTAGTTGCAAAAAGTAAAAAACATTTTGCATGCCTGACTTTTCACCATCTTGCTGGTTTTCCATGCGGAAAAGTATCGCGCGCATCCCCGCTTATCCTCGTATCAATTAGAAATCGGCAAAAACGGCACCCGGCGAATTGGGAGCTAGCGAAAAGAACTGTAAAAAATGGGGCTAACACTCTGTACTCCCCCAAAAAGCTGCACTAACATAGGGAATCACTATGGGGGTGTTCTAGTACCCCTAATAAAGCTAATCTGGGTTTTTTCTTTATTTCAATTGCTATTAGCATCTTTGCATAAGTGGTGAAGAATCGCATTAAGCAAAATATTTTTAATTAAAAAAAACTAGTCCCAGCAAATTTGGGGTACATGAAAATGGGTGCTAACATATTTTAAAGTTGCTAAAGTAAAGTTTTACAAAATTTAAAAAATCCACCTGAAGCAAGCACCTGCAATCTTAAAAACACCTGGCGCATACTTGGGGACCCCCCTGGAGTCTATTTTACTACTTTTTATGTTTGTCCCCAACTTTGGTATTTTTTGCCCCCAAATTGAAAGTACTTTTTTGGGGTGTTCTTAAGTATTTTTTTTTATTTTTTGACACACTTTAGCTTTGGGGACTGTCCCAAGGGTGCAGGGTGGCTTCCCACCATTGCACCCCTAAACCTCAGTTCTTTTCCTCCTGGTTTTATAGGTTAATCTTATTTGCCTCTGCCAATGCATTGACTAGAATTGAATACGGGGATAAGTTTTCACCTGGCGAAATGACATCACCGGCGAAACTTTTTTTGCCAAAAACGGCTTTTCGCTCCTAATTGAATATGCCCCTAAGGGTCTAAACCAGGGGTGGGGAACCTTTTTTCTGCCGAGGGCCATTTTGATATATAGAACATTATTTACGGGCCTGGTGCAGGCCACGTCCCTCCGTGTGACATCACACAGGGGCGGGGCCACAATCGCCAGTGATTACAGAAATGTCCGGAGCGTCCTGAGGATGCTCCGGGGAGCTGTAAGGGCAGAAGTGTGACTGTCTGAAGCATCCTAAGGACACTCCAGGTGGCACTGCTGCATAGATTCTGGCTGCAGTGTGCCATTCTAGACACTCTGCTAGCCAGATGAGGCTAGCATAAAAAAGCTCAGAGGCCCAGACCAAATGATTCAAAGAGCCTTATATGGCCCCCGGGCAGAAGGTTCCCCATCCCTGGTTTAAAAAGTCAGAATGAAAGCCGTTATGCAGCAGTTCCTGGTGCACCCTAAAGACAAGTTGGATGGTTTACTGACACTCTTTCAGGAAGAGGGAGCTGCATATCCAAAAGAGGTAAAGGGCTGGAAGTGGCAATTGAGAACTGCCCAGTGGCTCCCATTATACCTTGTGTCCCATTTAACAACAAATTGTATTACCAGCGGCATAGTACTGCAGTGATACTAATGAATATGCCATTAGTATTCAACCAGTGATGTGCGGTCAGGTGAGGCAGGTTAGGAGAGCCTTTCCTATCATATTTACTTATAATCCAAACTGTTGACTATAAAAATTATAATAAAAAATGAAAGAGAATATTATAAATATCTTCTTTGTATTATTCTAATTATTTTTATAGTCAAAACTCTGGAGTAAAAATTCCTCTGCCTCCCCTGTCTATCTTTTCTGCACATCCCTGATCAAAACACACCAAATTTCCAGCACTATACACTGCTGCACCTTTGTATAATGCCCATATGAACCCTCGGGTTCATATATATATCTGAAAATCTGGCTCTGATACTAGTCAGTACCTCCCCAGCCCCATTTACCTCACCACACATCACTGCCTACAACACTACTCACCCCTCTGGCAAGGTCCAGCGACATCCTCCTGCATCCTCAGCTCTATTGCTGCCAACCTATAGCTGCCAGCGACGGGTTTCTGTGTCATGTCCACGTGTGACAGCCAGTCTGCACATGCGCATGACATTTTGACCCGGCAGGGACACATGAAAGCCTGGAAGGCTTCGCTGAAGCTGGAAAGTCTGTTGCTGGGTCCCCATTGCCGGCAATGGGGACCGTATCGTTCTCACCATCTATATATGGTAAAAACAATACAATGACAAACAACGGTAATCTTAGTTTAGCACTGTTTTTTAAATATTGAAAGGAGGACATAACCCCTTTAGCGAGTGCTCCCAGATAATTCAAGTACTTGTTCAGATTGAATATAAGGTGGTCAGGTGCATGATATATTTGGGCACTGATAGGATTGCAGAGGAATAAAAATGACTGCATGTATATTCCTACTGTATATTGCGAGCTAATCTCGTTACCTACAATGGAAAAACCCCCAGAGTTGTGATATCCAGACTGCTACCATTGGCCATATTCAATTAGTTTTGCGCCGGCGAAAAAGTTCCACCTGTCCGACTTTTTGCCTACATCTCGTGTTTTGGACGCGAAAACTTATCGTGCACGTCCCCACTTTACACCCTATTCAATTACTAAGCAGGCAAAAACGGCAAGCGGCGAATGCAGAACAGGCGGAAAGTACTGTCAGAATAGGGGAAATCCGTCTGAACCCCTTCAAAAAATGTACTAACATTGGGGATCAATGTAGAAGTGATCCAATAGCCATAATAAAACTATTTGGGGTACTGAAGTTGTTTAAAATCCTTGTTATTAGTGTCCTTGTAAAAGTGGTGAAGAATGGCATAAAGCAGAATTTTTGGTGAAAATAAGTAGTCTTGTCAAATTCGGTGTACTTGAAAATGGGTACTAGCATATTTTAAAGTCTCTGAAGTGAAGTTTAAAAAAACGTGAAAAACCACCCTCATACATGCACCTGCAATCCTAAAAACACCTGACCCATCCTTGCAGACCCCTAAGAAGGTTATTTCGCTAGTTTTTATGCTTGTCCCCCCACTTTGTACTTTTTTGCCCCCAAAATGAAAGTACTTTTTTGAGGTGTTCTTATGTTTTTCCCCCGGATTATTTGACACAGTTGTCCTTTGGGGTCCCAAGGGCTCTGAGTGCTTTCCCCACCTTTGCACCGCAAATAAAAAAATGTTGCATTTCTTTTCACCTGCTATTCGTAGGCGAATCATTTTTGCCTATTACATTGCATTGACTTTCCTGGTTAGGCAAAAACCATCTGGAATTGAATTTGGAGATAAGTTCCGACCACGCGAAAAGCCACAATCGGCGGATAACGGCTTTTCGCTTCTAATTGAATACGGCCCTGTATATTGCTTTACTTAGCTTGATGTACCCCAGTGGTGTACCACAAAATACTAATAATTACATCTCATTAAGGGTCTATTTACTAAGCAGTGTTAGGAGACAGAGTGAAAAGTGATAAGGTGCCAGCCAATCAGCTCCCAACTGTCATTTTTAACACACAGCCTGTGAGATGGCAGTTAGCAGCTGATTGGCTGGCACCTTATCACTTTTCACTCTGTCTCCTAACACTGCTTAGTAAATAGACCCCTGAAAATATAATGTCATACAGGGAAGTCTTGCTCTTCCAAACTGACCAAATGTCAGAAAACACTTGTGGTTCTGTTTCTAAAATGTGCAAAAAATCTTTCTCGCAAATATTTTTGTTATTGCATTGGTACAGGACAGGCTTTCATAAAATATTATTTAAATTCTGTTTCCTGAAATTTGAAGGAATATTGCACATGCATCAGTAATAAACCTGTCATGGTGTGCGGTATAGTACAGTTCTAGTTCTTCTCTTTGTCTCTAACCCTACATAAATAAAAGCCCATTAAATATATGCAGATCCTCAGGGACAGTTCAAAGTCACCCAACACAATGGGTCAAAGAAACCCCCCTTTACTGGTTTGTTTGGAAATAACTCTAACAAACAAGAACCTGGTTTATGTTTTCTTTTTCTCAGATTGGTTTTCAAAATAATATTTGTATTTCGTTTGAAATTATATGAATATAATTTACAATGTCAAGGATAAATGTGAGGTAAAAACAACATCAAACTAGATACATATAACATAACAGACAAAGCACAATATACAAAGTCACATTTTTTAACTGAAGGATAAAAGCCTGGCTCCATATGCACCAAACACATTTTTGATGGTAGGCATTTAATTTGAAACACAGTTAAAGATCATTCACATATTTAATTTCTAGTATAACATAAATCTCTGAAATATATAGTTTCAATTTATCATCAAACTACTATTTGTGAGCTGTCATTTATCAGATCACTAGCCGCCCTTCCCCCTCAGCCTGTCATGGTATGGTGTTGCAGCAGTGAGAGTCTTTGGCGGGGTGGCAGGACAGCCATTCCCGATTATTATACCGCACAGAATAATGTGTAAATGCTTTATAAATAAATAAAGGGTTCAAAATAATAATAATTGTTGTACTTCAGCCACTTCAGGAGCATCCTTGTGTCGCTGTCAGTATTTTACTATGGTGCCCAGATACCAGGCACAAAGTGGTCTATATAGCAGAGCAAGTAAGACCATTGCATTTATATTTTTCTCCTTTTACTATACAAGTGCAACAACCTAATTACATTTGTTGTACAGAACATTATTATAAATGTATTGTATATAATGCTTTTCAATGCAGAACTTCTGACAGCATTGCATCCCCCATAGAAACCTATGGGGGTTGCGGTGCTGGCAGAAATTGAGGGACAGCAACAGATATCTACTTCAATCCCTCTATAATCTATCTGGGGTATATTTAATATTTGCGGGTATCCCCCAAAAACGCATGTTTTCGGGGAAAACACCGCAAATATTAAATGATAAATAGGCCCCTGTAAAAATAAGGCATATAAGACAGGAAACTAGAAACTGACAAATGGAGAAATGTGTGTTGCTAGAATGTAAGGAGCTGTTTATAAGACTACGTAGCTCTATGGGAAAAAAACATCTTCTTTAACTTCAGTACGTCTGGACAATGTCCTGAATTATCTGCTGCTAACACTTGTATACCCAGAGCATTGTGTCGCATAAATAATTTTTTCTGCGTTGGGTGGCAAAAAATGATTGTGCAACTGCTCCTTATACTGCATATAGTTTCTGCTTTCAGCGATACACAGTTGACAGTTTTATTAAGAATGTTATTTTAAAATTTACAGTGCTAGTAAGACCTTGTCCTGCTTACTCACTGGCAAGAGCAGCAAAATTTACACTGTACCTTAAACTGTATTGATAACATTTAGCAAGATGAGATAAAGAGCTTATCATCATTAATTACTATAAATATGAAGTATTAATCGTTGATTGGGCTAACACGTTGTTATCAGTTTCTGTGTTCTGAAGACAGCAAGCATAACTGGGTGTGCGTGTAGTAGAGTTCAAGAGGAGATGAATAAGCACATTGTCAGAGATTAGATACATGTAAACTTAAAGAGAAAGGAACTTGGGTGTTTTCATCCTTTAAGGTAAGCACTGTACCATCAGATCTGGGTTCAGACATCGTTTTATACAGTAACAAGGGAAATGTTTCCAAATTAAAAGTTTCAGATCATTCCACTATAAATTACCATTTAAACAAACCTCATATTTTTAAAACATATCCATTTTTCTGTCATGGGAGTAAGATGTGTAGCCTCCAAACTCGTTGTGAGTTCTGCAGACTCTAACGTACTCTGACTCTCAAAAATGGAATCGATATGAATGACCGCCGGACGTGAGCCCGGCGGTTCTAATCCCAACGCCGGCAACCCTAACAGTGCAGATCCTGACAGGGCAGGTAAGGAGGCTATCCCTACCCCTCTCCCCCCCAACACTCCCTTCAGGGTGCCTAACCCTAACCTCCCTCCCTTGTGCCGAACCCTAAGCTCCCCCCAGGGGTGCCTAACCCTAATCTCTCCCCTAGTACCTAACTCTAACCTCCCCCCAGGGGTGCCTAAACCTAACCCCCCCACCCCGCACCCTAAACCTAACCCTCCCAGGGGGGTGCCTAACTCTAAGTCCCGGGGAGCCCCTAAACCTAACCCTTCCCCCCACGGCTGTCCGCGCGCGATGTCTGGCTTACCTTCGTTCCGTATGCCAGGTGTCGGGATTACTGCAGGTGAATAATGATAGGCGTCGGGATTTCGACGCCTATCATTAATCCCCTGCTGGGATTTCACAGTCGGGAAGCTGGCGGGCGGCATTTCCACTGCCGGCTTCTTGACTACATCCCCTCAAAAATGTGCATCAAGCATTTGCAACTTTGGGTGTGGTATGATATCTCTATATTCATCATGTTAGAGTGAGACTGTCGTCATGGTCATAATGATGACATGCGGTATGTCACCTTGCTTAGTATGTCGACATTCATCATGACAACACTGATAAAATGTCGACATGATAAAATGTCAACATATCACCCCTGGTGATCCAAAGGTCGATACCTAGTCCTGACAGCTGCAGCAGCTCAATCTTCCAGGTCTCGGCGGTCATGTGACTGTCATTTCCAGAGCAGCCTTATGATCATAGGTGCCGAGAGGGGGGGGGAGAGAGGGTAAAGTTTACCCGGGCCCGGGCTTGCTAGAGGGGCCCAGCGGAGCCTGGGTCCGGCGTCACCCTCCCCTCCCTCACAGCAGCTCAGCACACACTTCTGCAGTGCGAGACTGCTCGCGGCTGCTGCAGCAGCCGGAGCAGTCTCTTATGGCTGTGGGGTGGGAGCGATCACACTGATTGCACCCCCCCTCTGATAAGCGCCAGGCTGGGGAGCTAACTGCACCCCCCTCCCCAGCGCGCAGCACTGCTACGCAGCGCTGTAAAAGTTATTTTTTTTTCAAGGGGTCGTGGCCACGCCTCCCGCAATTAGGCCACACCCCCACCTTTACCCGGGCCCGGCTGGGCTCTCTACGGTCCTGCATATGATGGCACATCATTCCAGTGAGTATTCCACCTCTATCCCTAACCTTATTCCCTACTCCTAACCCTCCCTCTAGTGCCTAACACTAATCCCCTCCCTCATAACCTTACCCTAACCTCCCCCTTGTGTCTAAAACTAACCCTCCCTTCATGTAGTCTAACCCTAATGTCGACATTTTGAGAATGTTGACATGTTTCATGTCAACATTTTAACAATGGTGATATGACTGTCGACATTGTGGTGTCAACATTATGAATGTTGACATTGTTATTGTCGACCTTATGACTGCATCCCAAAACTAACATCCTGCGGCTATGTGGGCACCAGTATATCAGCAGGTGTATGTCATTAGGTATCATTAGTAAGATCACAGGTACAATGATGATGCCTCTATTGCCACTATAATTTCTATGTTCTCATTGTGTTTGCATGGGTATCCTGCCACATTCCAAAAACATACTGGCAGGTTCATTCTGACAAAATTATTACCAGAATGCATGTTTGTGTGCGCTTGTATGTTAGGGACTTTAGACTGTAAGCTCCAATGTGGCAGGAACCAAAATGAATAGCATATTCTCTGTACAGCACTGCATAAATTAGTGGTGCTCTAGAAATAAAAGATAATATATATTACACTAAGGTATACTCCCCAACACATATACAAACACCAACACAGTAATCGCCACTTCTGACAATTCCCGCTGTCACTGGTTACTGGCTGGTTGTGGACAGAGGGCCTGATTTGGATGTGGATGGTGATACACAGCTGCAAGAAAGCTGCTGTGTAATACCGTCCAATTAAGTGAAAATGCAGCAGGAAGTGTCTGTAGGAAAAAGACACCTCCTGCCGGCATCCGCGATCCGAGTGCAGCGGCCATAGATGCTGCCTCGGATCACCATCTCAACGGTCGCGTTGGACGTTGCCCTTGACCCGGCTGCATAAGCCAAAGCCTACACAGCCTGGCCATCCTAACCCCTCTGTAATTTTCAGGAAGTCTGCATCCAACGACGTAGACTCAGGGCTTGGAACTCCCACAAAACAGAGGCAACACACCTCCGTTTTGTGGAATGGATCTGGTCTCCACTCCCTCCCCACCCCCGAACCACTGCAGCCTATCAATCAGGTTGTGGCTCAGGAGGCATTGCAACCATGATTGCAGGACACATGCGCAAAATGGGTCCTGTGCATGCGCAGATGCCCCACCATCGGATATGTACGTAAACCATCAGGTATAAGTACATATCTGAATCATGCCCATAGGACCTGATTCAGAGCAGTACAGAAACCTGATGGTTTGCATACTTCTCCGATGTTAGAAGATTGGTGCATGCGCAGGATCTGTACTGCTCATGTGCCGGTCTTCTGCTACGAGATCTATTGCAGTTCCCCAAAGCTGCAGATTGATTGACAGGCTGTGGTCAATTGGGAGGGGGGGGAGTGGGCGGGCAGCTGCGGATCACACAAACATGCAGGAGGCGTCAAGTTACACACCTCCGTTGCATTAGCATATGTGAGCAAGCTGCTGCGTCGTTGGTGCTAACAGTGTAGAACTCTGTATCAGGCCCATAGTGCACTTTAGGTGACACGTGTACCTACCCTTCCAAACACATGGGGCCTGCGGATGAGCACTGGACGTACTTCTCAGTATAAATATAAGAGAATGAGAACGGAAGGGGAGAAGAACAAGAAACAAAGAGGCAGGAAAGAAAGAGACTGAGAGGGAGGAGAGAAATAGAGGGGGTACAACAAAACAGAATAGGGGAAGAGAGAGTGGGTAAATAGAGACAGAGTAGTAAGAGAGAACGAAAGAGGGGAATAGAAAGAGGGTAGAGAAATGGGGGAAGAATGTTAGACTGGAAAGTGCTATCAGATCAGCTCATTTTCCTTCATTTTAAACTGTGTAGTAATTTGGTACTTTATATAAAGGTTAAATCGCTGCACATATTACACTGTGGGCCTGATCCAGAGATGGACGCTAATATGATTGCAGCCTTGATATTGTACGCAATACAGCTTTAAAAATATGCTAATGCTTGTAAAGCTCACCCCCTCCCATAGAGACGCCCAGTGCTGACTGCCCTTCTGTGTACGATCTTGCTTACCTGCGTAAATATCGGTAACATTGAGGCGCAGCGAGCAGTCATCTTGTCCTTGCGGGAGGTTTTACCAGTCACAAACACTGCAGGTCTCCTCACTCACTGATAGCGCTCATGCTGCGAATGCAATTGCAATGGCCAATTTATGCACGCTCATGTAACAGCATTCAAATGGTCCGACACGCCTGCGTTTTTCTGACTACCCTCCCCCAATACCGGTAACACCCCCATATGCTGACTACCTGTCACTTACTTTGCAAATGGATCCTCTGTGCGAATGTAATCACAAAGCAATCATATCATGTGCGCATTGTGACGTGTACGTATGCACACTGGCAAACAATTGCTTGATCTGCGTAAATATCGCCATTGCGTCCGTCCCTGAATCCTGCTCTATTAGAGCTCTCCACTTATACTAGCATTTGTCTCTGGCATTACATGTGGGTTTTGTTTTTCTCCCAGCTTATTTCATCTTTATGTTTCAGTGCTACTTCTCCATCTGTCTATCATTTCCCCTCTGTCCATTTCTCTTCTACCTTACGCTCTTCCCTCTTTTTATTCTTTGTATTTTTCTATTCCCTGCTTTTTTCTGTCCAGCTACAGTCTCTATATATTCCCCATCGCTCTTTCCCTTGTTATGCTATCCCCCTTTCTCCTTCCTTTTACTTCCTTCCCGTCTCTGTCCCACCTGCCCCTCTGTCTCTTTGTATCCTGCTTTTCTGTTGCACTTCTCAGTACCTCACCCCTCCATAGGCTATTCGCCAATCTTCTTTATCACTTAATGGCGCTCTCCTGCACTTTCTCCTTCTCCTCTGTGCTGTGACCCCAGCAGGATGACTTTATGATGCATGCACGACCCTGCACATGTTACTGTGTTGAGTGTCAAGGTGCTACACAGTTGCATAGGTGAGACCTATTACCAGTGTATAGCACCTGCATAACTCTTGATATAGCCACTACTGTTATCACCACTGTCACCACTGTGACAAGGGGTGTCAAGAGCCGCGCCGGGGCCCATGGAAAGGGGTATGTCCTTATTGTGGGAGGCGTGGCCATGCCCGCTTAGGATTAAAAAATTGAAAAAATATACATTTTTACAGCGCCACTGAGCCCCTCAGCCCAGCGCAAAGCCAGGGGGGGTGCAATCAGTATGATCGCTCACCCCCACAGGCATAGGAGACTGCTGCGGTCCTAGTTATAAAGAGAACAGAGTTTTGTGTATTTTCATATTATGCAGTACATGCTGCCACTACAGCCAATAGAAATTACTGAGGGCCTGTGGATGGCGATTCAAGTTCATAGGGCCTAATTCAAAATTGTACGCAAACCCAAAGGTTTCCCAATCACCCTTCACTCATACTTACCTACTTTGAAAGGGTTGGGTACGGGATGCCAGCGCTCGGAATCCCTGCCGTCAAAATCCTACCGCTGGCCTCCCGACAGGGTTAGGGTATCCTACCCTCCTCCCAGTGGTGTAAGTTCCTCCCAGATGCCTGGAGGCAAGTTATAATGTGGTGCCCCCCCCATCAGAGCCACTGACACTGTAATGTAGCAATTCGCATGCAGCAGGCTATAGATAGATGAAGGCAGCAGCTGGTGGTCTGACATGGAGCTCTCCACTAGTGTATGGTGGCTTCACAGGTGCCGGGAAGGGGTGCCATGTATTGGGCGGCCGTGACGGCATACTCCGGGTACATAGTTACAGCCCTAAGTGGGGTGAATATGTTGTGGACAATGGAGGAGGTGCCCCTTCAGAGCTGGAGCCCGGCGGCAGGCGCCTCCATTGTCTCTCATAGTTCTGCCCCTGGCCGGGAGCAGTCTGCCACTGCAGCCCAGCACACAGCAGCTTGTGGTAGGTAGAAGGTTTGAGGGATTTTTTTACTTTTAATTAAGTTGGATGCAGTCCAGTCATATGTGTGCAGTGTACTTTACTTTTAAACTGGTCCCTGATTCAGATTTTTTGGATATTTGATGCACTGCTGTCCTTCTGTTGGACTGAACAAGTTTGCACACTCTTCGTACCACTCGAGCATCTAGTAGCTGTTTACAACCACAGGCCTTGGTGTTTTTTGGCTATTTTTTGACTATTGGTCCAATCTGTGTACACTTTAACAACTACTGCCCTCGTAAATTCATCCATGCAGCCATTTTGCTAATGCTCGCAAAACACTACTGCGATGCCCTAACAATCATTCCACATTCAAAGTCCATCAGATTGCGCTGTTTACCCATTATTTCATAAGTGATATACTTCATTAGTGTCTGCATACGTTCACCTTTCCATTCTTATACAGATTCATACATCCTACGTCAGCTTTATCTGTGGCATAGCTACTTTGCATAGGGGTTGGTTTTGCCTTTTAAATGATTCTTGCCTTTAAAGATCATCCAGAATCGCAGAAACCTGACGATGACTGCCTCATGCAAGCTATTACATTTACCCCTAATATACAGTGCATTCGGAAAGTATTCACAGCGCCTCACTTTTTCCACTTTTTGTTATGTTACAGCCTTATTCCAAAATGGAATAAATTAATTTTTGTCCTCAAAATTCTACTCACAATATCCCATAATGACAGCGTGTAAAAAGATTTTTTTGAGATTTTTGCAAATTTAATAAAAATGAAAAACTAAGAAATCACATGTACATAAGTATTCACAGCCTTTGCTATGAAGCTTAAAATTGAGCTCAGGTGCATCCTGTTTCCACTGATCATCCTTGAGATGTTCCTACAGCTTATTTGGAGTCTACCTGTGGTAAATTCAGTTGATTGGACATGATTTTGAAAGGCATACACCTGTCTATATAAGGTCCCACCACTTGACAGTGCATGTCAGAGCACAAACCAAGCATGAAGTCCAAGGAATTGTCTGTAGACCTCCGAGACAGGATTGTCTCAAGGCACAAATCCGGGGAAGGGTACAGAAAATATCTGCTGCTTTGAAGGTCCCAATGAGCACAGTGGCCTCCATCATCCATAAATGGAAAAAGCTCGCAACCACTAGGACTCTTCCTAGAGGTGGCCGACCGTCTAAACTGAGCGATCGGAGGAGAAGGGGCCTAGTCAGGGAGGAGACCAAGAACCCGATGGTCACTCTGTCAGACTACAGCATTCCTCTGTGGAGAGAGGAGAACCTTCCAGAAGGACAACCATCTCTGCAGCAATCCACAAATCAGGCCTGTATGGTAGAGTAGCCAGACTGAAGCCTCTTTTTAGTAAAAAGCACATGGCAGCCCGCCTGGAGTTTGCCAAAATGCACTTGACAAAATTCTCTGGTCTGATGGGACAAAGATTGAACTCTTTGGCATGAATGCCAGATGTCATGTTTGGAGGAAACTAGGCACCGCTCATCACCATGCCAATACCATCACTACAGTGAAGCATGGTGGTCACAGCATCATGTTGTGGGGATGTTTTTCAGTGGCAGGAACTGAGATATTAGTCACGGTAGAGGGAAAGATGAATGCAGCAATGTACAGAGACATCCTGGATGAAAACCTGCTCCAGAGCTCTCTTGATCTCAGACTGGGGTGACAGTTCATCTTTCAGCAGGACAACGACCCTAAACACACAGCCAAGACATCAAAGGAGTGGCTTTAGGACAACTCTGTGAATGTCCTTGAGTGGCCCAGCCAGAGCCCAGACTTGAATCCAATTGAAAATCTCTGGAGAGATCTGAAAATGCCTGTGACTGCATACCCAAAAATATGAGCATTGCTCTGTTCATTTGGCTCCAGATATCACAAAGATTTTAAATACATATTATGCTTCTTCCATGGGATTAGGTACTGGCTCACTGGCTTATAGAGACAGAACCACACCCAAGCATAGCAATTGATGGGTACCTGGGGGATAAGCTGACAAAATTTTAATTACATATGAGAAATTGGGGTGCAAGAGAAAGTGTGACCACAAACATTTTACATAAACAATTGGCCTTTGATCCATGGCACTCAAACATCTGTGGTGCCTGTGGTATGTGACCACACCACTTAAATAAAAAAATCATACATACTCAGCACTCACCACTAAATTCCAAACTGGAATGTCATTTTTACATCTGTAATATATATGTAAAAAACTACAAGAACTTACTGGCAAGTTCTGGTTCTAAACTATAAAAGCAATTTAGCTAAGTACCTGCTTGTTGAGCTGTATTTATGCTGACAATAAACATCTATTAATAGCAACATTTTCCATGTACTATGTATCTATAAAATCAAAGAACAAACAAGATTTGCAACTGGAATACACCCATTCAACATTAACCAAAGGTTTGTTAAACATATGATGAAGAAGGCTCCAAGAACTGAAGCAATGTTTCCTTATCTTACTGAATTACTACAATACTCTGCAGACATACTTTTATAGGTGTTCAGTAAAAGATTGCGAGTATCTCTCCCCTGCCCTCATTGTACCCCACAGCAGTTATGAATTTCTGTTATAAAAGGCTTCACTAATGTTTATAAGTAAATTTCTGATAGTTGAATAATCTTTGAGGCTTTGTTAGAAAATCTTGACAACAGTGAAAAGCTCCCATGAATATCACCTAATGGTGCTGTTACGGAAGCATGATGTCTAACAAGCTGCCAGTAAATTATTTAAGCAGCTAAGATGTGTGCAGTGCATGCAGCACCTGATTGGATTGGCTGCTTTCCTTTTCATGTCAAACACAACAGCAGTGCTGCAGTACTGGCAAGTTTGAATGTATGAGGTGTAGGACCTTGGGGGTCGGAGGAGGACTACTTGGGATTGGCTAGTTTAGGATTTTATAAAAATATATTTTTTTATAGATGTACAGTACAAAATGTAAGTTTACCATTTGGCATAAGCCAGACTTGTTTGGGTTTTACATTCTAAGAACCCAGATTTGACTTTAGATTTAAAACAGCAATCATTAAAAGGCAAAATCCAAGGTTTTGCACTTAACAGGAAGTGCATGTGTGGTAAGTAGACAACAGCCACAACATATTCCCCACACTCACCCACCCACCAACCTACCTTAACATATCAGATCACAATGCACACAGAACTTTCTTTGGTGCTTCATGTATGCCTGAAAGGAGACATAACTAGGGGGAGAGAGATTGGGGGAGAGGGAGATGGGATGGAGAGAGATGGGGGAGGGTGAGATGTGAAGGCTGGGGAGAAATGAGATGGTGTGGGGAGAGATGCAGTGGGGTATACATGGGTGGGTAGAAAGTGATTAGATGAAGGAGTGATGGAATGGAGGGAGAGAGAGATGTGGGAGAGATGGGATGAGGAAGAGAGCGATGAGGGAAAAGATGGGATGAGGGTGAGAGAGATATGGGGTGGGGGATAGAGACTGGATGGGTGGAGACGGAGATGAGATGGAGGAGAGAGATGAAATGCTGGAGAGATTGAATGGGGAGAGAGCAATGTGTGATGGGGAGAGAAATGGGATGGGGATAGAGAGAGATTGGATGGGGAGAGAGATGTAATTGGGGACGAGAGGTTGGGTGGAAGGAGAGAGATGGGATGGTGGAGAGAGATGAGATTGGGAAAGAGATGGGGGAGAGAGTTTTGATGGGGAGGGAGAGATGGAATAGGGTAAAGAGCTGGGATGGCAGAGAAAGAGATGAAATTTGGGAGGGAGGTGGGATGGGAGGAGAGATATGGAATAGGGTAAAGAGATGGGATGGCGGAGAGAGAAATGGGGAGGTAAAAAAGTGCACACAACAGTTAGCGACCCACCAAAGGACATTTCCAAAATGCTAGTTATACTAGAGATATTAATGTCCAAGTTATCTCTGTCACAGTACCCCAGTTGTAGTACATTTGAGTACATGCTTGACCATAAACCATAATGTGTGTGACAACCACATCTACTATAGGGCACTGCAGGTTAGCATGCTATGTGCTTAGAGACATGCAAGATTTTCTAAACTGTTCTACAGAATATTCACCTTATTCCACTTGTGATAGCAGAATAAATTTTTGCTACCAGTTGAAGATTGGAGTTAATTGACCCAGATTATTAATAGCCCTATATAGGCACCCTATAGAAGACAGATACTCTATCGAACATTCACGATAAGGACCTGGGTGAACTACTTCATTTTATTTACATACATTGTCAAGTTTTTTTATTGTACATGTTTTTAATCGATTTATTTCCAATATAAAATAATTTTAATAATGCACTATGAATTTTTTTTGGTGCTTCTGGTGCCGGACTATATTTCAGATTGGGATAAAACCTGTAATGGTGAGTTGGAATCCTAAGAGAGGACTACACCATTAGCTTCATTTAATTCAGATAAGCTTCCCGAATTCTACTTCCAAGTACGCATAATACTTACCTCAACATTCACCAATTATTGGGTATTGAATTACTACAATATGAGTGCCTTCCTGTTCTGTTGCTTTATAAATACATATACAGTATGTATACACTGTTTTAGTGAGTTACATGGTGATTTGCAATCACCTAATATACTAAAGGCAAATTGCTATGTAAATTTTTGCAACCCTAATCTAAAATGTCACTGTATATAGTCATAAAATTCATCATCATGTTTTATAACAGGAGTTCCTACCAAAGAGATGTTTGCAAAATTGCCATGGAAATCGCCAAAATAACAAGTAATCTGGTTTAAAATTTTGAGATTAGATGAAAACCACTGAGATTGAGTAACATTTCTTATTCATTTCAATTGATAATGCATTAGAGTAGGTATGGAAAGTCCATTTAAATACATTGGTGACTAAAGTAAAAATTATTTGGTACTGTAAGAAAAATATGGAGTCAATTTCATGGTTAAAAAAAGGAAGTGAAAGCAGCTAAGTGAGAATCAAGTAAAAGTATTTTTATCCTAACAGCTATAAATTAAAATATATCAAATCAAATATGGTAGCAAGAAAAAGCCCAATTGGCCCCCAAAAAATAATAGAACATTTTCTATTCCTAGCTGACACATTTTAAAAGACCCACAGGTGGTCTGGAACACATGAACTATTAGTTTGACCACCCCTGATCTAGAGTAAGATAGACACTGGATACAAACTTTTGATTGGATACTATGGTTTAGTGAAAACCTTTCACCTTAATACATCATAAGTAAATGAGCCCCACTACGTACCATAAGTCTTGCAACTCTAGAGATTTACACCTATTTTTGTAATCCGATATCAAATTGAAGATTTAGAAATACATTATTTGGTCTTTTATCTAAACGCAGTGATAGTTGTCTATGTCCTTTTATCGCAGCAATAGACAATATTATCATTTATCAATTCAATTCTGATGGATGAGCTGACAAATTCTCAGCTTTCTAGTGATAGCGGTTGGTAGCACTAAGAGGACTCCTCCTGCTTTGTCAGCCAGTCTTGGGGCCTTTTGTGCATGTGCAAAATAACTTGCCATCTCTCACATGTACAGTAGACCTGGAACTGGAAGCTCGGATTTGGGCTTCTGGTTCCACTGTCTTGGCAAAATTGATACAGTACTTCAACATAATAGAAAAAATAATAGTTAGAATTGAAACTAAAATTATATTACTTGAATAAAAAATATTTGCTTGGGGAAGCTATCACTAGATGTAGTAGTCAAAGGCTGTCATGGGCAATACCCAGCTATAGTAATTGCCATCCAGGAGGCTTTGTAACTAGGATAAGCCCTTTCCCCTTTGAAAAACAGTTTTTATTAGATTTAGGGCTTTTCTCACTAGCATAAATATACCCTTCAGTGGTAGTAAACAAATACAAGTCAATAATATTCAACGGTTATAAGTTTATTACAAGTTAGGCCAATTACATTATGTTTATTAGACCCTGCAAACCTTAAAACCAAGCTTTCTTATCTACAGGTTATATGTATCTGTCACCTGCCGCTGTCAGCATTCTCAGCAAGCTTCCTTACAGATTCTCAGTGATCCATAACTAAACAAATCTCAAGATAAGGCCTCCATTGACTTCATTCAGCTGCGGAAATGAGCATATCAATATTTTAATATTGGCTAAACAAGTCTTTTTCTCTGGGGGGTATAAAGTGAGGCCCAATTTGCTCTTTACAGAAAGCATAAACAGGGTAATAGTATTGTAGTGTGATTGCAATGTGATGATTGCTCTGCGGATGGAGAACTGACTCATTTCAACCCTACTTGTATAAACTCATGCGGTGTGTGGTATATATTAGATATATATGCTTACATGTTATATAAACAATGCAATATTACGTCATAAGTGACCTGAGTCAACCTCTGATCACTTTAGCAAAGTGATTTGCAAGTGGTATATGCTTAGGCCGTTATATTCATGAATAGAAGAACATGTGCTGTACATATTATTTTAGACTAGTAATTATAATCATGAGTTTTTGTACAGTAAGTTGTAATTAGTAGGATAGCAACATTGAGGAGCAAATAGCCAGGCTGTGCTTCTAAGGGTTGATGTTCACATTTCTGGAGAATTTGTTCCCCTAGGAAGGATTTTGTGTGATGGTAGCATTATTATTAGAAGTAGAAGACATTTGTGCTTTAGGGGCATATTTACCATTTTTTTGTCTACTAAAACTATGTGAAAACTGTTTTTTTCACAACCTTTCACTTCAGTTTAGTTTCACATATATTTATCACAGGGCTTTTGCTAAAATTATGGGGCATGGAGGAGATTTTTACAAAATCTCCTCCATGCCCTATTAATTTCACATTAGCTCTGCATGCTGATCGCATTTCCCATACCTCTAATGGGAAATGTGATTAGCCCAATTTATCAAACTTCAATTGTTAAGACCTTTTGGACCTACATAATGCCATCTTCAGATGGTTTCATGTAGGCTTTGGTCTGATTCCCCATACTCCTGCTCTGCCCTTTCTGACATCTGACAGGTGGAGAAGAGCCCGGAGTCAGCTTCTGAGATCAAATTGTGTGCCTGAGTGATAACAAATAGGATGCATGCATAAACAAAATAAAAATGGTAATAATAGAAAATAAATAAAATAAAACTTACTTCCATTCAGGGATCTCTGATGGGTGTGCTGCTGTTGTGACCTGATCAGCTGATCTGTGTGGTCAGCTAAAGTGCAGTGAAAGTCCTGGCCAGCAGAGGTAGCACTGGGCGGCCAGGGAAGTGGGGGGGAAACTGGGTGCCAGAATATGAAGGCTTCCGAAATTGTGAAAGATGAATGCCAGCTTGCGAACAAGCTGGAGAGGTGATTCGCCAGGACAGGATTGTGATAAATAGGCCCCTTAATTATTGATCATTTAAAGTGTAGATTTGTAAAAATTGCAAGAAACTTCTGTTGTACAGTATGTACATTCCCAATTTCTCATGCATTGCATGTGTGGAACTAAATGTAGATATGCATAGTTGTAAAAACCTATGCAACCTCCTGTATCCATGCATTTAGTGTCATAGTCATCATTATTGCATACTTGATGCAAGAGCACTATCCTTGGTGCAAGAGATCCATCTGTAATCAGACTGATCTCTGTATAGGAACAATTTAGCATAATCCGCAATTCTATCTGAATGTTTGCTTTTCTACAAGTGATGCAACAAGTGATGCAGATTGGTGATGTTTCCATGCACAAAGTTCAAGCACTAGCAAAATTTCATATGTACAGTATCAAATACATCATACAAAAGTGATAATCACTATAAATAATTATGACCAGGCAGCAAGATGCCAGTTAATTGACCTTTAGGGGTCTATTTATCAAGCAGTGATAAGTGTGGAGAAGTGAACCAGTGGAGAAGTTGCCCATGGCAACCAATCAGCTCCTACTTATTATTTTATAGACTGTACTTGATAAATGCTACTTGAAAGCTGATTGGTTGCTATGGGCAACTTCTCCACTGGTTCACTTCTCCATGCGTGTCACTGCTTGATAAATAGACCCCAATATTGTCCTTAAACCAGAGTTGCCTTTGCAATTCCATATGTCATTTGCACTTTATGAACAATGTGTGGTACCCCGGAATTATAGGATCCCATTTCTGTATAAAGTTGTGCCAGTAAAAATAGTCAGGAGTGCCTCTAAATATGTATGAAGACAAATGCACTGTTATTTAGTGAAAAATAATGTTATAAAGTGTAATTTGCTTATAAAATGGCTGTATAAACTGTCCCCATAAAAGGAGAAACTATGGTACGGCAGGGGCACGAGAGCAGGACGCTACAAAGGACGCTAAATAGGGGAAAAGATACCCCGGTTGGACATTGGGGAACATAGAGGAGCCGGAGCGTGCAGGGTACCCGGAGGAAGGAGATATAAGGGACTGTAGGACTGACAGTTGGAGTCGTTGCCTGAGGCAGTTAAGTGGAGCAGAGCTTCTGTGCTAAGGGGCCCGTACCTCAGGGATGTTGGTGGCGGTGCCGCTGAGAGAGAGGCAGTAGTTCCTGGAGTGAACGGTGGCTGAAGAGAGGTCCGAGGCACGACTTACCTGTTAGAGCCGGAGGGCAGGAGTGTCGATCCAGGTGTTCTGAGAGTCGATGTTGCGTTCCGCAGACATTGTGGAGGCAGAGAGAACCTGTCAGCAGGAAGCGGAAGGCAGTCGGGAAAGGAGGTGCGGCTGGGGCGGAGACTGGCGGCCTGATGCTGCAGCAGAGGTGCGGCTAGTCCTGGACAGCTGGTTGCAGTAACTGTCTCTGCAGAAGTAGAGAGGAGATGGGGGTGAATCAGCGAAGCCGGGTGGTAAGAGACTGCACCATACGCATACCACATTACAGTGGCTACTACCCACCCGCTGTTATTGTCAGTCAGTTAAACCCAGTGCCCTAGCAAGTTTACAGCCCATTAAAAAGCCTCTCTGGAGACCCCTCACTGCGACATTGCCAACCGCTGCGCATGTTAATAAGTGGCTGTCACCTTTGGAGATACTAGCAGCAGAGGGGGACACAGTGGAAAAGACGCTGTAATTAGACAATTTTGAGTAGCTACATAAAATAGTTAATGTAGAGCAATGGAATCTGAATATTGAGACAGACTTCAGGGAGCTTCGTATTTATAGATACATTTGTTACAAAAATAACGACAGATAGGAGGATTCTTTTATATCTGCTAAATAGTAACAAAATAGCAACAAGTGTAGCTTGTGGAAGTGCTGCTAATTACTACACATTTGTGCTAATATAACGATGCAGCTGAGACTGTCAGCAAGGCACTCAGTGGGGAAGGAGTGAAATAAGAGACAAGCCAGTGCATATTGTGAGATTCAGGAAAGCAATACCAACAGGGACCGTTTAAAGTCGGTGCTAGCATCCAATAACCGGGGCAACGTAGTGTACACCAACAGGACTTTAAGTATATATAAGCTCATGAACTATTAAGGAGTCTGGCCAGAAAATTTTAGGAAATTAGTTAGCATATCGAAGGACTAAATAGAGACTGTTATGCATTGTCACTATTGTTTGCTTATAAGTATGTAGGATAAACTGTTGTTGGAAAAGCATTGCATGCATTAATCTTTTGGAATCAGCAGGAGGAGAGGAGTCCTTGTCGATTGCAAGGAGGCTGTGTTCCTGAACAATAAAATATAATTTATTGTGTTATTCTTGTGAATTGTAATAGAAATGAAACCTGTAATTTTCATTGTAAAACTGCCAATTGACATGATATGATCTCTTTATTGTAATAAAATACCTAATATATTTGTTCAAAGTCAGTCTACTTACTTCTTTACTTCTCTGTACCCAAGAAAGAACCTAGAAACCCCATTATTATGTATACCCAGGTTAGGGGGAGTTACAAATGCATTCTATAAGATATTCCTATCACATTCAATAATGCCCAAAACTGCACCACACAGCACATACTCCTTAATCGGCGCACACACGATGGGGCATGACCTCACAGTCTGGGCATGTGTCCTTGTGGTACGAGTGCGTGGCCCCCCCCATTGCCCCATTTTTTGTCACAGTGGGGGCATGCTCAGTGCAACCCGAGCTGCTGGGCTGCCCCCAGTCCCTCTCGATAATGTATGAATGCCGTGCGCAATGTAGTAAGTGCTAAAGTTCCTGTAACAAATATAGTACTTTATTTAAGTATCACATGCATAGGACAGTCTGCCAATATCTGGACTGTATTATTAATAAATACTAAAGTCACATTTACCATGTAAAATACAATTAAATACAGATGCAAATAAAAAATAAAAGTGCTAAATAAATTCAATTAAACAAAAACATTTGTTGTCTCCCCTTTCATTATTCTTCAGTGTGTTGCCAGTTTAAGGGAATATCTCACATGAAGTGTGTTTCCCAAACATTAATATCAAAATTGCCTGCAACTGCCTGACATCATATGGTACTTTGAGAGAATTGCATTTCAGTTTAATGAAAAGTATGCAGTACACATGTATGGTGCTTGTGAATCTAACTACTATACTTGTCTACCAAATACCAGGAGATTGGGCAAGTACAGTATGACTATACTGTATAGATGATCAGAGGCGGCTTAAGAGAGGAGGGGGACCCTGTTAGGGTTGCTATAATACCCACTTACCCACATGAATTGCACATGTTCTGTGGCTGGCTAACCTCAAGGCTGCATTTCACCTGGTTTTAATCAGCCACAGAACCTGTGTTAATCAAATGTGTCCCTGATTAAAGGGATATTACAGTAACCCTAACCCATGTGTAGTTTCCATGCAGCCCCCCCCTCTCTTTTCTTTGCAGTTTCCAAGTAGACTTTGCATGAGCAGATCTCCGGAAACATGGTGGCTGCGTCAATTTCCTGGTGATTTCTGTGGTGCACACACCGGAGAGAGGTAAATATAATGTTTGGGTATAGGATGCGCAGGGTGGATCCCCCTGGACCAGGGGCCCATGTGCACCGTTCATCCTGTAACCATTATAGATACGCCTAAGTAGATGAAACAAACGAATGGCCCAAACTGCAAACAATGCATCTGGTCATTCTATCTCAGGCTACTCCACAGTTACGTAACTGCAAGAATGGCCATTTGTGTGACAAGCACTCAGAGCCGTAACTAGACTTTTTGGTGCCCTGTGCCAGAAAGAGCATTGGCGCCCCAATTTTTAAATAGGGACATAATATAGTGCATCTGAAAAAGGGCCATGGCCTCATAGGGAAGGGCAAGGGTAATGATAGGGGAAGCCAGGAGATGCTGGGGATAAAAGAAGAGGAAGCTACAAGTGAGAATTATAATAAACAGGAAAATTGACAGGCCCAAACAGCACCCCCTGCCCTGCGGTGCCCTGTGCCATGGCACAGGTCGCACCACCCCAGTTACGGCCCTGCAAGCACTCAACTGCACCCTTTGCCACAAAGACTTCAGTGTCATCTGTAAATTATATGTATTTAGTCACTTAGTACATTATTTAGCGATGGTCTACCTGTGTTCAGAACTTTAACGCTACTTATTTCTATGCCCAACCTGCATGGTCTACAGCCCCCTGTATCCATACAGTTCTGCATATGAATATTATAGTTTGAAAAATGTCATAGAACATGTTGGGATTTCTTTAACATGCTTCATTTACAGTTCAATAAGGGAACAGTTATTGACAATACCTTGTTACTTAAGGGTCTGCAGTAAGTGGGGTTTTTAAAACCTTTTTAAACGGAACCATCTAAACATAATTGTTCATTGCTACATTTTTAATATCTTACTTACTATTGGCAAATCTATCTAGAAACTGTTTATATCGCCGTTTATCATTCAGCACACCTGTTTGGAGAACTGGTTAGATAAGCAAGGGATATTCAATATTATCTGCATTTTTCTATTAGTAAGGTGTAAGAATGTTAAGGAGTTCATATCGAGTGCTTGTATTTAAAGAAGATAAGGAAATAACAGCAATTATGGAATGGGGTGTGCAATGTTAATGGTCAATATGTAAAATCCCACCTGAGAAGATAAGCACTTAGAAACTGTAAATCAAATATAAAACACTGGTGTGAAATATTCAGCAATGGATTTCTTTATCAGTTGCTGGTTGTTATCTGTACAGAAGTGAAAACACATGTTAACTAACATAAATTATTGTTCTGCTTTGCGCTGGGACGTTCGTTTCTATTCTCTGAATTGTTCTGTAAAATGGGAAATAGTGTCAATAAGTACAATTGGTATTATATGGAAGGAACATATGCATGAAAAATTACCCCTTACTACTTTTTCTACTTTTTTACAGCTCCACAGCATAATTGTGAAAAAAAAACTAAAACCTTAGTACATTTTACAAAACACTATGGTAGGGTTTGCTATGAAAAGTCAACATTCTGAATGTGGACAGGCTCTGAATATCAACAGTCAGAATGTTGACACAGACTTTAGATCGACAACTAGCATGTCGAAATGGTCCTTAGGTCGACAACCAATATGTCGACATTCAAAAATGTTGGCATGGTTAAAATGTGGGCATGTTCATAATGTCAATATTTAACAAGTCGACGCCATAATATCAACATACAGTTTTTATTTTATTTGAGCCTTACCCTAAAATTAAGCAAACAGATTGTATGTCGTCATTCTTCGGTCGACATGTTATATAGCGACATTTTGAACATGTTGACAATTTAACTATGATGACATTTTTGAAGGTTGACATATTGGTTGTCGACCTAAAGTCTATGTCAACATTCTGACTGTCAACCTTCTGAATGTCGACACTCTAACCACATCCCCTATGTCTACATGGGTTAACACTGGTAAATGCAAGTTATACCCCTTTCAGACATAAGACCCGGGAAATACATATGTATTTCCTGGGTTTATCAAGTATTCAATTTGGCTGCTAAAAGCCAAATTGATGTAATTTTTGCCTGTTTTAATTATCCCCATATTCACTTTCAAAGACTTTTTGCCGGTACGAAAAGTCTTTGTAAAAAAACGGGGATAAGTTTTCTCCAGTGTTTAGCTGGCGAAAAAAAGTGCAGAATTAGGGTTTAGGGGTGCAGACTTAAAAAAAAGTGCACCCCTGGGAGTGTCCCCTAAAAATAATCTGTGTCAAAAAAAAGTTTTTTTTAAAAAATCAGGACACCCCAAAAATATAACTTTAAATTTGGGGGTGAAAAAAAATAAAATAGGGGACAAACTTCTAAAATAGCGATAATAATTCCAGTGGGGTTCCCATATATATGGCAGGTGTTTTCTTCATTGCGGGTAGTAGCGGTAAGTGCATTTTTGAAGAATTTTTTTAAATCATTTTAGGGACTTAAAAATATGCTTGCACCCATTTTCATGTACCCCAAATTGATGGGCATAGTTATTTTTCCCCCGAAAAAAATCTAAGTGCTATTCTTCATCACCTTCTTACAGGCTATTTGGAAACCCAACTTACCTTCACCAGGCAAAAATGGGGGTACCCATAGTGATCCCCCATGTCTGGACATCTTTAGGGGGGTCCCAGGAACATTTCTAATTTTCTCAATGGCTACCTTTCCGCCGGGTTCCGTTTCTGCTGATTCCTAATTGAATACGGGGATAAAGCGGGCACGCGCCCGATACTTTATCCCCGTCAAAACCTCCGATGTGGAGCGAAAAGTTCAGCACAGACTTTTTGCTCCAAATTGAATACCCCTTTAGTCTGAGAACCCCTTTCACACTAAACCAAAACTCGGGAAATTCTGGGTCTGCCCTGGAAAATTTTTTTGTTCACAGTAATGACATAATATAAAAATTAGCATTTTTAGAGTAAAGGCCACAAAGTTTGTTTCCAATGTTTTTCTATTGAAAACCAATACATTTTTACATTACAAAATAAGAAAATTATGAATTTAGCCTCTAAAAAGTTTCAGTCTATACAAAGACCAAATTTTCACTTAAAAAAGTTAAACTTAAAACAATACACACTTAAATTTGTTTGCTCCCCAGTCATGTGGTCTGGGTGACTGCAGTTGATGTCATCTGTAGGTGCACAGAACAGTCAATAAGAACGTTTTCTTAAAACCCGTGTCTAAAAACCTGGGTTGGATGCACACTAGAAGCTATTTGGGTTGCACTCGGGAAAAACCCTGGTACAGAGCAGGGTGATGGCCCCAGGACTTCGATCCGGGTCATTTCTATTCACACACAGCAAAAACCGTCTTGATGCACGTTCACGGCCAAAAACCCAGGTTTTTGCTGTATGTCTGAAATGGGTATTACTGTGTCAAATTTGTTGCTATTCAATCAGATGCACAATTTAACCCGTATTAACTATCCATAGGATTTAACATGGATTTTAGTTAACAGACCCTGAGCAGGTGAAAAGTTAAGGAAAATCCCCCTCCTCTTATGATTAATTAGGCACTTAAAGGTTTTTAATTGGCTTAATTAGGCCAATAATGACATGTCATATTTGGGGGTATATTCTGCAAAAGGCAGAATAATGGCTATGTGGTACAAGTATATGAGGGTGTTGTATCGATGGGGCAGGTGTTTTTAAACTTGCAGGTGGGAATTACAGGTGTTATATAACACATTTTTAAAAGTGGCTAAAATGACTAAAAAAGAATCAATTTACAGGAATTTGTATGTACCCAAAATGTATCTAGAGCATTAATTTGCTGAAAATACTTGCTTTCTATTATTTATCACTGCTATTAAAGAAAATAACAAATCAGCCATTTATCACATTTTAAGTAGAGATGAGCGGTTCGAATTCCTTGGAACCCTAACCTGCCGGAACATTGGGAATCCGAGTAGATCTGAGCGGCGGCTCAGATCTTCCCGTATGACTAGGATTCCACTTCGAGGCAAAACGTCATCTGAGCGGCGTCAGATTATCGCAGGTTTTGGATTCTATATAAGGAGCCGCGGACAGGACTCGGCGCCATATCCTTGTTTAGCATTCTGATGCATGCTTCACTTAACTCTGCTGTATAAGCTGTGCTGTACTAATGTGTGTATATAGGGGGGTGCACACTGCTGTGTTGTACTCTGCTGTATAGGTTGTGCTGCTTAGTTAATGTGTATATAGGGGGTGCATGCTGCTGTGATGTACTCTGCTGTATGGGCTGTGTCCAGACTCCAGACTCACAAGTCACAAGAGGCTGTGCTGGTTAGTCAATGTGTAGTGTATAGGGGGTGCACACTGCTGAGTACTGTACTGTACTCTGCTGTATTGTGTCCATCAGTAAGACATTCATGTGCACTGCATATATAAGCCCTGTGACTTCACTCCATGCTGTTTGGAGTGAAGTCACAGGGCTTAGTTTAAAAACACCTGCCCCATCGATACAACACCCTCATATACTTGTACCACATAGCCATTATTCTGCCTTTTGCAGAATATAACCCCAAATATGACATGTCATTATTGGCCTAATTAAGCCAATTAAAAACCTTTAAGTGCCTAATTAATCATAAGAGGAGGGGGATTTTCCTTAACTTTTCACCTGCTCAGGGTCTGTTAACTAAAATCCATGTTAAATCCTATGGATAGTTAATACGGGTTAAATTGTGCATCTGATTGAATAGCAACAAATTTGACACAGTAATACCCATTTCAGACATACAGCAAAAACCTGGGTTTTTGGCCGTGAACGTGCATCAAGACGGTTTTTGCTGTGTGTGAATAGAAATTACCCGGATCGAAGTCCTGGGGCCATCACCCTGCTCTGTACCAGGGTTTTTCCCGAGTGCAACCCATGCTACTGCGCCAGCGACATCAAAAAATCAAAACATGTTACTAAATAATTGTATTATGGATGAGGGAAGGGGAAAGAGGACAAATTCACCGCACTGATCCTGGATAGATCTACCTAAATAATCATATAATCTAAAGATACTAAAACCACCTCTGATATCAATCTGGGTATCTCAGTACCATAAGTGTTTCAGGGTGGTGGTGCTACCTAGAGTTAATATGAGATTCCGAAAAACAAAAGGTATAGGTTCATAATGAACTTCAACCAAAAGACTCTATATGGGTGCACTCTATTAGTACAATTGGTAGTAATAAAACTTAACTTTTATTATCTCTATGACAATTCAATAAAAGGACTTACACGGATAACAAGAATATCTGACAAGAGTAGTGAAAAGAGTGAATAGATTAATCTCAGGTTAGCAATAACCCAGATAAAAGTAGGCAAAATATAGAACAACAAATACTAGACAATACAAAATAAAAAACACCAGGTCAATGATAATGAAAAAATTGTATTCAATTGAACAATAATGTAACACTGTACTCTAATGATTCCCAAGGAGGGTTATAAATAACAGAAATAGAAAATGGAAAATAGAAAGTAGGGGATATCAGATTCAATTCCAGGCTCTGCTGCTCCTTTCACACTAAAAAGTGGAGGAAGAGGAGTGAGAGATCTCCTGGCATTGTAACCCCTGAGAAAAATAGTCAACAGTGGTCCTAGTCTTCACACCAAATTACTGCTATTTGCTGTCATGCCCATGGTATTGGACCGCAAATGAGTGTATTTATCGGTTGAAATAAGGACCTCTGGGAAAATACAGAATACTATAGAGATTGAATTGTAACCAACTAGAGACGATGAATCTCAAACATAAATGATCATATAACTAGATATATCATAGTCATGGAAGTGAAAGGCTCTAGTGACATGGTATAATATCAGGTCAATATGCAGGATATGTCGGTAAAACAGAGATATAGAAAAAGTAGGGGCTAAAGATTCCACAACCAGGCTCTGCTGCTCGGTCTCATACACAATTGTAGAGGAGGAGGAGTGAGAGATCTGCTGGTGTAGTATTCCCGAGAAGGCAAAATAAGAAGAGGTTCCCGTCATCAACCCCAATTTCTGCTGTTGGTGGTCATACCCAAAAGGCATAGGACAACAAATGAGAGAATTATCAGGTCAGTATGAAAGCCTCTTGAAAAAACAGAAAGAAATTAATAGAAATAACACACTCTGTTACCAACTGTATCATAAATTCCACCAGTACACATGAATCATTGCAATCATAGTAAACAATATAGATCACAGAGACATTTCCCAAGGGTATGTATCAAAATCTGTACATAATATGCAAACCTCCTGAAATTATATCCATATAAAAATATTTCCAAGATATTCCAAACTGCTCTTTGGTAATAATTAATAACAAACAACAGGAATCTCAGCACAGTTCAAGAGGTAATGATGATACAATGAGAATGTGTAAATCAGCTGATAATAAATGCACTTAAAAAATTATACAGCGTTGTTTACTGAAAATTGGCAGTCACATAGTATCAAAATAAATCCTGATCTTCACAACAGATCTATGGCAGTGAGAAAATATCATCAGTCCTGATAATTATTAGGACTTATTAAACCCATTAATACTGCAATTCAGGAAAATAAATAGCAGTTTCTATTTCATAACATTACCCTATTGTACCTAGGAGAGCAATTGGCCATATAGGCAGTGAAAGGGTGTATCCTGATTATAGCCGTGTGCTCTATCCTGCAGTGCAAAAATAAGCAAAGTATAGGGAGTATGCTGTAATAGAGTACATAACCTGGTATTGGGGTGTCCCTCTCTGCGCAGTAACGGAAATACCCTAGATCCGTGCCGACGCGCGTTTTGTCTCGGGGGCTTGATCACGGGGGACCCAGCTCTCTGTATCTCTCAGTATGCCTGGTCTATGGGGGTCATTCAGACCCGTTCGCGAGCAAAGGACACTCGCAAATGGGTCGATGTTCCCTCACTGCATATGTGCACGACGGAGAGAGCTCCGTCGTGCGCATGCGTGAGACCCTGACTGCGACAGCCAAGCTGTCGCTCCGGGTCTCGCACCAAAGGGGGCGTGCTGTCGATGTTGATTGACAGCACCCCCCCCTTTTGTGGGCGTGCCAGGGGGTGTGCCTGCCTGACGGAGGCGTTCCCATGGGAACGCCTACCGTTTGGAGCCGGCCCCACTGACATCACTAGTGATGTCAGTGGGAGTGATTTTGGCTCTGATAGAGCCAAAATCACTCCTGGGCTTGCGGCAGCGAGACCCTACCGCAGGGTCTCCGTCGCAAGCCCGATGGTCACGATGGTCAAGACCATCATGACCATCATCATGGACGCTCGCATATGCTGTGGGTGGTCACCCACAGCTATGCGAGCGTCCAAGAGGACGCTCCATTTTCAGGGAGGAGGGCCCTGATTCAGAGCGAGCGCTCTGGTCAGAGCGTTCAGCTCTGAATCAGGCCCTATGTACGCTCATGTATCCAATCGGGAGAGCTGTGCTGGGTAATAGGCATCTATCTCAGCCTATCGTGTAATGAAGGAGAGAAGAGGTGGGAGGACCTAAGGAGAGGGAAAATCCCTAGCTACGTGATCATGACTAATAGGTGGAGAAAGACACTAATGTGCACTGCATATATAAGCCCTGTGACTTCACTCCATGCTGTTTGAATAGACCTGCGCCTGTGACATCAAAAAATCCAAAAATGTCACTAAATAATTGTATTGTTTGTACTGTTTGGTGCACTTTGTTTTGCTCACATGAATATATAAGACCTGTGGCTCCAGTCCATACAGGAATACACCTGCACCATCAAAAAAAAAATTGTATTGCTTGTACTGTTTTGTACGCTTTGCTCAAGTGCATATATAATCCCTGTGGCTCCAGTACACGTAGGAATACAGCTGCACCATAAAAAATATAAAATAATTGTATTATTTGTACTATTTTGTGTGCCTTTTTTGCTCACATGTATATAAGCCCTTTGGCTCCAGTCCACACAGGAATACAGCTGTGCCATCCAAAAAAATTGTATTGTTTATACTGTATTGTGCACTTTGTTTTGCTCATGTGCATATATAAGCCCTGTTGCTCCAGTCCATGCAAGATTATTTGTACTGTTTTATTGCGCTTTACCCTAGTACGCTTTGTTCACCTACATATATAAGCCATGCATTGATCTGCGAATTTACAAATAGAAATCGTTCAGTTTAGAGAAGAGCAACCAAATACTGTCACTGCAGCTGTTGCCAGCAGTAATGACAATACTAGTCTTCTTTTGCCTTCTTCCACCATTTCTGTGCCATCTGCACATGTGAGGAGCAGTGCAAGTAAAGATGGTGATGAGAACATAATAGAAATCAAGGATGCTTGTGTGGAAGCAGAACAGGATGAGGGGGATATGTGTGTACTACTACTATTTGACAGTCAGGATGAGGATATTGATGATGTTGTTTATGTAAGTCAGTCAACAGTGGCTACAGTTCTTGTCCGTGATAAAAAGAAAGTGATTGTGATGCCTGGGTAAAAGACCAAAACAGCCACCTCTTGGTGTGGAATTATTTTTACCAAAATCCTGACATCTATGAAGGCAACTACTCCATTTACGAGGCTAAAGTTAAAAAAGGTAAGGATGTTAACCATCTAGGCACCTCCTCCATATTATGTAATTTGCTGCAAGTTCATGAAATTTATTTTACAAGATTATAATGTAATTAACACCCTCATCTTAAACCTCCTTATTAGTGATCGGAGGTAGTCCTTCCAAAAAATTGGTTTGTGTCAGTTACTGTTACTGAAGTGCTTCATTATTTAAACTGCGCATAGCCTAGTTTTTAATATCCAACATAAAGGTGGATGGGAGGGCCGAAGCATAATTCCATATTGCACCACTTTTCTTTTCATAATGGGCTTTATTTTTGGGGTGCATTGGGGATCGTCTATTTTGCATAGACAAAACACCTCTAATAAAGGGAAAGTTTACTGTTGAAAAATATGAAATTGCAAACACTGGAATTCACCACTACAGAAGTCTCCATACTTTGTTGCATTGGGCGGCAAATGTCTTCCTCATAGAATTTGACAGAGGAGTGAAAAGAATTATCAGAAGAGTTGTCCAAGAGCCAAGGAAAACTTGTGGAGAGTTTAAGAAAGACCTGGAATTAGCAGGTACAATTGTTTCAAAGAAAACAATAAGTAATGCACTCAACCACTATGGCCTGTATGCACGCTTTCCACGCAAAACTCCACTGCTGAACAAAATGCATGTTCAAGCTCATTTAAAGTGTACTGCACAACATTTGGAAAAGCCTGGGAAATACAGGGAGAATATAGTATGGTCAGATGAGACCAAAATTTAACTCTTTGGATGCCATAATACACACCATGTTTGGAGGAGAAATGGCACTGCACATCACCCCAAAACACCATACCAACTGTGAAGTTTGGAGGTGGGAACATCATGGTGTGGGGCTGTTTTTCAGCATATGGTACTGGCATACTTCATATGATTGAAGGAAGGATGAATGGAAAAATGTACCGAGACATTCTTGATAAAAATCTGCTGCCATCTACCAGGATGCTGAAGATGAAACGAGGGTGGACATTTCAGCAAGACAAGGATACTCTCAATTGGTTTCAGAGAGAGAAAATAAAGCTACTTGAATGGCCCAGCCAATCACCTGACTTAAGTTAAATTCAATTGAAAATCTATGGAAAGAACTAAAGATCAAAGTTCATAGTAGAGGCCCACAGAACCTTCAAGATTTGAAGACTGTATGTGTGGAAGAATGGGAATCACACCTGAGCAATGCATGCGACTAGTTTCTCCATACAAGGAGGCATCTTGAAGCTGTCATTACCAACAAAGGCTTTTGTACAAAGTATTAAATAAATTTCAGTAAGCGTGTTCAATGCGTTTTCTCTGTGTCATTTCACATTATTACACATAACTTCATTTATGGACATCTATGGTTTGATTTCTTTGCATGTGTTGTTGCTGATATTTGGTGAAAATTTCATTACAATAGCCCCATTACAAATATATTTGCTGAGAAAAATGTTGATGTGTTCAATACTTATTTTACCCGATATATCTCAATGATTGTATTCATTATGTTATTTGTCTAGTGTATATGTTGTAACAATATTTCTCCACCCCTTAGGAACACGTGAAATACCACCCAACTTTTCTATCCTACACAACACTTTCCATTATTGCACAATTGTTGTACATTGTTATTTAACTATACTAATTAAGGGCCTGTTCAGTAGCTCACGCAGGGGGGTTTCTGAGTACCCAGAAACCCCCCTTACAGACTGAAGTGCAGGAACCATGTTCTTAAGCTCTGCCGCTTCGTGGCAAATTGCCACAATTCGCATGTCAATATGGAGGAGGCGGAGCCAATATAACACAATTTAATTAGAATTGAGTCATTTGGCCCCCTCCCCTTCCCGATTGACCCACAAATCGTGACAATTTGCCATGAGGGGGCAGGGCTTAAGAACATGCTGCCAGCCTGCTAGGTCCTGACCTGGTCAGATCTGCTGCAAGGTAAGTTTGTTTGTGTATATGTGACATAGGCGTATGTATATATGTGTGTGCATGTAAGGTATGTGTGACATATGTATGTGTGTGTATATGTGTGTATGTCTATATGTGTGTGTATGTGTATTCACACATATTCATATGTATGTGAATTTGACTGCAGAGTATTCCACCTCCTATGCCTGCTTTATTGATAATACTCATAGGTAACTGAATTTGACTGCAGAGTATTCCACCTCCTGTGCCTGCTTTATTGATAATACTTATAGGTAACTGAATTTGACTGCAGAGTATTTCACCTCCTTTGCCTGCTTTATTAATTATACTTATAGGTAACTAGCTTATTCTTTACTGAATCCATATGCTATTGTTTCTAATGCCTTTTGATTTGTAAATAAGAATTCTCTCCAGTCTATTGACTGAAGTGAAGGCATGATTTATTTCTAGCCCTAGATGTATGGTATGTGTTGCTTGTTTACGTAAACCATTTTATTGCTAGCTTTCTTTTGGATGGCCAGTGGGGGATTTTCATTAATTAGTGTCCACACTTTCTTGCATCTCTGTATTAGTATCATTATCTAGGCTGGAGGCCTGGCTGGATGTTGCACTTTTTTAAAGTGTAGTCTTTTTTAAGTGCTAAACTGTAGCGTTAGACCTGCGTTAAACCGAAGATAAATAGTAGGAGGATACTCTAAGTTCCATCAAACAACAAACATCTGCTGTCTAAAGATTCAGAATTGTTACAACTTGACTCCCTGCGCGGTCACGGCAAGAACTCAACACTTCTATTGGTATTAATAATGCTGGCCTTCTGATTCTCACATACATCTCAATGCTTATCGTACTTGTGCCCATGTCAGTTTACCTCCACTTGGAAACACTGTCTTTTATCTTAGCTCTCTTGCCTAGTCTCACTTCCTTTATCTACTTACAATCTACATTAGTATTCAAATTCTGCACACATTAGATCCCCACTTTTAATCCACTCAATAACTAAATTGTTAATCTGCATACATATTTACCAACACTGTTCTTTGACTTGCATTTCTACAAATCTCTTGCATTCATATTTCATTTACATCTCCAATTTTTCTCCCTCTAGTTTATTTATCAACACCATGACAAGGTTTTCTTCAACTCCCTCCTTAAATTAGTCTCCACCTAATCCTCTGTTTTTCCCCCTGCTTCGACCTTTATCCTTTCCCCCTTGTCTCTTTCACCACCTCCTTCCCTTCTCCCCCCTCCTCTGTCTGCCTACTCATCCCTCCTCTTCCATTACTCCACTTTTATCCTGTTCTACCCCTCCTGTGTCCTACCACCCCACCACTAATCCCTCCGCCTACACTTCACTCCACTGCCATTCACTCTTCCTCCCTGCCCACCTTCTACAGGTTCCCATTCTAGCACAGGTGCCCGCACCATAACTAAACTCTATTCATATCGGTCCCCCAAATGAATATAACCTCCACATTACAGCAACCCTGATAATCTTATTCACATCTCTCCCACAAATGCTATTTCTCTATCCTGTGCCCTCTGGAATGCCAGGTCAGTCTGTAATAAACTGGTCCCCATCCATGACCTTTTCATCTCCAACTCCCTACATCTCCTAACCATTACTGAAACCTGGATCTCACCCTCTGACACCACTTCTCCTGCTGCTCTATCCTCTGGGGGCCTGACCTTCTCCCACCCCCCCCCGCCAGCCTGGGGGTCACCATGGTGGTGGTGTTGGGGTCCTTCTATCCACCAGTTATTCCTACCAGCTAATACCCTCTGAACCATCCCTTACATTCCCCACATTTGAGGTTCATGCTATACGCCTCTTCCAACCAGTAAACCTCAGATTAGCTGTCATTTACCACCCCCCTGGCTCTCCCTCCAAATTCCTTGACACCTTTACTTCATGGCATATCACTTTCTATCCTCAGATCTTCCCTCCATTATCCTAGGTGATTTTAATACTTCTATTGATATTCCCACAGAATCCTCTGCCACTAAACTCCCTCACCTCTTCATTTGGTCTCACCCAATGGACCTCTTCACCCTCTAATGTGAGTGGGCACTCACTTGACCTGGTCTTTACTCACAGTTGTGATATTCCTGATTACTCCAATTCCCATTTCCCCTCTCTGGCCATCACCTTCTCTCTTTTAACTAATCCCTCTCTCCTTCCCATCCTTTACCTCCTAAGGCTACCAATACTAAGAGTAACATTGAGGCTATTGACACTGTTGCTTTTTCCTCCCTCCCTCTTCTTTCACCTATTCTTTCTCTCTACTGTTCTGAACAAACCACTTCCCTGTACAATTCCTCTCTTACTTCTGCTTTTTTCTCTGTTGCTCTGGCAATAACTACTCACCCTCGCAGATCCACACCATAGCATTCCAAATGCACCAGATACCTGCAAAAGTGTTCAAGAATTGCCGAGCATCAGTGGAGGAAGTCACGCTCTAAGGCTGACTTCCTCCATTTCAAATGTATTCTCTCATCCTACAGTGCTGCCCTGTCCCTCTCTAAAACATATTTCAAGAACCTCATCTCCTCCAAGTCCTCAAACTCTCTGGCATCTCTTTGCCACTTTCGACTCCCTCCTCTGCCATTCCCCTCCTCACCTCCGCTCCTCACTCTCTGCTCTTGACTTTGCCACCTACTTTACATCTAAATTTGACTCAATATGTGAGGACATCATATCCCATCAGACACTCAGCACTCCTGACCCTCCTTTCCCTGACCACCCCTCCCCTTCTGTCTCACCAACTCTGACATCCTTCTCCCCTGTTTCTGGAGAGGAAGTCATGACCCTCATCCCGGTCCTCCCATCCTTTCACCTCCCCCCTTGACACTATCCCTTCCTGTCTCCTCTGTTACCTGTCTCCTCCAGCCTCTTCCCATCTCGCCCACCTCCTCAAACTCTCCCTATTATCTGGCACTGTCCCTTCTGCATTCAAACATGCCCTTGTCTCCCCCATTCTTAAAATAATCTACCCTTGATCCTAACATGCTCTCCAACTACCGACCAATCTCTCTCCTCTCTTTTGCTTCCAAACTCCTTCAGCATATTGTTTACAACCACCTTACCACCTTTCTTTCCTCCCACTCCCTCCTTGACGCATTTCAATCTGGCTTCCGTTCTATCCACTCCACTGAAACTGCTCTCACAAAAGTCAGCAATGACCTCCTTGCTGCCAAATCCAAGGGCCACTACTCCCTGCTCATTCTACTTGACCTCTATACTGCATTTGACACTGTAGACCACCCTCTCCTCCTGCAAATCCTTCACTCTCTTGGTTTATGTGGCACTGCCCTCTCCTGGCTGTCACCTACCTCTCTGATCGTTCCTTCTCTGTCTCCTCTCATGACTCCTCTCCCCCCCCCACTTCCACTAACAATAGGAGTTCCCCAAGGTTCTGTTCTTGGACCTCTCCTTTTCTCCCTATATACATCCTCTTTAGGTAAACTCATAAACTATTTTAACCTCCAATATCATCTCTATGCTGATGATAGTCAAATTTACCTTTCCACCCCCTCGCTCTCCCCCTCGCTTCTTACCCGTATCTCCAACTGTCTCTCTGCTGTTTCCTCATGGATGTCACAGTGCTTTCTTAAACGTAACATGTCTAAGACTGAGCTGATCATCTTCCCACCCTCTTCCACTACCTCACTTCCCACAATTTCATTATCTATTGAAGGCACAACTATCTAATATAGCCCCAAAGTGTGCTGTCTTGGAGTTATCCTAGACTCCTCCCTCTCCTTTAAACCACACATTCAGCACCTCTCACAGTCCTGCCATTTCCACCTAAAAATATCTCCAGTATTAGACTCTTCCTCACCCAGGATGCCACTATCATCCACTCACTGGTCATCTCCAGATTGGACTACTGTAACCTTCTCATAGCTGACCTCCCAGTCTCTCACCTCTCTCCATTATAATCGGTCCTCAATGCTGCTGCTCAGCTCATCTTCCTCTCCAGACGTTCTACACCTGCTTCCTCTCTCCTTCAAGCCCTACACTGGCTCCCTTTCCCCTTCATATGCCAATTCAAGACTTGCCTACAAAGCCCTTACCAAATCCTCTCCCACATTTATTTCTGACCTTCTTTCCCTTCACACTCCCACCTGCCCACTTCACTCAACAAATGCATGCCGCCTCTCTTGCGAACTGATTCCTCCCACTCCCACATCCAAGATTTTTCCTGTGCTGCTCCCTACCTTTGGAACTCTCTCCCTCTCCTTATCAGACACTCCACCTTTCTACAAATCTTCAAATGGGCTCTCAAGACCCACTACTTCATCAAGGCCTTCCAGCTCTCAACCTTCCCCACTTTATACTCTTTCCTCCCTATCTTCCCCTTCTGTGTCACGCCTGTCTGTCTGCCCTTCCCCTTTAGAATGTAAGCACTCATGAGCAGGGACCTCTTCCCTCATAGTCTTCTCTTTACATTTTATTCTACTCCTTACTCTTCATAAGGGCACCTAACACTTGACTGCCAACTCCCTGCGGCTTATTGTGTGTGCTTTAATCGCTATTGCAGCAATGTATATAAATTGTGTCTTTGTCTTGCACTGTAATGTACTGTAAGTTACTTGTTTCTTGTTCACTTATTAGTTTTATGTACTATGAATGGTGCTGCGGAACACTTGTAGTGCAATATAAATAAAGTATAATATATATATATATATATATATATATATTATGGAAACTCCCCATAAAAATCCTGTGTTTGCCCCTGCTATTTCAGCAAGGATCGCAGTTGCTAATATGCAGGCAATCGACCGATTGTTGCATTCTGCGCATGCGTATGCAACACTGTGCGCGAACTGGCTGCAGCAGCGATGCAAACCCACCTCAGAGTGATTGACAGGAAGTGCCATTTGTGGGTGGTGATGGAGGGGTGGTTGGCGAAACGCAGGTGTGCCAGTACGTTTCAATGCCGTTGCATGGGCGTGCATAAATTATCCACTGTGAAGCCCTATGCCTGCTGAGGCTTTATAGCGTGTGCAGAAGTTAGCAATTTCTGAGTAAAGGAAGAGCTTGTACAAGTGTGCATGAGGCCGTGATGGTACTCTATTGTACCGATGGTTCCGTAGTCTTGCTAAACATTACGGATGTGTATAAGGTTGTGGGAGTCCTTATGTTGTGCTGAAGCGGCATAGTGATTACAATGGATTAGCATACTACCGCAGTTGAACTGAGTGCATAATCACTATTCCATTCGCAGTTGCAATCCATAGCGAATCAGGCCCTAAGTCCATTAACAGTTGAGTTTTAACATAAGATATGGTCCCAAGAGTGTCCTATATAGAGAGTCTTTATCACCTCCTATGCGCCACTATTGCAAACTAGATACTCTAAGGAGCACCACTACTACTAGATATTGAATTATGATATAACAGTCAGAATAACCAATAGGGGTATACTTTTGGCTGACCATCAACCTGTATGGAGAACAAATCCCCTTTCCAATCATTGTCAATAAACAACTGCTTGTCTGGGTAGAGAAGGGCAAAACAATGGTTATTGTCATGCAGATAGTCTTAGAGAATGCTTTACAGTTCTAAGATACATACAGAAATTCTGGAAAAACAGTATTCTATTATCTCATGCAGATAAAGATTGCGATATACGGTAGTCTTGCACTGCCTGAAAGAAAATGGCCTGGGAAGCACCCTCTTGTTGTACTACCTGTAATTGATCTCAACATCACTAGTTCTCTGTTCTAAACTGGTAATACGTGTGGAATGAGAATCAGTTTTTGCCAGGGTTGCATCAAGTTTAGCATTTATGTCTTTCAGAGGCTTATCTATTTGAAGCATAATCACTTTAGACAAGAGTCAATAGGAATAACTTTTAAAGTGGGCATACATGAAGGGTCTGATGGCTCAGTAGCACAAGGGGGAGAGGTGGACGTAGTTTTACCAGCAACATTCTTTGGTTTAACCATTATAGCTGTAAAAGATTGTTTGGGCAGTAGAGACTTGTCCAAAAATGTATCCATGCCCTTAAGGGCCAGCCAGTAAAAGAAATCAGTAAAGAGTTACAACCAGGGGAGACCATTCCAGAATATTATAGGTACAACACAGTGAATAACAACCCAACAATAAAATGAATAACCATAAAGTAATTCCCCCCTCTCTAGAGAAAGAAAAACATTACATCTTATTATAATAACAAAGAATAAAGAAATGGGCATCTCAGAAGCAGTCAAACCTTAAAAAGATATAGGGGATAAATTCAATTAGCTATGTTCAGTAAAACAGGGGAGATGGGGTAACTAAATTGCTTTGACAAGAAATTGCCATAAAGTCCCTTTTTTTACCACACAAAAAAGGGATCATGTGCAATTGAAAAAAACCCCATGGAAAGGATAAAAGTGACCACACAATAATACTAAATAATATCAATCAACAGATAGCTCAGCTGATAGAGAGTCAGCAGATATGGGCTGAAACACAAAATGCTTAAAGTGCGAACATGCAATATCCCCCAAAAATGTTGGCTAGAAAATTGGTGCTGTTTCTCAGAAGTAGGAATACTAAAGAGTCAGAAAATCAATATGAAACTGCGCTTCTTCGATGTCAGGTAGCAATTAGTGGAGCAACCAACCAGGATCTCTACAGCAGGCCCCAGAGTTTCTGGTGGAGAGTAGATAGAAAAAGAAAAGTGAGTGGAGGGGGAAGAAGAATAGGTATGGGTAAATGAAAAATGGTATTCAGGAAGGTAATTGAGAGAAAATGTGGATGGCAAGAAAAGGAAACAAAATGGGAAATCAGTGGATACTACAAGGGATTGGATTCCCAGGTAGAAAAGGAGGTCATTGCCAACTCTGCTGTACCAGCACCAGTCATTAGAGTCAATTGACCCAGACAGTCCACAAATTAAGTTACTTGTGGGCAGTAGAGATGGAAAGGAACAATAGACAGTAGGGGGTATATTTATTAAAGTGAGAGTTTTTAGAATTGGAGATGTTGTCCATAGCAACCAATCTGATTCTATTTAATTATCTAGCACCTTCTAGAAGATAATAGCTAGAATCTGATTGGTTGCTGTGGGCTACATCTCCATTTCTAAAAACTCTCACTTTAGTAAATATACTCCTAGGAGTTATTCTAACAGGCATTGCACTACAGATGGTCAAACTGCAGGTCGCTGGGTGAGAGACAGGTGTCATTGTCGTGGTGTATTTACACAGGGTAACAGAAGCCCTGATGGTAAGGGAACGTAGACTGGAACCACAAATGGGACAGCAGGCAAAGACCGGCAATACAGTTCCTGCAGTCTGTTAGTTGCAACCCCGGAGGAACACTGCAGGTGATCTGGCAGGGGAGTATGTGATGGGTATAGAAGGCCGGCGCTCAGGATCCCAGAAGTCTGAATCCCAACGTGGAATCCCGACAGGGTTAGGATAGCAACACCTGTCAGTTGGTATCCTAACCCTCCCTTTCTCCTTACTCAAGCCCTAGCCCTCCTTCCCCAGTGCCTGAACCTAACCTCCACCCCCTTGTGCCTAATCCTAACCTACCCCTCCCCACACCCTAAACTTTACCCTTCCCGCTTAGTGCCTAACACTAATGTAGCCACATTACCATATGGCTAATAGGCGAATAGGCACATCATAGGATCCGTGGTACCGCAAATAGATTGAGAGTAGCTGTCTGGCACCTCAATGTATTGGTACAATATAAGTATATGGTTAAGTATTATAAATGTGTATAAATGTATAAGCTGAAAACCTGTATTAATGTTATGTATATAATATATTACACATGTATAGATTGTGAGGGGGTGTGTCAAGTACAAAGCAGAGACTGTAGCTAAATGACAGACTAGAATGAGATAGGGAGACAGGGAGCTGAGGGTAGAATGTGCTAGAAACAGCACGAGCTTGAGAAGCAGGGAGCTCGTGCAGTGAGCAGGAAGGAGGGTAGGTCGTGCGGCACTAGTAAGGGGAAAAAAAGGGCTGCGCTAGCGCTAACGGCAAGTCTGCCGTTCCCCCCTCCAGAGACCACATCACTACTGACCTGTGCTGAGAGCAGCGCACAAGTCCGCGATCGTGGTGCCAGTGTGGGGCTCCTGTCCAACAGCGGTGTGCTGTTAAGTGATGTGCCAGGCGGCGCCACGGAAAGAGCCAGGAATCGGAGGAAGAAAAGAGCCTGGCTTGTTTCCTACTTTACAGAGCTGTGCCCCGGTGTTAGGGATGGACATCGATGGTCGATGTTTGTTGACCATCAATGTTTTTCTTTTTATGTTAGTGTTTTTACCATTCGATGGCAGCATTCCAATGTTTGCCGCTATCGAATGGTAATCATTCGATGGTTTCCCGATGGTGGCTTCTATTCTTTAAAGCCTAAATGCTATACCTCCCCTGGCTACTCTGTCTCTCTGCATCTCAAAATCTCTATGGCTCATGCTGCTGGGATCATTGGAGGCTATCTTTCACTGCCTCAGACATGACCCTCAGCCCTCCCCTCTCTCTAGACTGCTGCTAGCTCTGATTGGCTCTCACTGTCTCAGAGAGCCAATCAGTGTGCAGCCCTGGCCCTGCAGTAGCTGATACAAACATCTAGCAATGTTTACACCAGCAGAGATGGACAGTAATGTCTCTGCTGGTGCTGTAAGGTTTGTTTTCCAGTATGTCCAATTCCTCCTTCATGATCCTACATTCTCCCTTCCTTCACCTATCACACATCTGAGGACTGAGCAGCCTGGCTGGTAGTGACTAGAGATGAGCGGGTTCAGATTCCAGAGTTCTGAACCCACCCAAATTTAGCATAACCGAGTCGGATCCAAGCAGGCTCGGAGTTTCCCTCCTTACTCGGATCTCGAAACCGAGGCAAAACGATAGAGTCTGAAATCTCGCTGTTCACGAGCTTTCGTCTCTATGATCAATGTAGTACAGGTTGAGTCTCCCATATCCAAAATGCTTGGGACCAGGGGTATTTTGGATAATGGAATATTCCGTATTTTGGAATATTTGCATATCATAATGAAATATCTTGGGAATGGGACCCCAATATACACACAGAATGCATTTATGTGTTATATACACATTATACACGCAGCCTGCAGGTAATTGTATACAATATTTTCAATAATTTTGTGGCTCAAGCAAACTTTATGTACAGAAATTAAATTCATTTATGTTTTATATACAGCTTATACACACAGCCTGAAGGTGATTTTATACATTATTTTTAATAATTTGTGCCTTAGATAAAGTATGTGTACATTGAACCTTCAAAAATCAAAGGTTTCATTATCTCAGTCATGCCAAAATTATTCCATATTTCGGAATATTCCGTATTTCGGAATATTTGGATATGGGAGACTCAACCTGTATATAAGGGACCACGCGACGGACGCCATTTCACTTTGGCTGTGGAGACTGAACAGGGAGGGTGGGTGTCACAATTGGTGCTCGAGGGTTACCTGTATCAGGTGATGAACTGGAAACACTGGAGGCCAGCTGGACTGGAACCATGGGGGACATGAATAGCTCTTTTAATAAAAGAAGTGGGTAGTAGTGAGAACTGCCTTGGATGATGAGTGACTGGAACTGGAAACTTAAGAGGTTGAAATGAGACCAGAAGGAACTTGGAGGGACTGGACTGGGACCGGCAGGTCAGCAGACTGAGCTGGTCAGGGTACCAGTAGATAAGCTTGCAGACGGATGGTAGCGTGGAAGCTACTTGTTGTGGCTTGGGAAGCCGTGGGTAGACGTGGTAGCGTGGAAGCTACTTGGAGCGGCCTGGGAGCCGTGGGCCAGAGGTGGTAGCATGGAAGCTACTTGGTGCGGCCTGGGAGCCATGTGGAGAAGCTGGTAGCGTGGAAGCTACTTGGAGCGGCCTGGGAGCCGTAGGCGAGAAGTGGTAACATGGAAGCTACTTTGTGCGGCCTGGGAGCCGTGTGGAGAAGCGGGTAGCATGGATAGTCACTTGGAGTGGCCTGGGAGCCGTAGCCACGAGAAGTGGTAGCGTTGAAGCTACTTTGTGCGCCTGGGAGCCGTGTGGATAACTGAACGTAGCAGGCTTTACAGATAGCACTGGTCTAGGAACCAGCAGGAGCCTGGGACACACTGGAACTCAGGTACAGCTACAGCACAAGTTGTACACCACGGAACGTAACGAGATGTTCAAGCACTGAGTGCTATTAGAGGAGGATCTATATACCAAGAGTCTGGCAGCGATTGGTGGATGCAGACAGGTGGTCTGGCAGTGGCATTCAGAGTGGAGCCAGACACAGCATGCAAAAGGAGTATTCATCTCTGCAGCTCTGAGAATCAGGACCACACCTGTGATTCCAATTAAGACTAGCAATGCTCACAGACAGAGCAGGGTCCAGGTGATTAATCAGTTTGGCTAGGAGAGCAGTCTGCACACACAGAGATATCACAGCCAGCATGATTCAGCCAGAGCAGATGTCCCAGGAGAATTGCAAACACAGATCCATGGAGCAGCTGACAGAGGTAAGTCTCAAGGCAAAAAGGTGACAACTAGACAGGATCGTGACAGTACCCCCCTCTTATGGGTGGACTCCGGACACCAAAACAAAAACTTCTAAAAACTTGGCTGAACCTGTCCGATATCTTCAAGAACTTGAAACTTTGAGAACTCTAGAAGGTGTTTGGAAAACTGTTTCCTGAGGTAATTTGCTCAAAAAATCTTTCCTTGGAGAGCATAATGTCAATCAACTTGAACAAGCCATCTTCCTTAATAACCTTGACCCCAAGACTCTTTGCTTTCTCTCGCTTGGTTTTTCCACTGAAACGACCCATAACGAGATAATCGATTTTACTGCATATCTTCTCGGAAACTTTGCCTCCATAACTCTCAATTAACAACTTGGCTTCCTCCTTTTCTATGGACTCTAAGTATCCAACAATCACAAAGGTTAATCCCTTCAAGCATCTCTCTGTCCCTAGAGGAATTTGCATAGTGTTAAGAAGAGTAGCAGAAGAATTTTCCTTTTTCAGCAAAGTAGTTTTTACTGGTAATTCTTGGGAGAACGTATGACTAGGAAGAACATGGTCTGATACCAAATGGTTGTCGAGGAAAGGAGTATTGTCATGCACAGGATCAAATTCAGAATCGGAATCTATGTCCAAAGGAAGATCAGAGGAGTTAACACGACTTGAAAACCTAGAGGACTCTGGAGATGGGCAGGGGGAAACACAACCAACTCTCATGGTATTGTGTTGTTTGTCTCTAAAAGTTCTTTGAGTCTTCTTCTCTCGGACTGATTGATCCTGTACCATATGATTTTGAGACGGGAGTACAGCGGTGTATGCGAGTTTAATATCTGAAGGTGCTGAAATAACTCTAGAATATTTATCAGAACAGGTATCTGGGGATGGACACATAGGAGCAAATTCTTTAAACAGAGCTGTACTGAAGGCTATTATGTCTTGTAGAATTGGATCCTTGGACTCAATGAGTGGGTTGGCCCACTCCAAGGCTTTTCCTTTAAAGTGCATAAAAAGAAACATGACGATGTTGGTGGGAGTAATACCACAAGCTGGATTGGTTCTCATTAGGGCATCATAATGCTTAAGCAATATGGTGTACTGGGACACATCATCATCATCGAAGGTCATGGACACTATATCATCCTGATTTACAGCATTCTTTTCAGGAACTGAGAAGGAACCACTTAAAGATTCTTTAACGCAATGATTGGATGATTCAGCCAAAGTTGATTGATGTTCTTTCTTAGACAGGACAGTAGAAACTTCCACCAAGAGTGTGGTACTTGAAATCTGCTCCTGGGGAACGGGACTTGAAACCACCTCCTGGGGTATGAGACTTGGAACCCTGTCTTGGGGCATGAGACTTGGGACCCCCTCCTGGGGTGTGAGACTTGGGACCCCCTGCTGGGGTATGAGACTTGGGACCCCCTCCTGGGGTGCGAGACTTGGGACCCCCTGCTGGGGTGCAAGACTTGGGACCCCCTGCTGGGGTGCGAGACTTGGGACCCCCTCCTGGGGTGCGAGACTTGAGACCCCCTCCTGGGGTGCAAGACTTAAGGTCCCCTCCTGGAGTACAGAGCTTGACACTCCCCGTTGGAGTATGGGACCCAAAATCCCCTTCTGGTGAAGCTGACTCGACTTTTCCTCTTGGGGTATTGAACATGAACCCCCCTTTTGGGATGCGTGGACAGAAACTTCCTCCTGGGGTGAGTGACTCAAAACCCCTTCTTGGGTTATGAGACTTAAGGACCCTCCTGGGGTTGAGACTCTGGAGACCCCTCCTGGGGTTGCCAACTGGAGTTCCCTACTGGAACAGGTAGAATCCGGGACGGGACCGGAACAGGCAGAATCCGGGATGGGACCGGAACAGGCAGAATCCGGGACGGGACCGGAACAGGCAGAATCCGGGACGGGACCGGAACAGGCAGAATCCGGGACGGGACCGGAACAGGCAGAATCTGGGACGGGACAAGAACAGGCACTGAGACGTTGACACCTGGAACCACTGCTGGAATTGCAAAGGGAACAGTCCTTGATAAAGTGGTCAGAAGCTCCACAATAACGACAGAGATGTAAATCTTTACGCCGCTTGCGTTCAGCCACAGAGAGCTTGGAGCGCGGGTAACTTCGATGTCTCACTTCACTTGGCATGGAAGAATCTTTGGTTCTTAGAGATTCCAAGACAGAGTTTTTAGTAGAGACAGAGGTAGCTCTAAGAAATTCAGGAATGAGCTGAAAGATTTTGCTTAGAGCCTGTAGCTGTTCCAGCAGTTGATGGAAGGTAGTTAGGAGTTCAGGTAAGATTTGGGTATCATCTAGCCGGTTATTCAGAATTTGCAGAAGTTGTAGTACATGATGCTGTACCGCCTCCTGTGAATCCAAACGAGTGATTAGGTTACGGAAAGCACTTGATCCAGGATTAGGTGCTTGATCCGCCACCATTGTTAGGCTTGAACATACTGTCACAATTGGTGCTCGAGGGTTACCTGTATCAGGTGATGAACTGGAAACACTGGAGGCCGGCTGGACTGGAACCATGGGGGACATGAATAGCTCTTTTAATAAAAGAAGTGGGTAGCAGTGAGAACTGCCTTGGATGATGAGTGACTGGAACTGGAAACTTGAGAGGTTGGAATGAGACCAGAAGGAACTTGGAGGGACCGGACTGGGACCGGCAGGTCAGCAGACTGAGCTGGTTGGGGTACCAGTAGATAAGCTTGCAGATGGATGGTAGCGTGGAAGCTACTTGGAGCGGCCTGGGAGCCGTGGGCCAGAGGTGGTAGCATGGAAGCTACTTGGTGCAGCCTGGGAGCCGTGTGGAGAAGCTGGTAGCGTGGAAGCTACTTGGAGAAGCTGGTAGCGTGGAAGCTACTTGGAGCGGCCTGGGAGCCGTAGGTGAGAAGTGGTAGCGTGGAAGCTACTTTGTGCGGCCTGGGAGCCGTGTGGAGAAGCGGGTAGCGTGGATAGTCACTTGGAGAAGCTGGTAGCGTGGAAGCTACTTGGAGCGGCCTGGGAGCCGTAGGCGAGAAGTGGTAGCGTGGAAGCTACTTTGTGCGGCCTGGGAGCCGTGTGGAGAAGCCGGTAGCGTGGATAGTCACTTGAAGCGGCCTGGGAGCCGTGTGGATAACTGAACGTAGCAGGCTTTACAGATAGCACTGGTCTAGGAACCAGCAGGAGCCTGGGACACACTGGAACTCAGGTACAGCTACAGCACAAGTTGTACACCACGGAACGTAACGAGATGTTCAAGCACTGAGTGCTATTAGAGGAGGATCTATATACCAAGAGTCTGGCAGCGATTGGTGGATGCAGACAGGTGGTCTGGCAGTGGCATTCAGAGTGGAGCCAGACACAGCATGCAAAAGGAGTATTCATCTCTGCAGCTCTGAGAATCAGGACCACACCTGTGATTCCAATTAAGACTAGCAATACTCACAGACAGAGCAGGGTCCAGGTGATTAATCAGTTTGGCTAGGAGAGCAGTCTGCACACACAGAGATATCACAGCCAGCATGATTCAGCCAGAGCAGATGTCCCAGGAGAATTGCAAACAAAGATCCATGGAGCAGCTGACAGAGGTAAGTCTCAAGGCAAAAAGGTGACAACTAGACAGGATCGTGACAGTGGGTAGTGTAGGGCTGGGAGATGTGCTGGTGCTATCTGCTGTGTCCTGGGCTGGTTCTGATCCATTCTGGTCTCTGGTCACGGTGCTGTCACTGTCACTGTGCTGTCTGCTGATCCATTCTGGTCTCTGGTCATGGGGCTGTCACTATCATTGTGCTGTCTGCTGATCCATTCTGGTCTCTAGTCACAGTGCTGTCACTGTCACTGTGCTGTCTGCTGATCCTTCTGGGCTGTCTGCTATGTCCTGGGCTTGTGCTGTGTCCATCTCTGGGCCCAAGTTCTGGACTCCAAAAAAAAAATCAAAGTGTCTTTTATATTTTTCTGTGTGTGCGTGCGTGTTAGGCTTAACCGCAGTAGCGCACAAGAGCCAGCCAGCAACGCACATTGCAACAACCTTCTGCTGCCCGACTACAGTTGTGCTCCAAAAAAAAACCAATAAAGTGTCTTATATTTTTTTCTTCTGTGTGTGCTCGTGGGTGTTAAGCTTAACAACAATAGCGCACAAGATCCAGCCAGCAACGAACGTTGCAACAACCTTGTGCTGCCCGACTACTGTCTTGTTCCAAAAAAAAAACAATAAAAGTGTCTTATATTTTTTTCTTCTGTGTGTGCTCGTGGGTGTTAGGCTTAACCGCAGTAGCGCACAAGAGCCAGCCAGCAACGCAAGTTGCAACCTTGAGCTGACAAAAAATAAAAATCATCATTTGTCTTTTTTTCTAATATTTTTGTGTGTGCGCACGACTGCACATGCGCAAATTTTGTAACCGCACCTTGGCTACACTATTGGTAATTGTGACATTAAAAAAAACCTTATTAATGTCCTCAGAAATGCCGTTGTACCCACTGTCCACTTGACCACTGATATTTGGACAAGTGGGGCAGGGCAAACTAAGGATTACATGACTGTGACAGCCCACTGGATAGGTGTATTGCCTACAACAGCAACAGCAGCAGCAACATCTCCCAAAAGACAGCTGATACAGAGGCAGGCTACTCTTTGTATAACTGGTTTCGCTAAGAGGCATACCGCTGAGTACCTCTTAGAAAAACTCAGTTAAATCATTGCTAAATGGCTTACCCCACTTGCACTCTCCACGGGATTTGTGATTTCAGACAATGCCACCAATATTGTTAGAGCATTACATGTGGGCGAATTCCAACATGTCCCATGTTTTGCTCACACAATTAATTTTGTAGTGCAATATTTTTTAAAAAGTGACATGGTCGTGCAGGAGATGCTCTCGGTGGCCTGCAAAATATCTGGACATTTTAGACATTCGGCGACCGCTTGTCGAAGACTGCATGACCAGCAGGTATTGTGAACTTTGCCCTTCCATCAGCTAAAGCAAGAGGTAGTAACTCGGTGGAATTCTACCCTCTATATGCTTCAGCGGATGGAGGAACAGCAAAAGGCTATCCAGGCCTATACAATGGACTATGACATAGGCCGTGGAGGGGGAATGAACCTTACTCAAGTGCAGTGGAGAATCATTTCCGTGTTGTACAAGGTTCTCAAACCCTTTGAACTTGCCACACGTGAAGTTAGTTCAGACACTGCCAGCTTGTGTCAGGTCATTCCCCTCATCAGACTTTTGCAAAAAAAGCTGAAGAAACTGATGGAGGAGCTGAAACAGAGCAATTGCGCAAAGTATGTTGGACTGGTAGATCAAGCCCTTGATTCACTTCACCAGGATCCAATAATCGTCAATCTATTGAAATCTGAAAAATATATTTTGGCCACCATTCTGGATCATAGGTTTAAGTCCTACCTTGTGAGTTTTTTTCCAACAGACCAAAATCTAAAACTATGCAAAGAGCTGTTGGTCAAAAAATTGTCATCTCCAGCTGCATGTGAAACGCCATCATCTCCTCCTTCAGTTTCAACAGCTGCCAGGAAAAGACTCAATTTTCCTTACAGAATGCCTGTTGGTCATGCAGATCGTTCACCAAAAAATGAAATCTGGTCAGGCCTGAGAGAACTGCCCACTAGTGACATGTCTTCTACCATGACTATGTGTGATACGGTTTCCATTCACAGAATGGTGGAGGACTATTTCAGAGATAACATCCTATTAGACATGTCAGACAGTCCCTTTCAGTACTGGCAGGAAAAAGAGGCAATTTGAGTCCCATACACAAACTGGCTTTGCATTACTTAAGTTGCCCACCCTCCAGTGTGTACTCCGAAAGAGTTTTCAGTGCAGCTGGCAACCTTCTCAGTGATCGGTATAGAAGGTTACTTCCTCAAAATGTGGAAAAGATTATGTTCATTAAAATGAATTACAAATTCCACGAGGAAGACCTCTACCGACAATTACATCAAAAAATTACAGAGGCGCCTATGGTGGTTTCCAGCGTGGATGAATTAATATTGTGTGAAGGAGAGGATGTACACACTGATGGGGATGACGAGGACGAGGACAAGGACAACTTGTAATGTAAAGCCAGTTTGTTTATGGGATCTGCTTGTTTTATGGGGGGTCCAAACAAACCAATCATTTCAGCCACAATTGCCAGTCCTTGTTGCTGAAATGATTGGTTTGTTAAACTGTCCTGTTTCACATATAACATAAGGGTGGGTGGGAGGGCCCAAGGACTATTCCATCTTGCACCTTTTTCCTTTCCATTATGTGCTGGTTGGGGCATTCCTGCCTGACATTTTAAATTAATGTTATGGTTGGTTTAGGAACCAATTATTTATTTTAAAATTAATTTATGATCAATTTAACAGCCAGGGGCTGCACCCAATGAATTGTTTTTAAATTACTTTATGATCAATTTAACAGCCAGGGGATGCACCCAATGAATTGTTTTTTAATTCATTTAGTATCAATTTTACACCTGGCTGTCACTGTAGCTGTTATTGTTTAAAACCTTTTGAATCGGGATAATGGATAAATTACCCAAAGGTGTGCAAAATTAGGTCATTTATAACACACTTGAAACAAAGTAAAAAACATGTATAACATGCAATAGCAAGTTTAGAAAATAAATATATTACAATATAGGACATAGGACTAGGGTTCCAAATAACAGCCTCTCACCGAGGTCAGGTGCTGTGGTGGGCTAGTGCTAATGGGTAGCAAAGGGTCCCAGGCCTCAATCGCTCAGCACCACTGCAGAAAGCTTAATAATCCAAAAATGGCTGGATTCCCAAACAAAAGTACCTCCTGGTCCACAAAACACCTCCTGCAATGCGTTTCGGATCGTTGGGGATCCTCCCTCAGGCAAAGGTGACTTGTGGTCTAAACAGAATATCTATTTATACCCTCATTCATTCTCTCATTGGTGCTCCAATTCCCGCTGTTTGCGGGCACACACGGCGATTACATCACTTCCGGTATTAACTGGAAGTGGTCTGCGTTCCACTGGTAACAACTTCTTGTAAAACCAGAAGTTATATGCGTTCCAAATCGCGGAAATGGTGCTCTTCATTCTGACATCCTCATTTCTGCAAGGGGATGAATAGGGCTCCAATCGCGGCCATTTTGGTGGAGATTTGTTTCTAACCAGCAGCATTCCATCTCTCTGATGCATCAATGTTTTGTAATTTTCTTTCAAAATTCTGAATATGCCATCAAATTATAACATTCATTGATATTATATATCCCGCTGGTACACTAATAACTGTGCCATACTTGGTATTCCGGTATTGTCCATCCCTCTCCCAGCGGGGCATTTTTGGAGCAAATTCGGGGCCATATAAAAGAATAAAAATAAGAAAAATAAAATAATAGATTAGCAATGTTAAAAACAGGTTAAGAACAACTAAAATAATCACAAAATATTAATCTGAAAGCCACTTGAGTTCAAAATCAAGGTTGAGACCTTTTGGGGACAAAGTATCTAAATTAAAAATCCACCTCATTTCACTAGTGGCAAGGCATTTTTCCATATCTTTGGATCTCCAGGTTGGTTTAATTAACTGGATACCCCAAAAAAAATGTTTATGTGATTTTCATTTTTATTATGTACTCTTGAAAAATGATCTGAAAAAGAGTGTGTACTCAGTCTTTTTCTGACATTATAAATATGTTCTGCCATGCGTATTTTCAAATTCCTGGTGGTTCTTCCTATATAGAATAAACCACAATTGCATTCTAGAATGTAAACAACATTTTTAGAATGACAGGTAATAAATTCCTTAATTTTATAGGATTTGCCTTTTACATTGAACTCTGTGATCTTTTTAATACTCGTATTACATGATGCTGTAGTTATGCAAATTAGGCAGCTTCCACTCCTGTGAAAGCCTTTGTTTCTTTCACTTAATTGATTTTTTTCCGGAAGAATGCTCCTAACCAATTTACCTTTAGGGAAGGGGCCTTTCTATATATATAAACCGGTTTACTGGGCAACACTTCTCCAAGGATAGGGTCATTCTTTAAAATATTCCAGTTTTTCCTTATAATTCTTTCAATTTGTTTATGATGGGCACCATATTTTGTTATAAATGCCCATTCATAATTATTTTTCTTATTTTGTAAATTGTTTGACTTCTCTTGTAGGAGATCTTCTCTCTTAACCTCTCCCACTTGTTGTTTTGTATTCATTAATAAGGAATCAGAGTAACCTTTTATTTTAAATCTCTCAGTAATTTCATCAATCTGTGTATTTAAAGTGCTCTCATTGGTGCAGTTCCATTTCAACCTTTTAAATTGACCAAGTGGTATGTTATTCAACCATCTATTATGGTATTCACTATTAGCTGCAATATAGGAATTTGAGTCGGTTAATTTTTTATGTGTTTTAGTGCAAATAATACCATCAACAATATAAATAACCAAATCTAAAAAGGCTAATTCAGTCTTATTAATATTAAAAGTTAATTTAATATTAAAAGTATTGGTATTTAAAATGTCACAAAAGTTATTAAGATGGGTAAAATCTCCCTTCCAAATAAAAAGTACATCAATAAAATGCCACCAGGCCACCAGGTTTGCCCCTCCCCCTTTTATTGGGTCAATAGTTAGAGTCTCCCAATAAGCCATAAATAAATTGGCGTAGCTAGGGGCAAACCTGGTGCCCATTGCAGTGCCCAAAATTTGTAAATAAAATGTACCATTGAAATAAAAATAATTATTTCTTAAGATAAATGAAATAGCTTCCAAAACAAAATCTTTTAGATCTCCATCATATGCACTCTGATCCAGAAAATATTTAACAGCCTGGAGTCCTTTTTCCTCTTCAATTATAGAGTATAAGGTGCTTACATCAGCAGATATTAGGAAACAATCCTCATTCCATTCACTATGATTTAATTTCCTCTGAGTATTGCCTGTATCTTTTAGATATGCATTGGTTAGTGCAACTAAAGGTTGTAAATAGAAATCAACCATTGCTGATAAGTTGGTAGTTAAGCTATTGGTACCCGATATTATCGGGCCACCCAGGGGTTTTGTCAAATCCTTGTGTATTTTGGGTAATACATAAACAGTTGCAATATTTGGGTTTTCTATATTAATAAAATCCATTTCATTTTTACTTAGGATATCTTTATCAAAGGCTTTTTTTGTAAATGACAACAATGATTTTAAGATATTTTGAGTGGGATCACTCTTTAATTTCTTATAAGTGGATTGATCATTCAATTGTCTATTTATTTCATTTAAATAATCATCTTTATTCATTAGTACGACACTTCCACCTTAATCAGCCGGTTTGATGATTAAATTATCATCATTTTGTAAGGATTCTATCACTAGGAACTCTTTTCTTGTTAAAAAAAATTTCTTACAAGACTTTATATTTTTCAATTCATTACCCACCAATGATGCAAAACAGTCTATGTTTCCTTCTTTGACATGTTTTGGGTAGAATTTTGATGCGGGTTTATATGGAGTTTTAGAGGTAGTGATGTTATTATCATCATTTTTTTTCTCTATTTTGCATAAGAAAAAAAAATTTTATGCTGAGTTTTCGAATATATTTTTCCAAATCGATAAATAATTCAAAATTATTGATTTTTGCTGTAGGCGCAAATTTTAACCCTTTTTAAAAAAAAATAATTTTAGTATCAGTTAATTCATGATCACTTAAGTTAAATACCTTTCCTTCTTCAGGTAAAATATTTACTTTATTAGGTTTTATTTTGGGGGGAGCTGATTTTTTATCTCCTCCTCTTTTACCTCTCACAGTTTTTTCTTTTTTATTATTCTCTCCTTGGACTCCAAGGGTCCCACTGTAAAAAAAGAGCTGTTATCTCCATTAGTTGGATTTCTTTTAAGTGGATCATATCTTTTCCGCACTGGTACTCTATAATCAGATTCATTATTTGATCTCCATTGAAGGAAATTTCTTTTATTTTGCATTAGTGTATCTCTATTGTTCCTTTTTTGTCTCTCTCATTTTTGGCCGTCCCATTTATTCCATTTATATGGGTCTTTAGCTATTCCATTAGTGGTTATTTTTCTGGGAAAGGCAGTTTTTTTATTATTCAACTGAAAATCCTTTCTCCTTATGCCTTTTGGGACCTGCTTTGGAGATTTAAAAACATCACATTTTTCAATAGTCTGATCTATCTGGACTGCTAAGTCTTTTGTGTTTATATCTCTAAGGAACTTTTTTCTTTTTCTTATTTTTCAGTTCCCTAGTGCTTCTCTCTAATTTCTCCACAATTTTATCTTCTCTTTCCTTCATATCCTCTGAAAATGGTTCTAAAAAGATTTTTAAGGAATCTCTATCCTGATTGACCTCTATTAAATTCACTTGTCTCTCTCTTATAATGAGATCAATTAATGCTTGGGAACATTTATTTAAAATAAGGTACCTTTCTTTAGTGAAACCTTCTTTATCTTTACCAAACGAGGGTTCTTTATTGATTAATAACCCCTTTGGTATAATTTGTTTAGTCTGGTAATGTTCCAGTGTGACAATTTCCCACCATAGGTGGTTTTCTTTAAGCATTAAGGTTTCTAATTTATTCATAATTGATGACACATCTTCATCATGAACATTGGGATCTAGACTTTCATTTAAAGTGAAGATTTCTTTCACATGTTGTAATCTAGTTTCACGATAGGTAAACATTTTGCAGCAATAAGATAAAACTCTGGTAATAAAAGGGGTACAGTATTCTCTTGGGAAATGAGTTTAAACTTTTATGCGCAAAAAATAACAATCCTGCAGCTCCAAAAAACACAAAATGGAAGTAATACCACACTTCAAGGCAAAATTTTAAGAAAAGTGGGTGTATTTAGTAGCGCTTATTGTTAAAAACCTTTTGAATCAGGATAATGGATAAATGGTGTGTAAAATAAGGTCATTTATTACACACCATTTAAAGGTGTGCAAAATAAGGTCATTTATTACACACTTGAAACAAACAAAGTAAACAACATGTATAACATGCAATAGCAAGTTTAGAAAATAAATATATTACAATATAGGACATAGGAGTAGGGTTCCAAATAACAGCCTCTCACCAAAGTCAGGTGCTGCGGTGGGCTAGTGCTAATGGGTAGCAAAGGGTCCCGGGCCTCAATAGCTCGGCACCACCGCAGAAAGCTTAATAATCCAAGGATGGCTGGGTTCCAAAACAAAAGTTCCTCCTGGTCCACAAAACACCTCCTGCAATGCATTTCGGATTGTTGGAGATCCTTCCTCAGGAATAACTGGAATATTTTAAAGAATGACCCTATCCTTGGAGAAGTGTTGCCCAGTAAACCGGTTTATTTATATAGAAAGGCCCCTTCCCTAAAGGATAAATTGGTTAGGAGCATTCTTCCAGAAAAAAATCAATTAAGTGAAAGAAACAAAGGCTTTCACAGGTGCGGAAGCTGCCTAATGTGCAGAACTACAGCATCATGTAATACGAGTATTAAAAAGATCACAGAGTTCAATGTAAAAGGCAAATCCTATAAAATTAAGGAATTTATTACCTGTCATTCTATAAATGTCGTTTACCTTCTAGAATGCAATTGTGGTTTATTCTATGTAGGAAGAACCACCAGTAATTTGAAAATATGCATGGCAGAACATATTTATAATGTCAGAAAAGGACTGAGTACACACTCTTTTTCAGATCATTTTTCAAGAGTACATAATAAAAATGAAAATCACATAAACATTTTATTTGGGGTATCCAGTTAATTAAACCAACCTGGAGATCCAAAGATATGGAAAAATGCCTTGCCACTAGTGAAATGAGGTGGATTTTTAATTTAGATACTTTGTCCCCAAAAGGTCTCAACCTTGATTTTGAACTCAAGTGGTTTTTAGATTAATATTTTGTGATTATTTTAGTTGTTCTTAACCTGTTTTTAACATTGTTTTTTTTTCCTTCTTTTAATTCTTTTATATAGCCCCCAATTCACTCCAAAAATGTCCCACTGGGAGAGGGATGGACAATGCCGGAATACCAAGTATGGCACAGTTATTAGTGTACCAGCGGGATATATAATCTCAATGAATGTTATAATTTGATGGAATATTCAGAATTTTGAAAGAAAATTACAAAACATTGATGCATCAGAGAGATGGAATGCTGCTGGTTAGAAACAATCTCCACCAAAATGGCCGCGATTGGAGCACAATTCATCCCCTAGCAAAAATGAGGATGTCAGAATGAAGAGCACCATTTCCACGATGTGGAACGCATATAACTTCCGGTTTTACAGGAAGTTGTTACCAGTGGAACGCAGACCACTTCAGGTTAATACTGGAAGTTACGTAATTGCCGCGTGTGCCCGCAAACAGCGGGAATTGGAGCACCAATGAGAGAATGACTGAGGGTATAAATAGATACCCTGTTTAGACCACAAGTCACTTTTGCCTGAGGAAGGATCTCCAACGATCCGAAACACATTGCAGGAGGTGTTTTGTGGACCAGAAGGAACTTTTGTTTGGGAACCCAGCCATCCTTGGATTATTAAGCTTTCTGTGGTGGTGCCGAGTGATTGAGGCCCGGGACCCTTTGCTACCCATTAGCACTAGCCCACCGCAGCACCTGACCTTGGTGAGAGGCTGTTATTTGGAACCCTACTCCTATGTCATATATTGTAATATATTTATTTTCTAAACTTGCTATTGCATGTTATACATGTTTTTTTACTTTGTTTGTTTCAAGTGTGTTAAAAATGACCTTATTTTGCACACCTTTGGGTAATTTATCCATTATCCCGATTCAAAAGGTTTTTAACAATAAGCGCTACTAAATACACCGACTTTTCTTAAAATTTTCCCTTGAAGTTTTTTGGAGCTGATGAATTGTTATTTTTTGTGCATACAAATTTTAACTCATCTCCCAAGAGAATAAATGGCTGTCACTGTCATCGGCGTAGCTGCGCGGGCACGCTGTGCTCCTGTCTGTTGAAGGGTTGCTGCCCAAAATAATAAATAAACAATTTTTTGTGTGCAAGTCAGCCACACCTGTCATTGGCATAGCTGTGCAGGGGTGCTGTGCTGTTGTCTGTCAAGGGGCTGCATGAATATTGCAATGAAAACTTTTTTTAAGTTATTGGGTTACAAAAAGTTTTTTTTTTAATCTTAAACATAGCAGAAATGTTATCCTAACAGTTCATAAAATGATCTGCTCTAAAAAACTAAAGCCTATATTTGTAAAAGACTAAAGCCTAATTCTGCCAAAATAGAGACTGACACCATGGCTAAACATAAAAGTCACCTTCTGGATGTGAATTGTCTCATTTGCATGGGGAAAACCCAACCCTCAGATGAGATGGATCTCAGCCAGTGGACAATATTGAAATCACTATTAAAAAGTCACAATGGAAGACTACAGTGTGGAGAATCTTTCTTCACAGTCAGGAGAGGCCTCAGAGAACATGAAAAAAACAGATGCTCTAGGTGCTGAACTTCAAGGGATTTCTCCATCATGTTCTGCAGTGTGGAAAGGTTTCATTCACATGTTTTCTATAAAGCAGTTCAAAGTTACAGCCTTCAAAGTGTCTGGCTATAACACCCACCTTTGCCAGGAATTACCAAAGATTATTACAAGCAAAGGATTCATCTGTCCGGAATCTGTCTGGGAATACATGGATCGTATTTGGCCTGAATGCACTAAGACATCCAGTGATTCTGTCACTGTGTTCTGTAGCCCTGTTTATTCCTACCTGAATCGCAAACTGAAATACGGAATAGTAAACACAGACAACATGGAGGCCTTTGTTATTCCGCTGCCTATATGCCAACCAATACCTCCCAGACTACACCCACTGGGGGGACCAGGTCTTAATAATGACCATCCCCATCTGTTGCTAGGCCTTCTTCTTCCAAACTATCCATGCTGGACTTCCTGTCCAAAAAGGGTAAGCAGGGTACAGAAAGAGGAGCTAGATGTCCTCAATGACATTTTTTTTCTTCTATCATAGATGATGTTGAGAGATAAGAGCTTCAGATGTTGGAAGTACAGGGGCTCCCACCTATTTTTGGCTTCCCTCCAGAGAAAAGAGCTCTGTTCCTCAGGAAGTGTCTATGCCTGAGCTGATAGGTAGGTAGTCTCTGTCTGTTGGTAAACAGCCTTCAGGAGATGGCAACCCAGAGTAACAAAAACTATAATATAATGTGTCCACTGATAACCAGCCTGATCCCTTAACAGCAACATACCCCATATGGCCAACTCATAACATGACACCCAGTTTGCAGCCTCCTCTTCCTTATGACACTAATTCAGTCGCCATGGTTGATCAGTTAGCCATGTGTGGTCCACGCAATTATTGGCCTTCCACATTCTAACATTCACATATCTAAGAAGAAGTGGACAGTGGAAACTATGGCAATTGGCCACTAACTAACTCTGTTACAGAACAGAAGGTTTGCAAAGGATTATTTAAGTCAATTGTCTATTTATTTTTGGAAAGCACGCTTCCTGGTCCCCTTCTGGGATGAAAAAAATCAACTCCCAGCAAGCAGGCATGGCGCCTCAAGAAAGACACAACATGATACTTAAACCTTAGGTCTGAAATGTTGCATTTGCTGCTCTGTTCTGCTTGTTCACAATATATCTCATATGGTTAAGTGGACAGTGGGAATAATGGCAATTTGAAGGCCATTAACTAACTATTTTTTTTTACGTCCCTCTACAGGTTGGGAAATGCCTTTATAGAAGATTTACAAAGCATTATTTATGTCAATTGTTTATTTATTTTTGGAAAGCACGCTTCCTGGTCCCCTTGTAAGCTGTGAGGTGGTCAAAATTGAGTGGAAATGAGTGGAAATAAATGTTATTGAGGTTATTAATACAATAGGAACAAAAAATGCCAATTTTATGTGATTTTAGCTTTTTTTTTTATTTTTTAAGAAAAAATCCAGATTCAAAACCAAAACACGAAAACAAAACATGGAGGTGAGGTTTTAGCAAAACCAATCCAGATCCAAAACCAGGGGAGATCCAGATCCAAAACCAAAACCAAAACAGTAGTGACTCATCTGATACCTTCTCTAGCCAAGTGTTTCTTCCCTGGAAGCAACCAGAACCCCCTCCCCCATTTTACACTTCAGTTTTTTGTTACTTTGTTAAGTGTCCAGGTCTGTGTGCAGCTGTGATACTGCAGCAGCAGTGACAGTGTTTTTTCTCCTTGCTCGGCTCTACCTGCCTGGCTTTTTTTTCTTCTTCACCAGGGAAATAATTCTTCTGTCATCCACCACAGTTGTTTTCCGTGGTCTTCCGGGTCTTTTGGTGTTGCTGAGATCTCCGATGCGTTCTTTCTTTTTAAGAATGTTCCAAACAGGTGATTTGGCCACACCTAATGTTTTTGCTATCTCTCTGATGGGTTTGTTTTGATTTTTCAGCCTAATGATGGCTTGCTTCACTGATAGTGACAGCTCTTTGGATCTCATATTGAGAGTCGACAGCAACTGATTCCAAATGCAAATGTCACACCTGGAATCAACTCCAGACCTTTTACCTACTTAATTGATTATGAAATAAAGAGGGAATAGTCCACACCTGTCCATGAAATAGCCTTTGAGTTGAAAGTCCCATTACTTTTGGTCCCTTAAAAAGTGGGAGGCACATATAGAAACCATTGTAATTCCTACACTGTTCACCTGATTTGGATGTAATTACCCTCAAATTAAATCTGAAAGTCTACAGTTAAAGCACATCTTGTTTGTTTCATTTCAAAGCCATTGTGGTGGTGAATAGAGGCTACAATATGAAAATTCTGTCAATGTCACAATATTTATGCATCTGACTGTATATATATATATATATATATATATATATTGTGATAGGATCACTGGTAAAGTGGCCTGTGGCAGGTACATTTGTCCCAGCTTCCTGTCTTTTGTGTTTTAAACCCCCAGGAGAAAGTCTGCAGTGTAGCAGGCTTGAGTTTCAGCTTTTTGAAAAGCCGGTTTGGGACCTGGGGGTTGTGGGTGAGAGGAGAGGGAGGGCTCCACCCACAGCCACTCCAGGTTTTGGATCTTGCCGCCTGGTAACAGGCTTGTTAAGGTTTCCACCTGAGAGTGGCCAATATAAGCCTAGTGTGTTGAGGGCTGATTGTCTCACCTGGGAGAGCAGACAGGGAGTTTGCTCAGAGACACTTGGAAAACCTATCTGTGAGTACTGTGCTGTGCTTTGTTGCTGGCGAGGGCATTAGGCCCTGCCAGGTTCTGGGAGTGAGGGAACTACCTGTGAAGTTAGTGCCCCGACAGGGCTAGGATTTACATTTATGTTTTCTTTATGTTTCTGACATTGAACAATAAAGACTGGCGCCGACCAGCTTGTACTTGCATCCAGACTGGTGTGCTGCTTCCCTGCTGCTGTGTGTGTGTGTAAGGAAGGAGTCCTCTACCCAGGAGAGGGACCCCCTAACCTAACTGTGTCACAATATGGTGGAGAATGCGGGCACCCACACACACTGACGTTGCAGCAAGAGGAAAACTTTCCGTTTAAAAATTAAAGGGACAGACACCCAATTTGTGAGTGTGGAAATAACGCTGTGTCCTTGGAGTCCCATAGAGGAGGCGTTAGCCCATGCTCAGAGAGGCAAGGTTCAGCTTCCAACCTACACCCCAGGACAAAATGGAGGACATTATTATAGCCCTGCTCCAAGCTACAGCAGCTCAACAGGAATCTACCAGAGCTCAGCAGGAATCTACCAGGGCTCAGCAGGAATCCACCAGGGTGCAACTGTCAGCCTTGGAGACAGCCCAGGGGCAACAACAGGTTGCCATTGAGGAAACCCGCCAGGCCTTAGCGGAAAACAGCTAGGCCATAAAAGAGGTGGTACAGCACCTGATCGCCTGGCCCAGAGATGTTGGTACTGGTCCTCCCACCACCACTCACTCCGTACGAGCCAGTCACTTCCTCCAGAAGATGACTTCAGGCGATGATGTGGAGGCCTATCTCACCGCATTTGAAAGAACGGCCGAAAGGGAGAGTTGGCCCAAGGAGCAGTGGGCAAGTCTGGTGGCACCTTTTTTGTCTGGGGAGCCACAAAAGGCCTATTTTGACTTATGCCTGGCTGATGCCAAGGACTATAAAAAACTAAAACAGGAGATCCTAACTCGCTTGGGAGTCACCACCTTTGTTCGTGCCAATGGGTCCACCGCTGGGAGTTCCATATGGACAAGCCTCCACATTAACAGATGCATGACCTCGTCCATCTGTCCTCAAAATGGCTACAGCCCGAGACGCTGATGGGACCACAGATCGTGGAAAGGGTCGTGATGGACCGGTACCTGCGATCATTACCTGTGACTCTGCGCAAGTGGGTGAGCCATGCAGACCCTAAGTCCGCAGACCAGTTGGTCGAGCTGGTGGAGAGGTACGTGGCGGCTGAGGAGCTGATGAGTATGCCCTACCGAGCCCCGATGGCGCACCGGTGAACTCCCACAGACACTGGTAAGACTGTTCGAGGGGAGAAGGGTGCTGGGCGGTGGAATGTACCTAAGACTGAGGGTGTAGAACCTGGAGACAGGCCTGCCAGGCCAGGAAGGTTCTTGCCCCGTAAACGACTAGACATTAATATGACTCAGTGTTTCCGATGTGGGGGCTTCGGCCATATTGCCGCTAATTGTGCAATTACAACTGAACCTATGCAATGTGATACTGCTCATGTCTACCGCAGGGGGTCTTTCTTTGCACAGACAGCCTGTACGGCAGACCGGCAGGGTGTGACTGATAAGCACATGTGTGTACTCACTGTAGATGGCAACCGAGTAGAGGCACTGTTAGACTCTGGTAGCTTGGTGACACTTATAAAAGCTGAGCTGGTGAACCCCTTGCGGCGTGAGGGGAAAACTGTTGGTGTGACCTGCATACATGGGGATACTCGATATTATGTTACTGCCGAGGTGAACATTGAGACACCATATGGTTCTGCTATAGTTTCTGTAGGTTTGGTACATGGTCTGATGTACGATGCAATATTGGGGAGAGACTTTGCTCACTTCTGGAAGTTGTGGGAAAGCCGTTTTGTTCCAGAGGTGAACAACCCCGATCCATTTGAGAAGGTTGTCGATGTAGTGGAGGAGGGAGTTTCTTCTGAGTCAGAGTTATTCCCTTTTTCTACTATGATTGGCGAACTAGAGAATGCGGAGCGTGACGGTGGCCCACCAACTGATGTGCCTCCCATTTAGGTGGGAAGTATTGTTGGGCCAGGTGATCGTCTGCCTGATTTAGAGGTCAGAAGAGAGGTCTTTGCTGTGGAGCAGTTGAATAACCCTACTTTGGTAAAAGCCAGGGAGAATGTAAAAGTAGTTGATGGTAAACCCGTAGACCCTGATAGTTCTTTGTCCTATCCCCACATGGCAATGTGGCAGGATTTGTTATATCAGGTGACTAAGAAGGGGGAAGATGTTGTGGAACAACTAATAGTTCCCAAAGCCTACAGAAGAACAGTGTTGGATCTGGCCCATGGTCATATAACGGCAGGCCATCTAGGGGTAGAGAAAACCACTGAGCGAATAATGCAGAGGTTTTTCTGGCCCGGGCTTCATAAAGAGGTATCTGACTTTTGCGCATCCTGCCCTGAGTGTCAGTATCATGCTCCCAGGCCACATTTTAAGGGTCCACTAGTTCCATTGCCTATCATAGAGGTGCCGTTTGAAAGAATAGCGATGGATTTGGTTGGACCCTTAATGAAGTCTGCCAGGGGACACCAGTATATTCTGGTCATAATGGATTACGCTACCAGGTACCCGGAAGCGATCCCGTTGTGCAATACGTCAACCAAGACCATTGCCAGAGAGCTAGTTCATGTCATTAGCAGGCTGGGTATACCTAAGGAGATACTAACTGACCAGGGTACACCATTTATGTCCAAAGTCATGAAAGGGTTATGCCGCCTGTTCAAAATCGAACAGTTAAGAACTTCGGTTTATCACCCCCAAACCGATGGGCTGGTCGAGAGGTTTAACAAGATGTTAAAACACATGCTTAGGAAAGTGGTCGACAAGGATGGTAGGGATTGGAACTACTTATTGCCGTATTTATTGTTGGCCATAAGAGAAGTTCCCCAGTCCTCCACTGGGTTTTCACCCTTCGACTTGTTGTATGGGAGACACCCAAGGGGTTTACTAGACATTGCCAAAGAGACATGGGAGGGGCAGTCTAGTCCTTACAAAACGGTGATTGAGTAAGTTTCTCAAATGCAGGAGAGAATTGCGGCGGTAGTGCCGATAGTGAGAGAGCACCTGGAACAGGCCCAACAGGCACAGCAGAGGGTATACAACCGCAATGCTCAGTTACGCAGCTTTGCTCCTGGGGACAGAGTGTTAGTATTGGTTTCCACTGTGGAAAATAAACTTTTGGCTAAGTGGCAAGGGCCCTTTGAAATCTTAGAAAGAGTGGGGCAGGTCAATTACAAAGTTTACCAGCCGGGGAAAAGAAAACCGGAACAGATATACCATATAAATCTGTTAAATCCCTGGAAAGATAGAACGGTACTGTCGGCCGTCCGAGACCCTCCAGTAAGTCCAGGGCCCTTAGTTCCCAAAGTGACAGTGGCAAAAACCCTGTCGGCAATTCAACAACAAGAGGTCAAGGAGTTTCTGATTAGAAATAGGGTGCTGTTCTCTGACGTACCTGGGAAAACCTCGGTCATTAAACATGACATCATCACTGACCCAGGGGTTAAAGTTAATCTAAAGCCCTATAGGTTACCAGAAGCACAAAGAGAATCGGTGTCGAAAGAAATTAAAAATATGCTAGAGTTAGGGGTTATTGAAGAATCACATAGTGAATGGTCAAGTCCTATTGTGTTGATTACAAAGCCCGACGGGAGTGTGCGTTTCTGCAATGACTTCCGAAAGTTGAACAGTGTTTCAAAATTCGATGCCTACCCAATGCCAAGAGTGGATGAACTGATTGAAAGACTAGGGACGGCAAGGTATTTAACCACTCTTGACCTAACCAAAGGGTATTGGCAAGTACCGTTAACCTAGAGCGCCAAACAAAAGACAGCTTTTTCAGCACCAGAGGGCTTGTTTCAGTACAAGATGTTGCCCTTCGGGCTACATGGGGCACCTGCTACCTTCCAAAGAATGATGGACAGGATTCTAAGGCCCCATAGACGGTATGCGGCTGCTTATCTGGATGACGTGGTCGTTCATAGTCCTGATTGGCAGTCTCACTTACCCAGGGTACAAGCAGTGTTGGACTCCATCTATAAGGCAGGTTTGACAGCCAACCCAAAAAAGTGTTGTCTAGGCATGGAGGAAGTAAAATATCTGGGATACACCATTGGCAGAGGCCTGATAAAGCCTCAGCTCAATAAAGTTGATGCCATACAAAACTGGCCACGGCCTCTGAATAAGAAGCAGGTGAGAGCCTTTTTGGGAATTACGGGGTACTACAGGAGGTTTATACCCAACTTTGCCACCATGGCAGTCCCACTGACTGATATGACCAAAGGCAAACAAAAAGTCATGGTAGAATGGAGTCCTGAGGCAGAGAAAGCTTTTCAGGAGTTGAAAGTAGCATTGTGTTCCCAACCAGTCCTGATGACTCCTAATTTTGAGAGGGAATTCATAGTTCAAACCGATGCATCAGAAGTAGGTATAGGAGCGGTCCTGTCCCAGAACAAGGAGGGTGAGGAACATCCTATTTTCTATCTTAGCAGAAAGTTGAATGTACATGAGAGAAACTATGCCACAGTGGAGAAGGAGGCGTTGGCCATAAAGTGGGCGTTAGAGGCTCTCAGGTACTACTTGGTCGGAAGAAAGTTCAAATTGATCACTGACCATGCCCCTCTGAAGTGGATGTCTGAAAATAAGGACAGTAATGCGAGAATTACAAGATGGTTCTTGGCGTTACAAACTTTTAAATTTTCAGTGGAACACAGGCCAGGAAGCCAGCTGGCCAATGCTGACGCGTTGTCACGCATTCATTGTTTGGGGGCTTCAGTTGTTCCGCCCCACAGGTCGAAACAAAGGGGGGGGATATGTGATAGGATCACTGGTAAAGTGGTCTGTGGCAGGTACATTTGTCCCAGATTCCTGTCTTTTGTGTTTTAAACCCCCAGGAGAAAGTCTGCAGTGTAGCAGGCTTGAGTTTCGGCTTTTTGAAAAGCCGGTTTGGGACCCTGGGGGTTGTGGGTGAGAGGAGAGGGAGGGCTCCACCCACGGCCACTCCAGGTTTTGGATCTTGCCGCCTGGTAACAGGCTTGTTAAGGTTTCCACCTGAGAGTGGCCAATATAAGCCTAGTGTGTTGAGGGCTGATTGTCTCACCTGGGAGAGCAGACAGGGAGTTTGCTCAGAGACACTTGGAAAACCTATCTGTGAGTACTGTGCTGTGCTTTGTTGCTGGCGAGGGCATTAGGCCCTGCCAGGTTCTGGTAGTGAGGGAACTACCTGTGAAGTTAGTGCCCCGACAGGGCTAGGATTTACATTTATGTTTTCTTTATGTTTCTGACATTGTACAATAAAGACTGGCGCCGACCAGCTTGTACTTGCATCCAGACTGGTGTGCTGCTTCCCTGCTGCTGTGTGTGTGTGTAAGGAAGGAGTCCTCTACCCAGGAGAGGGACCCCCTAACCTAACTGTGTCACAATATATATACCAGGGTGTGAATCAGCATCATAGATCTGCAGCGGAAGAATTGCCTGTTTATAGAGAGCACCCAATGACAGATACCTTACTAAGGAACTTCATAAACAGAACTAGGAGATCTAGGAGGAAGGCTGCACTATAGCTATAGAGTGAATATTATTACAGTTTAAAGCAGCATTTTATTTACTGTTCAACTGGCAGAATCCCGGGAGGGAGATATTATTCAGTACTTTTAAGCTAAAATCCAGTTCTCGGCAAATAGAGAAGCAATTTATGGAATTGGAAAGATTTAATATCACACACAGCCTAATGCTCTGGCTTTTGCATAGCCTCACAGGAGTTTGCACAGTGGAGTGGTTATTGTCCACCAGAGCATCTTATATTACAGCAAGTGGACATTTGAAGAAGAACAGAATACATTTATTTTGTCTTGGAGTGCAACTGGGACTATAAATATAAATAGATAGAGGAGGAGCTCTATCACAGAGCCGGCCCTAGGCATAGGCATTACAGGCAAATGCCTAGGGCATTTGGAATGCCTAAGGGGCATTGCACTGGGGCCCGCAATAATAAAGTCAGTACTAATAATGAGTCAATCTGACTCATTATTATAGTAATTAATACTTTGCGCTGCGGTCGGCCATCAACGCTGTACCGCAGGAGGCTGGCTGTCCAGACTCGGAGGAGGAGAGGGGCCCTCCCCTACCTGACCAGGCTGGCACTAGAATAGAATACTGGAGACTCAGCCCAGCCCCTTCCCCCAAGCTCCCGCCCCCTCCTGTCTGTTCTACAAGCACCCTGCATTTCCCTGACAGAGACCACGCCCCTAACCCCGAGGCTCCACCCCTCCTCTGTCTGTTGGACAAGCACCCTACCTTCTCTTACCGAGACCCTGTCCTCTAACCCCGAGTCCCCGCCCCCTCCGTTCTATCTATTTTACAAGCACAACTGCCTTTCCCTGACCGAGGCCCACCCCCTGACCCCGAGACCCCGCCTCTTCCTCTCCAATCTAGCAGCAAGCCCTCTGTCGGTGTAATGACAGTTTCTTTCCTGGCCTTGAAGCCCAGCAGGGATCCTCTACCTGAACAGGTAAGTGCCATCTGGGGGGTGTTATCTGTATGCAATGGGGAGGGAGGGGGAGGGGAGGGGGGTGTTAGGAGTGTGATTTTAATACTGTATGGTGGGGTGTTGTATTAATGTAGTGTGTGGGGGGTATTAATTTAATGTGTACTGTATGTGTGTGTGAGGGGCTCTATTTATATTATCTTCGTTACTTCATAAGTTATATATAGGTCACTGGTATTCTGTGTGTATTTATGGCGCTCACTGTGGTGCTTTCTGCATTATATGGTGCTCACTGAGCCGCTGTCAATTATATAGCATTCATTGCAACACTCTGTATTATATTTCGCTGACTGCGATGCTCTCTGCATTATTTGTCTCCTCTGCATTAAATGTCACTCACTGCGATGCTCGTTAGATTATATGATGCTCACTGTGACGTACTCTGCATTATATGGCTCTCACTGTGACACACTCTACATTGTATGGCTCTCACTGCGATGTACTCTGCATTATATGGCTCTCACTGCAACATACTCTGCATTATATGGCCCTCACTGCGACGTACTCTGCATTATATGGCCCTCACTGCGACGTACTCTGCATTAAATGGCTCTCACTGCAACATACTCTGCATTATATGGCTCTCACTGCGACGTACTCTGCAGTATATGCCCTCACTGCAACATACTCTGCATTATATGGCTCTGACTGCAATGTACTCTCCATTATATGGCTCTCACTGTGACGTACTTTGCATAATATGGCTCTCACTGTGACATACTCTGAATTACATGGCTCTCACTGTGATGTACTCTGCATTATATGGCTCTGAATGCGATGTACTCAGCACTATATGCACCTCTCTGTGACGTACTCTGCATTATATAGCTCTCACTGTGACGTACTCTGCATCTAATGCCTTAACTGAAATGTATTCTGCATTATATGGCCCTCACTGTGACATACTCTGCATTATATGGCCCTCTCTGTGACATACTCTGCATTATACGGCTCTGACTGCGATGTAGTCTGCATGATATATGGCCCTCACTGTGACATACTCTGCATTATATGGCCCTCTCTGTGATGTACTCTGCATTATATGGCTCTGACTACGACGTACTCTGCATTGTATGGCACTCACTGAGATGTACTCTGCATAATATGGCTCTCACTGTGACATACTCTGCATTATATGGCCCTCACTATGACGTACTCTGCATTATATGGCTCTGACTGTGACGTAATCTGCATTATATGGCCCTCGCTGTGACGTACTCTGCATTATATGGCTCTCACTGTGACATACTCTGCATTATATGGCCCTCACTACAACGTACTCTGCATTTTATGGCCATCACTGCGACGTACTCTGCATTATACGACTCTCACTGTGACATAATCTGCATTATATGCCCTCACTGCGATGTACTCTGCATTATATGGCCCTCTATGTTACGTACTCTGCATTATATGGCTCTCACTGCGACATACTCTGCATTATATGGCCCTCTCTGTGACGTACTCTGCATTATATGGCTCTGACTGCGATGTACTCTGCATTATATTGCTCTCACTGCAATGTACTCTGCATTATGTGACCTCACTGCAACATACTCTGCATTATATGGCTCTGACTGCGACGTACTCTGCATTATATGGCTCTCACTGTGACGTACTCTGCATTATATGGCTCTCACTGTGACATACTCTGAATTACATGGCTCTCACTGTGATGTACTCTGCATTATATGGCTCTGACTGCGATATACTCAGCACTATATGGACCTCACTGCGATGTACTCTGCATTATATGATCTCACTGCGAAGTACTATGCATTATATGCCCCTCACTGTGATGTACTCTGCATTATATGGCCCTCTCTGTGACGTACTCTGCATTATATGGCTCTCACTGTGACGTACTCTGCAATATATGTCCCTCTCTGTGACATACTCTGCATTATATGGCTCTGACTGTGACGTACTCTGCATTGTATGGCCCTCACTGTGACATACTCTGCATTATATGGCCCTCACTGTGACGTACTCTGCATTATATAGCTCTCTCTGTGACGTACTCTGCATTATATTGCTCTCACTGCGACGTACTCTGCATTATATGGCTCTCAATGTGACATACTCTGCATTATATGGCTCTGACTGCGACGTACTCTGCATTATATGGCCCTCTCTGTGATGTACTCCTCTTTATATGGCCCTCATTGTGACGTACTCTGCATTATATGGCTCTCACTGTGACATACTCTGCATTATATGGCCCTCACTATGACGTACTCTGCATTATATGGCTCTGACTGTGACGTAATCTGCATTATATGGCCCTCGCTGTGACGTACTCTGCATTATATGGCTCTCACTGTGACATACTCTGCATTATATGGCCCTCACTACAACGTACTCTGCATTTTATGGCCATCACTGCGACGTACTCTGCATTATACGACTCTCACTGTGACATAATCTGCATTATATGCCCTCACTGCGATGTACTCTGCATTATATGGCCCTCTATGTTACGTACTCTGCATTATATGGCTCTCACTGCGACATACTCTGCATTATATGGCCCTCTCTGTGACGTACTCTGCATTATATGGCTCTGACTGCGATGTACTCTGCATTATATTGCTCTCACTGCAATGTACTCTGCATTATGTGACCTCACTGCAACATACTCTGCATTATATGGCTCTGACTGCGACGTACTCTGCATTATATGGCTCTCACTGTGACGTACTCTGCATTATATGGCTCTCACTGTGACATACTCTGAATTACATGGCTCTCACTGTGATGTACTCTGCATTATATGGCTCTGACTGCGATATACTCAGCACTATATGGACCTCACTGCGATGTACTCTGCATTATATGATCTCACTGCGAAGTACTATGCATTATATGCCCCTCACTGTGATGTACTCTGCATTATATGGCCCTCTCTGTGACGTACTCTGCATTATATGGCTCTCACTGTGACGTACTCTGCAATATACGTCCCTCTCTGTGACATACTCTGCATTATATGGCTCTGACTGTGACGTACTCTGCATTGTATGGCCCTCACTGTGACATACTCTGCATTATATGGCCCTCACTGTGACGTACTCTGCATTATATAGCTCTCTCTGTGACGTACTCTGCATTATATTGCTCTCACTGCGACGTACTCTTCATTATATGGCTCTCAATGTGACATACTCTGCATTATATGGCTCTGACTGCGACGTACTCTGCATTATATGGCCCTCTCTGTGATGTACTCCTCTTTATATGGCCCTCATTGTGACGTACTCTGCATTATATGGCTTTCACTGTGCAATGTACTCTGCATTATATGGCTCTCACTGCGACATACTCTGCATTATATTCCCTCACTGCTACGTACCCTGCATTATATGGCCCTCACTGTGACATACTCTGCATTATATGGCTCTGACTGCGATGTACTCAGCACTATATGGACCTCACTGCGATGTACTCTGCATTATATGCCCTCACTGCAAAGTACTATGCATTGTATGGCCCTCACTGTGATGTACTCTGCATTATATGGCCCTCTCTGTGATGTACTCTGCATTATATGGCTCTCACTGCGACATACTCTGCATTATATGCCCTCACTGCAACGTACTCTGCATTATATGCCCTCACTGTGACATACTCTGCATTATATGGCTCTGACTGCGACGCACTCTGCATTGTATAGCTCTCACTGAGATTTACTCTGCATAATATGGTTCTCACTGTGACATACTCTGTATTATATGGCCCTCACTATGACGTACTCTGCATTATATGGGTCTGACTGCAACGTACTCTGCATTGTATGGCTCTCACTGAGATGTACTCTGCATAATATGGTTCTCACTGTGACATACTCTGCATTATATGGCCCTCACTGTGATATACTCTGCATTATATGGCTCTCACTGCGACGTACTCTGCATTATAGGGCCCTCTCTGTGATGTACTCTGCATTATATGGCTCTGACTGCGACGTACTCTGCATTATATGGCCCTCACTGCGACGTACTCTGCATTATATGGCCCTCACTGTGACGTACTCTGCATTATATGGCTCTCACTGCGACATACTCTGCATTATATGGCCCTCACTGTGACGTACTCTGCATTATATGGCCCTCACTGTGACGTACTCTGCATTATATGGCTCTCACTGCGACATACTCTGCATTATATGGCTCTCACTGTGACGTACTCTGCATTATATGGCCCTCACTGTGACATACTCTGCATTATGTGGCTCTCACTGCGACACACTCTGCATTATATGGCTCTCACTGTGACATACTCTGCATTATATGCCCTCACTGTGACATACTCTGCATTATATGCCCTCACTGCGATGTACTCTGCATTATATGGCCCTCACTGTGACGTACTCTGCATTATATGGCTCACACTGCGACCTACTCTGCATTATATGGCCCTCTATGTGACGTACTCTGCATTATATGGCTCTGACTGCGACATACTCTGCATTGTATGGCCCTCACTGTGACATACTCTGCATTATATTGCCCTCACTGTGACATACTATGCATTATATAGCTTTCACTGCAACGTACTCTGCATTATATGGCTCTCACTGCGACATACTCTGCATTATATGCCCTCACTGCGACGTACTCTGCATTATATGGCCCTCACTGTGACGTACTCTGCATTATATGGCTCTCACTGTGATGTACTCTGCATTATATTCTGAAAATAACAAAGTAGGAACCTGAGCTTCAATAAATTGATGCTGCTCTTCAGTTCACTGAATTGGTCATACAACACTTCGAAAACAGTGATAAAAAATATGAATATGGGCAAAGGCGCAACCTCCTAAGATAACGTTACCAGATGAAGCAAAATACAGTCTCATAAATTATGTGAGTTCATTGTGGATTGAAAAGTCCTTTTTCAATTTAGACAACACCAAATCCAACAGATGTATCCCTCGTAGATTGCATATAAAAGGAAGAGAAGAATCGCACTATAGCGTAGTAAAATTTAATCACATAAAATATCACACATCTAAAACACAAATCCTTCACCAACATATAAAAAACATACCAGAGATGGTGGTGTATAATGCACACCTATTCACATATGAGGCAATGTATCCCAAAGTCTCCAGGGAAGGACCTGGAATGGCAGTTCTTAGATGTGTATTCCTCGCCAAGATGGAGATCCTCTGGTGCTATATCTCTGTCACCAATGCATTTCAACTCCCTTCTGGAGTCTTTTTCAAGGTCCATTGGACCATTACAAAAACAATATCGGCAGCTCAGGAACTGAAACCACATTTAGGATACTTGGAGTTGCAATTGTAGTAAATGTATAAATAAATTTATATATATTGTATTCTACATGTGTTTAAAAAAGAGATTGTAATGTTTGTGTAATCTACCAATATATGATCTTTGCCTTTTCAGTCTATAAAACAAAGAACGTTTAACAGCTATTATTGTGTAGTACTTACCTGGAGCAGATACAGGAATTTCCATAACAACAGCAACCTGTGGAAGAAAAGGACCAGTTGGTAAATTGTATGAACTGTAAATAATGTTGTAATGTAAATTGCAGATTGAACTGCTGCATAATATACACTAAATCCTAGGTCTTCCCAGGCAAACCTCAATTAGTTTGGGTGGAGGCACCATTGTACAATATATATATAAATACAAAGAAGACTTGCGCTGCTGATGTATACTAGATCACTGTTTATTAATAAATTCCAAAGTGGAGTATCAAAGTATAAATTGCACAATAAAATATATGTGGTAAAAATTAGTTATAAAGTAAGAGAAGATCTATAAAAATAAATAAGTAGGAACACGTATTAAGAATGAATCAAAATAAACAGATATACAGATTCAAAATGAAACCATGACATGAAACAATGTATTGTTTCTTTAAAAAAGAAAAAAGAAAAAACCAGCTGGTGACTAAAAAATAAAAATAAAAATGATGGAAGTTCCTTATAATTAAGAAGTGGGCCTCCTTGGCACAACAGAGTCTATTAGGATATGAAGATAATCCCTAAATAAGGGTGCAAATCCTCAATATGCACACTGTAAGTTTACCTCTGTATATGAGTACAAAAAAGCAAATAATGGAGGATATTTTAGAAGGTAATAGGCCCCCTTAGCACAACATAGTCAGTTGAAAGTTAGAATATATTCCCTTTAATTGGGCACAGTTCCTCAATTGGTACACAGAATGGTCACCTTGATGTAAAAATGGTGAGTATATACTCACAGTGAGAAAGATGGAACTTAAATAGTACCTACATCAGGCACAAACTTCAATGTATATGGTCCCGTAGATAATGGACAGGAAACAACTCACAGTTAGATGAATATGTCCTGGAGTGTAGGTATAACTGTGTATCCCAGGTATACAGCACAGACTTGTAAATTCTGCGCTGTAGATGAAGCGCGTGTAGTAGCAAACGACTGTAGAATGATGCACTAGATCTATCCGAGCGTCCTCGGAGATCAGTGAAGGTTGGATCAACCGTGCTGGAGTCCGGTGTAGGTCCAGAAGGGACAGATAGATGACGTGGTTCCAAGTGAACAGATGCGGTCTCCGCTCGCGGGACCAGAGGTCTCCCGCTAATCTCCACAGCACAGGTGTAGGACAGGAAAGCCGGCAATAGTAGCTGGAACAGCCGGACACTCCGGTCTCCCTGGATGTAGACAGGGTGGTCTCCGATAAGGGACCAAGGTTATCCGCTTGTCTCCACTGTACAGGTGCAATGAATAATAGCCGGCAGAGGTAGCTGGAGCGGCCAGACACTCCGGTGTCTCTAAAGGTAAGAAGTCCAAGAAGCCCTTAACGCGTTTTGTCACGCTCACGTGACTTTCTCAAAAGGTGTGGCTTCAAACCTTAGATGCTTCCTATATATAGATCCCATTGAATAGTAGCAGGTGTGGGAATTAATCAAATCAAAGTAATCGTTCTTTTTAAAGGGACATGAGGTGATAATTGCATGTTAAGCACTCATAAAATATTATTATAATAAGAAAGTATATATATATATTTAAATATATTGACCAGCAAAAAATCACTGAAGTAAAAATAATTATTCTAAACACTAATCATATCAAAAATTATATACATATCTAGACAAATAAACATATATAGATAATACAACAATATCTATTGCATAGTATAGTGAGACCAGAAACTTATCTTAAAATCTAGCATCGTTAATTAAATTAGATTCTATTAATCCACAATAACTATGTAATAATTACGTATCCCTGCAGTGATTACGATAGATAATAAACATAATGCATTTATATTAAACCAGATATGTCGTATATGTCTCCAATAGAGAGAGCATCAAGTTCAATACAGATTAAAAAATGTATTCAAATAACAACATATAAGAGAATAAATAAATAAGAAAGTCTGCATTCATATAAGAAAAAACCAAGAAAGAACATTGCATAATTTCTCCTTGTGGAGTGATTGAAACAAATCCACAGATAACTTAAACAAATCTACATCGGCTTGACTCCATATTATGGGTCAAATTCTATACATTCATTTAGTCCCTCGGGAACGAGGGTCCTAAGTTTATGTATCCAGAAATTTTCCCTAATACATAATAGTTTGAATCTATCACCTCCGCGGGAGGTGGGTTTGATCCATTCTATTCCTATCAAGGATAGTCCATGTGGATTATTGCCATGAAGGTCTACAAAATGTCTGGAGAGCCCATGAGTACAAAGACCCTTTATAATGTTCCTTCTATGCTCGAGGAATCTTGTTTTGAGGCAACGTGATGTTCTACCTACATACATTAATTGGCATTTACAGATCAGCACATATATAACAAATGTAGACTTGCAGTTAATATGTGACTGTATCTCAAATGATTCGTCGTCGTTTGAAGTTTTAAAAAAATGTGTTTTATTCTTAATAAAAGAACATGTTATACATTTTGTTGACCCACATTTATAGCAACCTTTTACATTGCTTGGTAACCAGGATAATTGTGAGGGCAAGGCAGTTATTGAAGGATTCCTTTTATCTATAAAGAAGCTTTGTGTTAATCGATCTTTAAGATTATCCGATTTTTTAAACACAACTGAGGGTTTATTTGAGAGACAAGAGTTGAGTATATTATCTGTTTGGAGTATACTATGATTCCTTGTTATTATATTCTTTATCTTGCTAGACGCAATATTGTACTTAGAAATAAATATAGGTTGGTCTACATTAAAGGTAGACTTTTTACTCTTATATTGTAATAAGTCGTCTCTATTAAGATCCCTAGTTTCCTTAAGTGCTGTATCCAAAAGGGATAGCGGATATCCTTTGGATCTAAGACCATCACAAAGCTCTCCTGCCTGTTCTTCAAAGATGTCATTATTAGTGCAATTTCTGCGGATGCGTCTTAATTGCCCCCGGGGTATGTTGTTAATCCAGGGTCTATGATGTGAGCTTTTTTAAAATGTAGAAAATTAAAGTTATCTACTTCTTTCCTGAAGGTTCTAGATATGATGGCATCACTTTCTATGGACAGTGAAATATCAAGAAACGAAATATTTTCTTTGTGTATACAGGTAGTGAATTTCAAATTAAAATCATTACTATTAAGTGTATCAGTGAACCGTGAACAAAAATCATGTGTATCACCATCAAAAATAAAAAATAAATCGTCTATATACCGGCCATAGAGGACGAGGTCCACGCCCAGGCTACGCCCCCAAATGTGCGCATCCTCGAACGCGCCCAAATAAATGTTGGCGAAGCTGGGCGCGAACCTCGTCCCCATCGCCGTGCCGAGTGTCTGCAAGTAATAAACGTGATTAAAAATGAAATAATTATGTGATAATATAAACTCAATAGAATCCAAAATAAGTTCACGTAGTCTCTCCGTCACATCTAAAGAGCATTCCAAACGTTTTCTCACTGCCTCTATACCTTTAATGTGTGGAATATTAGAATAAAGTGCTTGTACATCACTAGTAACAAAAAAATATGATTTTTTCCACTTAATTTTGGAAATAAGATTCAAAAAAGTAGTAGTGTCTCTAATATGTGACGGTTGGGAGACTGCGAGTGGTTGTAAAAAATAATCTATAAAATGTGATAAATTAGCAGTGAGGGACCCAACACCAGAGATGACAGGACGTCCAGGGGGTGCATTAAGTGATTTATGTATTTTAGGAAGGTGATAATAGGTAGGAGTGATAGGGTGTTTAGGAACTAAATAATGTGATTCGTCCAAAGTAATAATACCATCAGATCTAGCCTTCTCTACTAGATTTTTCAACCTCAAAGCAAAATCCCTCGTAGGGTCCATTCCAAGAACTTGATAAGTAATCGGATCATTCAATTGTCTAGTAGCTTCTATGACATAGTCATCTGTATCTTGTATCACTATACCTCCTCCCTTGTCAGCAGGCTTGATGACAAGGGAGGGGTCTGAGGCTAAATTTTTTAAAGCCTCTCTTTCACTCTTAGACAGATTATTTTTATACTTAAAGCGTTTTTGTTCCTTTTTACACAGTGTGTTAAATTCGTCTAGAGTTTTCTTATAGAATATGTTAATCTGATTGCTTCTATAATGATAAGGAAAAAAATTGGATTGCAATTTGAACTTGTTTCTCTCATTTCCAGATCTATCTACATCAAAAATTCTTACATCACTTTCTGTTAAATTACCTTCTAATTGTAAAGATTCTAGGATCTCAAGAGTTTCTTTATCTGTGTCATCTAAAATTATGCTATCCCCTACTATACCTTTATTTTTTTATTTTTTAGTAGCGAAATATCTTTTTCTGGTGAGGCTCCTTATATATCTATTCAATTCAACAAATAGATGAAAAAAGTCAGGAGGTTTGGTGGGAGCAAATTTAAGACCTTTCTCTAACAGACTAATAGCATGTGAATTGAGTGGTTTGGAAGATAAATTATATATATTTGACCCTTTTATGTTCTTATATCTTTTCTTTTTCTGTATTCCAAAACCTCCTCTACAGCCTCTGGGCTTTGTTCTCTTCTTCTTTTGGGAGTTTCTACTCTCAGGATATCGTATCGATTCCTTTGCGATGGATACGGGTAGTGAGTTCTCAGGGGTCTTTCCTCTAAAAAAGAGGTCTGTCTCTGTGTATTCAAATAATGGGACTGACTATCTAAATTAAATGTTTTGGGTCTGGTGCTTTGTTGAGAAAACATAGGTTTATTTTTAAATTCCTCATTATCCTTTGGATGTACATTATCAGACCTACCCGGTGATGATCTGTCGGTGGACATTCTGGCCCTCCTAGCATCATCCCTTTTATTTGAATATTTTTTAGAGTCAAGGGGAGATCTATCTCGTCTCGCTGTCCATTTATATTGCGAACGTTGATTATAAGATCCCTGATCTTGGTAGAAATTTTTTCCGTTCTTATTTACCCAGTCTGATCTACTATGTGACCTTCCTGGTTGAGGATGTTTTTTATTATAAGTCCTTACTTTATTTCTTCGATAGTCATCTAAATCACGATTAAACTTCTTATTTTTCCCTTCAATAATTTCTTTTTCGAATTCTACTATCTTCAAGTTGGTCTCTATGTCTCTTGTTTTATAACTAGGGTGTGTAGAAAAAATTTCTAAAGCTTTTTTAGTATCCTCGATTTCTTTAATTATAGTTTCTATTTTCTCCTTTCTATAGGATATTAACAATTCCATGAGAGCAAAGGAACAATTATCTAAGAGGCCTTCCCATTTTTCTGTTAATTCAATATTGTCAATAAAAGATAAAGCTTTGTAGATCCTAAGACCTCTAGGGATCTTCCTAGCTTTAACATATTTTTGTAATGTGATCATATCCCATCAATGGCGAGCCTCTGCTTTAAGAAGATCCTCAAGTTTAAAAAATAAAGTATTAAAATTCCTTTCACTACTCATATCATCCCTAACATCAATGATAGGGCTGGATTCATCATTTAGGTCAACCAGGTATTTTTGTCTCCTTTTCTCTCATTCTGAAAAGCAAGTGAGATCTGACATGTTGTAACAACAGTCACTTAAAGGACGACTCAAAATGCAGCCCTGCTAGAACAGTTAAAAGATTCTAAGAACAACAAACAACAGAATACAAGGCGCTTTAAGAGAGTCCAATAATAATCAGTGAAATATATGTCCTCAGCGCTGCAGGTCCAGAGAAACATACTGTGAAGGTTCCCAAGTAACAAGCAAAAAATAAATACAAAGAAGACTTGCGCTGCTGATGTATAATAGATCACTGTTTATTAATAAATTCCAAAGTGGAGTATCAAAGTATAAATTGCACAATAAATTATATGTGGTAAAAATTAGTTATAAAGTAAGAGAAGATCTATAAAAATAAATAAGTAGGAACACGTATTAAGAATGAATCAAAATAAACAGATATACAGATTCAAAATGAAACCATGACATGAAACAATGTATTGTTTCTTTAAAAAAGAAAAAAGAAAAAACCAGCTGGTGACTAAAAAATAAAAATAAAATGATGGAAGTTCCTTATAATTAAGAAGTGGGCCTCCTTGGCACAACAGAGTTTATTAGGATATGAAGATAATCCCTAAATAAGGGTGCAAATCCTCAATATGCACACTGTAAGTTTACCTCTGTATATGAGTACAAAAAAGCAAATAATGGAGGATATTTTAGAAGGTAATAGGCCCCCTTAGCACAACATAGTCAGTTGAAAGTTAGAATATATTCCCTTTAATTGGGCACAGTTCCTCAATTGGTACACAGAATGGTCACCTTGATGTAAAAATGGTGAGTATATACTCACAGTGAGAAAGATGGAACTTAAATAGTACCTACATCAGGCACAAACTTCAATGTATATGGTCCCGTAGATAATGGACAGGAAACAACTCACAGTTAGATGAATAAATCCTGGAGTGTAGGTATAACTGTGTATCCCCGGTATACAGCACAGACTTGTAAATTCTGCGCTGTAGATGAAGCGCGTACAGTAGCAAACGACTGTAGAATGATGCACTAGATCTATCCGAGCGTCCTCGGAGATCAGTGAAGGTTGGATCAACCGTGCTGGAGTCCGGTGTAGGTCCAGAAGGGACAGATAGATGACGTGGTTCCAAGTGAACAGATGCGGTCTCCGCTCGCGGGACCAGAGGTCTCCCGCTAATCTCCACAGCACAGGTGTAGGACAGGAAAGCCGGCAATAGTAGCTGGAACAGCCGGACACTCCGGTCTCCTTGGATGTAGACAGGGTGGTCTCCGATAAGGGACCAAGGTTATCCGCTTGTCTCCACTGTACAGGTGCAATGAATAATAGCCGGCAGAGGTAGCTGGAGCGGCCAGACACTCCGGTGTCTCTAAAGGTAAGAAGTCCAAGAAGCCCTTAATGCGTTTCGTCACGCTCACGTGACTTTCTCAAAAGGTGTGGCTTCAAACCTTAGATGCTTCCTATATATAGATCCCATTGAATAGTAGCAGGTGTGGGAATTAATCAAATCAAAGTAATATATACCGATATTTAGTAACACATATCTCTAGTTAAAGGTACTGAGAATAGGGAGGGGTTACACTAACCCTCCCCCTAGTACCTAAACCTAACCCCTAACCATAATGCTATCGTACCCCCTAACCCTGTTATTTACCTTTGGGATTCCGGCGGTCAGGATGCTGGCGTCAGGATTCTGACAGGTGTTGGGATTCCGGTACCGGCATTGTGACCACCAGAATCCCTGCGGTCGGGATACAATCCACTAATAGTCCCTCATGTGAGATGTCATGGCCAAGGATAGAAATGCTGTATTGTAGCCCTGGTAAAACACGGCCATATATAATGTCCCGTCCTCTGGGAGTCAGATCCAATAGACTTTTAATATAAAACAAATTTCCAACAACTGGGCCTCTAAGAGTATTAATATATAAAATGTTAATCTCAAGTTCAAATCAATTTAAAGATTAAAAAAAATCATTAATGCAAAGTATTACACTGCTAAGTATGGCTACTTCTTAATGTCACCCTGCTGGCATTACCTAGTGACAACAAGCATAGCTTTTCTACACTTGTTAAATTGAGGGACTTTACATAGGGAAGCCAAAAATAATTCTGTTGCAAGACGGGATCGGTATGAAATACCGTCGGCCCTCTGGCCGGCAGTTCGCATCCCGGCAGCGGCAGGCCGACAGAAGCAGAGTTCCCGGCAGCGGAAGCCCGACAGCACTGGAAATCCCGATCGTCCGTAGGTAAGTAAAAACTAACCTACCCCCCTAACCCTAACCCTCCTTAGGGGTGCCTAACCCTAACCTCCCCCCCAAAGTTCCTAAACCTAATCCCCCCTCTAAGTGCCTAACCCTAACTCCACCCTTCCCTGCTGCCTAAACCTAAGTCCCCTGGGGGGTTGCCTAACCCTAAGTCTCCCTGGGGGGTGCCTAACCTTAACCCTCCCTCCCCCTAGCCTAACCCTAACCCTCCGGGGGGTGCCTAACCGGGTGCCCTAAACCTAACCCAAGAACCCCCCCTGCGGCTGTCCGCTCGCAGCGCTTCGATGCCGGGCGCTGGTCTCCAAGCGTCGGGAAAATTACAGGTGTCTAGATATAGACGCCTGTCATTTAACCCTTGCCGAGATAAAGCAGTCGGGAAGCTGGCTGTCGGGATTGCATCCCTTGCAAGACACATATAGTGAATAAAATAAAATATAACTTTTATTATTATTATTATTACTATTATTAAAAGCGAATAATAAAACCCAGTGTGATGTATATTGTTTTATTAAAATAAACTTATTGATGATTGTTAAAAAGTGGAAATGATAGCCGATCTGATACAAATATCAACAATTTCTGTAATCTGGGTTGGTGTGATATATATCCATGTATTATTATTAAGAAGGCAGCTAGATCCCTCAGTATGTTTTGACTTAATATATGAAAATTGAATGTCCTTACTGATAAATTGTATTTCAATCTGACAGAGGATCTCAAATATGAGTATGATTTACCACCATTAGGTGGATTATTATGTCCTCTTTAAATACGTAATCTTATAATATACTGTAGTGATAAGGACAAAACTGTATTCCCAATTTGACACCTACTTTACACTGTGTTACAGTCTCAAAATGTAGCTTCAGGACTAATACTGTCCTATAAATATAGCTGCCTGAGGCAGTGGAATTGTAACATATAATGCAATGTAGATTAGTACAAATAAATTAGCAGTCATCAATAAGTTTATTTTTAATAAAATACTGTGTGTGCCCCACAATAGAATATTTTTTCTTTTCCCTATGTAAAATACTAAACTTTATTCTAGGGAGAACCTGAACCTTCCCATGCCACCCCACTCCCAGAAAACTATATAGTAGACAGGTTTATCTTCCTCTGTTACATATTCCGGGGTGACGGTGTATCACAATAAAATAGGGGATAGTGGTAACAGACAAAGGTAGAGGGATCACAGGGGAAGTTTTTGATTACTCTGGAGTAGCCTTCTTGTTAAATAGGAGAAAGTAATTTAACCCCTTTCAATGCATGACAAAGAGCCCCCTTAATCTCTCTCCTTATCTCTCATCTCCTCTACATTAGTTCCTCCGATCTCTCTTTTCTATAATGTAGTGGGTACCACCGCAGTGCTCATGTCCCTTTTTCTCCATTGTTGATTTCTAGCTCCAAAAATAACATAATGTCAACATTGTATATTCTCCCACTGTGTGGAGCCTCATTCTCTTTGAACCGCAAGCCTTCTACTCCATGGACGGAGTGATGAGAGACCTGTTTCTACTACATGAAGGAACTCTTGCAAACCAGCTTCTCCGGAGCCCCATAACCTTTGACATGTCTGATAGTATCTATACCTCATGCATTCAGCCCCAATGTGTTAACACATACTGTAACATCAATAAATCTCTATGTTTTGCTTTTAGACATTATCATTTTACATTTAGTACTGTATGTTGTTATTTTATAGTCTTACATTGTTATTTAAGACAACCAGTTACTGCATAGGACTTAGACGGGTATTATACAGTACATTCATTAATTAATTATGTAGTATATGTGCTTTACTGTGAATAATATATTAAAATTAATGTGCTCTACCTGCAAATCTATTACCTTAAATGGTATTTTTTCTGTAAATTCTATTAATCTTATACTTTAATTGACAGAGCAATCATTCCACATGTAATAACTCTATATTAATTAATATTGCTGTACTATAATTAATGATTGTAAGGTCAAAGTCTATCCCACATACAATACCAATGAATCTAAATTTGTCTTGAGTTTTATTGCTAGCCAGGAAGTGTCACCAGACCAAGTGGCCTGTTATCAGCTCTATGTCTAGATAAAGTACATTGCACCGGCTTCATTCTGATCAGACTTTCTTGTAGGAAAACCTAAAACTAAAAGCTATGACGTCACTACCAGACAAAACAGCAGAGGTACAGTTTCTTTGAATTTGTTTAGAAAAATATTTCCTGCTCAGTTTGGGGTTTCTGTGTAAAGGAAAAGAATGGTTATTTTTAAAAGAACTACAGGATATAACAGCATTGGTGACAATCTCAGCACAATCAAAGGATCTTTGTGGCATTATTCGACGCAACATATTATGGAAATGATATTGTTGTTAAACTCTCTTTGAAGCATTTATAAAAGCATGAATTGAGTCACACTCAGCAGGTTCTTCTTAGCACAAGCTCCGTTTTACTAATTTATTGTTATTGTAAGGGCAACTACTGAAACAAGAAGAGGAGCTTAAATTAACTATGAAGCCGTGCGCCATAGCACATCTATGATTAACTTCATTGGATAGCAGAACAAGGTTTTTTAATTTCCAGGCTTAAGATTTAAAAGAAAAATAAAGAGAATAACTGGGTGCAGTCACCAACATGATATTATAAAGAAAGAAACTAACAGTCATCCTAATGGCAATCGTTGTTAAGAATAATTCAGCATTTATAGACTGATTTACTAAATGATGCTATATACTGTATATCTGAAGGGTCAATTCTTGAAAAATATTAGTCCATGCTTAGGGCCCTATTTAAATGTGTGATTATATAATTTGAATAAAGATACTCAATGTAAGAAAAAGGAACAAATATATTGTGCGTTGCTATAAAAGGAATTTGTTATCATTAACAAGAGTCCCTGCACCAAGTAAGCCTATATACTAAACTCCCCAGCACACACATATCTATATGTTATTTTTGTTAAATCCAATTAGCCTATGTATGTTTTTGGACTGTGGGAGATAATCAAAGCACTGGGAAAAAACTCATGCAAACAAGGTAGAACATACAAGCTCCAAACAGATAGGACCCTGGTCACAAACCGATTACCCCAGCCTTCTGAGGCAGTTATGCTGACCAATGTTGTCATTGGATTTGTAACAATGTGTATAGAAACAGCTAATGAATATACACTACTTCACCAAAAGTATGTGATTTCAGCCTTACCCATTGTCAACAAGTGTATAAAACAAGTATACAGTCATGTAATATGCCATAGTCATACATTAGCAGTAGAATGGATCATGCTGAAGAGCTCAGTGACTTTTGATGTACAGTAGCACTGTCACAGAATGCCACCTGTCCAACAAGTCAGCTCATCCAAGTTATTGCCCTGCTAGTGCTGTTCCTGTTATTCTGATGTGAAATCATCTAGGATAAAAAAAATGCAGGCACAAAGCAGTAGGCTACACGGGTAGCAGTCGGGATGCCGACAGACGAAATGCCTACCACTGGCTTCCCGACTGTCTAATCCCGGCAAGGCACTAATGACAGGCATCGAAATACCGACACCTGTCATTAGACCTACGTCGGGAGCCCGACTCCCAGCATACCGATCGAAGGTAAGCCGGGCGCCGGGTGTGGACAGCCGCGGGGGGGGAGGGTTAGGTTAGGGGCTCCCGGGAGGGACTTAGGGTTAGGCACCCCCCCGGAAGGGTTAAGTTTAAGCTAGGGGAAGGGAGGGTTAGGGTTAGGCACCCCCGGGGGAGGTTAGGGTTAGGCCCCCCCGGGAGACTTAGGTTTAGGCAGTGGGGAAGGGGTGGTTAGGTTTAGGCACTTAGAGGGGGTTAGGGTTAGGCACTAGGGGAGAGGTTAGGTTTAAGCACCCCTAAGGGAGGGTTAGGGTTAGGGGGAATGGCGGGATTACATACCGATTCTGGCTACACAAGCATATAGAATGAGACTGTTAAGTGCTGAAGCTTGTAGCATCTGCCTTTGGTTGCAACACTCACTACCAAGTTCCAAATTGTCTCTGGAAGTAACACCAGCCCAAGAACAATTTCTTGGGAGCTTCGTGGATTGTGTTAACATGGCCCAGCAGCCACACACAAGCCTCAGATGATCATGTGAAAACATTGGCTGGAATGGTGGAAAACAAACCACCATTTGTTTCTGGAGCAGCGGAAATACGTTTTCTAGAGTAAAAAATACCAGTTTTACATCGGGCGAACTGACAAAAAAAATTTATTTTGCGAATGCCAGAAAAATGCTTCCTGTCAGAAAGTGTACTGTCAACTGTAAAGTCTGGTTGAAGAGAAAAAATGGTCTGGGGCTGTTTTTCATGGTTTGGCCTGGGCCACCTTGTAGGGAAATCTTAGTGCTAGAGCGTACTTAGTGCTATACTATGACGTAGAGAATTGTATGCTTCCAACTTTGTGGTAACAATTTAGGGAAGAACTTTTTCAGTTTCAGCGTGACAAACACAGATCCATCAAAAATATTTTTGTTTAAAGAAATTGACTCCCTTAAACAGAGCCCTGACCTCAACTCCATGGAGCACCTTTGGTTAACTTATTAGGCTAAATCAGGGCTTAACTTTACTAATGCTCTTGTGCCTGAATTAATACAAATCCCTGCAGCCATGTTCCAGAATCTATTGGAAACCATTTCCAGAAGAATGAAGGAAAATGGGAAACCAACTCCATATTAATGCCCATGGTTTTGGAATGAGATGGTCAACTAGTACATATGCGTATGATGTCCACATACAATTGGAGATGTAGTATATGTATGACAACCATGAACGCACACCGTATGATACATATTCCTTATGTTTACAATGGAAGTAACCTTTTAAAGAAGATTTCAATTGATGCTGTAACTTAACAGTTCTGCAATAATCAACTTTAAATAAAATAGCATACATAATGTTTTCCAGGCATAGTGTTGTTTCCTTCCCCTAGATATCTCACTGTAAAAGGAAAGTTTTACTGGTGAATTATACACAAGTGATAGCCTGAAGACTGAGTTGTGGGTTTATAGTGTTAGCTATAAATGTGACAATTGCAGTACACAACTCAGTCAAAATACACACTATTAATCACATTACCCTAACCAGACAGTAGATTACAATATTAAAATGTTTCATACAAAACAGAAAGTGTGTTTACTGTGTTATTTGTGAATGTGAAAGTAGTATTCCCAAAAAATATATAAAAACAAACAAACAAGGTGAGGAAGGGCCCGATTTTGGACATATTGTGGAGATGGAAACAGCAGGATTATGGTATGGATTGGATGTGAGGAGAGAAGCAAATTGCCAAGTCAAGGGTGACACCTAGACATCAAACTTGAGGATTTGAGGAGAGTGAGACATTGTCAACAAAAATGTAGTGGTGGGAGTAAAGGGGGCCTTGGCTGGGTGAAAGATGATGAAATCAGCTTTTGAAATATAAAATTTTCAGGAAGTGTTGTACTATGCAAGATGAAATGGCCAACGGAGAGGTGACAATGAGAGAACAGAGGGAGAGAGGTACAGGGAAGAGAGATACGATTGAGCATCACCAGCATGGAGGAACTAAAGGAACTAATAAGCTCACTGAGAGAAGACGTGTAAAGTGAAAATAGAAAAGGGCCAAGGACAGGACATTGTGAGACCCTGACAGGATGGGGAAGTGGAGGGGAGGTGGATGTTTGTGTAATTATAGAGTAGGAGGCAAACCAGGATAGAGGTGAGTCACAAAGCCCAATGGCGTGGATTATTTGCAGGAAATGGGGGTGGTCAACTGTGTCAAATGCTGCTATGTGATCAAGAAGTATAAGAATAGAGAGCTGGCTATTGGATTTGGTCATGAACACGACATTGGTGACCTTGATGAGGCACTTTCAGTGAAAGGAAGAGACCAAAACCTTAATTGGAGAAGGTCTTGGAAGAAATGGGATGATACAAAGGAGGAAAGGCTATTGTAAACTACCTGCTCGAAGAGCTTGGAGGCAAAGGGGAGAAGAGATATATGACTGTAGTCAGCAAGGGAGGAAGGGTCAATAGAGGATTTCTTAAGAAAGGAGGGGATTAGAGCATGCTTCAAAGATAAAATGAAGGTGTCAGAAGAGAGAGCTAAAATGACCAGGAAAGCTGTGTGGGGTCATCCTTCAAGGGGTGGGGATTGGAGAAGATCAGAGCAATTGAGGTCAAGGGTGCAGCTGGAGGTTGGAGAGGAGGGCACAGAGACTGGGGTGAAGGAGAACAAGGTTGGCAGTCTTGGTAAGGAGGGGAGGAAGGCAAAAGGGTCCTGAAATAATAAAATGTTTGAAGGTGGAGTGGGTGGCAAAATCACACACTGGGGGCATGATACTGAGTCGCATGCAAAAGTGCACGCAACAGTGTCTATTGGCGGTTGCCCATCTGAGAGCGTATGCAAATGCAGCTACAAACTCCTTCCTTTGTCTACAGCCATGCAGCCAACATTGCAAGGACTGAGATACCAACTTTTAGCATTTGTGCATGCTGTAATAGCAATTGGTGCATCCTTATATGCCACCATGTTGCTGTTGGTAAAATTTATTGAGATATTCAGCATACTACCCCCTGCTTACAAGCAATTTTCTATATTGTTGCTTTTGTCTTTACCTACAGTATGGCTTTTGGAGAGTGACCTCCTCAAAACAGCAGCTATTTGCAGGTTAAGCATCCAGATGAAGGCTTGGGGATGACTTTACTTAATCCCGGTAGTTTTGCAGAGGTTTTGCATCTGATTTGCAACCCACCAATTTACCTGGAAAATGTGACCTGTGTGGGGTCCTGAGGACCAAGTTTGAGAATCACTGTTTTAGACCATGAGAAGAATAGAATAGAATCTCCGGATTTATCAAGTGGTGGAAAACTGCTGTAAAAATGCTGGGAATCCCCCAAAAAATGAATAGGCTCAGAAAGGCGTGAATTGCTGAAGCAGCTGGTAAATTAATTAATTTTGACAGGCAAGACTGATTGACAGGAAAATCATCAAAATGGAGGATTGTAATGTTTCTCACCAGACATGACTGATCTTTTACAGAACTACACAAAAATATATAACATAAAAAAATAAAACCCAAACACACAATTAAACCACACTTACACAAAGAATAATAAAACAAACACACCAAATTTAAAAAAAAATTAAAGAGACTAAATGGAAAATAACTGAAATAGACAATATACAGAGCAAAAAACAAGGTAACTTAAAAAAAAAACTCACCACTATCAGCAATTACTTTATCTTTATTTTACAACTTCCCTATAGCTTTCTCCAGTGGCATCCCTGCCCCGGTGACACCCAGTGCGGGTAGGGGCGGGAAGGCCTATAGTGCACGTGGCAAGGTCATGCATACAAAAAGGGGTGTGGCCTCATGGGTAGGTGGCGTGGCCCCACGGCCGAACCCCCCTTTTAGTCACTCTGGGGTCCTGGATATGCGGACTGCCCCCGGGGACCAGTCTTTTTGCAGTGTCAGCTCCCTCACTGTGTCAGGAGCCGAGTGATGCATGTAATGCTACAGTGCAGCACCCGGCTCCTGGCACTGAGGATGGGTCGGCACTTTGGTGTCACTCCTCAGCGGGTGATACCCAGGTGCGGCCTGTACCCCCCTTGTGACGCCACTGACTTTCTCCTTCTCTACTAAAACTCCTCTCAAACCCAAAAAGTGAAAGTAACCAGCTGTCTGTATCTATGATATCAATTGAATTGTGCTTTCTATAACAAATAGAGTAGCACAAATAAATGAATATGAATAGAATAGCTTATAGTCCACAGTGGTCTGTTTCTATGTCAATTGAATATTGTTTCTATAAAAGCACCATTAAGTGAATATGAAACAGTGATTTCAATAGAAACCGCTGCCATATAGAACATGCCCAATGGGCATCGGGCTATGTTTAGACATCAAAACTGCCCGTTAGTAAATGCTAGCAATTTCACATGAAAACCAATCCACAGCAGTTTCCAGTAGATTCTAAATGACACCAAACTCTTAAAAGGCAGCGTTAGGTCTAAGGGCCTGATTCAGAACCGCTCGTAAGCGGTCGCTCGTTCGCTCTGAGCGATGTTCGCACAACTGCGCATGCGTATGGGTCGTAATGTGCATGCGCAAACCAGTCATTGCGGTCGGAAATCGTGCGCTTGTAAAACAGCGAGGGGCTGCTAATTTGCGTGACAGAATATACCATTTGTGGGTGGTAACAGGAGAAGGTGCTTGAAAACGGAGGAGTGGAGATCCGAACGCAGGCGTGCTTAACGGTCAAAAGGGCGTTTAATGGGAGTGCATAATTAGTAAAGGAGCATCATCGACCACGTCACTTGGTTGTCTTTTAGCCTGAACTGCTCGCAGTGATAGCGGTAAGAAAATCCTACCACAAGCACTGCGAGCAGTTCAGATGCCTTTCGATGTTCCCGATTAATCTAATAAATACCGGAGATGACGTGTGATGCGAACGGCAAAGGGGCATCTTTACAAAATAGTAAGCGCATTTTTCGAACGCTCGCTCAGACATAGAGGCGTCAACACACCGCAAAGAGCGAGCGCTCAATTTAAATATCCGGCCCCTTTTTTAGAAGAGCGTCCGCAAATAGCGTCCGGCTCTGAATCAGGCCCTAAGACAGAAAGGGAAGTTGTAAGCACTGTTCACTGTTAACGTCTACTCACCTCCTCTTCTAGGACCTCACCAAGTACTCAGTTTCCCAGTAATAACAATTATACTTTTAGTTTACAACAAGACAAATAGGTAATTTATGAAGCTAAAAAAGAAGCCAAATCACAAATAATGTTTATGATATTATGTACTATTTTACCAGGTCATGTTGGCTGTGATTTAGTTTTGTAGACACACTGTAGATGTTTAACTTGCCAGAACTATTTATGAAGCTTGATAAATTAGGTCCCTTATTTGCAAAGTTTGACCAGGAAAAGTTATTCAAGTTTAATCACATGAAGAGTGTGACCGGGGCCGGCGCTTCCACTAGGCAAGCTTAGGCAGCTTCCTAGGGGCGCCAACCACCAGAGATCACAACCCCCATTTGCCGGGTGCCCGCAGAGATTGTGTTGTCAGCGGGCGCCTGGCTTCTTCTCTAGTTCTAGTTATGCCCCTGATACTGTATATATATATATATATATATATATATATATTGTGTGTGTATGTATATATATTAGGGATGAGCGGGTTCGGTTCCCTGAGAACCGAACCCACCCGAACTTCGGGGATCCGGGGCGATCCGAGCCCAAGCTCGGATCTCCCTGTCTGCCCCGGATCCCTCTCCCGAGGCAAAACCTCGAGATCTGCTGTCGGATCTCGAGGTTTTGCCTCGAGCGGCCATTTAAAAAAAAATGCCTTTGCCTTTAATGGGCAAAGTGCTGATTGGCTGACAGAGCCGTCTGTCACGGCTCTCAGCCAATCAGCATTATGGTGCTCATTTGCATGTAGCACGGACTCGTGAGATCCGTGCTACATGCATCTGTGTGATTGACAGTGACACAGAGCACAGATGGGTCAGTGAGACCCGTCTGTGCTGCTGTGTATTTCAATGACACAGATGCACGCACGGACCAGGAGATCCGTGCTACTTGCATCTGTGTCATTGACACAGAGCACTAACGGGTCCATGAGACCCGTCTGTGCTGCTGTGGTAAATAAAAAAAAAAAAACCTGTGTAAAAAGAGAAAAAAATGGCGTGCCCCCCCCCAAAAAAAGAGCAACCAGCCCCGGGCATTAGTGACCCAGTGCTGGGTGTGCTTAAATACAGGGGACAAACGACATAGGGGTCCCCTGTACTTAAACACAACCAGCACCGGGCTAGTCAGAACCAGAGCTGGTTGCCAAAATACGGGGGACAAACGACGTAGGGGTCCCCCGTATTCTGCGCAACCAGCTCTGGGCTCTGATCCGGTCCTGGTTCTGGAAATACAGGGGAAAAAAATGAGTAGGGTTCCCCTGTATGTTCCAGAACCAGCACTGGACTTTTTCTAGCGGGGGGCTGATGCCACAGCCAGGGGAGCCCTTTCACCGGGCCCCCCAGCCGCAGCATCAGCCCTGACCGCTAGTCAGCCCAGGCCGGGGATCCCTGGAGAGCTGGGGACCCCCCCAATAAAGGGGTCACCCTCTCCAGGGCACCCCAGGCCCAGGCTGATAGCCCGGGGCTATCCCCGCCACCCCTGGTGGCGGTGGGTGGTGGGTTGATTGTGTGGTGTGGTGTAAATAAAGAATATCAAACATTGTCTTTACAAGTAGAACTGCAAGTCCCAGCAAGCTTGCCCCGCATGCTGGTACTTGGAGAACCACAAGTACCAGCATGCAGGGCATTAAGGGCCCACTAGTACCTGTAGTTCACCTGTAAAAAAATGTTTAAAAAAAACACAGGACACACACACCGTGACAGTATAAGTTTATTAAACATACATACACACACACACATGTACACATACTCACCTATGTAACCTGTAGCATCGGTCCACTTGTCCGGTAAAGTATCCCTAGGGGACCTGTGAAAAAAAACATACTCACCATCTCCTATGCGAGGTTCTGTCCTCTTCGTTCCAAAGTAGGCATCCCCGGACTTGGCAAAAAAAAAAAAACGAAAACGCGATCCACGAACTTAGTACCGTTCTATAGAACGGTACTTCCCGAATGAGAGCTTAGCGGCGGGGTATCACCATGGAAACCCCGCTGCTAAGCGTTCATTGGCTGAGAGAGGCCATCTCCCGTCTCTCTCAGCCAATGAACGGCTCCCTCCATTGTAGTCAATGCTGGGAGCCGCAAGGTTATTAAAGTTTACCCTGCGGTTCCCACCATTGACTACAATGGAGGGAGCCGTTCATTGGCTGAGAGACGGGAGATGACCTCTCTCAGCCAATGAACGCTTAGCAGCGGGGTTTCCATGGTGATACCCCGCCGCTAAGCTCTCATTCGGGAAGTACCGTTCTATAGAACGGTACTAAGTTCGTGGATCGCGTTTTCGTTTTTTTTTTTTGCCAAGTCCGGGGATGCCTACTTTGGAACGAAGAGGACAGAACCTCGCATAGGAGATGGTGAGTATGTTTTTTTTCACAGGTCCCCTATGGATACTTTACCGGACAAGTGGACCGATGCTACAGGTTACATAGGTGAGTATGTGTACATGTGTGTGTGTGTATGTATGTTTAATAAACTTATACTGTCACGGTGTGTGTGTCCTGTGTTTTTTTAAACATTTTTTTTACAGGTGAACTACAGGTACTAGTGGGCCCTTAATGCCCTGCATGCTGGTACTTGTGGTTCTCCAAGTACCAGCATGCGGGGCAGGCTAGCTGGGACTTGCAGTTCTACTTGTAAAGACAATGTTTGATATTCTTTATTTACACCACACCACACAATCAACCCGCCACCCACCGCCACCAGGGGTGGCGGGGATAGCCCCGGGCTATCAGCCTGGGCCTGGGGTGCCCTGGAGAGGGTGACCCCTTTATTGGGGGGGTCCCCAGCTCTCCAGGGATCCCCGGCCTGGGCTGACTAGCGGTCAGGGTTGATGCTGCGGCTGGGGGGCCCGGTGAAAGGGCTCCCCTGGCTGTGGCATCAGCCCCCCGCTAGAAAAAGTCCAGTGCTGGTTCTGGAACATACAGGGGAACCCTACTCATTTTTTGTCCCCTATATTTCCAGAACCAGGACCGGATCAGAGCCCAGAGCTGGTTGCGCAGAATACAGGGGACCCCTACGTCGTTTGTCCCCCGTATTTTGGCAACCAGCGCTGGTTCTGACTAGCCCGGTGCTGGTTGTGCTTAAGTACAGGGGACCCCTACGTCGTTTGTCCCCTGTATTTAAGCACACCCAGCACTGGGTTACTAATGCCCGGGGCTGGTTGCTCTTTTTTGGGGGGGTGCACGCCATTTTTTTCTTTTTTTACACAGGTTTTTTTTTTTTTTTTTACCACAGCAGCACAGACGGGTCTCACGGACCTGTCATTGCTCTGTGCCAATCACACAGATGCATGTAGCACGGATCTCCCGGGTTCGTGCTACATGCAAATGGGCACCATAACGCTGATTGGCTTCCTGTCTGCCACTGCAGTGCCACTCCTAGATGGGCCACGTGTTTGTGCCGCCCCCTTGTGTCGCTTAGCATAGTCATCCAGCTTCCTCGGTACAACCTTTTGGCCTAAAAACAATATTGTGAGGTGTTCAGAATAGAGTGGAAATGAGTGGAAATTAATGTTATTGGGGTTATTAATAGCGTAGGAACAAAAAAAGGCCCATTTATGTGATTTTAGCGTTTTTTTTTTATTTTTTAAGAAAAAATCCAGATCCAAAACACAAAACCCAGAACCCAAAACACGGAAGGGTGGTTTTGGCAAAACCAATCCAGATCCAAAACCAGAAGAAAGATCCAGATCCAAAACCAAAACACAAAACACGAAAAGTGTCCGGTGCACACCCCTAATATATATATATATATATATATATATATATACTGTGTGTACATATACATAGTTATTTATGTATTACCAGTTATTTATATAGCGCACACATATTCCGCAGCGCTTTACACAGAATAGTTGCCCATTCACATCAGTCCCTGCCCCAGTGGAGCTTACAATCTATGTTCCCTACCACATGCGCACACACATACACACTAGGGTTAATTTTTGTTGTGTGCCAATTAACCTACCAGTATATTTTTGGAGTGTGGTAGGAAACCGGAGTACCTGGAGGAAACCCACGCAAGCATAGGGAGAATATACAAACTCCACACAGTTAGGGCCGTGGTGGGAATCGAACCCACAACCTCAGTGCTGTGAGGCAGTAATGTTAACCATTACACCATCTGTGCTGCCTGCAATAACTCTGCCTGCGTCCCCCTCTTCATACTTATTTAGCCCCTCAGGTGAAAATGACTTTGCACAGGTGGAGTGGCGGATAAGTTTTGTGCTATACATATATATATATATATATATATATATATATATATATATATATATAAATATAAAAAAAATTTACACAAAACTTATCCGCCACTCCATCTGTGCAAAGTAATTTTCATTTTAGGGGCTAAATGAGTACAGGGGGAGGGGGGTGCGGGGGCGCATGCTGAAGTTTTGCCTAGGGTGTCTAGAAGTCTAGCACCAGCCCTGAGTGTGACCCAAACCGACAGAGTTGAATACACAGACAGTATAGTTGCCAGCTGTACCATACTGTCATTTCATCAGGATTATAGTAGGGTCAGTCCAAATATCTAGATATCTACCATATGGGTTTGTTCATTGTTTAGTCATTTAATGTCACTGTTAAATGGAATAAGAGTCTAACTTTAAATACATTTAAATACATTTTGATGTATTGATTTTGTCAGATGTTCACATATAGGGCTCCATTCAGAGGCGGCCGTACGGTCTACGACTGCACGGCCGCCTCGATGTTTGTCCAGTGCGCATGCGCACGAGGGAGCCGGCTCCTTCGTGCGCATGCGTGAGACCCGTTACGACCGACAGTGCCGGTCGTATCGGTTCTCTTTCCAAAGGGGGCGAGCTGCCGATGTTGATTGACAGCTCGCCCCGTTTGGAAGGCGGGGTGGGGGGGTGGCAGCCCAAACGGAGGCGTTCCCATGGGAACGCCTGCCATTTGGGGGAGGCCCCACTGACATCATTAGTGATGTCAGTGGAGAGCCTCCGGCTCTGACAGAGCCAGAAGCACTCCGGGGCTTACGACAAGTGAGACCCTACCCTAGGGTCTCGTCGTAAGCCCTGATGGTCGCGATGGTCTATGACCATCGCGACCATCAACCTAGCGGTCGTGTAAACCCACAGCCTAACGACCGAAACAGAGGCGGCCGGTCAGGATGCAAGCGGCCGCCCAGTTTCTGAGCGACCGCTTGCATCCTCCGACCGCCTCTGAATGAGGGCCATAATGTCGATACCCTGTGATTCAAACCAAAGTAAGAATGTTTTCAAAAATAGAAGTGTTACTAATTTAATTTTATCAATTAACAAAATGCAAAGTTATGAACAGAATCTAAATCAAATCAATATTTGGTGTGACCACCATTTGCCTTCAAAACAGCATAAATTCTTCAATTCTTCTAGGTACACTTGCACACAGTTTTTAAAGAAACTTGGCAGGGAGGTTGTTCCAAATATCTTGGAGAACTAACCATGGATCTTTTGTGGATGTAGGCTTGCTCATATCCTTCTGTCTCTTCATGTAATCCCAGACAGACTACTTGATGTTGAGATCAGGGCTCTGTGGGGCCCATATCATCACTTCTAGGACATATTGTTCTTCTTTACGCTGAACACAGTTCTTAATGACATTGGCTGGATGTATGGGCCGTTGTCTTGCTGCAGAATAAATTTGGAGCCAATCAGACACCTACCTGATGGTATTGCATAATGGATAAGTACCTGCCTGTATTTCTCAGCATTGAGGAATCCATTAATCCTGACCAAATCCCCAACTCCATCTGACTCTGCATGTATCTGAACTTGTAATTCTAACGAGGCATAGGCATTTTTTGTGTATACTGGCTTAAATAGTTGGCTTGGCATGCTGTACATAACTGAAAGGTTCAGTCGGAAAATAGAATATAAACAGAATTTTTGGTAGGTACTCGGACACTATTATAACACAATATTATGTCCTAAAGTAATATCTGCTAAATAATACCCATAGCCATCTTAAAAATGTAATGTTGCAAATATACTATCTGTTGTATATGCATTGCTTTAAATTTAACAAGCCAGTCTTTGGATGTGTTTCAAAACAATTTGCCTTCTTAATTAACCTTTTAATTGTTTTAACACAATGTCTGCCAAGCCATGACCCTGAGGCTGTCTGGCATAGAATGTAACAAGATAAAGCCTATACTCCTGCAAATGTTTGATATTTCCAGCTAGCAAACTGTGCCCTTTATATGACTGTAAATTGAGTAAAACCTTATTACTGGAAAAACATCAAGCTTTTAATTTCCTACTTCATTGGTAAGTTTAGCGACCTCATTATATGGGGATAACCATTCTTGTCCAAAGCAAAATAGTATATAAGAAACAGCACTTGTGTATTGTCCCGACATCAAATGGTGACCGTCTTATTAAAGTAAAAGTCTTTTAAACGGAATTGTGGTTTTGATTCTCCGGTGTATTCGCAGGACTCCCACACATAAAATATAAGGCAGAAAACAATCCAACATAGCATACGGTAAATCTGTAAAATATACAACTTCCCCAGTAGTTGTGGTAGGTGAGTGGGAAGACACACCAATAGGGAAAAATGAGGAGACAATGTCTTTCTATGTCTACATACTTACAGAATAAAACCTTGGGGAAATATAGCATATTCTCTCCTCCAGTATAAAATGAAACGTCAACCAACAAACAGTGAAAGTGATCAGGCTGAAAGTTGGGACCAAGGCCCTCCTTCAGAGGCGCTCGCAAGAAGGGCGGCAGCTTGTTTTTTTTAGTGTGTCCTCCCGGTCGCTAGCTAAGCTGTGGGTTACCACCTACAGCTTCAGCGACCGACCAGGGTGATGGTCGCGATGGTCAAGACCATCGTGACCATCAGGGCTTGCGACGAGACCCCAAGGTTGGGTCTCGGCAACTGCAAGCCCCAGGGAGCTTCCTGCTCTGATCGAGCAGGGAGCTCCCCACTTCCCACTGCTCTGATCGAGGAGGAAGCTCCCCACTGACATCACTGCTGCTGCTGATGTCAGTGCGGCCGCCCACAAAACGGCAGGCGTTACGGGTCTGAATGAGACCACAAGTCCCTATAGGTAACAAGCAAAGGAATATTGTTACAAACACATCAAAGTTTCTTTATACTGTAAAGTAAATAGGTTAAATAATTTAACCCTGCTCTACATGGAGCTTGTGAACAAGCCTTACCTAATGAGGCTTGTTCACTGATGTGAACAAGCCTTACCTAACGAGGCGAAACGTACGTCATCACCCCCTGCCCAATGATCCGATCGGCCGGGCACCATCCCGCAGACTACCTGAGGAAAGCAGCACGTAGTCACAGCCGCTCGTCCGTGAAAACAAACTATTCACCGCCCAAACAACTTGACCGGCCGGGCGTCATCTCGCTTACTGCCTGAATGATTTAAACACGCAGCCAGAGCCGCTCACTGTTTCAAAGTAAGAAGTATTTTACCTTTTTACCCTCCCCTCTCTTCTTTGTGACTAGACAGCTGGATTCTGCTGTCTTCTCAATTGAGGGACCCTCTCATATTTTTTGCTGCCCTCCCGATCACGATGCACGAGTCCATATTTCTATGCCGTGCACCTGAGGAATAACTAACGAATGTTGCTGGGAGATAAATTCCCCCCAGTATATATTTATTTATTTATTTACTCTTGACTAATCAGATACCACTCTGCATAATCACTGCCGGGAAGTGTTTTACTCATTATTTATTTGCCTTTCCGAATAACCGGATCAGGGTGCTTCATACTCACCTTTGCTCCTGTATGACCCAATATTGACTACATAGTGGCTCAGGAACTTGCAATCTTAAACAAGAATCATAGATATTATTATGTATGTCTTATACCTCAAACAGTAATAATTTACATGTAGATTCCTCTATGTATGAAATTGCTAGGGGACAATTGCACAGATAGAGAGTATTTTCTGCACTCTCTCATCAGTCTGCCTCTTGTACCTGCCCTGCAATGTCTTCTGATATCAGGGGAGTCACAACTGGTGCACACTGACAGCAGAGGTGTCTTTTCTCTTTCTTCCTACCAGCTGCCAACCCCGTTCTCTCATCCCATGTCCTCTGTTTTTACATGACACAGTGACAGCAGAAACGGGGGAGACATTTGTCTGGGCCCCTTTTGGTACTGCCTACAGGAATTCATATACCCCGGTGCAATGGTTTGCCTTATGATAACTATATGTATTTCATTCCCTGATCTAGGTGACACAGTGACTAAATGTCTGTTATAATTATACTAAATATTATGTCCTAGGCAAATCTATAGCCAGTCTTTTATACACAGTAAGCATTCTGTGTATAGCATCCTGAAAAGCACGACGTGTATATTGTAAAATACTATGACTTTTGCTAAATAGATAGTATCAGATTGATATTCATTTAGAAACCTGCTGCAGAAATCTTGGTATAACTTTTAGCTATCATTTGACATACTGGCCTAACATATACGCCAACTTGACACTTCGGTGTACTGTTGTGCTAAACGTCTGCTATGGTGATTTTTGCATGCCCATTTGTGTGAGCAACTGATTAGTCATATGCAATTTTAGGAGAATCCATAAATAATATTTGATAACCACAGCTTGTTGATTCATTCTAACATGAATAATATTCGCCTGAACTTAGCTTACTTAGCTTATCTTTTCACATCAATTATTGGTGTCACGTGCACCATTTGTCCCACTTGCCTGAGTGGTTTAGTGGAAGATTTTTGTGCTGTATGTTGTATATAATGTATTGTTGAGTATCTACTGTTTTAAAATCCTGAATATTAAAAGTTAAGTTTTAGTATCACTAGTTTTTACTATTGATACAGTATTTCGAGTGCCCCCAACCAAGAGTCTTCTTTTTTCTATATACTTTCATATAAGCTACATGGAACTTGTAAAGCTGGTAAACCAGTATAGGATACACTCTATCCCCTTTTAAACAATAACTAAACAATAATGGGATATAGGAAACCAAAGCTAAGTTCACTCTATGGGGCATATTCAATTGGGCACGAGGTTTAGCAAGGAAAAAACCTTGCGCCCAATTTTGGATTACCGTGGGTATGCACGCTCCTGATATCCGTGGTATACAATTAAAATAAGTGGTCGCTGGGTTTTCAGCTCTGAAAACCCTGCGCTGCATAAAAAAAAATTCTGCACTTACCTGACCGATGGTCTCCGCGGCTCCCGGTGGCCTCCCTTCTATCTTCTCACTGGAGAGGGGGCTCCTGGGAGGATCCAGGGGCTGGTGGGAGGGGCAAGGGCTGTGGGGAGATGTAGTTCTCCCAGCGCCCATTCCAGGGGGGCACACTGAACTTGGGGGTACACATACACTGGGGGTCACACACACACTCATGTACATACACACTCACACACACTACACACTCACCACTTCTGCAGGAGACCGGGTCCCGACACTGGATGCAGAAGACAGCACTTCGGAAGGTGAGTATTACTGACTAATTAAGCAAACTGGAAACTTCCAATTGCTTAATTAGTCATTTGAAAAATTGGACGTGCTCAGGAGGAGCGCAAAAAAAAAATCTCCCGGGACTCAAAAACTAAAAAATAGTTAAAAATCCTGCACCTGATTGAATAGCAAAAATCCCGCACCAACAGGCAAAATCCTGCAGGTGCGGGATTTTTGCTATTCTCTCACCCAATTGAATATGCCCTTATGTCTTAATATGTTCCTTGTTAAGTCATCACATATAGATATGTTGACTGTACTGTACTTAAATAAAAATTACTACTTAATAAAAAATATGATCCTTCTTTTCTTTTCTCTGGTTTTCTAAACAGGTGGGTCTGACACTTAAGCTTGGTACACACTAGACGATATGTGTACCCAGCGACAGCAGATGCAACTGAACGATATATCGGGCCGTCCATACACACTGCATAATTTGGTGTATGACCACCCAATATGTCGTTCCCCTGCCGCAACCTGAACAATGGTGTGAGCTGTCAGATCTTCAGATTGGCATGCACTGCAGGCTGATCTGAAGATGTGATGAACATCACATGGGAGCACGCAATACTGCATACACACTGGATGTTCTGATTCACCTCAAAAGGACAAATCATTTAATATATTGTCTAGTGTGTACCCAGCTTCACAACTGCTCTCCCATCTATATGGATTGACACATTAAAATTCTTGCAGGTGTTCCCATAAAGGTTTCTTTATATCTCTCTCTGGTCCAAAACTGAATCCATATACCATGATAATTGGACAGCCACAATAGGTGTTCTCCAAATTCTTATAACTTAATACTCTTCATATATAAAGATGTGTATCGGTATCAAAATATGTATAAAAATATCAAATTTTTTGGTCCACATAAAAAGAACAATTAAAAATAATTAAAGTCCACATATAAAAAAGGTAAAAAGCAAAGCTGACAGTTAATGAGGTTTAATGGAGATACCAGAATGCTGGAGATAGATGATATCACCATGCTAGTCTCCGTGCTGCAGCTTACGTCCAGAGGAAAAGATTTGTACACAGCTCTCTAGTCCCTCTCAGTCCCGTGTCTCACAAACGCCCTTCAATCTTGTAGTGCCAGCGGCATCTACGCGTTCGGAGATCGAATCTCCTTTCTCAAAATATCTGTAAATAGAGGAGCTCATTCAGACCCGGACGCTAAGCTGCGCTCTCGTGCAGCTAAAAGGGGACAGGTATACAAATGCCACGATCACACTGTCTGGTGTAAGGACGCCCTCTATGCCTGAGAGAGCAACGGCAGAGCGAACTGGTATAAAGACGCCCACTTTTCTCTCTTAACACACGTCATCTCCAGGAAGTGTATGAACAATCGGACCATCGAGAGCCATCGGAGCTGCACGCAGCGCTTGAGGTAGACCTTGAGGTTGAATTTCAGCCTGCGATCACTGCAGGCTGAAATTCAACCAAGTGACGTGTACAATGACGCATCTTTGCTAATTATGCACACCATAAAACTCCGTTTTGACAGCCAGACACGCCTGCTTTCGCAGCACCACTCCCCCATTCACAAGCACCTTCCCTTGTTACTACCCACAAACGTCACTATCTTTCACTCAAAATAGCGTCCAGTCTGTGTACTACGAGCGCACGATTCCTGGCCGCAGTGACTGGTTCGCGCATGCGTACTTTGATGCATACGTATGTGCAAATGTGCGATAATCGCCCATAGCGTACGTCCGCAGCTTAGCGAACGGGTCTGAATCGGGCCCAGGATCTGTAAAATCCATATTGCTTATAGCCACAGTATTGCACATGGTTGTGCCCTTTTTTAGGCATCATGATGAAGCATTAAATAGTAAATGTGCTTTGCCACACATACTCGCTAGTCAATTATTTTAACAGTTTTGAAGGTGGGTTTCCACTGGTTTCTAAAAGTTATTCCATAGTTTCCAAACCTATAGTGGTAAAAACATCAATGGTAAACCATTGTAAAATTCTATTCTAAAGTGTGGCTTCCCTGAAGTTTCCAGCCGGCGTGGCCTTTGGTAAATACGCAGATTACAAAATCCTGATAAATGCAAATCAATCAAATATACCCCCTAATATTGATGGTCTAATATTGTATAATTTGACCTTAATAAAATCTATATTGTACTTTTCTAACCGTGCTCTATTCCTTTTGTCTTTAAAATTTTCTATGTAATTGTATCAGTAATTCCATTTAAATGAGCTGCAGTTAGTCTAACTATAGATGTACTGTAATTGTACACAATGTATTAGCCCTTGATTTATCAGTTGTTTGTGTCTCTATATATGACAAACCAGGAGAAGAATAAAAACACAAATAGAATATAGAAGTACAACTACTGTATAACCTTTATGACAAAAAATATGGGCAATGCAAAACACTCTGTATTTGATGGAGCTAGATATGACTTAGAGTAACTAAGATGGGACATAATAGAAGAAATGAGACCATTCCTGCAAAGAGGTAATTATACCGAGAAAAGCATGGTGCATACATAACTTAAATACAAAAATTCCCAAAAAACTACCAACCATTTTGGGGCCCCCCAATCCATAGACCCCATGCCTCTACCAATTGGTTCAGGTTGCAGCCACTTAACAGTGAGGTTACCAATTTCTGGGCCAGGACCCAAGGTCTGGGAGCAGGATCATATGGTAGACTTGAACATCCAACAGTAAGCCTCCAGATAGAGGACAAAGTGGTCCAGGGTGGCAGCCTTAACTCAGTCATAAACCTATGCACCCTCTGCGGAGAAATACGCATATGCAACTTGGGCCTCCCTGTTAACAGCAGGGTTATCTGTAAGCCCCAGGAATCTTTGGCCCATTTTTGAGAGGCAGCAACTCTTTCAGAAGTTGTGAAGAAGGCCTCAACATCATGTGTGACCTGCAGTTTGGGAAGTACTGGAGCCTGGTCAATTTCTGACTGAAAGATCTGCTGCTGTTTCTGCAAAAGTGGGAGGCTTCCACCCTGCCACAATAACCCTTATCTTTATCTTTAAACTGCTACTTTATTTCCTTTATCTGTTTATTTTATATTGACCCAATGGAATGTTTTTCAAACTAGGAATTGCAAATTGTGGGTTTTTGGTAGGTACATTTATTAATCTTATCTTCATGTACATAAATGGTCAGGTCGAGAAAGTTCACTGAGACTCACAGAAGATGTTAATATCTGCTATCTGCTCTGTTCTCTCTACAGATAAATAGCATGTCATCAATATATTGGTACCAGTACACCAGGCTCACCCTCTGTTCATTGTCCTTCGATACCACCTCATCCTCCCAGGCTGTGATGAACAAGTTGGCATAAGAGAGGGAAACCTGGTGCCCATTGCTGTACCAACAAACTTTTATTTGAAGTTGAAATAGTTGTTTGTAAGAATTAGTTCAAACCATTCCATCATAAAGTCTATCAAGTCAAAGTCCATATGGGCATGGATCAAGGCAGATGCTGCTGTACCATCTTTATAGTCAATGATCATGTGTAATGACTGTACATCCACTGTTATTAACAATCACTGTACAATGCCACTTCCATTCATTTTTGGAGTTGAGGAAAGATCTTTTCAGAGTCATTAGGGATTGTGAACCAAAATCAGTATACGCCAATATATTGAATCTAACAGAGTTTGTACTAGCAACAATCGGTTGCCCAGGTGATAGTGCTAGCCTCATTGTAATTTGTGCAGTACATATAGTACAGGAAAAGCTAAGAAATCTATACTAATTTATTTGCAAGATCCTTTTTCAGTGTCCCTCTGTCCTTGTACTTGGCTGTATATATATATATATATATATATATATATCCACTAGTCGGGCCGCACTCACATCTTCAATAGGTTCACAAAGTACTGGGCTGTCTTCCCAAATCCACATTAGTAGATCAGAATATAGAACCAAAATAATAAAGGTAATACAGTGCTCAAATGTTTTCGGACTCCAATGCACCAAAACACCTACAACAAAGTAAACCCTGTCCCACTGGTCTTATAAATACCCGTATAGCACCTGTAACATAATGTAATTAATCAAATGCTTAATTGGCACCCATCCCAGCATAACCACGCCACCTCATAGGTCACAGACAAGCACCAAAGGCTTCATAGAAAAACACACAGTCTCACCTATTCAGGCTTAATGCGCATCAGATGTGTAAACACCCAGCATTAAGTATACTTAATAATCCAAATACACAAAGCTCAAAAAAAAATTTTTTGTTATAGAAAGGAATTATATATCTAAAGAGATATATATAAAAATAGACAAACATACAGGAAACCTATATCCATACCATAAAATATATGGAAAAGATGCACAATGAATCCTAATAAAGGATATCAGTTCTATATGTGTTGAAAGTGCACAAGTGCATCAAAACATGATGCACAAAAAACCTATTCAACACAAGAACACGTTTAAAGCATTGTATTTGTTCAAACCATATGGTGACAGAGTCCCAAGTTTAAAGATCCACGTGGCCTCAGGTTTCTTCAGCAGAAATGCCCAATCACCTCCACGATAGAGCTTCATACCCAATCAATAATCCTGCATTTAAGCATAGCAACTTGATGGCTTGCCTCAAAGAAATGTTTTGCAACGGGTTAATCTGATGTACCCATCCATAAAGCCTGATGAATAGAGCTATGGTGGTTGGCCATATGCTCACGAAACGTACAGGTAGTCATGCCTACACTTGACAGGCTGCATGGGCATGTCAATAGATAAATCACATAGTCCATGCGACAATGAAATGTATTTGCATTGGTTTACCACTCCGGGGGTGTGGGAAGGAACTTCCAGGAATGAGGAAACGACAGGTCACACAGCTATTGCATTTTATGCATTCCGGTTTTCTGGTATTCAACCAGGTGTTGTCATCCATAGGTGTCTGGCGTGTTGGGTGCATTAACAGCTGTTTGAGGTTCTTTCCTCTCCTAAACGCCATCATAGGGGGCTCTCTCAGGGTGTTTTTAAATATCAGATCCATCTTTATCAGTGGCCAATGTCTCCTAATAGATCAGGTAACCCTGTTGAATTGATCATCAAATTGTGTAATGTAAATCATATGGGTTTTAGGGACCTTCATCAACATACACTTCCATGCCCTAATGAGACACCCCTCGATAACTTTTCTCTTGTACCCCCTTTCCAAGAAACGATGTTCCATCTCTGAGATCTGTATCTCTGCCGTGTCAGGGTTAGAGTTGTTCCTCAATACCCTCATGAACTGGGAAATAGGAAGACTATTCTTGAGGGCAAGTGGATGATTACTGGTTGTGTGTAGAAACATGTTCCTGTCCGTCTCTTTTCTAAACAGGGTAGTGCCCAACCAACCTCTTTCCCTGAAAACAGTGACATCCAAAAAATCTATTGTATCTGAACTGATTTTGCCAGTAAACCTAACCATTGACTCAACCTGATTGAGATAATCAACCATCTCAAATAATTCCTCCTCAGTGCCACTCCATAATAAAAACACATTGTCAATAAATCTTTTATGATAGATGATTCTAGATGAAAATAAGCATCACTGTAGTCTCGTATTTGTGCATAAAGATGCCAGCATATGCTGGGGCCACATTGGACCCCATTGCCGTGCCGGCTAGCTGGGTGTAATATTGGCTCTGATACATAAAGTTATTATTCTCCAGAATCAACCTTAATAGATCAAGGATAAACTCTACTTTAGGACCTTGTATATCAGAACAAGTAAATAGCTTCCTAGTGTTGGATGATGGTGTATAAAGATGATACGTCCATCAAAAAATCTTCGGTGTCTCTTAAATAACTGGGTATAAATGGAATCAAGTTTTGTAGGAAGCTGTCTACAAACAAGGCCAACGGTTGCAATAAGGAGCCCCTGGCAGAGATGATGGGTCTGCAAGGAGGATCCACAAGTGTCTTATGCACCTTGGGCAAGGTGTATATCAACGGACACACCGGATAATCAACCTTAAGGTATTGTGATATTTGTTCAGTTATCCACCCGCAATTAACAGTGGAATCAATCACAAGATCAACCTTCCTCTTAATGGCTGGCATTGGGTTAACATCATTTAAATGGTAGGTATTGCTATCAGCGAGTTGTCTTTTTACTTCTTTGTCATAGTCAGAGAAATTTTGAACCACAATTGCCCCGCCCTTATCTGCGGGGAGGATCACAATCTGGTCATTGTCTCTAAGGGATCTTAGCACATTTCTCTGATCTACTGACAAATTTCCAAAGTTACAAGCAGGGTGAGCACTATTAAAATCACGTTCAGTCATCCTCAAAAAGGATCAGATACTAGCATTGCTGCTAGAGGGGTCAAAGAGGCCTGGTTTAGAGAACATGGTGGACTTAGTACAATCAATGCTGTTTCTAGTGGCAGTGTCCCTAAAGAATTCTTTAAGGCGCAATTTCCGGCCAAATTTATAATGATCTATGGCCAAATGGAAGTCATTATGTCTAGAGGAGGGGACAAAGGATAATCCTAAAGACAACAAATATGTTTCCGCCGTGGATAGAGTATAATCAGAAAAATTGAATATACTATTCACATTCTCCTCCTCTGACCTCTTCTCTTTGTGCCCCCCTCTCCTGGGGTGGGGCCTCCCCTCTCTATATGGCCTGTGTCAACGTGGTCCCCGTGTACCTGGCCTAAAAAAACGCTTGGGGGAAGGGGCACAAGAGCCTCAGAATCAGATGCTGATTGTAAAGAGGTGGAGTCAGTGACCAGAGATACCCTCTGTCTGCCAATTCTACCAGATCTAAAACGTCTATTGCCACCGGATTCACCTGTCAACCAGCGATACTCATGGTGGGTGGTATAATCATTGTTAACTGTCTGCAGCTTTTTCCTTTAAAAGGTGGTAAGCTCGTCCCTATAGAGGTCGATTTGAGATTAAAGTCTGTCACACCAATTATCGGTCTTGTCTGTTCTTAATGTAGACAAACTACTCTTTTCAAATTTGTTAATCTCCTCTCTTATTTTAACAAGTTCACTTCCCACCTCCTCTATTACTAGTAGAATAAGATCTAGGGAGCATTTATTGAGGACTCCGCACCATTTACTACAAAAAGCAGCATTAGTCCTAACAATGGTAGGTATTTTATTGATGGGAAACCCTCTCGGAATGTGTTTAGAATGGTGATATTGTGATAAAAATTGACCATGAAATCTAAGTTCAATCTCCCTCCACTTTAAGTGCAAAAGCTTATGATATAAATCAATTGGTTTCTCAGCTGGTAAACTATTGAACTCTACATGATCAAAATACACCTTTTATGCATCGTCGTCAGTCAACGATACCACTTTATTTTCGGCAGTATACAATAAACTCTCATTAAAACCTGTAACATTGGTCTGTGACATTTGTATCAAAAAGAACCTGACACTTGCAAAGAAAAAAAACTTTTTTTGTATAGATAATGGCAAACCCTTAGGGTTAAATACAATACTAACAACCCCACAGAAAACATATATGAAAGCTAAAACATGTGTAAAAAATACAAATAATGGGCTAGCACTGAAGAGGAATTATATGTGCACTTTCAACACAAAAAACAACACCAAACAAAAAAACAAAAAAACAGATTTTTTAGATTCAAATAGAAAGTCTTTTTCCTTTGCATATCGGATATGTAATAAAAATATTCGGATAATGTTTTTTTGGTAAAAATACTGAAAATGACTCAATCACTTGCTAGCGCAGGGCAAACTCGTGGTGTTCCAGAATAATAAAAGTTACATAAGTCAAAAAAGTTGTGATGGGTGTCAAGCCACAATGTAGTTCCTAGGCAGTAAACCCATAAATATCCAGTAGTAGGGCCGCACTCACATCTTCAATAGGTTCACAAAGTACTGGGGTGTCTTCCCAAATCCACATAGGTAGATTAGAATATAGAACCAAAATAGTGGGGTTTATTAAGTATATTTAATGCCAGGTGTTTAGTTATGTATATGGGTATGTATTTTATTTTAATTAGTTTGTATTAAGGTTCTCTTTATTCACCTAACACCCTGGTCTTAGTACCCTTTGATGTAAAAAAATTTGCTGATTGTTAGATATTTGTTTGATTATTTTGCTATATTGAGCTCATCCTAGCATACCACTACCCTGTGCATTTGCGCCCTATTGCACTTGTCACTTCCGTTTCGGTGGAACGCGTAAGCGCATCTTAATATACAAATATTTTGGACACATGTGTCCTATAACACCCACCACTTCCAGTTCGGTGGAACGTGGAAGTTAGTGTACATCTGGGGCAGAAGTGTGTTCGTTACTTGGAATGCATGCTGAGTGGCAGTGTGTAGCACACGCTGCTGGAATGTTTACACATGTGAAGCACATTAAGCCCAAATAGGTGAGACTGTGTGTTTTTCTATGATGCCTTTGGTGCTTGTCTGTGACCTATGAGGTGGCATTGTTATGCTGGAATGGGTGCCAATTAATCATTTGATTAATTACATTATGCTACAGGTGCTATATGGGTATTTATAAGAGCAGTGGGACAGGGTTTACTTTGTTGTAAGTGTTTTGGTGCATGCTGCACTGTGTTAGATGTATCTCCTGATGATTGGAGTCCTCATTGGAGTTCGAAAACGATTGAGCACTGTATTACCTTTGCCTATATGTGAGCAATAAATAGCAGCCTTTTTTATCTGCAAGAAGAATCTGGTGAGTGCCCATTATTTTGGTTCGATAGATAGATAGACAGACAGACAGACAGACAGACAGACAGATAGATAGATATATGTTATGTAAGCTAAAAAATTGTGTGCCTGAGATCATGCATGCACTTGCAGCTTGCTATTGTTATTTCTTATTACCCATTGCATGAGGGCACAAGGGATATCTAGTTTTTCTTGCATGAAGTTTCATTAGCCCCATTTTCTGATATAACTGTTTAACTGTTACAAGACCTATTTCAAGTAAGCTTTGAATTGGAGGGACTTCATTCCCTATCTAATTGATACAAATTTAGTCCATATTGTGCTTTTTTTTAGCCAGTGGAAGGATATATTTAAATAAATATTATTTCCATTACCTGGATAGCCATGTATTGTTTATACCTTTACTCCATTACCTTATTGAGAGTTTCTTTATGTTGAATCAGTGTCTATTATCTTTTCCTCGACTTTTTGTTCTTTCTGCATCACTCTGCTAATTGTGGTGTTAGCTATAAGTTCGGATAGAAGCTCCTTAGGTTGATGTTACTCATTGTTGTTTATATGGTTTTATTGTCCATTGTCATAGAGATTTCTATGCAAGCAAACCAGTAAGCAATGGATGAAGAAGAAGAAATCTGCTTGGTGGGAATAAGAGCGTTTTCAGTATTATACAAACGGTTTAGAATTGTCTTTTTGTATTATGAGACAGAAGTTTTAGACTAAGAGAAAAGCCAAGAACCAGGACCACTGGGCACTTTTTACTTACTGATACAAGATAAATAATATACATTTGCGATACACACCACAAAAGGCAGCTAAAATCCTGTGTGTTATTCACTGCTCACGAAAATCTGTAGACACAACAAAAATAGGGTTTCAAGCGCTCTTTTTAGTGACAGGCTGATTAAATGTTTGTCCCAAATAGTTTTTTGATGTTTCATGAAATCCCAGTCTTGACATCTCTGCAAGATCTCTAATAACCTGGTTTCTCCAATGGTATGGGTTTTATTTCGACACATCAAGGACGTTTTATGAAAGGCACAGTCTCAGGTGTATAGGGGTCTAAATGCTCCCCCTATTAAGCAGTACCTTCCCAGGATCAGATTCAGGATGGCAGCACCACAGGAAACAGCACCAACATGTTTTAACCACTGAATGGTCTTTTTCAAGGTGTGAAAAAGACCATTCAGTGGTTAAAATGCGTTGGTGCTGTTAAAATGCGTTGGTGCTGTTTCCTGTGGGAGGAAAGAGACTGTAAACTCTTAATTAATAATATAAAATCAATGTTCCAAGAGGCTGCTCCAAAAGAGACAACTAAGGTAATGAGAGAAAGTCTTGTATCAAATCTGCTCCAATGTAAGAAATTGTAGCAATTCAGCCATCAGCCAGTATTTGACATCCTGCTAATGTAAACAGCAATTCTAGAAAGCAGGTCTGTGTAGCAACCTGTTAATGTTAACAGCAATTTGTAGAAAGCAGGTATGTTTGGCTGCGCTGTAAATAAGTACTGGCCAATGCCGACTTACTTGGAAAGGAATCAGAGTCTGGGATGGAGCTTTAAAATAGTGAGTAAATTAAAGCTCATGTAGTTAAGGCCGCTTTGTAGGCACAATGCAGAGATTCATGGTACAGTCGGCAGCAAGGCTGTGTGTGGAAGCCGCGAGCTGCGTATATTCGTCTGACTGCTGGAGCTCCGGAACTCTAAGAGGCATATTCAATTAGACACGAAAAGTCCCGTACTTTTCGCATGCCAGACTTTTTGCCAACATCGCCGGTTTTCCATGCGAAAAAGTATGGCACACACCCCTGCTTTTCACCGTATTCAATTCCAAAGACGTGAAAACGGGACCCGGCAAAAGCAAACAGGCGTGTGGTACGTCTAATATATTGCATACCACATTTGCATTGCATAAGGTAAATTATATAAATAATTGCAGTTATTGTAGGTTTTGATAGTGAACATCTCTCTTGTGTAGGAAGAAACAAAAGTAGAAGACTTGTTTTCAATAAAGTTAAGAATTATGCAGCGTGTAGCACTGCACTTGAAGTTACCTAGAGCTGGAGTCAACCAGCTTTCTTATTTTGACTTATCTGACCCTAATTTTTAAAAAACAAAGGTGCAAGATAGTAGGCTAAATTTTTGACTTTTTGAAAAATATATTTTATACCTGTTCCTAGATCTTAACGCAGGATATGGTATGTATATAATATTTTTGGATTATTCTTTTAATAGTATTTTATAATGTATTAAATCTTGTGATAAATTTTAATGAGTTCTAAAATTCTGTCTTCTGACTAGCCCTTCTACTATTTATATTTTGATATGTAAAATTGTGGTTCTACCAAGAGTAGAGATCCTGTTATAAGCTTCGTTCAAATGTGATGAAGGATATTCTTTTTCCCTAAAGGCTTAAATGAGAAGTGTCAATTGTTCATCAAAATCAGATTTCCTGCTGCAATTCCTTTATAAACATCTGATCTGTCCTGAGGGGATATTTTGTAACCAACTCCTATTATGATTGCTCTTAAAATGGATGAAGTTATTAGCAACAACTTCTTTGTTAAAAGTGCATGTAACAAACTCATTATCTATAATAGAGAGGGCGATGTCTAGAAAATTAATAGATAAAGTGCTGATGGTGCTGGTGAATGTGAGGTGAAAGGGATTTTGATAACAAAATGAGACAAATGATAATGCTGAACCAAGTAAAAAAAGATAATCTATGTACTGGCTATAGAGGACCAGGTTAGCAGCTAACTTGCCTCTCCAGATGAGCCTCTCCACGAGAATACCCATGTAGAGATTGGCAAAGCTAGGTGTGAACCTGGTCCCCATGGCCATCCCCCGTGTCTGTAGAGGACTGGGTTAGCAGCTAACTTGCCACTCCAGATGAGCCTCTCCACAAAAATACCCATGCAGAGATTGGCAAAGCTCGGTGCAAACCTGGTCCTCATGGCCATCCCCTGTGTCTGTATATAATAACAGTGATTGAACAAAAAATAATTGTGGTATAGTATGAAACAAATTAGAATCTATAATAAGGTCATTGAGACCCTGTTGAGAGTTCCCATCTTTACCAAAAAAAATCTGACTGTCTCTATACCCAAATCATGTGGGATATGTGTGTAGAGTGCCAGTATATCAAGAGTCATAAATAAATAATCAGGTTGCCATTGTATAGATAAGATTCAAAAATTGTGTGGTATCATGAATATGTGAACATAAAGATGTGGAATAAGGTTATAAAATGAATTAAAAAAAAATTATAAATTGAAAGTAAGTGACCCCACACTAGAAATGATAGGATGCCCGGGAGGGTTAGTGAGGAACTTGTGAATCTTAGGAAGGTGAAAATATGTTGGAGTGATAGGGTGTGCCAGTAAAAGAAAAAAATAATTATATATATATATATATATATATATATAAATATATAGTGAAGTTGTGTTTAGGGACAGCGCACAAATGTAGTGGTTCCCTCAATGGGATGTGTACAGAGGTAATATAAGTGTAGTGAAAATATAGGGTATGTGATACAAATCATTGATCCTTCATTAAAGGCGGCAACAGTCTTCTTAGTGTTCCATTATGGCCAGTGGATTAGGTGATTTCTGAAAAAGGGGGTTAAAAAAGACATGCGCCTGATAGTGTAGTATATTCGGTATAGTGATAGTTGGTGCTCAAAATAAATGTGCGTACCAAAGGAAAGAACTTTAAAGCTTATCTGGGTTCCAATAATATGGTTCAGATGTGGATGGGTAAATGGGATGTCATCTACTGGAACACCTTTGAAAAGGGCATTACGGAGAGGTGGGACTATAATATTTTTTTCCAACTCCTTTGGCGGTACTGTACAGTTTTATCCACGACTGAATTTATTGTAGATTTGTTAAATAATTAAAATGCCCATGCAGGACAACTCAACTTCTTACACCGCAAATGCACTAAATTTTGATGTAGCCTGTCTTTAACCAATGCTGTATTTCACTTTATAAGTTGGTGACAATATCTATTTATATTAGGGTCTCCAACTATTTAAATACATATAATGAAATGGTGTGCAACAAACTGGTTACTCAATCCAAACTATGGGCTTGATTCAGTATGGTTCGCAACTGCGATAACAATAGCGATTACGCACGCAGTCTCACTGCGAAGATATGCTGATCCTCTGTGATCGCTATGCCATCGCAACACAACATAAGGACGCCAACCTTACCTTACACATATCCATAATACTTAGCAAAACTGCAAAACCATCGGTAACTTCGAGTACCATCGCAGCCTCACGCACAATTGTACAAGCTCTGAACTTACTCAGGAATTTCTAACCTCATCGCACGCAGTGAGTACACAAGCTGCATATGGCATCGCAGTGGATAATTTATGCACGCCCATGCAACCGCGTTCAAGTGCACTGGCACATCTGCGTTAGCGGCAACCACACCCATCGCCACCCTCAAACAGTATTTCCTGTCAATCACTCTGCAATGGACCTGCAATCGCAGTGGAATGTTCGAGCACGTGCACTGCATACCCATGCGCAAAACGCAACAATTACCCATTGCACGCATAATAGCAGTTGCGATCCTTGCTGACTGAGGCCCTATATGAATATGTGGCATTAACAATTCTCAGTACATTTGTGGAGCTTGGAATAAATTTCATAATAAATTAATATAACTGTTTATCCAGCAACAGGTACGCTATTGCCATGGAACAAGAAATCCACATGGATAGGCAGAAACACACTAGCAAAGTTGTTAATATGTGTGTTGCCATTTGTGTGATTATTGTTTCACTGTCTTTTCATCATGTGTTGTTTTGTGACATAACCCATGATTGCTTTTTAAATCTCCTTTCTAATTATTGTATAGTTTGCTGTTTTTAATGAATTATAGAGTAATGAAATTAAAAATAAAAGTTAAGTTTTAATGTAAACTTTTACCAAGTCCATCTCCAACTGATCACTTTTCTTGCCTCATTTCAACAACTGCACAGTGCTGAGATTCTCGCTGTGTAGGGAGAATATAATTTTCCCAGCATCTGCTATTCTGTTCAGCAGCAAATAGTCTCTAAAAATAAAGTTTTAAAGCCAGCAACTACATTAAAGATTGATATAGCTCTATCTAAACCTTATAACAAAATGTTCCTCATGATCTTATCTTGATAACGAGACATAATAACATTCTAAAAAATGTGACATTTAATATGAGATTCTAGTTTTACGAATATAATGGGAATAACGTTCCGTCTAGACTACATCAAATTTGATCTCATGTTCACAGGTTCCGTTTTACCAAATCTCAAAAATGTATGTGGTTTACCAAACTTCTTCTGGACTAATTACTTAATGAACAGCAGATTCAAGTGAAAGCATGCCCTAGTGTTTTCCTGAATGGTGCAAATAAACAGCTCGTGAGTGTCCTCCTCTGACATCTAGTGGTATCATGAAAGAATGAAATATCAAAAACCAGGTAATATTGAACCTATAGCCTGCAATTGTTATACACTCTTAAAATGCTGTTAGCATTCTTCAGTTAAATATAGTTTAGATCAGATAAGAAGCCAGAATAATACATATTTAGAGAAAACTGATATGTACACAACGGATATCTCATACAGTTCGTGATGAATGCAACCTAAAAAAATTATATATTGAGTATTTTTTTGGAAATTTCTATATAAATAATGTGCTGTTAAATGCATGTAATTTATTTATTTCGTATACAAATTTCCCTTAATTAAATTAATTAAATTAGCTTTACAATGTTGATTGGTATATTGCAGGACTGTGTGAGGTTCTGGTTTTGTTGTGGACCTGGGGTGGTAATAGGAGCAGACACTGAAGCAGGTTTAAAAGTAAATGTGGAGTTTTTAATGAGTGGCTTAACAGACATGAATGTTGTAAAACAGAAAGTCCTGGTATGGCACTAAAGTGCACTTGGTTAATAGAAAATGTCCAGGTAGTGGCAGACAAGGGGAACTATCCAGCAGAGTGTCAGTGGAGGCAAGGTGCAGGGTGAACAGCAGGACTCAGGTACTCAGGCAAGGGGAAGGTAATGGAAGGATTGCCAGGTAGCCCAGATGGTGGTGTAACCATGAGAGTTCAGTAAATTCGTTACAAAGTCCATAGAGAGATGCGTCCATGGACGTGATGGAATAGGCAGGGGCAACAATTCGCCAGCTGGTGCTTGATGCGAAGAGTTATGCTGAGCACAGGAGGTACATGAGGAAATAAACTCCAGCACATCAGCCTTCATGGATGGCCACCAGTAACTTCTTTTTAAAAGTTCTAGAGTATTCCGAGTACCTGAGTGACCAGCAAAGCAAGAGGAAAATTCAGGTGAGGAGCTGCTTCCTTAACTCTGGGGCCAGTAGGGGGTTGTATTTGTACGGCGGCAAACACTCTTGACTCCAGCACAGGGGCACTACGTAGGGTCTCCAAATTGTCATTACAGAGGAGAGATCTAGACAGAACATCCGCTCTTTGATTAAGAGCTCCAGATCGGAAGGTCAGGGTGAACTGGAAATGAGCAAAGAAGATGGCCCATCGGGCCAGACGAGGACTCACACACTGGATATTTTGGAGAAAGAGGAGATTCCAATGGTCAGTGAAGACAGTGAAAGGAAATTTGGCCCCTTCCAATAAGTATCTCCACTCCTTCAGCGCCAACTTCACTGCCAAAAGTTTTTGTTCACCTATGGCATAGTTCCTTTCGGCAGGAGAGAACTTTTTGGAGAAAAACCCACAGGGATGAACTTGGTTGTCTTCATAACGCTGAAATAAAACTGCTCCCACTGCTTCTGATGAGGCATCCACCTCTAATAAGAAAGGTCTATCCAGGTCTGGTTGTCTTAGGACAGGAGCTGTGATAAAGGCTTGTTTCAGAAGCTGGAAGGCAGTCTTTGCTTCGGGTGACCATAGGGCAGGATTGGCGCCTTTACGGGTCAGGGACATAATGTGAGCCATTAGTGACGAGAATCCTTTGATAAAACATCTATAATAGTTGGCAAATCCGAGTAGTCTCTGGATGGCTTTCAAGGTTTGAGGTCGGGACCAATCCAGGATCGCCTGTACTTTCTTGGCATCCATTTCTAGGATGGAGTCAGAGATGATATAACCGAGAAATGGCACACTGGGTACACTAAAGACACATTTCTCCAGCTTACAGTAGAGGTGGTTTTCCCTCAGACGAGACAGCACCTCCTTCACATGTTTATGATCTTCCTCTGGGGCAGACAAGAAAATCAATATATATCATCCAGGTAGAAAACAACAGACACGTACAATAAGTCCTGGAAAATTTCATTGACAAAGCCCTGAAAAACAGCAGGGGCATTGCACAAGCCGAAAGGCATCACAAGGTATTCAAAATGTCCATCTCTAGTATTAAAAGATTAAAAGCGGTCTTCCACTCGTCACCTGAGCGAATACGAATGAGATTGTAGGCCCCTCTAAGATCTACCTTGGAGAATATGATGGACCCCTTGACTCTGTCAAATAACTCTGTGATTAGTGGAAGCAGATATCGATTCTTGACCATTATATCATTCAAGCCTCAGTAGTCTATACAAGGTCTTAAGCCACCATCCTTTTTGGCAACAAAGAAGAAACCAGCTCCAGCAGGAGAGGTGGAGGGGTGAATAAATCCTTTCTACAAAGTCTCCTGAATGTATTCAGACATAGCTTTGGTCTCCGGTAAGGATAGAGGAGGTGCGACCACGAGGCAGCATCTTGTCTGGCAATAGATCAATTGGACAATCCCACTCTCTATGAGGAGGTAATACATTTGCTTGTTGTTCAGAGAAGACATCAGTAAACATTTGATACTCCTTAGGAATTGATGGAGATATTACTGAAGCTGTTTTCCTTACAGGTCATATCTTGGGAAGACAGGATTTCTGACAGCCAGCTCCCCATGAAAGAATTTGCATAGAACACCAGTCTATCCTAGGATTGTGCAGGCATAACCAGGGTAGTCCTAAAATGACATCTTGAGATGCCTCATGTATCACTAAGAACTTTAAAGACTCAGAATGGAGTGCTCCGATATGGACTAGTACTGGTTGAGTCTCTTTGGTGATGACTCCATTAGCCAGAGGCCGACCATCTTCGGCAGTCAAGGAAATCGCATGATGGAGGGCTGAACAAAAAATCTGTAGATTTCCGGCTGCTCCAGAATCTAGTAGAGCAGTAACAAAGGCAGGTTTAGGCTTGATATCTATAGCTAAAGTTATGATGAAATCTTTATTATTTGAGGACGGACTCATTAACCCTAACTTGATGTCCCCAGTGTCAGGTAGGAATGGGCGTTTCCCGACTTGCGGGAACAGGAGGCCACCAGGTGACCCGAATCTCCACAGTATAGGCAGAGGTTTTTTAATATCCTTCTCTGACGTTCCTCTTTGGAGAGATGGGTATGGTTCACCTGCATAGGCTCTTCGTCCGTAGGAGGAGGGGCTGGATGGGTAGGCAAGGTAAGGGTAGATGACCTTTGCCTTTCAGACCGATGCTTTTCAGTCTGACGTTCTCTGAAGCATAGGTCGATCTTGTTACAGATTGAAATCATGTCATTTAGGTTAGTAGGGAGCTCACGGGTGACCAGATCATCTTTTAGTCAGTCTGAAAGTCCATTCCAAAAGGCTGAGGTGAGGGCTTCCTCGTTCCACTTGAGCTCTGATTCCAAAATTTGAAACTGTATGGCATATTGGCTGATGGGACGGATTCCTTGTCTCAGAGTCATGATACCGGACGATGTTGATACAGTACGTCCAGGTTCATCAAAAATCCTCCTGGATAATAATAATAATCATTTTATTTATATAGCGCTTTTCTCCTAAAGGACTCAAAGTGCTTTACATTTGCCTTTACAGTACAAAACACAAAATAAGCTTAAACGAGGGACATTAGTGAAATGCTTGGGTGAAGAGGTAAGTCTTGAGTCTATTTTTGAAGGATTCTAGAGTGGAAGCCTCTCGAACTGTGCAGAGAAGTGCGTTCCATAAGGTTGGAGCCCCAAAACTGAAAGCTCGACCCCCAGATGAATTCCGGGAGATTCTAGGTACTGTTAATAGCTCTTCGTCAACGGATCGCAGTACTCGTGTGCGACGGTACGGAATCAGAAGCTGCTTTAGGTACCTTGGGCCATGGTCATGTAGTGCTTTGTAAGTTAGTAATCCAATCTTGATAACAATTCGCCATCTGACAGGCAGCCAGTGAAGGGAATAGAGAGTGGGCGTTATGTGGCTGGAACAGGACTGGTTGGCTAATAGCCTGGCAGCTGCGTTTTGTACCATCTGCAAGCGGTGCAATTCTTTTGCTGGGAGTCCAAGGTAGAGGGCATTGCAGTAGTCTAGGCATGATGATATAAATGCATGTATGACTTTAGGCAGATCTTCTGAGGGAATTAAGTGCTTGATTCTGGCTATGTTCCTCAGATGAAAGAATGAGAATTTGATTGTGGTTGATACCTGATGTTTAAGTGTCAAGCCACTATACAGGACAACACCAAGATTCTGCACATGTTCAGTGTTTTGTAATTCTGATCCCCCAAGCATAAGTCCTGTTGGTTGGCTATGCTGTAGCCCTGACTTGTGACCTATCATAAGGACCTCTGTTTTATCAGGGTTCAGTTGCAGCCAACTGGCACTCATCCACTCCTGAAGGTCAGCTAGGTAGCCAGTTAGGGTTGTTATGGGGTCCTTTGTACCTGGAGCAAAGGATAGGTACAGTTGTGTATCATCTGCATAGCAGTGGTACACCAGGCCATGACGTCTGATTATTTCACCCAATGGTAGCATGTATACTGCCATAAGCATGGGAGATAGTATAGAACCCTGTGGGACACCGCATGGAAGTGGCTCTGATGATAAAGAGTTTACTCCAGAAGAAACTCTCTGTGACCTGCTAGTCAGAAATTATTTGAACCAGCTAAGGACTGTGCCATCCAGTCCACAGAAATTTTTCAGGCGCTCAATTAGAATCCCGTGGTCTACAGTATCAAATGCTGCTGAAAGACCCAGAAGGATTAAGATTGAACAATCACATCTGTATCTTGCCATCAGAAGATCATTAAGTACACATACCAGAGCTGTTTCAGTGCTATTTCTTCTCCTGAATCCTGACTGGAATGGATCATAAATATCATGGGTAGACAGGCGGATTTTCAGTTGCATTGCCACTACTTTCTCAATGACCTTTCCTAGAAAAGGAAGGTTTGATACTGGTCTATAGTTGGTCATGCAGTCAGGGTCTAAATTAGGTTTTTTAAGAAGTGATCTAACAATTGCTAAGAGAAACTTAGTTGAGGCAGGGTCCAGATCACAGGTGGTGGGTCGCAACATTCTGATAATTTTGGCAATGTCTTTTACATCCATTATGTCAAAGCTGTTCCAGGGAGACAGGTGGCTTACCTTTGCAGGCTTGGTAGTTTTGCAATCCTTTGATGGCACTGTGGGCATTCCAGCCCGGATGGAGGATACTTTATCTGCAAAGAATTTTGCAAACTCATTGCATCTGGACTGGGAGAGGGTCTCATCAAGCTGCAGGCATGCTGGTTTGCAAAGCATCTCCACTGTACGGAAAAGCTGAGCCGGCCAATTGTTTGCTGTCTTGATCTCCTTTGAAAGGAACTCTGTTTTCTTACGGGTGATTGTTGATTGATATTCTCTAATATGTTTGATTAGTGTTAACTTATCCTTTACCAGGTTAGTCTTCCTCCATCATCTTTCAAGTCTATGCCCCTTTTTTCTTGAGTTCACTAACACTATTGTCAAACCAAGGTTCTTGACGATGTGGTTTGCGGGGTCGTATATGCACAGGGACAATAATATCCATTGCAGCTGTCACATCTCTGTTATAGTAGTGGACTAGAGAACAAGGATCTTCACAGGCCCCCATTACCGCAGAAAGATCCAGGTTTGCTGCAAGAGCCTGGGGGGTCATGCCCCTTCTTGGATGATACCTTGTCAACTCCATGGGTAAAGTTCTATTTTGAGGGGTTGCAACTGAGAAGCAAATTGAGTGGTGGTCTGACCACGTGAGTGGGTGTATATTTAGGTCAGAGACTTCTAATCCAATCTGGAAGACAAGATCAATAGTGTGACCACTTATATGAGTAGCTGAAGGAATGACTTGTGTGAGGCCCAGAGCATTCATTGTGCACAGGAGATCTTTGCCAAGGTGAGAGAGCTCATCATCAACCCATGCATTGAAATCCCCAAGGATCAGCCATCTTTGATGCTCCAGAACTAGTCCAGCAACAATTTCTTGTAGAAATATCTTGCCATCTCCAGGGGGGCAGTAATTGAGAAGTACTCTGAATCCTAAGTGTGTAGAACTCCGAGCAGCAATGCACTCAAATGAGTGAGTAATTTCCATTGGGTGGACCCTAAGTTTAAGTTCTTTTTTAAAGCAGATTGCCACTCCCCCCTCCTCTGCGGTTAAGTCTTGGGTTGTGAATGACATAGTAATTTGTTGGACCTGCAGCTTCCAAAATAGGAGCTGCATTTTCGTCTAGCCAAGTCTCTGTAATACAGGCAAGATCTGAAGATTCAATAAGGTCAGCAATTGTAGCAGTCTTGTTTCTTATAGATCTGGCATTACAAAGGATGGACCTGATTGGGCATATCAGAGGGCCTGTAGATTTCTTTATATTGAGTGTGGGGGCTCTGGGGATGTCAGTCACAGAGTGAGAGTTTACAGGTCTGTTCTTCCAAGCACAGGGCCGTTTCATAGGTACCACTTCTATTTGTCTCCTATATGAAACTGGTGAGCCTGAAGGCAAGGAACTTACGTGGTTACAGCTGATAAGAGACTTTCATCCTCGCTTCCCAAGACTGCCCCGTTTAGTTTTTTTTTAAATGCCAAGGGATTTAAGAATGGAAGCATGAGCTGGATCAAAAGGAACTGCTGCTCGTGGTGGGCGGAGTAAAAGCATAAAGCTGGAGGTGTAAAAATACATTGGGTCATCAATGAGAGAGCATGAATTGCATTAGATGAGAGAAGATCAAGCAGTTTTTACTTTTCTGTTTTCTCAACTCTGTGTGTGATCCAGAAGTTATAACGGGATTCAAGAGCAGTCTAATTTAATTTGGCTATTTCTATGTCCAGTTGCATCTCTCTTGTACAAAAGGTATTTAGTCACACTTAAAAATGAATCCAGGGCAAAGCAGGCTTGTGGAAAGGTGTTAGAAGCCATTCCTATTGTATAGGTGTGAAAATCCCAGTGTGAGAATCCTTTTGAAGTGGATATTCTGTGCAAGGGTAAAGATAACTTGTCTTCAGGAAAAAAAATGGTATCCTGTGTTTAATAATGACCAGACCTCCATATTTCAGAGACTGGGGATACTGTATTTTAAATTATTAATGCAAGAAATCAGTTATTTGCTGAGAAGAGAACAGAGGTGAATGATGTCTTAGGGGGGAGCTGGAGCCAAAGATAATTTGTATTCCACAGTACCTTGCTCTGGGGTGTCCACTGCAGATGTAATGCCAGTCTGAGTTCTAGTGGAGAAGGTAGATGTTTCAATCCAATCCAATTGAATCTCAGTGCAGGAATGCAATCCGTTGATTTTGGAGATATGTCCATGTAGTGCAGTACAAGTTAAAGGTAAGTCCTTGGATATTTCTCGTGCTTCTGATGTCACTTTTGTAGAATTTAAGCTGTTTTATGGAGATGTTCAGGAGCATGTAAAAGGTGAGGCAGCCATCTTGGGCGCCTGATGACACAAAGCCTGCATAGTTATCCAGCAAAGGATCTGAACGCTCTCAGAGTGGGGAAGCCTAATCCAAGGCCAAGCCGGACAACAGGGAGACGATGTAAGCCACTTTGGTTCTTGCAGTGGGAAAATTATCAGGCTGTAGGGTGAAATGTATATCGCACTGATTCAGGAATCCGCGACAGAGTTTAGGGTTGCTGTCGAACTTGCTTGGCATAGGGAGATATAAGCGGGGAGATGCTCTGCTTCCTGTATTCCTGGACATGGAAGCGGGTGTAGTTGCTGGTACCCCAGAGGTGGATCAGGAGGTTTGTAGATTATCCTGTCATTTAGATATTTCTTGCAGAAACTGAGCCATATGGTGCTGCATGGTTTCCAGGTTTTCCAGACAGCCAGCAGTGCACCAAAATAAATCTATTCCAGACTCCTGTTCCGTGGCCGGATCCATGGGGCCAGTGCAAACTGTGAGGTTCTGGTTTTATTGTGGACCCGGGGTGGTAATAGGAGCAGACACTGAAGCAGGTTTAAAAGTAAATGTGGAGTTTTTAATGAGTGACTTAACAGACATGAATGTTGTGAAACAGAAAGTCCAGGTATAGCACTAAAGTGCACTTGGGAGCAGTAGTGAGGCAAATAGGAGAAATTCCAGTTAGTGATAGGCAATGGAAAATGTCCAGGTAGTGACTGGTTAATAGAAAATGTCCAGGTAGTGGCAGACAAGGGGAACTGTCCAGGTGGTGACTGATTAATGAAGAATGCAGACTGAGGAAGAAATATCCAGCAGAGTGTCAGTGGAGGCAAGGTGCATGGTGAACAGCAGCACTCAGGTACTCAGGCAAGGGGAAGGTAATGAAGGATGCCAGGTAGTCCAGCGGGGTTGGAGCAGACAAGCAGGCAGGCAGGTAGCATTTCACAGGTAACAGGTGGTGAACACAGAGAACTCTCTCAGCTATGTTGAGAAACACGTTGCACTGGCAATGAAGTGAGGCTCTGAACCTCCCTAAATACCAAGTGCTGTGCCGTGACTGGCCAGAGAAAGCATGTGACAAACCAGGATTGGGCGAGCAAATCACATGGCCGGAGGCAAGATGGCCGCGCTCATGCCAAATGGAGTGGAAGCACTGCCAGGCCTCACCAGCCCAACATAACAGCATGCCCGCGCAGAGCCATGCACAGCCAATGCCCCTCGCCACACACCAGCACCACCGCCAGACGCCCCCCTCCACAGTGACCTCACAGGTAATACACGTCGACCACCATGCTGAGAAACCCTGGTCGTGACATGCTGGTTGTCATTTCAATATATTAAAGTATTATTAATGTATAACAGATATAAGAGCTAAAGCTAAGTAAGGCAATGTTAAAAAAACACATTATATAAGAAATTATGGATCATGTAATTTCATAATTAAAATGTAACTGACCCCATTTTAATTGACACAGATTATTTCCAATTTCATAACTACACACAAATTTTAATACAGATTATGTTATTTAGACATTTGTTATGCTAAAACTTAGTTATAGTTACTTGGGGTATGCTATCTCCACCCTATTTACTGGAGTCCCAAAGCCTTCAATCATCCTGTCCTACTCTGTACTGTTATTGGTGGTCTGCTTTAACATGCAGCAGTGCTGGCAGTGACCTTCTCTAGTTACATTCCCAGTGCATGAGAATGGGAATCTCACAAGGAAATGGGCATCAAAAACACCGTTGACCATAGTAGGTTACTACATAGCAGCAGAAGGTCTGTAAACTAAATTTCCAAATTTGATCTTAACATGAATTCTACCTTATATTCAATATTCCATTTTTGAAAGAGTTCTCTTTTAAATGAAAAATATACTCCAAAACAAATCTACTGTAGGTGAATCAGAAGTCTACAGAGAAATTAAACATTCATAGCTAAAGATACCACTTAGCATTGGTGGGAATCAAATAGATTTCTTCTACAGTTTAAACTGCTATATACTCATTTCTAGATACACATAAATAAAAAATTACTTTTAAATAGAGATGAGCAGTTCAGTTTTGGCTGGGATCTTCCCACCAAGTTCAAATCTCATAAGGAGGCAAAACATCATCTTTCATGGACATCTCGGCATAGATGTCCATGAATCATGAAAGATAAGTTTTGCCTCATTCTGAATTTCAAACTTCATGGGAAAATCTGAAACAAGAAGTTGTTAGCAAGATTCATAGGAAGACGTTTGTCATATGTTGTAATAGTGATCATATTAGACCACAGAAAGTATTACTGGATCTTGTTTTTAATTAGAGGTTGAGTCTTCGAAATCCAGATATTACGAAATACAACATTTTCTGATAGTGACTGAAATAGTAACACTTTTGCTTTTTGATGGTTAAATGTAAACAAACTTTGTTTAATGCACACAATTATTAAAAATATTGTATAACATCATCTTCAGGCTGTGTGTATAAGGTGTATATGAAAGATAGATGAATTTCACAAATATACACAAACTTTGGCCCTGATTCAGAGCCGGACGCTCTGAAAAGAGCGCTCGCTCTGAATCAGGGCCCACCTCCATTAAAATGGAGCGTCCTCCTGGACACTCGTATAGCTGTGGGTCACCACCCACAGCATATACGAGCGTCCAACAAGATGGTCGCGATGGTCTTGACCATCGCGACCATTGGACTTGCGAGTGAAACCCTGTGGTCGGGTTTCTCAACCGCAAGGCCAGGAGTGATTTTGGCTCTATCAGAGCCAAAATCACTCCCACTGACATCACTAGTGATGTCAGTGGGGCCGGCTTCAGACGGTAGGCGTTTCCATAGGAACGCCTTCGTCTGGCAGGCACGTCCCCGGCACGCCCACCAAAGGGGGCGTGCTGTCAATCAACATTGACAGCACGCCCCCTTTGGTGCGAGACCCGGAGCGATGGAAAGTCCTTCGCTCGCCGGGTCTCGCGCATGCACACGACGGAGCTCCCTCCGTCGTTCGCATGCGCAGTGGGGACCATCGACCCACTTGCGAGCGTACTGCCGCTCGCGAGTGGGTCTGAATGACCCCCTTTGTTTGATGCAGGTGTATATGTAACATAATGTATTCAGTGTTTAGATTTGGGTCCCATTACCAATATATCATTATAGTATGCATATATTCCAAAATACGGAACAATATAATATCCAAAATACTTCTGATCCCAGGTATTTTGGATATGGGAGACTCAATCTGTATATCTATATACTCTTAAAAGGATAATCTATAATGGTCCGGACATTGTAGAGAGGAAAATATATTCCTTTAATAATGATTCAACCAGGGGCGTAACTCCCAGACACAATGGAGGCACCTGCCTCCGGGCACTAAGTCCTGAAGGGGCTCCTCCATCTATAGCATGCAGCACTTATGTGGTTCACAGAGAAAAATGAGTGTGACCACTGCAGTGGGACCACTGCTGCAGTCACCCACTGCTGCTGCAGCATTGAAAGGCTCTGTCCCCGGAGCCCCACTAACACCTGCAATAGGGGTAGGAAGGCTCCCGCCTGATAACCCCAGCCTGTGCTGCAGCAAGAAACGGTTCACACGCCACTGTTGCGGACAGTGAACTGGGACCCGAGACACTTCTCTGATCTCAGGGATCATCGGTACAGGAAGCCACCTGCCGGTGGCCACTGATGCTGCATCACAAGAAACGGTGGCTCACCAGCAGGGCCGTAGCTAGGGTATTGTGGCCTGTGCCATCGCACAGGGCACCACAGGTCAGGGGGCACTGTTTGGGCCTGTCAAATTTCTGTTTATTATTATTCTTGCTTGTAGCTTCCTCTTATTTCATCCCCAGCATCTCCTGGCCTCTCCTATCTCTTCCCTGGCCCTTCCCCATGAAGCCATGGCCCTTTTTTGGGTGCATTATGTCCCTTTGAAAAATGAGGGGGGCGCCAATGCTCTTTCTGGCACAGGGCACCAAAAAGTCTAGCTACGGCTCTGCTCACCAGCATATATTGCTGCAGAGTTGACTGAAACTCAGTGATTCTGTCTGACTCTGACTCACCAGCCATTGTCACACAGAGTACCTGGAGCCCTGGAACAAAATGTACATATCAGGCATAATTGTATATGAGTGTCTGTGCGTGATTCGGCGCTGCCAAGGCTAACCTTGTAAAAGCTACAGCGAAACACATATCAGTGTCCTGCTGTGTGTCAGATGTCACATGTACAAATTGTGACTACTGCATATATGTTTGTACCTATGCACTAACTTTAGGAGAACTATCCCTGGGTCTTGAATTTGCAGCACCCGGGGCGTAGCAGCGCTGAACAGACACTCATATACAATTATGCCTGTTATGTAAATTATCATACACTTCTAATCCCCATAGACTCAAATTCATATATTCTATTGAATATGAATATATATATTTATATACAAACACACACCATATTTGTTTTCCCTTTGTTTTATTTTTTTTGGGGTGGCACCAAACTCTAACTTGCCTTCGGGCGGCTGGGATGAATTTACGCCCCTGGATCAAATGCTAGCTGTAGATATTAACTTTTTTTAATAAATGTATGGTCATTGAGGGAATTTCATCTGAATGCCTTCTTGTTATGTTTTGTTATCCTGTGTCATTTACCACCAACATAAGACGAGTCTATGAATATAAAAGTTTATTGAATGTAGAGCACATGGAAGCTTTTTCATTAGCATGTAAATCACTGAAGAAGCCTAAGAGAGATTCACCATGCTATCCTGTGAGCAATTACCTGGACAGTATGGGTAAAAAATGCCCTTTCATCTACTATATGTCTGCTTTAGATGAATTGAGGATGCTTACCTGGCACCCTATGGGCAACATCTCCACTTCTACAAAATCTCACTTTAGTAAATATACCCCTAGGTCTTGGGAAACAATATGTGTAAAATCGCATAAGATGTTTAGGATACTGGCCCCATCATGGCTCAAGGGCCCCTATGCATTGTGCAGTGATGAGATAGAGATGAGATATTGCCACATGCAGCAATTAGCCATCTTCCAGGATTGTTGATAAATCTTTGGAATTATTATTTAGTGGCATTACAGTAAGTTGCTTTTCAGCAATTTATTATACTTATTACTGGGAAATGAGGCTAGGTGCTGAAATGCCTGTGCCATGTCAGAGTTTGCATCAGAGTTAAGGTGAGAAGTATTTTTATTATGTTGACCCACAAAAGAAATAATCTGTCCTGTGAGGACTGCTTTAGCAGACTACCAAAAGAGGAGAGGGTCATTAATATGATCCTGATATTTTATAACATATTTATTCCAGGACTGTAACATGTCATACAAATTTTCAGCAGCAAGAAACAAAAGATGATCTGCAAAAACTCTATTATAAAGTTGTCCTTCCCACTCTTGTATTACCTTGTTGTCTATAACTATTGTATTTTGGGGGGAGGTGCACCAGGAATAATTCAATCACAACAAAAAAGCAAAGAAGCAAAGTATCCTTTAATGGGGCACTCATGGACTAATCATAATATGACCCATAGTTTAAATGACCCATCAAAACTTAACGTTTAATAAACCTTCTAAAATTGGCTGTGTGAAATATTGAGTGTGATTAATTATAAAATAAAAATTACTTTATTATGTGCAAGTGAATTAAAAACTTTTGTCCTCCACAGTTGTTATTCTTTGTTGTATAGTTCTCCATTATATAGTTCACTTTGCATGGTTCACTAAATAAATAAATTGAGTGTATAAGTTTATTCCAAATTAGGTCCACTGTGTTTATTTGTGTTATCACAGCAAACCAAATGTCCCTTGATTGAGTGATAGTCACTGAACAATACTATGTATATTTAGATGCACATTCTTAATGTTCTAGTTACATGACAAATATCCTTACTCATAGTGATCTTCTAGGGATTGTACAGATCCCATGTCAGCCTTATGACACTCTCCGATGTTATCTTACTATAGCACCCAGAGCATATTACACTTAGCAATTGTGTTATGTATAACTCATGTGTATAGGCAATCCTGTAAATTCTCTTATCACTTGGGAACCATTTTAATGTTCTCTGTATGTTATACTCATCCCCACACCATGAGCCTGCATTATTCACCCAATATCTCATTACTCCTAATCAGGAGCTAATGTGTATACAGCCATAGGATATGTAACAATGTATTCGAACTAGCACTCACTAATGCTGGGCATACAGGGCAAGATAAAATGTCTGTCAGACCGACGGACATTTTATCTGGCCGGCTGCCAGCCGCAGATGTCCGCGGCATACACTGTGAGAGAAATCTCACAGTGTATAGCCCGACATCTGCGCTCCGCCCCCGGGGGAGGAGACATTTCCCTGTTCCTTCCGTAGGAAGGAACACAGGAAATGTCTGTCTGTCGGCCGTGCTGGGCATACACTGCCCGATGCGGCCGACAGTTACAGGGTAAATATCGCATCGGACGGGCATGCTGGACAATCCAGCATGCCCGACCGAGCAATATTTAACCCTCAGTCGCCCCCCCCATGCTACAATTATCGCGGCGATCCGCCGATATAGGGCGGATCATCCTAATAATTGCAGCGTGTATGGCCAGCATTAGTATCTTAATTGAAGATTTTAAAGATATAATATCAATATCTAGTGTGTGTGATATCATTTATTATGCTCATAGATTAATCTTATCTGGTTGTATTATGCATCTCAATCAAGTAGACCCTGAACTACTCCAGCCATTAGACTATCAATCAATTGTTATTTTCAGGAAATTCATGCAACACTGAAATATCACTATATCAATGAATCCCCTTTTTTTACCGGGTATTATATGATAAGCATTGCATAAACACCTCATTTGAGAATATTGTGAGCATAGGGAATATTTCACTACAGTTTATATTATGATTATACATTCATGTTGGGTGAGTTAATATTCAAAATTCCACCATCCAGCAACTAAATCGTGCAGCGTAATATTGAAGCATGGAGGCTGCACTCTTCATTATTCACCTACTTTAATTGAGCAATCTTTAGCCCTGTGTAGTTCAAATCTCCCTTCTTATAGGGTTCCACATAAGCGGTATGTAACCGTTATCTTACTGCACTGCCCATTAAACTCTTGTTCCTGCAGGACAGCTTATAATAGCATGCAGTGCTCAGTAATTCTTCCATACAGCAGTTGCATCTTGCAGCATGCTTTTACAGACAGGTAGTTTGTATCTCTCCCAATCTATGATACATACACTCAATTACTCTTGTACATTTAACATAACAACATGTTTGGTGGAGACATAAAAACACAGATCACACTATGTATCTTGTGTCAGTGTATTCCTGATGCGCGTTTCGCTGTCAGCAGCTTAACCATAGGAGCATTGCATTGCATTGTTCCAATCATCTTTACTGCAAATTGGAGAATTGTGTTTTCAAGGTCAAGTCTATTCCCTTCCTGGGATATATAATTTCAGATTCTGCTCTCAAAATTAACCCAGAAAAGCTCCAAACAATTCAGGAATGACTGCTTCCTAAGACTGTACAGTGTTTCCTTGGGTTTGTGAACTACTATCGCAAATTCATAAAGTACTTTTCCACCATCGTTGAACCTATTACCGTTCTCACCCGGTAAGGTGCCAATCCATCCTGATGGTCAGAGGAAGCAAAGGAAGCCTTCAAAAAAATCAAACACAAGTTAATTTCATCTTTTTTCTTCAGAAAATTCACTCCGGCTGAGTTCCACAACTCTATTGGAGATCAAGAACTTCTCGCTATTAAGTTTGCCTTGGAGGAGTGGCGCTATCTTTTGGAAGAAGCTGGACGGCAATTCATCAACAATGGACTCTACCGTTAACTTCTTCAATTCATCAACATCGGTCTCAAACCAATCAACTTCTTCTATTCATCAACATCGGTCTTAAACTGGTTAAGTTCTTTAAGCCATCAACATTGGTCTCAAAACAATTAAGTTCTTCAATTCATCAACATCGGTCTCAAACCGATAAGTTCTTTAATTCATCAACATCAGTCTCAGGGCCTGATTCAGCAAGGATTGCAGTAGCAAAGACGCACACAATCTGTTGATTAAATCACATTGCGCATGCGCAAACTAGCAATTGCGATGGTAAATGCGTTCGCAGAGGCTACGCAGACCCTGAGCACAGTGACTGACAGAAAGTGCCATTTGTGGGTGGTGATGGTGGGGTGGTCGGACAAATGCAGGCGTGCCAGTGCATCGCAACGCCGTTGCAGCGGCCTGCATAAATGATCCACTGCAATACCATATGCAGCATGAGGCCTCATAGTGTGCGCTCAAGTTAGCAATTCCGCAGTGAGATCTAACCTGCCTTAACTGTGCGTATGGGTCCGATGTTACCGATTAATTTGCTATGTTGCCCAAGTATACGGATGTGTGTAAGGGGAAGTGGGCGTCCTTATGGTAAGCTGTTATCACAATGCGATTGCAAACATTTGTATTTCACCGCTAATATTAGCAACTAAGATGCGTGTGTTCTAGCAGAATAGCGATACTTACTGAATCAGGCCCTCAATCCGATCAAGTTCTTCAATTCATCAATATTGGTCTCAAACCGATTTATCTCTCAATCCAGCATCATCGGTCCCAATCCGATTCTGCCCATCTCTTCAGTATTATATATCCAGTTCCCATTCCGACCTGTTGCTCAATAAAGACATTTACTTTACTGTCCTCGAGTTCTGGCCCACCATCCTCTACAGTTCATATTACTCCTCTTCAGCCTCACATGCCTGTTCCAAACAACTCCTATCCTCAGACATGACAATTATTAATCATACCCACTGCAATTAATGGAGCACTGCTATAGAAATGGCTCCTCCAGCCCGTCTTACCCTGTGACTTCCTAAAGAAGCAGCTGACTTCTAATAATTTTTGGTAATCATCCTCCCACCCCATCTGTATATACCTTACAGGGCTCCCCTTTCCCCATGCACAGTCCATATTGTGCTTCCCAGGTCCTCCCAATAGCATACTTTCCAATACAAATCTGTACTGTTTATCCACCTGTCTTACAGACAGTGATATATCATGAGCACTTGACAAGACTTTCACTGTGCAGCAGCAGCTGGACCCACATGACCTTCCTTCAGGCAGCATCATGCTGGGAGGCAGATCATGGGTTCAGGTGCTGCACAGTGACACTTTGGTCATGGTTGTGGCTAGACCCCCTTCAGCTAACCTGTGGCGAGTGAAGTAAGCCCACAAGGGTACAAGTTTCTTCTGTTTATTTCAGAAAAAATAACAGAGCTTTCAGGGCATTGAACCGCACTTCGAGCCCTCACTCGACAGCACGCCCAGATCCGTTAGCTGAAGGGGATCTAGACTTAAACATCTGGTCATTACTCTGCTAATGGCTGCCTGTGAAGACATTGGACTGAAGAGAGGAAATGGAGCTAGGTCCGTCCCCATACATGCTGTCGCCCAGGGCACATGCCACGATAGCCCCCGCCTCGTCACACTACTAAATTTATTGCAGTCTGGATAGATTTTCTAACCAACATGGCAACACAGTGTGATTAATACATCCAATTTACACTGAACTATTTGTGCTGGCAGTAAGGAATAATGAATATCCATCATAGATGCCTTTGACTCATTGATTCTCAGCTCCATAACTGTATATCACGCGTTGCCCAAATGATGCAAACTCAAATGAAGGAGCTAATTAATTGTGCTGTCAATTTGGTATAGCAATTGCCCTAATAGCATATAGGTAAACATAGGCATAATATGGAACAGTGTATTTTTATGTTTATTAACTCCCCATTTAAATTACACCTAAATGAAAAATATATTTATTTATTGATTTTACCCAGATATAAGTATATTTGTCCTGAACACTAAAGAGATGTTTTGGGTAAGTAAACAGATAGATTTTAAAGCATTTGCAGCAGCATGTTTTCCCAGGCAAACACCTTGTTTCCGCCAAGTGAACCATGGATCCTAATTATCTCTTCTGGATTTTATATATTTACTGCTAAAATTAAAAGAAAGTAAAAATGTTGCTCTTCTTGGCTCATTCACAATCAGCTTACCCATGGTAATTGTGATCATGATAAGTGCTTCAAAGACCATTAGAGCGAGGTGCCTTTAGAAATAAAAGAGTTCAACAATACTTGTGACTGAACTGTGAACAGATTACACATCTATATCAGCAGACAGAAGTAAATATATGCAAATTTGTTGTTATTCTGTTTTGATTTATAATCCCATAGGCTAGTACTGTCATAGTACAAATTATATTTATTATTATTATTATTATTATTATTATTATTATTATTATTATTATTATTATTATTATATATTATATAGTGTTCTGCAGCACCTTACAAAGTACATGAACAAATAAGTAACCAGTGACTTACAATACAAAGCAGGACATGGACATGTATAATAAACATTGCTATATTAGCGACCTTACGCCCACATAAGCAGCTGAGTGTTGGTTGCCCTAGTGGGGAGTAAGAGATAAATTAAATGACAGTAGGGAGAAGCACAAGAGGGTAGAGGGCCCTGCTCAAAAGAGCTTACATTCTTTAAGGGAGGGGCAGACGAACAGATGGGGTAGGCGAGTAGGAAGGAAGATGTAGCAGCAAGTTAAGATGAGAGCATGAAGGCTTTAATGAAGTAGTGGGTCATAGGAGCTTGTTTGAAAGATTGTAGAGAGATGCAGATTCTGATGGGGAGAGAGGGAGTTCCAAAGGTGGGGTGCAGCACAGGCAAAATCTTGGAGGCGGGAGTGGGAGGAAGTAATCAATTGGTATGAAAGGTGGCGTGTATTAAGTGAACGAAGAGGGTGGACAGAAGAGTGAGGGGAGAAGAGATCAGAGATGTAAATGGGAGAGGAATGGGTGAGGGCTTTGTAAGTGAGTGTGAGAACCTTGAATTGGGTTCTGAAAGGGAAGGGGAGCCAGTGGAGGGTTTGTAAGAGAGGGGAGGCAGATGTAGAGTGTTTGGAGAGGAAGATGAGTCAAGAAGCAGCATTGAGCACAGACTGGAGAGGAGAGAGATGGGATTTGGGGAGGCCAGTTAGGAGGAGGTTACAGTAGTCCAATCTGGAGATGACCAGTGAATGTATGAGGGTTTTGGTGGCATCCTGGGTGAGAAAGGGTCTGATTTTGGAAATATTCTTGAGATGGAAATGACAGGACTGCGAGAGGTTCTGAATATGTGGTTTGAAGGAGAGGGAAGAGTCCAGGATGACTCCAAGACAACGCACTTTGGGACTAGATGAGATAGTTATGCCATCTATTGATAAAGAAATAGTGGGACATGATGTTATGTGGGAGGGTGGGAAGACGATCAGTTCAGTCTTAGACATATTAAGTTTGATAAATCACTGGGACATCCAGAAAGAGATAGCAGAGAGACAGTTAGAGATATGAGTCAGTAGAGAGGGGGAAAGATCAGGTGAGGAATGGTAGATCTGAGTATCATCAGCATAGAGATGATAATGGAGGTCAAAAGAGCGGATGAGTTTACCTAGAGAGGATGTATAGAGAGAGAATAGGAGAGGTCCAAGAACAGAACCTTGGGGAACACCTACTGTAAGAGGCTGTGGTGGGGAGAAGTTGTCGTGAGAGGAAACAGAGAAGGAGCAGTCAGAGAGTTAAGAGGACAGCCAGGAGAGAGCAGTGTCACGTAGACCAAGGGAGTGAAGGATATGCAGCAGTAGAGTGTGGTCCACAGTGTCAAAAACAGCAGAAAGGTCAAGGAGAAAGAGCAGGGAGTAGTGGCCCTTGGATTTGGCAGCAAGGAGGTCATTGCTGACTTTTGTGAGGGCAATTTTAGTGGAGTGGAGCAAATGGAAGCCAGACTGAAAAGGGTCAAGGACGGAGTGGGAGGAAAGAAATGTGGTGAGGCAGTTGTAGACAATACATTCAGGGAGTTTGGAGGCAAAAGGGAGGAGAGAGATTGGTCAGTAGTTAGAGAGAGTGTTAGGATCAAGGTTAGGTTTTTTAAGAATGAGTGAGACAAGGGCATGTTTGAATGCAGAAGGAACAGTGCCAGAAGAGAGGGAGAGATTAAGGAGGTGGGCAAGATGGTAGCAGGCAGAAGAAGAGAGGTAGCAGAGGAGGTGGGAGGGTATAGGGTCGAGGGGAGAGATGGAAGGGGGGAGGACTGGTTAAGGGCCTTAACTTCCTCTCCAGTCACAGGGGAGAAGGAGGTTAGAGTCAGTAAAATGGATGGGGAGGGGAGATCCAGGAAAGGAGGAGGTGGAGAGCTGGGGGACTGGTTGGATATGATGTCCTGATGTATAGAATCAATTTTAAAATAGGTAGGAAAGTCAGTGGCAGAGAGTAAGTAGGGGAGACGAGGAGGGGGTGGGCAGAGGAGGGAGTTGAAGGTGGAAAAGAGACGCTGATTTGAGGACTGGGAGGAGATGAGATTCTTGAAATATGACTGTTTAGAGAGGGAAAGGGCAGCACTGTAGGATGACAGCATGAATTTGAAATGGAGAAAATCTGCCTGAGAGTGTGATCTTCACTGTCGCTCAGCGGTTCGTGAACATTTTTGCAGGTATCTGGTGCATTTGGAATGCCAGGGTTGAAGTGTTGACTTGCGAGGGTGAGTAGTGATCGCCGGAGCAACAGAGTCAAGAGCAGAAGTAAGGGAGGCATTGTATAGGGAAGCAGCTTGTTCAGTGCAGGAGAAAGAGAGGATAGGGGAGAGAAGTGCGTCAAGTAGGGAAGAAAAGAAAGCAGTGTCGATAGCTTCAATGTTATGCTTAGTGATGGTGGCTTTGGGAGGTAGAGCAGGGGAAGGAGAGAGGGATAGGTTAAAAGAGAGAAGGTGATGGTCAAAGAGGGGGAATGGGGAATTGGAGTAGGCAGAAATATTACAATGGTGAGTGAATACCAGATCGAGCAAATGCCCACTTGCATAGGGAGAGGCCAAATGAGGAAGAGAGGGTGAGTAGTTTGGAGGCAGCAGATTCTGTGGGAATATCAATTGGAATATTGAAGTCACCTAGGATAATAGAGGGAAGGTCTCAGGAGAGAAAGTGAGTCAGCCAGGAAGCAAAGTTGTCAAGGAACTTTGAGGGATGGCCGGGTCGACGGTAGATGACAGCTACTCTGATGTGTACTGGTTGGAAGAGGCATATAGCATGAACTTCAAATGTGGAGAATGTAAGGGATTGTTCTGAGGGTATAAGTTGGTATGAGTAACTAGGAAATAGAAGGACCCCAATACCACCCCCATGGCGACACCCAGGCCTGAAAGTTGTTTAAAATAGTAACACAGACCCCCAATAATAAACCATGTATACAAATTACATTTTAATATGCAGTACAAATAGCAGAATATACTGTATGTCTGACATGAAAAAGGAAAAAGAACAGAAAACATTAAGTGATGAACACTGATAGATATAAGTAACAGGAGGTGATTGGCAACAATATAACAGCATATGAATGTTAAACACATCAATAGTTACTGCAATGGGAGAAGCACTGCGGTCATGACGCTACTTAAGCAAATGTAGCAATATAGCGATCAATGCTGCATAGAGAAAGAAGCAATTGCTACACATCGAAAGGGAAAATGAACTGTGACTAAACTGCATAACAAATAAGCTGCATCTGCAACTATGAACATGCATAGAGATGCCAGCGTTACATATAAATCAGAATAAAGCAACAATAGCAACAAACAAAAATATAGATGCTACAAAGCGTTGAACTGAACACTGTGAATAACAACAAAGTCTCACAGATAAAACAAATCTACAGTATTCCCGAGCTCACAGTGTGGTTAGCTAACATAGGAATCTGTTGTCAAGGAATACAGGGCCATGTATAAATCAATTAATCTCTGCCTGTATATTATATAGAGATGTTGCTGTTACATATAAATCCGAAAAAAATATAACAATAGCAACAGAATCAAAATGAAGATACTTTACAGCGGGCATCTTAGCACTGTATATAGCTACAGTGCCGCCCAGATATCAAACCTGATACCCAGCTCATAGAGCAGTAATCTGAAACAGAAATAGAAACCTGTAGTTAAGGGACACTGGGCCTGATTCAGCGGTGCACTGCTAATCACCGGTCCTCAATTATCGGGAATCTGTGCATGAGTAAAATGGGTATGCGATCCCGCACGCAGTACGGCAGAAGACTGTCAGTGATTGATAGTCTGCTGCTGTTCTATTGGGGAGGGGGCGGGGCAACGGTCTCCATTTCCGAAAACGGTGGCGTGTCGCCGCCGTTGTGGGGGAGTGAAGAAGCCAGGATCTCCATCGGCTGACAGAAATTTCCTGGCCTCATTTGTGTATCTGTGGTGGCCGGAATGCGTGAACCCATGGTCACTCAGCTGGATGATCCAATGCTGCATCCTTGGACGCAGCTCGGATCAGTAATGCATACAGGAGGCATGATGCTTCCTACTGCATTACCATATTACTGCTATAGCAGTTGCTACCATGTTACAACCTGCAATAGCAAATCTGGCCTCTGCTGAATCAGGCCCACTGAACTAACCCAATAATTAAAAAAAGTCGTATTGTTGACAACATAACACACTAGATGGCCAGCATACCCTATGGGCCTGTCATCTGCAGAACATATATAAACTGCAAGTTGTAAACTCAAGTAGGACAAAGAAGCAACAGTAAGTTGTACAGCGGATGGCGACACACTAGAGGTTGCAACAACAATAATGCATAAACATAACAGACCTGCTCGAAGAAATGATTCATCTGCATTATGTCCAGACATAACAGGCCAATTGCAGTACAGCTCCTATTAAGGTTATACATTAGATGGAAAAATCAAAACAGGAAATACAATATACATTCAATGTATGTAATTATAAAAAACAAATCATTTTATAATCTTAATTTAGTCGACATGGTGCCAAGGTGTTAAGCTTAAAGATCCATTTCAGTTCACGCTGCAGTAAACGTTTGTCTCTACCACTCTTTCTCCTAAGTGGGGAGATATGATCTATAATGTAACATTTAAATTGGTGAAGTTTGTGCTCACAATCTGGAAAATGCATGACAACAGTTACTTAAATAATGAATAATTAATATAATAATGAATAATGAATATCTTAAATAACTCAGTGGGAGGGCCCGTATAGCTGGGATTAGACAAATGGCTTGACGACATGTTGCCATACCAAGATCTTGGCATATATTTGTGTATAGACTAGAAACATCTAGGGTTACTAGTAAAGTATCTGTACATATGTGTTTAACATTTGACATTTGTGACAAAAAATCTGTGTTATCAGAAATATAACTTTTGGTTATTTGGACCAGTGGCTGGAGGTAGAAGTTGACATATTGAGACATAGGTTAAGAAAGAGATTCTCTGGCAGAGATAATTGGTCTTCTAGGGGGGTCAATTAGATTCTTATGCACGTTAGGAAGAGTTAATATTAGCAGAATTTTAGGAAAAGCATAGGTGGCAGTGGCAAACGCAGGACTTTGAAAGGGGGGTTTCCAAACTGATTGAGATATACTGTATATATATATATATATATATATATAGCACTTGTGTACTTTACGGACTCATTACCTTATTAAGTGTACAGCATCAGCGAGTCGCCGAGCCCAAAGCGTGGTGAGCACAGCGAGCCCAGCAAGCCCGCGAGGGGACAACTTTCACCGAAAGTTCTCTGTAATAAGGTAATGAGTCCTTAAAGTACACAAGCACCACATATATAAATATATATATATATATATATACACACACAGATATATATATATATAATATATATATATATATATAAACCAAGATTCCCCACTGAGCTGTGTAGGTCCCAATGGAAAAAGATAGGCGGGCCGGAGCTTCCCTGATTCCCGGCGTCTTCCAGCTGCAGTGAGAGTTTAGCGTGCACACACACGCACTTTCTACACATCCTATTTAAGGTAAGACACTTGTTTATGTCACTTCTTACACACACGTCCTGAAGAAAAGGTCCTGAGTTGGCCTTGAAACGTCGACTACTCTTTGTGTCACCATGTTGTGGATTTAATACAACCTTACTTGTTTCAACATCGGAGAGCCACCTATCTTTTTCCATTGGGAACTACACAGCTCAGTGGGGAATCTTGGTTTATTTTACTGCGAGGAAGGCACCCGCAATCTATATGTTTTACAGTGTGTCAAGTGCCAAGCCATCGGTGGATATACAATTGGGCCGTGGTTTACGACCCTAAGTGTTAAGGCACTGACCTTAATTACATTTTTCTTTTTTCTTTTTTGGATAGCTATTTTTTTCTTTTTTTTGGTATCAATTTCATTGATCCACAACCAGCTTGCCTGTATTGACATTTAATAAGGACGACTCAAGTGTTTTTCACAGTGTCATTTTTATTTTGTACAGCTGAATATAGACTATATTCCTTTAATTATGGAAACTAACCTGACAACACAGGAAGCTTTCACCTTTGCAGATCTGAAACAGCATTTAGGTGATACTTTAAGTTTTACGGATGCGCAAGCTTCAGCCATACTGTTTAAAACAGATACAACGGACACCCATGAACAACACTCTATTGAAGACTTATACCACCAATTATTAAAACTTCGGAAAAAGGAGATTGATTATCTCTTACATGGGTCTTCATTGTCTGATTACTTTCGGTCTAAGCACATACCTCGAGGTTTCAGAGTCAGGAATATTCCTACGATAGGAAGAAACAACGCAGAGTTTTGTAAGAGGTGGATTTCCGTGCTTAACAAATGTAGCTTAGACCTGATGCTCCTCGTCATAGAGGAAGCAGGGAAAGTATTACAACACACACGGGATAAAATAGCAACCATCACCACAGACAATAAAGCTGCAATAGAGGATAAAAACAACAAAGCACAGTGGGAAAAATTAGAGGCACAATGTTCCACGTATCATCAGGAACTTAAAGCCTTCAAAAAGAAAAAATTAAACACTGTACTCTCTGATTATGAGGAATTTCGAGTGTACCGGTGGTTAAATGGTACGGAACCGTTACTACATCGGCCGAGACCAGCATTTAGGTCTTCTTGGAGAGATCGTAAACAGAAATCCAAACAGGATTATCCAACCTCCAATAGCGATAGTGACTTTAACATCTGTGATTCAGATGATGTGGCATCCACTTCCAAAATGGTCCCTTTAGGACGGGTCACCAGAGCCAAAGGCGAAGGAAAAAACAAAAACCCACAAGACGGGGCGGACAAAACGAAAGGCAGTACAAAGCCTCCCACAAGCAGAAGGAAGAATTAATTTATAATCTTTCATCACACAGTTTAACACAGATGGAAATCAACGTCCTGAATAAGGGTTTGTCCTTCATTCCAACTAATGCCTACAATGATTTACAATGGAAAGTGGACATACCTCGTTTGAATCGATCACTGAGATTAAAAGAATTTTTTCAAAAACAAGACGACAATCCATCCATTCCTCAGAATGCCTTTCTAGCACAGCGGAAAATCTCCACCTTCGATCCACCATCCAATAACGCTTCATTAAAAACATTCTCACGGCTTTTTGAAGAATCCATCAGTAAATATCATAAAGCACAGCCCGAGCAACATTTGAACTTGACCAAACAGGAACGTCTGGCTTTAAAACAATTGACCAACAACAAACAAATAATTGTAAGTCCAGCAGACAAGGGTGGGGGCATCGTGCTCCAGGATCTCGAAAAATATATTTTAGAAATAGATACCCAGTTGGCAGACACAGTCACTTACACTAAATTGGCTGAGCACCCCACCATTAAGTATAAGTCACAGTTGGATAATATTTTACAGCAAGCTTTCAATAAGGGTCAACTAACCAAGCGAGAACACATGGCATTGTTACAACCGTTTCCAATTACACCAGTCATGTATACGGTGCCCAAAATACACAAGGATACCGTTAATCCCCCGGGAAGACCTATCAACTCAGCCCGGGGGTCATTACTTCAACCCGTAGCACAATTTCTTGATTGCTTGATCCAACCATATATCTTAAAACAACCCACGGTGTTGAAGGACACTACACAATTTCTAATCAAATTACAGGCATTAAAATCTATACCTACAGATACGATCCTGTGTACTCTGGATGTGAAGAGCCTATACATGGTGATACCCCACCAGGCTGGTATAGCCGCCATGACGTCCTTTCTATATAAAAACAACTTTGTCGAGCTGGACATTTCGTTATACATTCAATTATTGGAATTGACACATACCCAGAATTACTTTATCCACAATGATGAATATTTCCTACAACTAACCGTTTGTGCGATAGGGTCCAATGTGGCCCCATCGTACGCCAATGTATACATGCTGGAACAGGAAAATCTATTCTTTTTTACGGATGAGACCATCACTGATAACATTATCATGTACTTGCGTTACATAGATGACCTGTTCCTACTGTGGAAAGGGTCTGAAATAGATCTTAGAAAAGTAATTGACAACATCAATCAATCAACAGGTCCTATCAAGTTTTCCAGCCACCTCAGTCACCATACCATCAATTATCTGGACGTTACAGTGACCATTGAAGGCCATTCCATCAAAACCTCTGTGTACAACAAGTCTACTGATCGTAACACCCTATTGCACCACAGTAGCTGCCATGCACCGGCTTTAAAAAAGGACTACCTAGATCACAACTAATGAGAGTTGCTCGCATTACCAGTGAACCAGTAGAGGTAAATGAAGCTCTTAACCAGGTGGTAAGGAAATTTGCTGATCGAGGTTATGGTCTCCGTGAATTGACTAAAAATAAACAAGAAATAGCAAATATCCCTAGAGAAAAATTGTTGGCACAACAACAAAAGAATACCATCGTGAACAAAATTCCTTTTGTGACGGAATACTCTGTAGCCAGCAAGGTGGTACCTAGAGCAATTAAAGCTCTATGGCCGTTAGTCATGGGAGACCGGGATTTACCAGGTTTGCATAATAAGACCCTTATGCCCAGTTATAAAAGAGGCAAAAATTTGAAGGACAACCTGGTAAAAACAGATATATCTGGTTTGCAAATAGCTAATCGTAGGAATATTCAAACTAAAAAACCTGGATGCTACAAGTGTCCATCTTGTGTAACCTGTGGGTTCATGGAAGCGGGACATTATTTTAAACACCCACATACAGGCCACAAATATAAAATACATCATGTACTTTCTTGCACAACTCAATTTGTGATCTACGTAATCATTTGTCCTTGCGGACATTATTACGTTGGACAGACCATACGATCGTTCCGGGAACGAATGGCCTTACACAGGTCAGCTATAAGGGCAGCACTATCAGGCAAAAACATTGAACAACCAGTAGCCCGACACTTTAAAGTAGCAAATCATACGCTTTCTAGTTTAAAGTATAAAATTATAGACCACATTCCACCGTTGCCACGAGGAGGAGAACGTCAAAGAAAATTATCGCAATGTGAATCCAAATGGATACATGTATTGGACACGCTAATACCGCGGGGTCTAAATGAGACTATTGCATGGAACGTCTTTTTGTAACATTATGGTCTTTATGTAACCTATTATGTGCATTTATCATCTGTTGTGATGGTCTTATTTAGCTAGAACATTGATTTATTTTTGCTTAGGGATTTTATCCTAATAGTTAGAGCTTGAGGATATAATATACATACAAATGACTATAGCGGGCATTTTCGATGGACTGTGCATGTGGTAATCGTCGGCACCATCGGCCTCAGAGGTTAAATTGCTATGGGTTATTGGTTCCGTTTGCTTCTAGTATTTGTCAGCACTCGTGATATACACAGTATTTTTAGTTATTGATTATTACTCTAACTTTTTTTGTCAGCAGTTCTATTTAGGTATACATACATAGTCTATTAATAATATTTTACATATTACTGTCATGATGTTTATAAATTGCATAGCATGCTGTTTTAGAGCAGCGTTTTTAATGTTCTTCTTTTTGTATATCAGCACTTGCACTTTTTCACTTATGATGCACTGTTACTACTAGCTACATTGTTTATGTTTTTCTCCCCCGACAGGCTTGACGCCGCTCGGGATCGCGGTTGCTCAGGTTACGGATGACGTCATCATATTCCGACGGGCCGGAGCTTCCCTGATTCCCGGCGTCTTCCAGCTGCGGTGAAAATTTAGCGTGCACACACACGCACTTTCTACACATCCTATTTAAGGTAAGACACTTGTTTATGTCACTTCTTACACACACGTCCTGAAGAAAAGGTCCTGAGTTGGCCTTGAAACGTCGACTACTCTTTGTGTCACCATGTTGTGGATTTAATACAACCTTACTTGTTTCAACATCGGAGTGCCGCCTATCTTTTTCCATTGGGACCTACACAGCTCAGTGGGGAATCTTGGTTTATTTTACTGCGAGGAAGGCACCCGCAATCTATATGTTTTACAGTGTGTCAAGTGCCGAGCCATCGGTGGATATATATATATATATATATATATATATATTTTATAGACAGTTCAGCATTGCACAGACATGCACCTTCACTGACAAGGACTACATACTGACACACACAAACTGACAAAGACTGCACAATGTCACATACCATATACTGACAGACACTGACACACACAAACTGACAGACTACACAATGTCACACACACATACTGACAAAGACTACACAATGTCACACCCCCACACTGACAGACTACATACTGATACACACAAACTGACAAAGCCTACACACTGTCACACACACATACTGACAAAGACTACACAATGTCACACACACACTCACAGACTACATACTGACACACACAAACTGACAAATACTACACACTGTCACACACACATACTGACAAAGACTACACAATGTCACACACACACACTCACAGACTACATACTGACACACACAAATTGACAAAGAGTACACACTGTCACACACAAACTGACAAAGACTACACACACCTCTTTCATTTAAAAAGTGAATGCAGGCAAATAAATACAGCATCATTTATTAAAGATTCCCACCTCCCCCGCCAACAACCCCCATCCCCTCACCCGGCAACCACCCTGCACTGGCAAGACACCACATACACATCCCCGCCGGCTCCTCCTTTCCTCTGTCGCGCATCCCCACATGTAATACACACACCTGTGGGGCTCCAGGGGAAAGCGCCATGGATACAGTCAACGAGTCACTGGGCGGCAGCTTATCATTCAGCCTCTCACGATGCACCATCCTCGGAACAGCCTGGGAGGAGCTGCGCAGCTGCAGCTCCTCCTTCAATCAGCCAGCCCAGCCCCAGCCAGTGTGCAAAGTCGGCTGCTGTTTTTCGGCTGCCCGTTAATAGAGCGGCGGCCAGGGGGGGCTTCTAGGTACTCAGAAATCCCCCCTGCGTGTGCGGGTGGGTGGGAAATTCACCAGTTTCCATATTAATATACCAATTGTTCACACTAAGCTGAAAGATGGAATCAATTTTTTTTTTATAAATCCAAATGGGATCACACTTTAATCTGAAGTAACATTTGGTATTACTCAGTTATCTTTCAATCTCTTTTGATGTAGTCATCCATTTTCATCAGCACAATGCTGCCCCTTTCTCCAAAACATGTATCACCAGGTTTTAATAGCATGACATTCCTCTCTGATAATATTATGATATGATATTTTTTGTGGAATAATATATGGAACCAGGTCTTACCCAGATCACAGAGTGCACAAAACATAATCCCACAATATTCAAACAATTTTAGTTTTCATACTAGAATTGCAATCTTATTAGAAATGGTTCTCAATATTATATGGACGGAACACAACTAGCATAGAAGGAATGTAGATAAACAGTAGTTCACAAGTTTTCAGTGCAGGGACAAGTTCAGCAATGCAGTAATAGGTTCAATCAATCATCAGAAGTTAGTGACAGGGAGATAAGGCAATCCTCTAAATGTGTAGAGGTGAGCGGACTAAAACAACAGAATCCAGTTAACATGAAAAAGTTTCATTTGAATATTAGGCAAACTTGTATTTGACAGCATTTCATGGTCCTTTCGATGTACACCAAAAATGGGCTTCTCTGGCAAAATCTATGATGATATTTCGGCACTGTATTGTTCCCCAACAGAAAGGTTCTCTGTCAATAATGTCACCTCTTCTAGCTTCGGAATTGCCAATGGTACTAAACAGGGTTGTCTACTTTCACCCCTTTGATTATGGAGCCCCTCGCTCACCAACCCTGTGTTCAAGTGCTGTAGCCTCCCCTCTCAGAAATTGATCTTTATTCGCAATATTCAGGCTATAAAATCAATGCCAGTAAAACAGAAGTGCTTGATTTTATATAACTACCCCCTCCAAGTTATCATTAGAGGCCTCATTCCCATTTACGTGACAAAAGAAAAAAACAAATATTTAGGTATCTTTTTAACTCATCACCACCACCAGCATTTTCAGGCCTATTTCCCCAGTAACGGGATTAAATAAAATCTGACCTCCATTCCTGGTCCAGTAATTTTATTTCTTGGATAGGTTGGGTAAACTCTGTGAAGATGAACGTACTTCCTCAAATCCTATATCTCTTTCAAAACCTCCCAATATATATATCCCCCTGTTTTCAAATTCCTTTAATTTTCAAACCTCTCATTTTATCTGGCCCAATAAACATCCTAGGGTCAAATTAAAACTATTGCAGTGTCCCTCTCAGTGTGGAGGCTTGATAGTTTTAAAAATAAGGGAGCTGATCATGTATTCTAAATTAGATAAATGTATTCAGTGAGAAGGATGTTGGAAGCCAGTGAGATTGTTGTGGTGATCAAATGGGAAGATTGTGGGCACTGAGTGGGATATGGGAGCCACATAACTGCTCAAACCTCAATTGCATAGCCTGCATGTGTGTATTCCAATGAGCACACAATTTTGTAAATTAGCAGCTCCACCATTTTGTGAGTGACAGCAATCTCATTCTGTGAGAGTGCTGAATCTGCAGTTAACCATAGGGTGTGATGGCATATCATATCTGTATTGCGCAAGGAACACGTCCATTAAGCCTTGATGATCGTAATTTCATTTCTTTTTTTAGTTTGAGTAGCACAAATTCAGTAGGTTTTGTGAAATTTTAGATCATGTCTAAAAAGCCTTAATGGGACATGTAAAACCGTAAGGTTTTTTGTCTATGGAAATTCAATGCTTTTTTATAATTTATTAACCATCAGGGTTTTGACAAGCAAACCGGGCTGCCAGCAGGGCAGAAGGACAGCAAATAGGTATTCTAATGCAGGTGGAAGAGAGGACAGCACACAGGAGGTGTTTTAAGGATGCAGAGGGAGAGACGGCTGCGGGGGCAGGCTGCAGGTGTGTGGGGCAGTGGCAGCAGTGGAGGTGTGGAGCAGTGGCAGCAATGGGTGTCCACAGAAGCATCAGCGGGTGACAGAGGGACTTATTTTTGCTGGGCATGCACCTGAGAAAATCAAATCAGTAAGACACAGATACATGGACATATTAGTGAGATCCATCCATGTATTGTTTTAAAAAATGAATGTGTAATATAAAAAAAATAAAATTACCTGCCTCCACACCACAACTGGCATCAGGCTTTGAAGCCCCAGTGCTGGTTGTGCTAAACACAGGGGACAAACAATGTAGGGGTTCCCTGTATGAAGCACTACCAGCACCAGGCTAATCAGAGCCAGTCTTGCTTGCCAAAATACAGGGGACAAGAGATGTAGGGGTCCTCTAAAAAAAACTGAATTTACCCATAGAGAAATCCCAAGGGGGCATGGTGGTTAAGGGGCTACACTTCAAAAGCTATTGGAGGTATTGAGCTGAAATTTGGCATGGGCTGGCAGAACTGTCGCTTGGTGCTGCATGTCAAATTTCAGGGCAAAAAAATAAAAAATGAGGCCTTGGGAGTAATTTAAATTTCCAACTGTCAGTATTTTCTGACACTCAATTAGGACCACTTTTATGCTGTTCTCTATGGGGTATTTTTGGGAAGGCATAATTCAGGGTAGGGGGCAAAATTACCCTTTGGGTTTGTTTTATTAGGTAGCTATTGTTCCAGAGTAGGTGCTTTTGGGGTTTAGGTAATTGTGAAAGTTATAGTTTTTAAACTATTACTTCACGTATCCACCACTATAGAGATAGGAAGTTTCAACTTGATGTGCAGCCACTGTAGGAGCCTCCATCAGGTGTGCTCACTGCGGCTTCACTTAGGTGCATCAAGATGGCAGGTAAGTGTGGGTGGTAGTGACTGTGGAATCGGGGGAAGGAAGCAACCATAAGCAGCCAGACCTGGGCGATAGCAGTCATTAGCTGCAGCCGGGACCCATGGGTGTTAGCGGTAGTGGTGGTGCAGGCGGCAGGACCCGGGGTAGGTAGCAGCAGACTGGCTCGGATCTGAACGGTCCATGATACCTGTATTTAATTAAACACAGAAGCAGGGACAGGTCAATGAGACCCACCTGTGCTTCTGTGTTTAATAAAAAAAAGCCCTGCGTGAAAAAAAAAATGTCTTGGTCCCATTCCAAAAACAACAACCATCACCAGGCTTTCAAAAGCCAGTACTGGTTGTGCTAAATACAGGGGACAAATGACGTAGGGGTCCCCCGTATGAAGCACAACCAGCACAGGCTTTTCAGAACCAGTCCTGGTTGCCAAAATACGGGGGACAAATGACGTAGGGGTCCCCCATATTCATCGCAACCAGCACTGGGCTCTGAGCCAGCCCTGGTTCTGGAAAAACAGAGGGAAAAAATGCGTAGGGTCCCACTGTATTTACCAGAACCAGCACCGGACTCTTTCCAGCGGGGGGTGATGCCATAGCCAGGGGAGCCCTACAACTGGGCCCCCAGTCGAAACATCACCCCTGACCGCTAGTCAGCCCAGTCCAGGGATCCCTGGGGAGCTGGGAACCCCCCAATAAAGGGGTCCCCCTCCTAAGGGCACCCCAGGCACAGGCTGATAGCCCGGGGCTATCCCCAGCACCCCTGGGTGGTGGGTGCTAGGTTGTGTTGTGCATATAAAAAGATAAATATTGTCTTTTGCAGTAGTACTACAGGTTCCACAGGCATCCCCGCACACTGGTACTTGGAGAACCACAAGTACCAGCAGGCAGGGCATTAAGTGCCCACTGGTACCTATATTACCCCTACAAAAGAAATATAAAAAAAACAAAGCGACTGTTTATTTTAATATTTTATTTTTCCACACCTTCACCTGGAGGGTGGCAGCCTTTAAGCTCTTTTGCATGGCTGCCGCCCATCGCGGACTTCCCGTGGTCTTCTTGCTTCAGCTGGTCTTCTCTCCAGCTGCCCGACCGATGAACTGAGTGGACGGCGCCTCGCATTGGCTTTATATAAGCCAGCCGAGGGGGCGGAGCAATGATGTTTTTAAGTTTAAAGATGGCCACCGCGAGCCAATCATAGCTCGCGGTGGCCATCTTTAAATTTTAAAAATGGTCCTGAGGCGCCATTTTTGAAAAGAGCATGCTCAGTTCTCACCATTGAAGTCAATAGTGAGAACAGCTCAATGGCTGAGAGGTGGAAGGCTCGTCTCTCTCAGCCAATGAGAGCTCCGCACCGGGATTTCTGTACTGAAATCCCAAGTGAAGCTGTCATTCGGGTAGTAGTGTCCTTAGAGGACACTACTAATGTTCGTGGGTCTGGGTATTTTGCAATTTCCTTTTTGCCAAGACCCTGGATTGTCTGAAGAAGACAGATCCACGCATAGGAGGAGGTGAGTATGGAATTTTTATTACAGGTACTCCATTGGATTATCTACTGGAGAAGAGGACAGACTGGATTCAGGGATACTAGGTGAGTATGTGAGATAGTGTGTATGCATGTGTGAGTACATGTGTGTGCATGTATGTTTGTTTCAAATCTGTTTTATTGAAATTTTCACATAATAACAATTTTAAAAAAATGGGAGAATCACTCCAGGATACATATGGTGTACAATGTGAAAGACCTGAGAGCATCTCAGAGCATTTATTAGTATTATATAAAGGTAAAAAATATACCCAAACCAGCAACATCTACCCAATTTTAAGCAGAAAAACAAATCTGCAATCAATAACATTTAGTATAAACCTGGATAGTTAGACTTGACATACAAACAAAACCAACATACAAATACATATACACACACATACATTAGGGAAAAGCACATAAGGAAAGAAATGGTGGGGTTGGGGTAGTGAATATGAAGTAATTATGTATTCCAAATATGTTCAGGTGAAGACTATAGTATAGGACATAAAAACAAGAAGTCATATCCAAAGCCAGATTAATCAGGTACCAATGTTTACCTCTTAAACTTATAATATCATGCATTGAGTAGGATTTGTTTGTGAAGATACCATTCTGTGTTACTAAACAGTTGACAAATTTACGTTTGTTCTGTGGGTAATAAATTTATATATAAACCCCATTTCTTATAGAATTTTTCAACACCTTTATCCAAATCAGGGAGAGTACCTCTCCTATCAAAATACATACTGTAAGTTGTGTCATTTTCATTTGACTTCATTCAACGAAGGAGAGGTTTTGGAGATCCAATGGACAAGAATTATTTTTTTTTGCTATAGTGTAGTTAATAAAGGAATTTTAGATTTTTTTCCCTTACCTAGAGACCAATTAGAAAAATTAGCACATAAACATGCTAATGGGTCGGGATAGAGTTGGAGGGAAAAAATTTAGTTAATAGGATTGATAGTTTTATTCCAGAATCTTCTAATTTTCCAGAAACCCCAGAAGCAATGGAAAAAATTTGTGTTAGAGACATGGCATTTGCAACAATTGCCCAGTTCTGTAGCAACTACATATTTTCTTTGCGCTGGGGTAACATATGCTCTATGTATTGTTCATATATGTACTTCCTGTAAATAAGTGGACTGCAAAGTTTTTAATGTACAATTATAATGTGTGATTAGGACTGAGGAATTTTGAATTGCGGGAATATCTTTTCACCAGGCCACTATAAGTTTATCAATTGTCAGAGAGGCCAGTGTCTTCATTAGACCGGTATAAAGATGTCTTGTTTTATAGAGAAAGGAGGGAGAAAGTTTCAATAGAGATCTGATAAGATCTGGTGTAGAAGTATCTTGAAACGGGGTTGGAATGGAGTTTATAAAATGTCTAGCTTGTAGGAATATATAGAACTCATTATTAGGGAGGTGGTATTCTTGTTTCAATAAAGCAAAAGTTAACATTGAACCCCCTGGATCGAAGACCTTGGATGCCAAATGAAGTCCAAGTAAGAAATTTAGTGTTGTCTAGTGACGGTTGAAAGGATGGATTACCCCATACAGGGACATAAGGAGTATTAGTAGGAGATCTAGAAAATCTTTTATTAAGTGTGACCCATGAGGCATATGTAGCTTTGAACATAATATGTTCTGCTAGATGAGAGGGGATATCAGAGGTTTTAGCATGCAATAGGGCCCCAGGAGAAAAAGGAGTGAATGAAGAGCAATCCAGACTTCAGTCAGTATAGGAACACATTTCAAGTAACCAATCCCTAATATAGTGAAAGAATACAGATAGAGAGAAAGCTTTCAAGTCTGGTACTCCCAGACCCCCCTCCCCACGCACATCACCATCAATCTAGAAAACGCAATCTTAGGTTTTTTGTTTTGCCATAAGAATTTAGATATCTTGCTAGTGAGACGTTTAATGTCTGAGTTGGATAATGTAATAGGCAGCATCTGCATAAAATAGAAGATTTTTTGGAAAATTATGCTTTTAAGCACTGCATTCCTGCCTAGTAATGAGAGGGGTAGATGCATCCAACCATCTAATAATGAAGTAATCTTATCAATAGCAGGGGAAAAGTTGAGGTTATAAAGTTGTGTAACCACTAAGTATTTAATGTGAGATGGAGCTAAAGTGAGAGAAAAAGGTAGCAGAACAGTGTCAGAATTAGAATTAGAGAAGTGATCATCTACAACCAAAAATTTGGATTTGTCAAAATTGACCCTATAACCAGAAAATGATCCAAAATCATTGATAATGGAAAAAATTTCTGTCAGAGAAGAATGAGGTTAGATACAAATAGCAGCATATTGTCTGCGAAAAGGACAACTTTATGGTCAACTTTGCTATTGTGAATTTCGGTGAATAAAGGGGAAGGCCGTAAAGCAATGGCCAGCGGTTCCAGAGCTATCGCAAATAGAAGTGGAGATAACGGGCATCCCTGTCTGGTTCCCCCGCTGTATTACAAATGGGTTGGATAAAATGCCATTACACAAAACTTGAGTGTTAGAATGATAATAGAGCGTCTTCAAGATGTCAATAAAGGGCTCAGGTATTCCAAAACACAATTGTGTTAAAAAAATTTGTTGCCACAGAATCAGGTCAAACGCCTTTTCAGCATCTAATGTTATGACCATATTGGTGATACGAGACCTCGAGTTCTTGACATGCTGAATTGCCGAGATCACACGCCGAACATTAACAACAGAGTGCCTACCTTTTATGAAGCCCGTTTGGTCTGAGTGGATAATATATGGCAAAACATTCTTCAATCGCTCAAAAATAATTTTGTGAAAATATTATAATCGAGGTTAAGGAGGGATATAGGTCAATAGGACCCCAGTTTAGACAAATCTCTACCAGGTTTAGGCAAGACCTTGATGACAGCCGCATTAAAATAGAGAGGAATGGACTTGGTGGTTATAATATTATTATAAAGAGCCACAAGTGTGTCTCCTATTTGACTTTGATGAATTTTGTAAAAATCACCACTCAGACCATCGAGGACCAGGGGCTTTGCCATTCCTGAGATGCTTTACTACCTACGAAACTTCATGAAGAGTTATAGGAGCATGTAAAGTTGAGGACATGTCTGGAGACAAAGTAGGGAATGGGAGACAATCCCAAGCATCGATCACCTGTGTCCCCGGATGAGGGGGAAGGAGGGGAAAAAGCACCAGGTATGTCACTAGAAGAATTGGAGTCCGCATGTTTGTATAGTTTTGAATAAAATTTTCTCATTATCTCGGCAATCTGGGTATTAGATGAGGTGAGGGACCCATCTTGAGTAGTTAAGGGATGAACCAACATTGGGCTGTGAGTGCCATTTAGAAGATTGGATAGTAGTCTCCCCGTCTTATTTCCAAACTTCTGGAAACGAAAATTAATATTAAAAGATTGTCTATCTCCAATGCTTTGAAGAAACTCATCACAGTGAGTCTTTTTGGATAAATAATACTGTTTATTACTAAGATTAGGGGACTCCTTACACTTTTGGAGGCTTCGGTTAGAGCAGCTTGCATGTCAATATAAGAGTTGGAAAATTTTTTGGTTTTGAGCCGAGACGTAAGAAAGTATGACACCACGCAACACCGCCTTGGCTGTTTGCCAGCATATGGCGGAATCAGTTTCCAAATGATCAATGGTGTAATTTTTAAATTCCTCCTATGCGGACTCCAACCTATTCCTGAATTTCAAAGATTGGGCGAGATGTGATGGGAACCGCCACTGTCTAGGGCCTCTCCTCTCTACCTGTATGTGAAGTGATAACCATATCAAAGCGTGATCTGAAATTTAGGATGGGTTCAATACTAACTTTGGAGACATTAGGGAGCAACTTAGTTGAAGAAAGTAAGTAATCGATCCTCGATAGCATTTGATAAGCCTTTGAAAGGCACGTATAATCCCTCTCCAAGCACGTCAAATGTCCACTATTTATAAAGTCTTAGCAAAGTGAGGAACTGCTAACTTAGGTAATGGAGGGGAGGAAGGGGAGGGCAATTATCTATCTAGAATATGTGATGAGACTAGATTAAAGTCTCCACTCACTATAAGCGTTTCATTGCCATAAATGCTGAGTTTAGCTATGAGGCGCAGAAAAAAAGATCTAGAGTAAATGTTTGGTGCATAGACATTACATAATACAAACTTAATACCACAGATATATACAGATGCAATAACATACCTCCCTTCCTGATCAGTCACTACCAAACTGACTTCAATTCTTAATTGTTTCTGTGCTAGGATTACCACACCTCTCGATTTTGAATTATAGGTGGAAGTTGCTATCACAGACCAATTCAACATCTGGAGTTTGGGGACTTCTTTTGCAATTAAATGTGCTTCTTGCAAGAATACTAAATACAACTCTTGCTTTTTCAAATAAAGGAGGACCTTTCATCTTGTGGATGAAAACCGCCCACATTAAGTGAGCCTATCTTAATGTCCGTCATAATCCCAGACAGGTAAATAATAGAACATACATTAAAACTGTAATCTTCATTAGTAATGATGTGAGCATGCTGTTGATTACAAATATGCTATTAAGTGAGGAGGAATAGGTACAAGAGGAAAGTAACAAAACAGGGGTAGACAAACAAGCAAATGATGGTGAGAAAAATACATCACATAAGTGAAAATCGAGGAAATGTGTAACAGGATCACCTGGTTGTGATGTAATGAGAAAATAAGAGCAAAGAAAAAAAATACATGGATCAAAATAACATGTAAATGAACATTCAATATAGACAACCAGTATTATTTTGCAGGGAATTATATCGTAGAACATGTATAACTTATTAAGGCATCTAATTGAGCCCATGCTAACATTTTGCCCCTTCTAATGTAAGTAAAGCTGCATAGAGTATAATGATATTAAGGTTCATAGACATTTTCATAAGCTTGCAGCCTATCTAGGCACAGACAAATAAGCATTGTGTACATGAAATGCACAAAATAATATACTATGCATTCACAAATCTGATTAAACATCAAACTTTTAAAAGACATTAATCAAACATGGAAAACGGTTAGTAAAGCAATAAATAACTTGAATTATTGAATACCACATATATGCGGCCTTAGACAATCAATCAGCATGTGTCAACCAATATAATATATGTAGTATTAAACAGGAGAGGAGAAGATTAATTATATCAACATCATAGCCTGAGCAGGTGAGTAGTAGAAATAAGTCTCAATCAGCAATGTCTGTTGAATGTGATTGCGATTCTTCATGATGGTATCCTGCAACATCTGCAGGGTTGCTGAAATCGACATGAGATGATCCCACATAATGTAAGGTTGCCAGATACGTCTTCTAAATCGTCTACTTTATTTAGTAAATACATGTAATACTTGTGAAGACGTTTAACTTCATGTCTCACACCAGCAATATCATGGTTTGTGACTAAGTTCTGTATCATTCACTTGCTGCGTTAACTCCTGAAGCTGCGTGGATATGTCTGCTATAGCCTGAGTGAGTAGCGGGGCCATGGTGGATACTATAGCCTTCACCAAGTCTCTGTATGTCGAAGGGGAATCAGGGGACCGTCCTACCTGGGAAGCAGAAGGTAGTGAGTCGGCTGTTGCTTTGTTGAGAGCCGGAGAGGGAGCCTCTTGATCGGAGCCTGGCGCCATATTGGCTTCGATGCGCCTTTTCTCCTTTCGCGGCTGCGGGGATGCCAGCGACTAAGATGAGAAATATATATCCATCTCCGGTCAGGTAAGTGAGGGGGTAGATCGGGTGGCAGGGAGCTCAGTTGGAGGCTTTGAAAAGCAGAGAGAAAGTGCGATAGGGGGCCAAATGTAGCGGAGCTCCGGAGCACAGGTCCTCACTCTATTCAACCGGAACCGGAAGTCGTGTGCATGTATGTTTTAATAAAAAATGGTCTTTTCTACAGTGTGTTTGTTCTGTGTTTTTTTAATATTGCTTTGGCTATGGAACTACAGGTACTAGCAGGCCCATAATGCCCCGCATGCTGATACTTGTGGTTCTCCAAGTACCAGAAGCTTGCTGGGAACTGTAGTTCCACAGCAAAAGCCAATTTAACTCTTTACTTGCACCACACTTTACCCAATCAACCTGGCACCCACCGCTCCAGGGGTGCCGGGGATAGCCCCGGGCTATCAGCCTGGGGTGCCCTGAAGAAGGGGACCCCTTTATTGGGGGTCACCAGCTCCCAGGTATCCACAGCCTGGGCTGACTAGTGGTCAGGGTGATGGTTCGGCTGGGGGGCCAGGTGAAAGGGCTCAGCTGGTTGTGGCATCACCCCCCTGCTAGAGGTCCGGTGCTAGCTCTGGAAAATATGGGGTGACACTACGCATTTTTTCCCCCTGTATTTCCAGAACCAGGGCTGGCTCAGAGCCCAGTGCTGGTTAGCGCTGAACTAGGGGGACCCCTATGTCATTTGTCCCCCATATTTTGACAACCAGGACTAGTTCTGAAAAGCCTGGTGCTAGTTGTGCTTCATGTCATTTGTCCCCTGGATTTAGCACAACCAGTACTGGCTTTCAAAAGTACTGGTGCCGGTTGTTGTTTTTGGGGAGGGGGCTACGCCATTTTTTTTTTTACACAGGTTTTTTCTTAATTAAACACAGAAGCACAGACGGGTCTCACTGACCTTATTTAAACACACTGACCTTATTTAAACTCTATCTCCTGCTAGCTCCCCCAGGTCCTGCCACCTGCACTGCCGCTGACGCCTGCGCCGCTGCTGCTTCTTCTGCTGTCTCTAAAGCCCGCTACAGTCCGTGGGTCCCGGCCACAGCTGACGCCCGCTACCCCTCCCCCCCTGGGTCCCAGCCACAGTTAATGACCGCTTTCTTCCTCCCAGTTCCGACCTCCGCTACCGCCCGCAAAAGCAAAAGGCAGCCATCTTGCTGCACCCAAATTAAGCCACAGTGAATACACCTGCTGCAGGCTCCTCCTGTGTCTGCGAAAGGAATTGAATCTTCCTATCTCTATAATGGCGGGTTTGTGAGCTAATAGTTTAACTTTCTCAATTACCTGAACCCCAAAAAGTCCTATTCTGGAACAATAGCTACCTAATAAAACAAACGCAAAGTCTAAATTTGCCCCCTACCCTAAGTTATACCTTCCCAAAAATCCCCCATAGAGAAGAGCAGAAAAGTGGTCCTAATTGAGAATGTCAGAAAAAAGTGACAGTTGGAGCTTTAGATTACTCCCAAATACTCATTTTTATGCTTTTGCCCTGAAACTTGGCAGGCAGCACCGAGCAACAGTTCTACCCGTCCGTGCCAAATTTCATCTCCATACCTCCAATAGCTTTTGAGGTGTATCCCCCTTAAACACCCTGCTAACCCCATCGAAAATTATTGTGGAGATTTCCGTTTTTTTCTATTCAGCCTTAATATAAGGCGCCCTTATAATATATATATATATATATATATATATATATATATGGAACCTTCCCCCCTCCCCAGTAAAATCTTGCTGACTGTATCTGTGCTCCGGGATGGCCGCAGCGTGGAGATGGAGATCCGGGCCACTCAGGGCCCCCCATATCCCGGCGTGTCGGGGTAGTGTCTGCGCACTTGCCCAAGCACACCCACTTCCTGTCCTGACTGCCTGCCCATGCAGCTCTCCTACACAAATATAAATATTTATTTACTTTTAAAACAATTAAATTGATAGGAGCCACCACAAGGTTGTTACCCCAGGGCCCCCACAAACCTTAATCCGGCCCTGGTGACTACATATCATTGGGCAGCACAGACGGTGTAATAGTTAGCATTACTACCTCACAGCACTGAGGTCGTGGGTTCGATTTGCACTACGGCCCTAACTGTGCAGAGTTTGTATATTCTCCCTGTGCTTGCATGGGTTTCCTCCGGGTACTCCGGTTTCCTCCCACACTCCAAAAATACGAGGGTTTTTCAAAAAGTAATGCCTAAATGCTCACAACACAAATTTTATTATAGATTCAGATTTGAAAATTTGCAGTAAAATACTTTAAAGTCTTAGTAACAGAATGACTCTACTCAAATAAAATCACCATCTGCCCTCAAACATTTTCTCCACCTCTCAACCCAAGCTGTGAATCCACTTTGGAAAAATTCCAGTGGTTGGCGTTTGACCCAGGAACGTATGGCGCTTTTAACAACCTCTAAGTCTTCAAAATGTTGACCCCGGAGACAGTTATTTGAGAGGGCCAAACAGATGAAAGTCAGAAGAGGCCAAATCAGGACTGTATGGTCTATGTGGCATTATTGCCCACCCCATTTTGGCAATGGCCGCAGATGTTGCCATCGAAGTGTGAGGTCTGGCATTGCTATGGTGTAAGATGACATTTGACAGTGGAATTATTGAAATTTTTTTGCTGATGGCTTCTTTCAGCTTCTTAAGTGTAATAATGTATCGATCACTGTTGATTGATTGGTTTGGTTCCAAGTAATCGATGAGAATAACACCTCAGCAATCCCAGAAGAATGTGGCCATGACTTTGTTTACAGATCGCTGTGATTTAAAAAATTTTGGCCTAGGTGAACGTGGGTGTTTCCATTGCTTTGACTGGGCCTTTGTTTCTGGGTCATAAAGGAATACCCAGGTCTCATCTCCTGTAATGACATTTTCCAAAAACGTCTCAGGGTTGGCTTCAAAGTTGGTCAAAAGGTCATTGCACACTTCCACCCTCTGGGCCTTATGATCCCTGTTTAATTGCTTTGGAACCCATTTAGCACACACTTTACGATATCCCAAATCATTGATTAGTGTTTTTACAGTGCCATGGCTACATTCAAGTTCATCACTGACATCTCTGATGGTCAAACGACGGTCATTCTGAATCATGGCATCGACTTTGTGTCAGTTCTCTGCTGTCACTGCAGTTGATGGTCTGCCACCATGAGGTTTGTCGCACACTGACGATTCTCCCAATTGAAAATGCTTCATCCACCTTCTGACATTGCTATAGTCAATTGTACACTCACCATACACTTTTTTCAGTCTTCTGTGTATTTCTGTAGCACTGCAGCCTTCTTTTTCCAGAAATTCAATGATGGCTCTTTGTTTCATCTTGGATTCCATGGTATTTCTTGGACTACCTAAACAAAAATACATATATAGCTAGCAGACATATTAAACTACAAACTGACAAAGTTTCAAATTAATATTGCATATTATTTCAGAGTTATGAGCATTTAGGCATTACTTTTTGGACAACCCTCATATATTAGGTTAATTGGCTCCAAACAAAAATGAACCCTAGTGTGTATGTGTGTGTGTATGTGACAGGGAACATAGGGCCTGATTCAGAGCTGGACGCTATATGTACTCGCTCGTTCAGAAAAAGGGGCCGGATATTTAAATAGAGCGCTCGCTCTTTGCGGTCTGTTGACGCCTCTATGTCTGAGCGAGCGAACAAAATATGCGCTCGCTATTTTGTAAAAACGCCCCCTGGCCGTTTGCATCATACGTCATCTCCACTATTTATTAGATTAATCGAGTACATTGAAAGGCGTCTGAACTGCTCGCAGTGCTTGTGGTTGGATTTTCCTACCGCAATCATGCGAACAGTTCAGGCTAAGAGACAACCAAGTGACGTGGCCGATGATGCTGCTTTGTTAATTATGCACACCCTTAAAACGCCCATTTTGACCGTTTGGCACGCCTGCGTTCGGATCTCCACTCCCCGTTTTCAAGCACCTTCCCCTGTTACCACCCACAAACACCTCATCCTGTCACTCATATTAGCAGGCACTCGCTATTTTGTGAACACACGATTTCCGACTGCAATGACTGGTTGGCGCATGCGCATTACGACCCATACGCATGCGCAGATGTGCCACCATCGCTCGGAGCGGACGAGCGGCTCTGAATCAGGCCCATAGATTGTAAGCTCCACTGGGGCAGGGACTGATGTGAATGGCCAAATATTCCCTGTAAAGTGCTGTGGAATATGTGTGTGCTATATAAATAACTGGTAGTAATAATAATAATAATTGTTCAACACTTGGAAAATGTATTTATTGACTTTTATACTGAATGATAAGTGTCTGTCTACAATAGTATATTTGAAGCCAAATATAATAAGTGAAATAATTTTCTTACATCTTCAAAATGAGAATTATATCATATTTTTAAGCTGAACGATGAACGATAATCGGTCATGCACGTTCACGTTTGTAGTTTGTAGTTCATCGTCCATTCTGACTGTCCAACAAACGATTTTCATTCAGAAAATCATTCATGTTGTGCAGAATGAACGATAAACGATGAACGATTTCCATTCACTGTATGCATGATTAAAAAATCTTTCATCGTTTTTGAAAATCGTTCATTATTTTAGTAACCAACGGTTTTTAGTGAACGATCTTCATTCACTATTTCAAGGGAAAAAATTAACGAAAATCGTTCAATAAAATCATTGGTTACTAACATCGTTGTGTGTGTATGCAGCTTAAGTACTTAAGAAATAACAAACTAAAGGAATGTAGATTTTAAACTGGTTTATTCATTCAGAAACTGACTTTAATCTGCTTGTGTTTTTTTACTGACGAGAAAGAACTGATTCTGACATTTTATTGGTGTACCTGGTTTTAATTTCCTATGTCACTAAATTACTTTTCCTGATTCCAAAATAACTGAACATTTTGTCAAGTTTGTGTTTTTTCAGCACTAGAAAATTATATACAAATAGAGCTGTGGGTGGTCTGCAGGGGTGTTTTTAAGGATGACCTAATCTGTAGCAATTTAGCAGTTAATCTAGAGCCTGAATTTCTAGATAATTTCAAAAGGGAAATTACATTATTATTTGATGATTAACAAGTTCAGTGGTAAAGTGAACACAAGAACTCGTTCAAGTCACTTTCACTTACTGAAATACAAATGATCAAAATGTACATAGGACAGCATTTATTAACACAGGAAAAACATATATTAATATATATATATATATATATATATATACATATATATATGTGTGTGTATATATATATTAGGGGTGTGCACCGGCCACTTTTCGTGTTTTGTGTTTTGGTTTTGGATCTGGATCTTTCTTCGTGTTTTGGATCTGGATTGGTTTTGCCAAAACCACCCTTCCGTGTTTTGGGTTCTGGGTTTTGTGTTTTGGATCTGTATTTTTTTTTTAAAAAGCATAAAAACAGCTAAAATCACAGAATTTGTGGGTTTTTCTGCTCCTATGCTATTATTAACCTCAATAACCTTAATTTCCATTCATTTCCAGTCTATTCTGAACACCTCACACCTCACAATAGTGTTTTTAGGCCAAAAGGTTGCACCGAGGTAGCTGGATGACTATGCTAAGCAACACGAGTGGGCGGCACAAACACGTGGCCCATCTAGGAGTGACACTGCAGTGGCAGGCAGGATGGCAGTTTGAAAAACTAGGCCCCAAACAGTACATAATGCAAAGAAAAAAAAGAGGTGCAAGATGGAATTGTCCTTGGGTTCTCCCACACCCACCCTTATGTTGTATAAACAGGACATGCACACTTTAACAAACCAATCTTTTCAGCGCAACGGTATGCCACAATGACTGTGGCTGAAATGATTGGTTCGTTTGGACCCCCACAAAACAAGCTGGCAATTAATCTGTCCCTGCACAAACTGGCTCTACGGAGGCAAGTTGTCGTCCTCATCCTCATCCACCGATTCCTCACCCTCTTCCACATTGTGTACATCCTCATCCTCACAGAGTATTAATTAGTCCCCGCTGGAATCCACCACCACAGGTCCCTCTGTACGTTCTGGAGGCTGGTCTCCCTGGTAGAGTTGATAATTCATTTTGATGAACATCATCTTCTCCACATTTTGTGGAAGCAACCTCCTACGCCTTTCGTTGACAAGGTTCACGGCTGCACTAAACACTCTTTCGCACATTGGAGGGGGGCAACTCAGGTAAAATAGAGCCAGTTTCTACAGGGGCCTCCAAATTGCCTCTTTTTCCTGCCAGTAAAGGTACGGACTGTCTGACATGCCTACTTGGATGCTGTCACCGATGTAATCCTCCATCATTCTGTCAATGGTGACAGTATCATATGCAGTAACAGAAGACATGTCAGATATTGTTGCCTGGTCCTTCAGTCCGGACCAGATGTCCAAACTTGGTCCTGCCTGCCCTGCATCACTACCAGCGGGTTGCTTAGTTATTTCCTGGCAGCCCCAGTTGCGGGAGAAAATGAAGAAGGAGCTGTTGACGTGTCACGTTCCGCTTCAGCTGACAGTGTTTTCACCAGCAGGTCTTTGCACCTCTGCAGGCTTGTGTCGGCCAGAAAGAGAGACACCATGTAGGCTTTAAACCTAGGATCAAGCACGGTGGCCAAAATGTAGCGGTCTGATCTCAACAGATTGACCACCCTGGAATCCTGGCAAAGCGAATGAAGAGCTTCATCCACAAGTCCCAGATGCCAGGCGTAATTGCTCCATCTTAGCTCCTCCTTCACTTTCTCCAGCTGCTTCTGCAAAAGCATGATGAGGGGAATAACCTGACTCAAGCTGGCAGTGTCTGAACTGACTTCACGTATGGCAAGTTCGAAGGGCTGGAGAACCTTGCACAACATGGAAATCATTGTCCACTGCACTTGAATCAGGTGCATACCCCCTCCTTTGCCTATGTCATAGGTGGATGTATAGGCTTGAATGGCCTTTTGCTGCTCCTCCATCCTCTGAAGCATATAGAGGGTTGAGTTCCACCTCGTCACAACCTCTTGCTTCAGGTGATGGCGGGGCAGGTTTGCTGGTGCTCCAGTCTTCGGCACGCAGTCGCTGAATGGTGTAAGTGGCCAGAAATTTTTTGGGGGACCCAAAACGTCTCCTGCACACCCCTGTTGTTTTTCAGAAAATTCAGCACCACCAAATTTATTGTGTGAGCAAAACATGGGACATGCTGGAATTTGCCCAGATGTAATGGCCACACAATATTGGTGGTGTAGTCAGATATCACAAATCCCCAGGAGAGTCTAAGTGGGGTAAGCCACTGGGCGATGCTTTCCCTCAGCTTCTCTAAGAGGTAGTCGGCGGTGTGCCTCTTACTGAAACTGGTGATACACAGCATACCCTGCCTTGGAACGAGGTGGCGTTTCTGAGATGCTGCTAATGGTGACGCTGCTGTTGTTGCTACGTAAGGTGATACATCTACCCAGTGGGCTGTCACAGTCATATAGTCCTTAGTCTGCCCTGTTCCACTTGTCCACGTGTCCGTGGTTCCGCATTTTTTAGGACACTGAGGACATTTTTTCTGACGTTTCTGTACAGTCTCAGTATTGCCTGCCTAGTGAAGTGGAATCTAGACGGGATTTGGTACCTGGGACACACTACCTCCATCAATTGTCTACATCCCACTGCACTAATGGTGGATACCGGATGCATGTCTAACACCAACATAGCAGTCAAGGCCTCAGTTATACGTTTTTCTTCAGGATGACTGCTGTCGTACTTCATCCTCCTCGTTAAGGACTGTTGGAGGGTCAATTGTTTGGTAAAAGTATTGGTGTTCCTACTTCCTCTCTGGGATGATGAATGACTCCCAGTAGCAACAGCAGCAGCGGCAGCAGTAGGCACAGCAATGCAGGATCCTCCGGAGGAATCCCGGATAGGAGAGTCAGTCATGCCAGTGACATGGCCTGCAGGACTACTTCTGATCCTGACTAAGGAGGAAATTGACGAGGAGGGAGTTGACAGTGTGGTTTGCATGCACTTGGATACAACAGGACAAAGGGATTTAGGTGTTCCTAGACTGCTTACGGTCTTAGACAAAGTTTCTGAACTTCACAGTAACTTTTTATGAACGAGCTGCAGGTGACGTATAAGGGAGGATGTTCCTAAGTGGTTAACGTCCCTTCTTCTACTTATTTCACCTTTACATATAGTACATATGGCAAGACAGTTGTTGTCCGGATTTGGATAGAAATATTGCCAGACCAAAGAGGTGGAATGTTTGGTCTTCTGCCCAGGCACGACCGTGATGGGCTTTTTCATCCCACGGACAACAACTGTCTCCCCCGGAGCCTGAGTTAAACAAACCACATCACCATCAGAATCCTCCTCGCCAACTTCCTCCTCAGCGCCAGCTGCACAAGTATCCTCATCCTGTTATACTTCAACAGTGACATCTTCAATTTGCATATCAGCAAGTGGACTGTGGGAGCTCCTTCCAGCACTTGCAGAGGGCGTGCAAATGGTGGAAAGAGCCACCTCTTCCCGTCCAGTGTTGGGAAGGTCAGGCATCGCAACCGCCACCACACTTGGACTCTCCTTGGGGATTTGTGATATCTTCTTAGAACGCACAGTTCTTCGCTGTGCTTTTGCCAGCTTAACTCATTTGATTTTTTTAGCGGGAGGAGGGCTTCCATCGTCAGGTGAGGCTGAACCACTAGTCATGAACATAAGGAAAGACCTTAGCCGTTCCTTGCCACTCCGTGTCGTAAATGGCATATTGGCAAGTTTACGTTTCTCCTCAGATGATTTAAATGTTTTTTTAAGGTCATTTTCCTGAACTTTGTCATTTGGGATTTTATATGTCCTCTACTATAACATTGGGCATCGACCTTGGCAGACGACGTTGATGGCATTTTATTGTCTATGTCATGACTAGTGACAGCAGCTTCAGCACTAGGAGGAAGTGGTTCTTGATTTTTCCCTATTTTATTTTTATCGGACAAAGTTTTGTCCTCCATTTATGTTATATTGATATATACGTGCGGCTAAGGCGCACACAAACACAGAAAAAAAGAATTTTAAAACTTTTTTGGAGTGCACTTTGGGGGTTACACCACCCTTTAACAGATGAGCCAGCCGGCCCTTTACTTATGACACAGGTGCACGCTTGGCGCTGCTCCTTTGTTGATGCACGTGCGGCTACTGCGCATAGATTTCACACACAAACACAGAAAAAAAGAATTGTTTATTTTTTGTGGAGCGCACTTTGGGGTTAGACCACCCTTTAACAGACTTATGACACAGGCACACGCTTGGCGCTGCTCCTTTGTTGATGCACGTGTGGCTACAGCGCATACAATTCACAACACAGAAAAGAAGAATTTTTAAATTTTTTTGGAGTGCACTTTGGGGGTTACACCACCCTTTAACAGACTTATGACACAAGCACATGCTTGGCGCTGCTCCTTTGTTGATGCACGTGCGCTACAGCGCACACAATTCACAACACAGAAAAGAAGAATTTTTTATTTTTTTTGGAGGGCACTTTGGGGGTTACACCACCCGTTAACAGATTTATGACAAAAGCGCATGCTTGGTGCTGCTCCTTTGTTGATGCACATGCGGCTACAGCGCACACAATTCACAACACAGAAAAGAAGAATTTTTTTTTTTTTTTGAAGAGCACTTTGGAGGTTACACCACCCTTTAAGAGATGAGCCAGCCGGCCCTTTACTTATGACACAGGTGCACGCTTGGCACTGCTCCTTTGTTGATGCACGTGCAGCTACAGTTCACACAATTCACAAACACAGAAATACATTTTTTTTTGCACTTGGGTGGAGCACCCCTGATGGACAGATCACCCCCTGGACAACACTACAGCACCCCCTTAGGACTACAGCATTTATGGGACACTGCACAACACAGCCCAGCCAGCCCCTATACTCTTTTGGAGTGGACACAGCCCTTATGGACAACTGACTGCACAATACAGTCCAGCCAGCCCCTATGGACAACAGCAGCATAACACAGCCCAGCCAGCCCCTATGGACTTTGGAGGAGTGGACACAGCCCCTATGGACAACAGCAGCACAGCACAATACAACACAGCAACCAGCCCAGCCCTAACTCCCACCCTCCCTCTTCACTGCCCACCACCAGAGTGAGAAATGGTGCAGACGCGAGGACCTTTTATAGAATCCAAAACCCGCGAGATCCGTAAGGTGGGATGATGATGTTTTGTCTCGATTTCAGTTCCGATTCAGGCGGGAAAACCCGTGCCGGACTCAGTTCCCGGCTCGGATCGGGGGGGGGGCTCGGGGGGGGTTCGGATTTCAGAAATCCGAACCCACTCATCACTAATATATATATATATATATATATATACATACATTAATATACTGTATAGATTATATAATCAAATATATATATATATATATATATACAAATACCACACAAAAATCGGCACTCAGAGACTGTCATAGATATGAAATATATTGAAGGCAACGTTTCGGGGTACAACCCCCTTTATCAAACCACAGTAGACAATAAAAACACGTAGATCATCCACTTACCCCTTAAATAGTGATGAACAAGTCTGTCCGTGTTTCCATCTCCACGAGACCCATCGCACGAAAGCCGTAGGAGGAGTCACATCCGGCTCCTGCGTTCCAGCGTCTCCTGGCTACTTCGTGTCTGCGTTCCACTGGAGCATCACCCATAGTGCACGCATAGTGCAGTGTATCTAGTGCAGGAGTGCAAATCTTAGAAATATCCATGGCTATTTTCAGGTTCTACGCATTTCTCCAGCAGTAGGGATGGCAATATTTGTATACTGGTTAAAAGGTCTGTAAGTAAATTTACATTAAAAAAGGTGATAATAAACATACAAAAAATTGCCTACTCTTCCATTTGACTTAGAAAGAACAAACAAACTACAGGCTATGGGATTAGTTATTTTATTCCCATACCCACTCAGCACTAAGATGATGTAGGAAGACTAGCACTTCTATACCACTTTGCTACTAATTCTACCTTTTTTATTCAACATACAGTATTAGAGTCCCCATACAGTCTTTGAAACTGCACTAGCACACTGTTGCTTTACGGTTGCATTAGTTTGGCTTTTCTTGACAAATAATACAGTCACTGCATACCTATAGACATTGGGAGAATGTAAATCGTGATGGGGATATTACCTTATTGGTCACACCACTGGTGGAGACACCTTTTTTTTCTATTTTTTCTGCCAGCTGCATAGGAATATCTCATTATCCACATTAGAAACTGTCCGTATGACATCCGAAATTATATTGGCTTGGGATGTTCAATGAACAAGTGGTATGTGATATTTTTTTCTGCTTTGTACTATAAAAATAGAAACAGAATGGAACTTTCATATTTATATTATCTTGTGCCAAAAAGGTCTGATTTTTGCATATGGATGCAACTGTATTTGTTTTAGAGAATATGATTGCCACCAAGCAACGGCAGGTGGGTGGATATAGGCAGCAAGCCTTCCTATGATCTGCTGCCGGCAGGGAAAGTAAAAGTTTTAAAACACTTCCCTGCTGATACTAACAGTGACGCTGTAATAAAAAATTGTAATAAATCCATTCTGTATCAAGGCAGAACTTTAAAGGATGGATATGAGTCAATTCTTAATGTCCTTTTAGGCCGGTTTCTGTGCCTTCCTCTGGTTTTTTAAAGGGGCTAAAGTAAATATATAAAAAAAAACTATACTATACTTTAACCAAAGATCCATATCAAAGACAACAAACAGCAATAGCAACAGGGCAGGGATGGATGGGAACTGTTGCTTGTTGTCAGTCCTATTCCCTAGAACAAATAAATTGTAATAAAAAGTACAGTTTGTTCCTCATCAGACTTGCAACAGCAGGTGGGCAAATCACCACAGCCTAGCAACAGCAGGTGGGCAGATTACCACAGCCTAGCAACAGCAGGTGGGCAGATTACCACAAAACTGGTGTTTGCACAGAGGAACTTGATTTTATCTCAATTGGAATGCCTCCAATAGAATTTGGCAAAGGTTCTGACAAACAACCAATGGGCTGCATGCAGAGGAGTAGCGTGAAACCATGGCGCCCGGAGAAAGTGCATGTCGTAGCGCCCCCTCCCTGTACTCAAGCAGTAACTTTTTTTTAAAGTCAAACCTGCCAATAAGGAGAGGAGAGGGGTGGAGGGGGGTGGTGACAGAAGCCAATAAGAAAGGTGAGGGGAGGGACAAACAATTGATCAGAGAGGGGTGGTGACAGAAGCCCATAAGAAAGGAGAGGACTGGGGCAAAGAGCCGATCACAGGGTAGATAGGGGAAGGAATTAAAGAGGTGAGGAGTGAATGTAATCAATCTGACAGGAAGGGGGAGGTGACAGAAGATGTTCACAGAGGAGGGAGGGCCGGAGAGGAGACAATCTGGGCAGTTTGAGGGAGTATGAAATGTAGAAACAGATCTCAGATCCGTAACTTATTTCGGAAACCAAAGAGCAAACCAACCGAGATAAAACTAACAGGAGGCCGTCAAACTGTGCAGCGCTCCATGAATTCCGGAACCCTGTATGGCGCCCTCTGTCCATTTTGGCGCCCGGAGCTCATGCTCCACTGGAACCACCCTCGCTACTCCCCTGGCTGCATGCATAATGGCAGGGGCACCGAGAGGGGGGGGGCTGGTACTAATTACCCAGGCCCGGGCTTGATGGAGTGGTCCGGCGGGGGCTCGGGTCCGGCACCGCTCGCCCCCCTCTTGCATAACGCTGCTGTTTACTGAGCTGCACTGGAAGACTGCTCGCAGCTGCTAAGAAGCAGCCATAGCAGTCTCCTATGCCTGTGGGGGGAGCGATCAAGCTGATCTTGCCCCCCACTTGTTATGTACCAGGCTGAGGGGGCTCACTGCGCCCCCCTTGCCAGCGCGCAGCGCCGCTTTGCGACACTGCAAAACTTTTTTTTAACCTAAGGGGGCGTGGCCACGCCTCCCACAATTAGGCCACACGCCTGCCCGCCACGGCTCTTGGCGGGCCTGCATAATGGTCTGGAGATACAAGCTCTTTAGTAGCCGCATCTCCCCAAAGAAAATGACCTTTAAAACGAGATGTATCAAATCCCGCCACTCTCGTAGCTGAGAAAATCCAACCACAGATAGTATAGGGCCTAGCAGGTCTGAACAATGTTCTGATGAACAACTGTCTAATATCTTGTCTGCAAGGAGACATGAGAGACAGGTACATAGAAAGACAAGAGACTATACAAAGATTATGATCTGAGTCATCTATGATGATGTAGAATTCCACAATGGAATTTTTCACTAAATAAGTTTTTGTGTGGCCATTAAGGATTATGAGAAACCCTTATAGTGCCTGAGTTAGCCATGGGTCAAATATATAAATTATATCATACATCAATTCTATTTGCCTCTAGCAAAGGCTAGAGGCAAAAAGAAGGCAAGTTTCTGAGAGCTGGAAAGCAAGCTCGCTGAAGCATTCAAAGCAGTTAGGTGTGACAAAAAAAAGATCAATATCCTAAGTTTCAGAATATCTAGGATGATTTTTCTAGATAGAAGAATACTCCTTAGTAAGCATAGGTATGTTCTATTATCCGTGAAGCCTAGAATCAAAAGATTGAGTGATGAGCCATATGATCTGCTGCTGGCAGATGTCATCCCTAATTAGTGGGCCGAAATCTAGACCCAGTTGAAGAATCGAGGCCCTGTGAGGATCAGAGATCTGATCACGCCAAGAGATAAACTTGGTCTCAAGGAATCATTAATGAGAGCTGTTGACCTAAGAGAATATTCTGAAAGACATTGTCTATTAGAGACATTGTACAAAGATAGGCATTGTCTTGATAGCGAATCTGCCATTTTGTTTGTTTCTTCAAGAATGTGAATGGCTGAAAGTATAATGTTCCCCTGTGTGGCCCAATGTCACATTCCTAATGCCTCCTTGCCTGTTGATATATCACTCTGCCATGGTATTCTTGACATAAAAAACAAGAACACTGTGAATTGATGGGGAAACCAAGGACTGAAGAGCCAGTTTCGCTGCCTTCAGTGTTAGGACGTTGATGTACAGGAGTGATTCTGCCGGACACTATTCTGCTCTGGTTGCTGTGTCCTGAGCAACAGCTCCCCAATCCTGAATGGAAGCATCTGACCTGAGAGAACTGGGGAAGGTAGAATGAGGGGCCTTGTAGCCAGGATAGGTAAAGTTGTAAAGTTCCGTATGTCTTGAGCTACTTGAAAGAGCAGGTAACATATGCCAGACCAGTCGCAATGATTGTGAATTAATTTGGGGTCCTCAGCAAAGTAGAGGCACATGAAAATACCCCAGGGAAAGGGCAACCATCTTTCCTAGAACTGCAGCCAGGTAGGGCCGTCTCTACCTATAGGCTAAATGGGCAGTTGCCCAAGGGCCCCAGGATTACAAAGGGCCGTGGCCGCTAGCACCCCTACCCCCATTGCATAGCTGCCACAGCTGATAGTCCTGCATGGGGAGGAGGAAGAGGCAGGTACCTGCTCAGGGGGGAACTAGCGGCGATGCAGCAGGTGCATTGCACCAGGGCCCGCTGTGGTGTGGAGGCCCATAGCCGCCGCTGTACCCCCGCAAGTGTCCCCTGGGCCCCAAGTGTATGGCAGACTGAAGTGAGCGCGGTCTGCACTACACAGTTTACAAACACACAGATGTGTTTGTTATAGCAGCCAGTGAGAGTCAGACAGACTCTCATTGGCTGCTGCATCATCCACGGAGGGAGCAGGCTGGAGCTCACTCATGAGGCGGAGGAGTGGACAGCGGCAGTCATCGGCAGGAGCAGGGATCAGGTAAGTTGCTTTTTTGTGTGTGTGTCTGTGTGTGTAAGGGGGCACAGGGACTGGCAGAGCATAGGGGTGGGGTGCTACTGGAGTCACTATATAGGGGGGCCGCTACTGGGGGCACTGTATGAGGATGGTGGCCGCTACTGGGGGCATTGCAAAGGGGGAGGTGCTACTAGGGGCACTGTATAGGGGAGCCGCAACTGGGGGCACTGCATGGGGAAGGTGGCCGCTACTGGGGACACTGTATAGGGGAGGACTACTACGGGGGGCACTGCATAGGGGGGACTACTACTGGGGGCACTGCATAGTGGGGACTACTACTGGGGGCAATGCCTAGGGGGACTACTACTGGGGGCACTGCATAGGGGGGACTACTACTGGGGGCACTGCATAGGAAATTTGTTGTACTGTACATGTTCAGACTGAGGAGCTCATTCAGACCCGCTCTCTAATTGCGGCCACTTGCTCCCAGCGTATTTAAATTTTGTAAAGTGACGTAAAGGCAGCCGCACGCTCGGCAAAGCATAAGCACGCCCACTATGTCTTGGCGAGTGATCACTTTGTCAATGTAGACGCCCATTAGCGTGTCTTTACACGCCCACTAGCGCACGTCATCTCCAGGAAGTGTCTTAAAACATTGGTACATCGAGGACCATCTGAAGCGATTGCAGCACTTGGTTGACTCTACCCTCCCGCAAGCACTGCAAGCTCTTCAGTGTAAAAAACAAGTGACGTGTAGTAGGACGCATCTTTGCTAATTATGCACACCCACAAAACTCTGTTTGGACACTTAGACATGCCTCCGTTCGCACATCCACTCCCCCGTTCACAAGCACATTCCCCTGTTACCACCCTCAAACGGCACATTCTGTCACTGAAAGTAGCGGGCAGTCTGTGTACTACGAGCGCATGATTCACCATCGCTGAGAATGGCTTGCGCACACGCACTGCAAATTATACGCATGAGCAGACGGGCGACTATCAGTCAGTGCGAACGGCCGCAGCTTAGCGAGCAGGTCTAAATCAGGTACAGTGACTTGTGTTTTTTCCTGTAAATTACTTCTGTTTTTCTGCATATAGCCAGCGGATTGTTTAATAAGGGCTCCAGTGCATTGCTTTGCCCAGGGGCCTGCACTGCTGTTAAGACATCCCTGCAGCCAGGCCGTGGAGAGATATTGTCTGCCAGCCTAAAAGGACTCAAAGGGCGTACTACAACCCTTTTCATTTGTCCAGGGTAATATTCAGTGAAAACGGATATCTAGGAGAAATCCTAGAAACTGAATTTGAGTGGATGGGGTAAGAATTGACTTTGGGTAGTTGATTGTAAACCCTAATTCTTCCAGAAGAGACAGAGCTATGTCCTGGTGTAATCTTGAAGTATCTATGTTGGAGCATACTTCCCAACATCAAGCTCCCTCCTTCCGGGAGGGAGCTATCGGGCATTCTCGTGGGGGGAGCTGGTCACTGTAAAAAAAGGGGGCGTGGCCTGTAAATGACGTGAATTTGGGGTCGGAGCTTGGGCATGACAGTGCGATCGAGTCATTGTGGCCATGCCCCTCTTCACAATGCCGATATTAATGGCATTGTGAAGCAGGGGGCGGGGCCACGATGACACGATTGCGAATCGCGTCACTGGCCACCTGCTGCCGGGGATTTACACTGTAAGGGGGGGCAGACGGGTCGCCGGGAGGCTTGCCTGCCTTTCCGGGGGGCCGGAAGTGGCACCCTATTTTCGGGAGGCTCCCGGCCAAATTGGGACGGTAGGCAAGTATGTGTTGGAGCTTACTAAAAGAAATTGTTTAAATAGAAAAAGCTGCCAGCAGGCAGTGAAATTCATTGGTGTTGCACACCTAAACAGGTACTTCTGCACCTTGCACTTTTTCCGGAAGCACCCATCTATTTTGAATGTTGTCCTCACTGGATTTTGCCCAGTATCCTTTCACCAGCTCCAGCGCTTACCAGGAGAAGCCTTTGCGGTTGGCACATATACTATAAAAACCATCGCTAACAAAGGATTCGCTGGATCATTCTTTAGCCGGTAAAGTTGAAATTTCAAACTGGAGCATTTCTCTGGAACTGAACTTTGGACCTCATTCAGACCCGGTCGCAAGCGGTGCACGCTCGCAACCTGGTCGATGTTTTGGTCCTGCGCACGCGCAGTGGCCGCACTGCACGTGTGCAAGCCCCGGAGCGAGAGAGAAACTCTCTCGCTCCGGAGCTCACTACAAAAGGGCCGGCTGTCGATGTTGATCAACAGCGCGGCCCGTTTTGTAGGTGGGGCGGGGGGGGCTACACAAACGTAGGCATTCCTGACAGAACGCTTGCCGTTTTGTGGGTGGCCGCACTGACATCAGCAGTGATGTCAGTGGGGAGCTTCCTGCTCGATCAGAGCAGGAAGCTCCGTGGGACTTGCGGTTGCCGAGACCCAACCTTAGGATCTCGTTGCAAGCCCCGATGGTCGCGATGGTCTTGACCATCGCGACAATCACCCTGGTCGGTCGCTAAGCTGTGGGTGGTAACCCACAGCTTAGCTAGCGACCAGGAGGCCGCACTACAAAAGAGAAGCGGCCGCCCTCATTCAGAGAGAGCGATCGCTTCTTGCGACTGTCTCTGAATGAGGGCCTTTGTGTGGTGCCTATGAACATTGATTGTGCCTGACCAGGGTGTATGCTTATTTATGTGAGCTTTCCTATTCTGACATGCATGTGCACAATTGATTTTTTATGTGCTATAAACATTTGTATATTGAATATTGAAAGAATACTTATTTCATTAATCATTTTTATCCATTGTTTTACTAATTTGTGATAAACTGTGTAAACTGTGATAATTATTCACTTGATTCAGCGCTGCTTTAGCCTATTTCATTGTTCTATTGTTTAAATAGACTATGTGTTGTATGCCTTGCTAACCAAGGTGGGATATGGTCGCCTTCATTACTCTGGTGAAGGAATATAGAGCATTTGCTAAGTCAAACATCATCACCATCCAATGATACAGCTGGCCTCTCCACCTGAACCGTAACAGGCATCTGTGATTCGGGTGAATGGCAATAGAGTGTAAAGCATCCTTGAGCAGGGGCTGGCTGGCTTGTAGTGCCCCCAGTAGTAGTAGTAGTAGTAGTCCCCTTATAGTGCCCCCAGTAGTAGTAGTACCCAGTAGTAGTAGTCCCCTCCCCCTTGTAGTGCCCCCAGCAGTAGTCCCCATTTGTAGTGCCCCCAGTAGTAGTAGTCCCCCCCTTGTAGTGCCCCCAGTAGTTGTAGTCCCCCACCCCCCTTGTAATGCCCCCAGTAGTAGTAGTCCCCCCTTTGTAGTGCCAGACACCCCCCCATAGTAGACCCACGTAGTATAAAAAACAAAATAAAAAAAACCACTTACCTGAATCCCCGCTCCCGCCGTCGCCATCTGCTCCTCCATCTGTCCTCCCGGGCCGGGCCGCTCTGCATTATGGGAGAGACGTCATATGACATCATGACATCTCTCCCATTGCCCACTGGGGGCGCCGGAAGACGGAGCGGCTCCCGCAGTGGGCGCAGCAGCAGCTAATGAGAGTCTGACAGACTCTCATTGGCTGCTGCTTACAACAAACACACAGCTGCCGGAGCTGGCGGCTGTGTGTTTGTCAGTGTAGCGCTGACCGTACTCCGTCTGGTCAGCGCTACACATGCGGTGCAGTCTGTGTCACAGTGACACAGACTGCACCGGCCCGCATGATGCTGAGGCCCGGGGGGCACATGGCACCCTGCCCCCCGGCCCAGCCCGCCACTGTCCTTGAGATATCGTATTTGCTGTAACAATCTATGGTAAGAAGAAAAGGAAGATCCTACAACCCTTCCTATGATAAAATTAGGAAAATATGACATGTCCAGGGCAGGTTCTGTGAGTTCTATTTTGCCTTGCAGCAAAGCAACCTGCAATGTGAAATCTGGGCCTGATTCAGAGCCGCTCGTAAGCGGCCACTCGTTCGCTCTGAGCGATGTTCGCACAACTGCGCATGTGTATGGGTTGTAATGCGCATTCGCACAACAGTCATTGCGGTCGGAAATCGTGCGCTCGTAAAACAGCGAGGGGCTGCTAATTTGATTGGCAGAATGTACCGTTTGTGGGTGGTAACAGGGGAAGGTGCTTAAAAACAGGGGAGTGGAGATGGGAGTGCATAATTATTAAAGGAGCGTCATCGACTACGCCACTTGGTTGTCTTTTAGCCTGAACTGCTCGCAGTGATAGCGGTAAGAAAATCTTACCACAAGCACTGCGAGCAGTTCAGATGCTTTTCGATGTTCCCGATTAATCTAATAAATACTGGAGATGACGTGTGATGCGAACGGCAAAGGGGCGTCTTTACAAAATAGCGATCACAGTTTTCGGATGCTCGCTCAGACATAGAGGCGTCAACACACAGAAAAGAGCGAGCGCTCAATTTAGATATCCGGCCCCTTTTTTAGAACGACTGTCTGCAAATAGTGTCTGGCTCTGAATCAGGCCCTCTGTCCACAACTGCAATTCCTTTGTGGCTTCTGATGAGAAAAAGTGATTAAAAGCAGAATTAGGCCAAATTAAACAACCATGTGTGATGTGTCTAAGGTAATCTGGGCCCATTTGTAATAGCAATATGACAGAGTTATAAGAAAAAGAGTACTCTTTTGGTGTCCTTCCTCTGCCTGGATTGGACCAAGAGTTGGAGAGATTTTTCCTGCATTCTGCGGAATAAATCTACAGCAAGTATTTTATTGTGTGGTCTTTCTAAGTGGTCTATTCATGCAGCAGTGTTACCAAGATAACAGAACTTTTCACAGCTTTGGGCCTGATTCATACCCACTCGCAAGCGGCTGTCCGCTCGCAAGTGGGTCGATGTTGTGCACTGCGCATGCGCACGACTGCGGGAGCTCCGTCGTGCGCATGCGCCTGATGCGACGAGCGAAGGACTTTCCTTCGCTCGTTGTGTCTGATCAAAGGGGGCGTGCTGTCGATGTTGATTGACAGCACGCCCCCTTTGGTGGGCGTGCCGGGGGCGTGCCTCCCTGACGGGGGCGTTCCCAAGGGAACGCCTACCGTCAGAAGCCGGCCCACTGACATCACTAGTGATGTCAGTGGGAGTGATTTTGGCTCTGATAGAGCCAAAATCACTCCGGGCCTTGCGGTTGAAAAACTCAACCGCAGGCTCCGGCTCGCAGTGGCGATGGTCGCGATGGTCAAGACTATCGCGGCCATCAAACTGCACGCTCGTATAGGCTGTGGGTGGTGACGCTCCATAATTATGGAGGGCGGCCCTCATTCAGAGCGTGCGCTCTGCTCAGAGCGTACGGCTCTGAATGAGGGCCTTTGTCCCATTCAGAGAAAGGGTCTGAATTTCCCCTGCAGTGCCACTGATTAGTGAAAATATTGCTTCCCCATACGCTAGCATGTGAAGAGCGATTCATAGAAGAACAAAAAGTTCAGCTATCCATTTCGCTTCTCAAAAAAAATTTACCATCTGTGGGTGATATAATTAGCCTCCTGATGGGAGAAAAGCAGTGAACACTGCTGTCTTCCTGTCTCCTCTCCGCCCCCTCTATCCTTTCAGTGACACACTGCCAATAAGAGGTGCCACAGGATGCAATTGCTTCACAGTGAGAAAGTGGCAGACAGTCTATAGTAGGCTACTCAGAGTCAGGGGTGACTTACCTTGCATGTTCTCTGGCATCTGTCACTGCTCCCCATACTGTATGTCCGGGACATTCCACCTTGGGCAGCATGGCTCAGGCAGGCAGAGGTTCCCAGGAACCCCTGACTGAGGCACATAGATGGACAAGGGCCAGCACCATCACTACAGCTAACAGGGGAACCTACTACAGTGAGTAGCCCACCCCAGAGGTTCTTCTCCACCTACATTATACATACAAGGCACCAGATAGCACGTTCACATTGCTGTTTAATGATTAAGGCAAATAGAGCTTTATTTCATCCCCCTGAGGGCATGCAGTCAGGATACCGGTGGGCACTATCCCACCTGCCGATATCCCGACACTAACAGTCTGACATGGGACTAAAGATAGGCGTCAAAATCCTGACGCCTATCATTAGCCCCACTACAAATCCCGACACCTGGCATATCAAATTAAGGTAAGCTGGGTGTTTTAGCGTCTAGCCAGGGAGGCGGGGGAGGCTTAGGTTTGGGGACCCCGGGGGCACTTAAAATTAGGCAAGGGGGATGGTTAGGGTTAGGGTAGGGAAAGGGGGGGTTAGAGTTATGCACCATTAGGGGGGGTTGGGGTTAAGCACCCCCCCAGCATGAGGGTTATGGTGTGCGGGGAGGGGGGGTTAGGTTTAGGCACAAATGAGGGGAGGTTAGGGTTAGGCACTAAGGGGGGAGGTTATGGTACTTACCATCCCCAGTCGGGAATTAGGTCCGTCGGTGTTTTGCTGTTGGTATTTGATCTGGCAGCTATTCAGCCCTCGGTATTAAATACTGATTCCCCTCTGAGGGGTGAGTGTCCCTGAATTACACAATAAATAACAGATTTTCACAATGAAGCCATGCAAGCTCTGTGAGAAGGTTTTATATCAGCATATGAAATCTTAATGAATAGATCCCTAAGTGGTTCTATGTAACTAAAATATAGAAGTCATAAGACTTGATAGAATTTGCCTATTTCTTGTAACTTTTGTCTATTGTCTATATATAGTGTTTTAAGAAGCCGCCACATTTGCATGCTAGTAGATTTGTCATGAAAACTGTAGTGCCACGGTACTTTTTAGGGGGCATAGCCAAGGTGTTAATATCAAGCAATCTGTGTTACTGGAGAGAGTGTGACCAGACCACCTTGGTGGCATGGCTGTGCCTCCCTAGGAGTTAGGTATATTTTGTTGACATTCAAAGTGTCAATAGGAGAATGTTGACATGGTGGTAATATCAACATGCAGCATGATACTGATGAAAAGTCAACATGATTAGAATTTTGCTCCTCGTGCTCTAGTGACAACTTACCTGGTTCAGTGGGTCAGGTGGCTCCAGCGGTGTATTCTGGGTCTGGTGGCCAGCTGATGGTAACATTCGAGTGTACCTGTGGAGCTTCAGGCCATGGGCGAATTCAATTGTTTCAAGCCCCCTTCACGCCCGACGGAAGTAATACAATTGTTGCTCTTGTCGGGCATGCCCAGCACTTTGGTCAGGTGTAGCTGTTTTACGCGGCTAATCCCGACCTCTTTGGCTGCGATCGACGTGAAGATCGCCATCAATTGAATAGCGCCCCGCGATCTCCCATCAGTTTAGAAGTGAGATCAGGCATGGTAAACAATTGAATACCACCTTATGAGTATCGCTAACCCCTAACCCTCCCCCTATTGCTTAACCCTATCCTCCCCTCCCATAGCCTAGCCCTAACACTTGTTTGAGTGCCTAATTCTCCCCTCCTGTAGCTAATCCCTCCACTGATTCAGCCTAACCCTAACCTTATGTCCCAGACAGAATGTCAACATTGTGAACATATTGTGAACAGATTTCAACTACATCACAACTGATGACATTGTGGTATTGACATTATGTTTGCCAACATTGTAAATGTCGACCTAACAGAGGTGTAACTAGGGTATTTGGAGCCCAGGGCAAATTTGAAAATGAAGCCCCCCCCCACCCCCCCTTCTGCTCACGCTGAAGGTAAAAAATGGGCGTAGTCACTTAAAAATGGTGCGTGTCAACATGACACACCCTCCTTTATCGTCACTCAGAACATTCCTATCCATATGCACCTTAACCCTCAATAGTGCCCCTTATACAGTACCCCTAGTATGCAATGTCCCCAGTTGTGGTCCCTCTTATGCAGGCCCATAGTAGTGCCCCTTATACAGTATCCCCAGTAGTGGTCCCCCTTATACAGCCCCCATTAGTTCCCCTTATGCAGTGCCCCTTATATAGTGCCCCCAGTAGTAGTCCCCACAATGCAGTGCCCCCAGTAGTGGTACCCCCCTTATGCAGTGCCCCCAGTAGTGGTCCCCCTTATGCAGGCCCCCAGTAGTGATCCCCCTATCCAGTGCCCCCTGTAGTGGTCCTCCCTATTTAGCGCCCCCAGTAGTGGTCCCACCAGTGCAGTGCCCCTAGCAGTAAGCCCCTTATATAGTGGTGCCCCCATCAGTAGTCCCCCACATGCAGTGCCCCCATCAGTAGTCCCCCACATGCAGTGCCCCCAGTAGTGATCCCCCCTATGCAGTGCCCCTTATACAGTGCCCCCAGTAGTGGTCCTCCCTATTTAGTGCCCCCAGTAGTGGTCCCCCCCAATGCAGTGCCCCATGTAGTGGTCCCCCCTATGAAGTGCCCCCAGTAGTGTTCCCCCTTATGCAGTGCCCCTTATATGGTGCCCCCAGTAGCAGTCCCCACAGTGCAGTGCCCCCAGTAGTGGTACCCCCTTATGCAGTGCCCTTTATATAGTGCCCCCAGTAGTGGTCTTCCTTATGCAGACCCCCAGTAGTGATCCCCCTATCCAGTGCCCCCTGTAGTGGTCCTTCTATTATTGCCCCCAGTAGTGGTGCCCCCAGTGCAGTGCCCCTAGTAGTAAGCCCCTTATATACTGCCCCCAGTAGTAGTTTTCCCCCCAGTAGTAGTCCCCAGTAGAGGTTCCACCAGTAGTAGCCCCCTCCCCCAGTAGTCATGAAGTCTCTCCCATTACTGCATGAGCCAGAAGGCGGAGCTCATGAGTGAGCTCCAGCCCGGCTCTTGCAGCGGGCGCTGCAGCAGTCAATGAGAGTCTGTCTGACTCTCATTGGCTGCTAATTCACACACACATCGCCACCGCTCATCGGTGATGTGTGTGCAGCAGCCGCAGCCAATGAGTGTCTATCTGACTCTCATTGGCTGCTGGTTAACACACACATCGCTGCCGCGCTGGCGGCGATGTGTGTGTTAGCACAGCCTGAGTCCGCCTCCCACCATCCTCTTGGCGCTATTGGGTAAGCGCTCAGGGGGAGGGAAGGGGCTCAGCTGTGCAGCACAGGACCGGCATTGGGAAGCCTAGCGCCGGTCCTGTGTAAAGAAGGTACAGTATCAGTAATCAAAGAAAGTTACAAGTTTATAAGTCAGTCATGTATACCATTTTTGTAACATATCTAGGTAATAACAAAAATAAGCAATAAATAATTATTTTAAAAGAACTTAATCTCAGAAATTAATTGATCTGACTTGTACCACTGGTATCTCCTTAAGAAAACACATTATATTAGGGGTGACAAACCAGAAAAGAGACTAGGGGGGTATACAATTTGGAGCTAACAGTCCAGACTTTTCGCATGCCGGACTTTTCGATCCACATCGGAGGTTTGCCAGGGGATAAAGTATCGGGCACGTGCCCGCTTATCCCTGTATTCAATTCGAGAACCTGCGGAATCGGGACCCGGCGGAAAGGTAAGTATAGAAAAAATCAGGGAATTTTCGGGAATTGTTCCTGGCACCCCCCTAACGACGTCCAAAACATGGGGGATCATTATGGGTATCCCCATTTTTGCCTGCTGAAGGAAGTCGGAGTTTGTAATAGCTGTGGCAGGTGCATAAATGTGGCTTAAGAAGAAGGGGTGAAGAATAGCATTTAGATTTTTTTAAAAAAATAACTATTTCCATCAAATTTGGGGTACATGAAAATGGGTGCAAGCATATTTTTAAGTACCTAAAGTGCATTTTTTAAATTCTTCAAAAATGCACCTGCCGCTACTACCAGCAATGAAGAAAACACCTGCCGCATACTTGGGAACCCCTCTGGAATCTATTTCGCTACTTTAGGATTTTTTCCACCATATTTTTTTTTACCCCAAAATTCAAGTTCATTTTTTGAGGTGTCCTGATTTTTTTTTACACACATTAATTTTATGGGCCATCCCCAAGGGTGCAGGCTATTTTTTTAAACCTGCACCCCTAAACCCCAATTCTGCACTTTTTTTCACCACCTATTGTGTGGAGAAAAGTTATCCCCGTTTTTTTACAAAGACATTTCGCACCGGCGAAATTGAAATTGAATACGGGGATATTTAAAACAGCCGAAAATGACATCATCATTCAATTTGAGGCGAAAACCCGTTATCGGCGATAATTTATCGCCGATAACGGGTTTTCGCCTCAAATTGAATACTGCCCTATGCTTTAATGCAGTTGGTTACTTTGCAATATGTGGAAAAGATCTGTAACTCAGTTGCCTGGATCTGTATAGGGATGACTGGTACAATGGTAAAGAACAGGCAACTTATTCCTAATTTCAGACTTGCCTGGTACAGAAAACAAAAACTGTTCACCAGATGTTAGACATTTCTGTCTTTAACTAGTAGACAGCTGGCAGAGAACTTTTAAACAATAGTGTTAAGATTAAATGTATCTAGTTAAATTTTTATTAAACATTGAACATATAATATAAAAAACATAAAATCTTATTACTTTTTGAAAAAAAAAAAGTAATTTTCCTTCATAGATTGTGTTTTATTTCACCAGTATAAAAATGAATAACATGCTGAAAATGAATGAATTTAGTTAATCACTAGAAAGCTAGGGTGACATGAATATTAACTTTGGCATGTCCACAATATTTTACATATTATCCATAAATCTAGGCTGTTGCCAAATAGTATCCGCGGGCAATGAAATCACTACACTAAGTGGTGTTTACCGGACTTTCCATATAATAGGTCTGATGCTCAGCCCTAATATGAGTGAGCACAACACCAGATGGCATGATCTATTTTGCCTATGGTCATACTGCACACCTCAAGGAAGCAAATGCAAGCATACACACAATCGCAGAGCGGGTCACAATGTAGATGCATCAAGCCTTCCAACCACAGAGGTGGAGTGAGAAATGGAAGGGGCTTTCTCACATAGGAACGTTCAGTAAGGAAATCTCCACGCAAATTCAGTCCAGTAATTATGCGCATATACAGTATGCCAGTTAGGAGGCACATATTTTGCACTTGCTATAGGGTTAGAGTAAGTATTTATTATTTTTTATCAGTTATTTATATAGCGCACACATATTCCGCAGCGCTTTACAGAAAATATTTGACCATTGACATCAGTTCCTGCCCGAGTGGAGCTAATAATCTATATTCCCTACCACATGTACACACACCTATACATTAGGGTTAATTTATTTGTGTCAACAATCCAGTTAACCTACCAGTATGATTTTGGGATGTGGGAAGAAACCAATGTACCTGGAGGAAACCCAAGCAAACATGGGGAGAACAAACTCCACACATTTAGGGCATGATTGGAATCAAATCCAAGTCCTCTGAGCAGTAGCGGATTTACTGCCAAACAACACAAGCAGGCCTGGTGGGTCACAGTGGGCCTGCCGACAGGACTGTATAATGGAGGCTTGTTATATAGTTCCGTCCCCGGCTGACTGTCAGCACTTTGTTTGGACAGCTGCTGGGTGCTGCTCTGCCTCACTCTCAATTACCCTGCACTGTGTTGTGCAGAATGTGTGTGGGCGGTGTTTCCAGCACACACCTCCTGCTACAGTTCTGTGGAGGTCAGGTCCGGATTAGGGGGTATGTCATCTCACACCCCCCTCTCTCAGGGGGTCCCTCGGCCATTGTTTACAGCTGCAGTGTAGCAGGACTGCACATCGAGCTATAGGAGGCTAAAAGGGAGGTGAAGTCAGGGCAGGGGGGAAGCAACACTGCACTCAGGCCCCCATTTACCAACAAAGCATAACCCCTTTAGCACTCGCTTAAGGGGTTATGCCCTCGTTTCTGAATTTAACAAACAGCAGTAATCTAAGATTGCTGCTGTTTGTCACAGCATCGCCCTCTCCATCTTTTAGATGGCGAGAGCGATGCGGTCCCCATTGCTGGCAATGGAGATTGGGTGGTACCTTTCTGGCTTCAGCGAATCCTTCCAGGTACTGCTGGGTCCCCGTGTCATGCACATGCATAGATGGACTGTCGCTCATGTGCATAACACAGGAGCCCGGTCGCTGGCAGCGTCAGGCTGCCAGCAGCCCAGCGGAGGACCCCACTGAGGACGAGGACTTTGCGGGACCTCGCCAGAGGGTTAAGTATTGGTAAATACCAGTGAATTTTTCATTAGTATCACAGTGATAGTAAATTAAAATTCCACTGATATTTGCCTTCGTTGGTAAATGGGGGTCTCAGTGCCAGCAGCATATGAGAGAGAAGGGGACAAAGGAGCTACTGTGCTACAGACAGCAAGTATAGTGTACCCTGTAAGGTGAGAGAGAAGTGTGACATACATACAGTGTGCCTGTGTGTATAAATGTGTGGATGTATGTGTGTGTATAAGTGTGTGACTGTGTGTATGTGTTTCTTTGACTGTATTTAAGTATGTTTGTGTATCAGTGTAGGTGTGTGTATGTGTGTGACTGTGTGTATGTGTTTCTTTGACTGTATTTAAGTATGTGTGTGTATCAGTGTATGTGTGTGTATAAGTGTGTGACTGTGTGTATGTGTATCTGTGACTGTATTTATGTATGTGTGTTTAACTGTGTTTATGTGTGTTTATGTGTGCATATGTTTCTTTGACTATATTTATGTATGTGTGTATAACTGTGTTTATGTGTGCATATGTGTCTTTGACTCTATTTATGTATGTGTGTATAACTGTGTTTATGTGTGCATATGTGTCTTTGACTGTATTTAGGTATGTGTGTGTATAAGTGTGAGACTGTGTTTGTGTATGCATGTCCGTGATGTGCGATGAGGTGAGGCAGAGCCTTTCCTGTCATACTTAGGTATACTCCAGAGTTTTAACTATAAAAATTATAAGTGTATGGCACTTTGAGGCACTGCCTCTCTGTCTACCTTTTCCGCACATCCCTGATCAAAACACACCAAATTTCCAGCACTATACGTATACTGCTGCACCCAGGAGCATTTTAAGACAGGAGGGGGCCCGTGTGCAGACTCAGTGCGGCCCCCTCCTCTTTCGTATGGTGCCGCAGCGGGTGGTGCAGCAGTGGATTCTGGATTAGTGCCAGAATCTACTGCGCATGTGCGGATCTCCGGTAAAATGGCGCCCGTGCCATTTTCCCAGGGTCAGCACTACAGCGCATGCGTAGAGTCACCGGGAAAATGGCCGCTGCCATTTTCGAAGTGATTTTTGCTGCTCTGCAGCGCCGGCCCAGCACACTGGTGACTACGGACGGGTAAGTATAAAACTATATGGGTGCAAGGTGTGTGGTGTGGGCCACCCTGGACCCAGGGGTCCGTGTGCACCGCACACCTTGCACCCATTATAGATACACTCCTGGCTGCACCTTCATATATGTATCTGTAAATCTGGCTCTGATACTAGCCAGTGCCTCCCCAGCCATTTACCTCACATCAGGTCACTGGTGTATGTACTGTATCTATGTTTGTGATTGTGTGTTTGTGACTGTATTTATATATGTGAAAAAGTCCCAAGGTGGGGATGAAATGTGTTGCTGCCCGTTGCCAACATTGTAGTAAACTGTGCCTAAATTGATGACCTGGGGACTGCCTTATTATTATTAGCAATCATCCTGTAGGGGATACATACAGCCGCGGTCATACAGATACTCACCGGCAAATCTGCAAACCCCAATCAGCCAAATACGCCCTAAGGCAAGTGCTGCCCGCTATCTACTTCTGTGAAATCCTCTGCGGTGAGCTGTTCTAGCCGCAGCTGTATTCAACAGCCGACGGGTCCCTGAGTCACAACAAGATGCACATGGACCGAGAAACAGAGCGGCTAAAATGCTGGTCAGGCACTGCTATTACCGCACTGAAGTCCGGCCTAAGGGGTCTATTTACTAAGCAGTGTTAGGAGATAGAGTGAAAAGTGATAAGGTACCAGCCAATCCGCTCCTAACTGCCATCTCACAGGCTGTGTTTGAAAAATGACAGTTGGGAGCTGATTGGCTGGCACCTTATCACTTTTCACTCTGTCTCCTAACACTGCTTAGTAAATAGACCCCTATATACTGGTTATATTAGCTCTGTTTACATCGATCTCTGTAAACCGGTTACTTTATAACCAAAGGAGCAGGTAAAAGAAATTCATCCATATATGGAACTATTGCTTGATACTAAGGGCCCCATTTACAAATGAAAAGTAACCCCTTTATCGCTCGGTAAAGGGGTTATGCCGCTTTTCTTTACTTAGTAAACAGCGGTAATCTAAGATTACCACTGTTTGTACAGCATCGCTCTCGCAATCTTTTAGATGGCGAGAGCGATGCGGGTCCATTGCCGGTAATGGAGACCCGGCGGTGAATTCCCGGCTTCAGCGAAGCCTTCCAGGTACTGCCGGGTCTCCCTGTCATGCACATGCCCAGCGGAGGACCTCGCCGGAGGGGTAAGTATTACTAAATACCAGTGGAATTTTTGTTTGTATCACAGTGATGTTATAAACGAAAATTGCCGCTGGTATTTCCCTTCGTTTGTAAATGGGGCCCTAAGTTACAGAGATAATTACTGGTCACATTTACATACAATACCAGCCGTGTTGGTTTGGACATAACATTTTCCCAAGCTACTGTACAAAGGACATTATTATTTACACTAATATATGATCTTACAGATATAATTAGATGATATTTTTGCAATGAATATTTGTATTTTTAGCCTTTCATGAATTTGTGGTATATTGTTTATATGTGAACCTGTGAATGATTTGCTTGTTCCATTAAATAGAGATTGTTTATAATATTGTACTTTATACCAGCGCAGTTTAGCCCTCTTATTTATGTTTCTTATGTGGGTTCGCAATTTCCCCTTTTATTTAAATGCTGCATTTGAGCACTAAGGTTTTCTGCTAAAATACTTTGCGCCAATTCTGTTACCAACTCTACATCATTAGAGTAGAGCAGCAGCATCATCCAATGGGAGTGGCGGAGATTACAGCCAGTCCCTATCTATCTTACTGTCAGGCTGCAGTGTATTATGCTGAGAAGAGACAGGACTCTATGGTCATGAACTGACAAATCGCTTAGAGGAGGTGGCTGAGCACATAAACAGCTCTGGGTGGATGTAGTCCTAGGGTTGTCTGGGTAAGGCTCGGTGGTTCCGGTGGGATGTGGTTACAGACTAATTTGCTTCTGATGTTGGGAGCTTTTCTGTATATTACTTGTGGTCGTTGTTGTAGTATGTCTGTCAATGTGTCATCTTTCTGGAGTAGGTTCCGGTGTTTGTTTATTATTTTCTTAATTTGTTGTGCACTTGTGTTGTATTGTGTGATGAATGGTATAATCTCTTTTGGGTGTTTGTCTTTATTTGTTTTGTACTCCAGTAGTGGTGCTCTGTCTTCTTTTCCTATCTTGATAAATGCTTCATGTACATTGATAGACATACTACTGCAATGACCACAAGTAATATATAGAAAAGCCCCCAATATCAGAAGCAAATTAGTCTGTAACCACATCCCACCACCGACCCTTACCCAGACAACCCTAGGACTACATCCACCCAGAGATGGATTCCACTACTGTGGAACATGTAACAATTGCTGCACACTAAATCATAGAAGTACAAAACCAACAGCTACTTCCAGATCCACACGAACAGGCAAAACATACAGAATCAAAGAACACATTTCCTGCAATACCAACCACGTAGTTTACCTTTTATAATGCCCATGCAATTACCAATACGTAGGAAGGGCCAAACCTCTCAAGATAAGGATAGTCGAACACCTCAGGAACATCAGAAATAAAATAGACAGCCACAACGTCCCCATACACTTTACAGAACACCACCAGAGTAGTATCAAAGGTCCATCCTTCATAGGATTCAAGACAATAAAGAAAAAGTGGAGGGGGGGGGCGACCACACAAAAGCACTAAACAAAGTGGTACAAGAGTGGATGTTCACCCTAGAGACTTTCACACCCCATGGACTAAATTTAGAGAACAAAGTGAAATCCATCACCTGCAAGTGACCTGTACCATGTACATAACTCACTCATGAGTGCTATATTCCCTGATAGACACATATCAGACCTCCCCCTATTATATATATCTTATTTTTTACATATATATTTTTTAAATTTTTTAGATATATAGTTATTTTGCTAGATTTTACCATTACCTGTATTCTTTATTTACCCTAGGTACCCCTAATGGCCAACCTATGTCAAATACCTGACCATCGCATTCCCCACCACTTATTTTTATCCCATTACAGATGGGATTCACCTGTCTTGCAGCTTATTGTCCACCTATCTAGTATAGACATGTCCACCCACGATGACACACACCCACCTGCACGATTGGCTGTCACCCTCAGCCAGATACACACACCCATCTCATCTTCCATTGGCCCACAATACACCAACTGACCAGGAAGTTCCCGGATATCAAGGGACTCCAGGACAGGATTCCACCACTCCTTGATAAAGGCCGCAAGGCCGAAACGCGTTGGAGACTCTGCACATACTTCGAATTCTCCTTCAACTACCCCGCCACACCGGTACACTCAGCCCGAGCAGATACCACTACCACACCAGCCACCAAACAGCTGTCCTAAGTGACACTACACCACATGACATTCAACCCCGGAATTCGCATCGGGATCCCCGCATAAGCGCGGACCCGCCGGAGTGCCTGACCACTCAGCAACCACCGGGCAGTGTGCACCAAAACTGGAAAGAACATCCCCAAACATTGCCACCTCGGGCCATGCAGCGGGACCCCCGCGTAACCGCGGACCCGCCCGAGCACTCAGCAGCCCCCGGAGATCGTGCATTCCATACCAAGAGCCCCACAGCACATGAGCCAGACATCCTATCAAGCACGGCCACTACCATCCGGGACTTCAAATGTTTTCAAGAACTTTTATCCTACCTATATGATCCAGGCACGGGCAAGCCGGTCCGTCGCCCGGAGCGCTACTGCTTCCGGAGGGCGCAGGAAACGCCCACCCCCCTCCCAGCACTATTGAACATATGTAAGCTCAGGGGGCGGGAGCGGAGGAGGGAAGGGGTGGCAACACAGGACGGCGCTGGGCGCAGCACAGCCTAGCGCCGGTCCTGGAGGGGGGGTAACTGATTTTTGTTATGTGACATTTAGGGCCAAATTCATTTCAGTGCGATGATGAATAACCGCGGGATCGAGCTCCCGCAGCTATTCAATACGCCGCACTGTTTGGGCGGTTAAAGGATTTCTTCTCACACCCCCGTGGGGATGCATGGAGAATTCCGACAAAAGTGTCGGGCGCGCAGCTGTTTGCCAGCTTAGTGCGGTGCTAACAGCAGCGCACCCGGCACTTTAGTCAGAGAATGCCGGTTACCGCGCCTTAACACCCAGGTTAAATCGTGAGAACCATCATTCTCTGACTTAACCAATTCCCGAGCAGGCAAACAGCGTGGCGTATTGAATATCTGCGGGAACTCCCTCCCACAGCTATTCATCAACGCACTGAATTGAATTCGGCTCTTAGAGACATGACTGTATAGCTGACATTACAGGATGACTTTGCACATATGCAGTGTACTTCTCTCAGTGGGTCACTATCTTGTTCATTTGTCCATTATGACTGGTCATCATTATCCAGTATTTTAGCTATGTTGACATTTTGGTGTCGGCCATATGATTTGTATAATTTGAATGTTGACATTTTGACACTTATTTATTTATTATTATTTATTACCAGTTATTTATATAGCGCACACATATTCCGCAGCGCTTTACAGAGAATATTTGACCATTCACAACAGTCCCTGCCCCAGTGGAGCAACAGTCCCTATCACTTGCACACACACATGTGTGGGAGTGTGGGAGGAAACCGGAGTACCTGGAGGAAACCCACGCAAGCACAGGGAGATTATTCAAACTGCACACAGTTAGGGCCGTGGTGGGAATCGAACCCATGACCTCAGTGCTGCAAGGCAGTAATGCTAACCATTACACCGTCTATATATTGTCTATATTATGTCCATATCTACATTATGTCCCTATCAAAATTTTGATTATCTACATATAGTCCATGTTGATATTTTTGTTGTCTACATAATGTACCTGTTAAAATGATGGGGTCTAAGGGCCTGATTCAGAGCCGGACGCTCTGACCAGAGCGCTCGCTCTGAATCAGGGCCCTCCTCCATTAAAATGGAGCGTCCTCCTGGACGCTCGTATAGCTGTGGGTGACCACCCACAGCATATACGAGCGTCCAAAAAGATGGTCGCGATGGTCTTGACCATCGCGACCATCGGACTTGTGACGGAAACCCTGCGGTAGGGTTTCCCAGCCACAAGTCCTGGAGTGATTTTGGCTCTATCAGAGCCAAAATCACTCCCACTGACATCACTAGTGATGTCAGTGGGGCCGGCTTCAGACGGTAGGCGTTCCCATGGGAACGCCTCCATCTGGCAGGCACGCCCCCGGCACGCCCACCAAAGGGGGCATGCTGTCAGTCACCATCGACAGCACGCCCCCTTTGGTGCGAGACCTGGAGCGACAGCTTGGCTGTCGCAGTCCGGGTCTCGCGCATGCGCACGACGGCGCTCCCTCCGTCATGCGCATGCGCAGTGGGGAACATCGACCCCCTTGCAAGCGTATTGCCGCTTGCGAGTGGGTCTGAATGACCCCCTATATTTTGATTGTCTAAGTTTTTACTGTATAAATAATATGCCACATCCTGTACAAGCAGCTTGATGTTCCTGTAACTAGTTTCAAATTTTAAGAAAATTAAAGTCCATGGGACTGTAGCCAATGTCCCTGGCCACAGCTGCAAAAGGAAAATTTACCCCAGATTAAACAGAGGGATAGTGAGAATGGAAGAAAAAGAGACAAGGAAAACTTCAAAAGAGATACAAGCTGAACTCCAATGTCAACATACGTCAGTTTCTAATTGCTGAAATGCTTTTTAATTAAGATCCATGGTAGAAGACCCAGGAGGTCTGCACTTTTTGGAAAAAATAACATAAAAAAGCTAAACTGAAATTTGCTAAAATGCATACTGACAAACTACAGTGCTTCTGGGAGAGTGTCCTTTGGAAAAACAAAACTGGAGCTTTTTAGTAAGTCACATTAGCTCCATTCACAGACAAAAACAATGAAGCTTTAAAAAAAAAAAAAAACATACCTGCTTTGAGATATGGCAGAAGCTCGACCCCCCTCCTTGCGGCTGTTGCTGTGTGTATACGGGCACAGCCTGTGCACACTTGCCGATGGACAGATATGTCTGCAGACATACAGTATCTGTCCATCGGCTGTGCACCACAGCCAATGCGATATGTCAGTGAACGTCGGTGTACATATCGCGGGTACATATCTATTGATCGGCCAATGTATCTGTCAGTGTGTACCCAGCATAAGGCATTATTGCCCAGTGACAGAAAGCTCTGTCTGAGTTGAAAGTCATGCGTCCTCCAACAGGATTATAACCAAAAACTCTCATCTAAAAGCACCCAAGAATGGATAAGAACAAAACATTGGACTGTTCTGAAGTGGCCTTCTATAGGCCCTATCAAGCATCTATGGAAAGAGCTTAAACATACAGTCTGGAAAAGGCACCCATCGAACCTGAGACAGCTGGAGCAGTTTGCTCAGGAAGAGTGGGCCAAATTACCTGTATATATTATATCTCTCTATCCCCCATCCCCCATTCTCTCTCCCCCACCCCATTTTCTCTTCCCCAACACACCTCTATCTTCTAACCTATCCCCCATTCTCTCACTCTCTGTCTTCCCCCACCCCCCTGCTCTCACTCAGTGGCAGAACTCCTTGAGGCAATGGAAGCATTGGCATGTAGGTGACAGCTGTCAGGGAAGGGAGCAAGGAGCAGGTCTAATGACAGGGAAGTACAAGGGGCACAGTAGTACTGGGCCCCAAGGTTTCAAGTCCACATATGAATCCATTTATAACTGCTCCCTGTTGATCACTGCAGCGGTGCAGGCAGTGGTTATAGATGGATTTATATGTGGGGTCCGGGGAGCTGCTGTCACTTGATCTTCTGACACAGCTGGTGGCTGCAGCAATAGATTTTTTTTCATTGTGATGCAGCATGTGATGTCATGACATTACACCTCTCCACTGAAAGGCAGAGGAGCTGCGGCGCAAAGATGAGTAGCCAGAAGACACAGAAGAAAGTGTCTGTGGGCTGGAGCCAAAGGGATGTGGGTGTTGCAGAGACACTGTGGGGCTTGAGACAGAAGGGAGCTAGGGAGACACTGGGGAACTGAAGAGACAGAAGGTGGGTGGCTGGAGAGACATTGGGGTGCTGGAGAGACACTAGGGTGCTGAAGCTGAAAATACACTGGGGGGATGGGGCTAAAAAAACATTGGAGAATGAGGCTAAAGAGAACTGGGGGGAAGTGGCTGGAGGCAATCAACAACCGGCAGGATTAGTGCAACGTCTAGCTGTTCAAGAAATTTGGGCTGTGTTTAATGCTAGAAATCACCAAGAAGTAACTGTTTTATTTTGTGAAAGTTGTCTGCCATCCTGATAAATAAAGCAGGCTGTTAAACCAAAGTTATATTGTAGTATCATTATGTGATGCTTGGGAAAGTCAGATTGTTAATAAGGAGAACAACAACACTCAGCAGGCCACTGATTCTAGCCTTCCCAATTAGAATCCTTAACAGAACCCAGAAGGGCTCAACTTTAGGCTAGAGAAGACATAACTCCTCTCTCATGTGTTACCACTAACCTCCAGCACCGATGACTTATAAAGGGAACCACCCATTAGTCAGCCACTATTAGAACCTGCTCATAGCACTCCTCCAGTACCTGAGTGTCAATTGTGTTCTACCTAGTTGCTCTCCAGTAATGTTTCCTTCCAGTGTTTTTTAAACTCTAGGATTCGCTTTCCTCGACAGCAGTACATCCTTATCATTTCCTTCCACTCTGTTTCCAGGCAGAGTTCCCATACCAGCTAAGTACTCTGTTGCTTTCACTGTGGGAACCAACTACACTGGGCCACGACCTGGGCCCTCACTGAGTAAAGCTCAAATCCTTTTGCATGAATTCCAGGTGAAGTCCAGTGGGGGTCTTAGGGGTCAATCCAATTAGGCGCGAATTGCGAGTAGCGAGTTTGTTTCTTGAAACTCGCAGACTTCGCACTAATGCATGCTCCCGAGAATTCTCCAATCCAATGAAAAATGCCTATTCGCGGTACTCGCAGTGGCAGTTTGTGATTGACTGCCAAATGAGATGTGAGAGAAGTGCATGAAAAAGTGGGGAGACCATCCTGGACCCGCCCCAAAATAGATAATTTCGTTAGCAGGACCATATAGAAGGTTAATTGTGGGCATTAGGAAGGTACTGTAGGTTTTCAAATGGTGTCAAATGGCTGATTTGTGCTATTTTTTAAATGCAAAAAATGATAAAAAGCTAACTTTTTTGTTTAATTTTAAACGGATTGAACGAGAAATGCAAAAAGAAGTATGAAAAAAGATGATTTTGGGGTACTTTGAGGGCACCTTGAAAAATCTAAAAAAAGATAAAAAAAACAATTATTTTTCAATTAACAAAATATAGTAATTAAATGTGGGGTGTCTAAACTAACAAAAAAGTTGATTTTAAGGTGATTTGAGAAAAAAACATTTTTACCCCAAAAAATTACATGTAATTATTGGATTAATTAAGCTAATTGGAAACTTCCAATTGAGTAATTAGTCATTAGGGGGGTGTCCAAGGTGTTCAGCATGGTGTCCTGACATTTTAACCTTCGAATAAAAATGTCTCTCACCCATAGTACGTGCGAATGGAAAAATGTGAATTCAGTATGACTGATTCAGTGTGAGTTGCTAATTGGATTGCAAAATGAATTCCCTATGCGAGTTCGAAGAGAAACTAGCAACTCGCACCTCGCAATTCGCACTTAATTGGGTTGACCCCTTAGACTCTGCACCAGGGTAATTGGTAGCGCCAATTCCACCTGTTTGCATTTATATGCTGCGGGTATGTACTCTGTATGTATGTCAGTGCATCCATGTACTTTGTGGCATGCTACTGAAATCCCACACTTTGTTTACACAGCTGTACATTCAGCATTTATGCCTACTGTGTTAAACAGCTCAGGTTATTCCGTGTTTACCACCTCTCGGAATAGCGCAGCAATACCTCTTTTGGTGGGTTCCCCCGTGAAAGCAAAATCCCAAATGGCCTTAGTGGACTCTGGAATTAAACTCATCCTGGTCTCCTGCATGGTGCTACTTGAGTCAGCGACAGTATAATATTCTAAGGTTTGGGTTCATTGTGTTCATGGACCCACTGACATGCATGACAGAACACTTTTACCAGTTATAGTTGAAGTTGCTAATATCCTTTTGCTGTGTAATGTGGCCCCGCTGTTTGGACACTGGCCAGAGTCACGCTGTGCACCAAATCACCTTCCTTTTTCTCCGTGCACAACAGCCGTTAGCTGAGCAGCCTGAATAGGTGGCCTGCAATTAACTCCCAACTTTGAGAGTTGGTGCAGGAAAAGGTATGGTGGACAGTTCTATGCAGTGTTAGGGCACCCTTCCAGGCTGCTCAGCTCCAGACATCCTTATCGTATTGTGCTGAGGAGACAGGAACCATTCATGTCATCATTGGGATAAGGACCAAGCTCTTTGGATCCCGGTCTCTGCACTTTGGAGGTACTCCAATTTACCAACATAGTCCCTCCAATATTTGGACACTTTCAGACTGGGTAACGGAGCTTTCACTTTAATTAATTTTATTCCAATACTATAAGATTCTATCGAGCATACAGAAGCTATTGGGCAATTGTAGTTATATGAAAGTCAATTAAATCAGCAACATTTTATCTATTTTTAGTCACATTGTATGTTTTTACTGTTTGCTTAAGTGTTGTAGTGTATTTTTTGTATTAACTTTATGCTAATTCATTTTTCTTTTTTTTTTCTTAAAATAAGCCATCCTTCATATATAATACAGACTACCAACACATTGGTTTTATTTTTATATATACTCTCATACCAATACAGCTCAGTCTATATTTTCTGTATTTAAAATTAATATATATATATATAGATAGATAGATAGATAGATAGATAGATAGATAGATAGATAGATAGATAGATTACAGTAGCTGAACCCACCAGCTCTAGCTATCGTCTGGCTGCTATTCAGTGTCAGAAACCCCGCCCAAGGGATCCCACAGTCCTTTTATCTTCCCCACACATCCCAACAACCCAATCGCACCCATTTAGTGCACCTGTGTGTAGAATCCTTTCTGCAGGTAACAGCAGAATATTTAACCCAGTATGCCCCTTTTCCTGGGGAATGAGTTCAGTTCTGGACATCAGAATGTGGCAAAGTACCCCCTTTGTCACATACCTTTCCCCTTAGCCTCACCAACTCAGATAAATCAGCTGCCCTGGGAAGCACAAACTTTTGTGACAGGGCATCTGCATTATTATAGAGAGCCCTAATTCTATGTTCCACTACAAAGTTAAAAGGTTGTAATGCCAGGAACCAATGTGGGACCCTGGATTTTACCTCCTTATTTGTGAACATCCATTGTAATGGAGCATGGTTGGTGATCAAGGTGAATTGGCTACAAAGTAGGTAATACCAGAGGGCCTTTACTGCCCACTTAATGGCCAAACACTTCTGCTTCACTGTAGCATATTTATTTTCTCACAGGAGCAGTTTACGACTGAGGAATATAACTGGTCTCTCCTTGGCCTCCACTCTCTGGGACAACACTGCCCCCAGACCCACCCCGGAGGTATCTGTTTGCAGAAAAAAACTCTTCTCAAAATTAGATGCCTGAAGCACTGGTGTCGTACAAAAGTCTTCCTTCAAAACACTTCTATGTGGCCTTCAAGGATTCAGACCAATTTAACCTGTCCGTACTGTTCTTTTTAAGGAGTTCTATTAATGGAGCGGCTCAGGTAGGAAAGTTTTGAACAAACTGCAGGTAGTACTTGACCAAAGCCCAGAAAGTCCATAGTTGAGACTTTCATCCTGGCTTAGCCCAGTCCCTCACAGCCTCTACCTTATCCACCGGAGGTTTTACGTTCCATCAACCAACTTCAAATTTGGGAAGATGGGATTCCCAGTCCTGACTATAGGTGACTATGTCATCGAGGTAAGCGGTGGCATATTCTCAGTGAGGTTTCAGCAGTTTATCCATTGTCCACTGGAATGTGGCTGGAGCCCCATGCAGGCCAAATGGCAGCATCTTGTACTGGACCAGACTTTCCAGTGTCGAAAAGGTTGTTTTCGATTTGGCTGAAGTAGTGAGTGGTATCTACCTTTGTTAAATCTAGGGTAGTCAGTTACTGACTACTGGCTAGCTTCTCCACTAGCTCATCCACATGCGGCATCAGATATGTGTCAAACCTGGACACCTTGTTTAACTTCCTAAAATTGTTACAGAATCGGATAACTCCCAATGGTTTTGGAACGAGGACTACGGGGTAATTCCATTTGCTAGCTGTCTCCTTCACTACTTTGAGTTGCAACATGTCCTCCACATCACTCGTCACTGTGCCCCTTTTTGCCTCAGGTATTTTGTTCTGTCATTGCTGTTTAATTATCTTGGTATGCCCTGGAATAGCCAAGAAAACATCTATATTTTGAGCTACCATTTCCAGTGCTTGTCATTTCTGAGTTGGTGTGAGGGAACACTTCATGGGAACTTTGCAGTCCTCGGTTGTCACTGCTCCCAGCATTAACATTGGGGTTTCCTCCACCCACAGCTTTAACAAGTTGATGTGATAGACTTGCTCTCTCATCTACCCAGCTGCCATACCTGATAATTTAAAGGACCTACAGCCTCTATCACTTCATAAGGGTCTTGCCAATGCACATACAATTTGTTCTCTTGGATTGGCACCAGGACAAGCACCTTGTCACCTGGGTTGAAGGTGTGTATGGTGGCTCAGGTGCCGTAACTCCTCTTTTGCCACCCCTGTGTTTCCTCTTGGTGTTACCAATGGATCGATCTGTTGTAATCGATCATACAACTGAAACACAAACTGTACCATATTTGGTTCCTTGGGACCCTGTTGTTCCCTTCTTTGATAAATCTCTAAAAGCTCAAAGGGACTGAACCCTGTTGATGCCTGGGGTACCTCCTGTACAGCAAACATGAGGTAAGGAAACAGGGTATCTCAATCTCTATTTTGAGCCATGGCTCACCTAATCATTTGCTTAAGGGTCCTATTAAACCATTCAACCTGTCAGTTTGTGGATGACAGACCAAGGTCTGTAGCCTATGTAACCCTAGCAATTTACACAATTCCTTCATTAAGTCCAACATGAAGGGAGTACCCTGATCCGTTAGGATTTATTTTGGGACTCCGAGTCGAGTGAACATCAATAGTAACATTTGCAATTGTACTTTATTTAATATTCCATAATGGTATAGCCTCAGGATATCATGTAGCATAATCCAGTACTACCAGGACATATTGATGTCCTCGGGCCATCTTCTCTAAAGGGCCCACTTGGTCCATGGCAACCCGTTGCAAATGGAACTGGGATTATAGTTAGAGATACCAGGGGAGTTCGGCAATCTGGTTTAGGAGCAGTCCGCTGGCATATGGCACAGGCTTGGCAGTGTCTCTTGACAGTCATGCAGATTCCCGGCCAGTAAAATCTCTGAAGCACGCGATTTAGTTTTTCCTATCCCAAATGCCTCCCATAAAGTGTGTATGGGCCGCTGCCAATACCAAAGGGACATGTACCTGTGGTACAAAGAGCTGATTAATTATTTTCTCCTGTACCATCGCTACCCTATATAGTAGGTCCCCTTCTACTACAAAGTATGGTTCTCCCTCTACCTGTCTCTCAGCCTTCCATACTTCATTCACTTTCACCACAAATCTGTAGGCATTTTACAATGCACTATTATTAAGCTGGTCTCGAGCAAAGTCTGGAAGGGATACAGGCCTTGAAACTGAGGACCAATCTTCTCCACCAGCTGGTTTCTGTTTCCTTCCAACTTCCTCTGGCCAGAACTTCTTCCTCCCATATTCTGGAAGGTGACACTGGTCTAGTTACAGCCAAAGCCTGATAACCAGGCTCCAGATATTGCTGCTTCTTGGACTCTCTCTGATTCTGGGGTATGAATAACAGGATCAAGTAGGATCGACGTCCAGCCGGTGACTCAGTTGCCGGAATGTCCAGACCAATCCAGTCGACTATAATTTCCCAGAACAGGGAAAAGTCTTGCCCTAGAATAAGGGGGTATGGCAGCCTTGGCGCTATTGCTGCCACCACTCGCACCTTTTGTCCCCTCACAGTAACGGGAAGACAAACACAGTCATATTTCTTGGTGGCCCTGTGGATGCATAAGGCTTTTACTGGGGGTAGCCAGGTCTTCAAGCTTTCAAGAACTACGGTGCTGGATATCAAGGTGATTTCACTTCTCAAATCCACTAATGCCAATACCGCCTGTTTTTGCATCAGGATGGTCATATGGAACAGCAATAGACTACCTGTGGATGAGAACATGGTAAGACAGACATGAAATGTGGGGTCTAGTCATACCACCGAACAATCCATTGGTTTTTGACGATTTGGAAACTTCCTCTGGAAGTGTCCTGGTTTGCCACACTCAAAGCACTCTGCTGGAGTCATCTTGCAGTCTTTTCCAGCATGTAGTGCTAGTTGTGGCCCGAGATTCGGCCTGACTACTTTCTCGACTGTCCAGGGCATATTTTCCAAGGTGTAATACCGGTGAATGGCTGTCACAAGCTCTTCAAGTGACTGGAGGTTGGTCTAACCATCTCTTTATTGACTTTGCCAGGTGTGCCAGCTGGGCACGCGCTGCGGACCCCGGCCACACTCATAAAATGATTGTGCCCTCTTGGGCCCTGTCACCCCTATCCACCTCTGAAAAGCATAGTTTAGTTGCTGATAACTTGCTGCCTGGTTTTCGGGCACATCCACATAGGCCCGCTGTGCTTCACCCACCAAGTAAGGAGTTAATTTTTTCACCCACTCCCCTGTTGGCCATTTAAGCCAAGTTGCCGTCCTTCTTTTAAATTACAACAGGAATGCCTCAACGTTATCTGAGGGTGTTATGATGATGCCAGGCCTGTGCCCTGTCGAAGCTGAATGATCTCTACCCGCAACAGTCTGTTGCTCTACACCTGGGCTGCTGCATGGTGGTCACATTAGTTAAGGCCCAGAGGATTTCTTCCATCTTGCTATCCAAGCTGATGGAATAGCAAAATTGGGCCTCCCTTAACATACACCGACAAACCAATTTTCTGATACTAAGGGGTAAATTTACTAAGAATCGTATTTGGTAAATCTCACCCGAGATTGCTGTGGCGTGACAGGCACATGGGTCACAGCCAATTAGTGGCAGCTACATGTAGAGTGGCCTCTGATTGGCTGGCAGGCCGTGAGAATTTCAAAAGAGTAGCATCTTCTGTCATTCCGCGTAGTATAGGTATATGCCAAGATCCATTGGATGCTACATGGAGAAGAGGACCAAATCTACGCCAGGTGGTAGGTGAGAATAGTTCAGTTTTTTTACAGGTAACCCATTGGATTTCTACATGGACAAGAGGACAGAACAGCTGGCAGTAGGTAAATATGTGTGAGTGTGGTAGGTAGGTGTGTAATACAATTTTACAAGCTATGGTGTGTGTGTCCTGTGGCTTTTTAACTATTTTTTTTTACAGTGGGAGTACGGGTGCCGGCTGGCCGCCTGCTGGCACTTGTAGTTCCACAAGTGCCAAAGGGAATCACACTGGCACCTGTAGTTACACTGTAAAAAACAATAGTTTTACTCTATTTTCACCACTATTACCCCTGCACCCACCGCTCCAGGAGTGCGGGAAAGAGCCTCGGGCTTCAACTTAAGCCTGGGGTGCTCGGGAGAGGGGGAACCACTTTATTGGGTGGCCCCTTCTCCCCTGAGATCCCCGACTTGGGCTGACTGGCTTGGGGTGATAATGCTTTGGCCGGGGAGACCCGGTGAAAGGGTCCCATGGCTGTTTCATTACACCCCGGATGGATTTGAGCCCAGTGTTGGTTTAAAAATAGGGGGACCCCAACGCAATATTTTTCCCCCTATTTTAAAACCAGGACAAGCTCAGCAGTCCAGTTCTGATTCCTAAAATACAGGGGAACGCTACACATTTTGTCCCCGTATTTTTAGGAACTGTGACTAGATGAGGCACCCGGCGCTGATTATGCTTTTTTGAGGTGGGGAGCTTTATGTAATTTTTTTTTTTTTATTACCCTTTTTTCACAGGTATAACACACAAGCAGCCTTCACATGTCTCACTGATATGCGTAGGCTGCTTGTTCGGGAAAGTTTTGCTGCAGTCAGACACTGCAAACTCGGGTGAGTAATCTCCATCTGATATACCATCAGAAACACAATCTCAGCTAAACACGCTTCTTAGTAAATTTGAGTGTTTCAGAAGCCTAAAATCACTCGAGTTTCAGCGATGCAAATCGAGTTTCTAATTGGCAAATCTCGAACAGACACGATTTTTAGTAAGTTTACCCCTAAAAGAGATTTAGCTGCTAGCAGCTACATATTACCTCCTGTGGGGGAACAACATCAAACAAAAAGAACTTCCCTTTTAACTGGGTTTACACAGCCTACATATAGGAACCAGTTGCCCTTAGCTGTCCTGTACACAGGTGACTGCACCACACCCAGGTTTAACAAGGCAGGAAAAAGAGGAGAGGGAAAGGAAAAAAAACTTTTTTTTAACTGAAACACACTTGGGCATTCTCCATTAACCCTTTCCCTGCTAGTACAAACTTGCAAATTAAACCAATTTTATGGGCCAGTTAACCCCACCCAGCGGGGCAGCATCTGGTTTCTTCCACGCAGAACATGACTGGCAGAAGGATCCCACTCTGACACCACTTTGTAAGAATCTTGAATACAAATTATTCCTCACTCCGATCTACTTAGATGGCTTCTTTATTTCGTCACAGAATGTAACACAATTGACACACTCCACGGCTTCCTGACACTAGCTGAACTAACCAGCACTAGTTATTTTCCGCTTGCTATTAAGGAGCACATTCAATCAGGTGCGAAAAGTCCCGTACTTTTCGCATGCCGGACTTTTCACCGACATCGCTGATTTTCCATGCAGAAAAGTATCGCGCTCATCCCCGCTTATCCCCGTATTCAATTAGAAATTGGCGAAAATGGGACCCGGAAAATTCGGACCTGGTAAAAAGTCCTGTCAGATTTGGGGAAATCAGCCTGACACCCCCAAAAGATGCACTGACATTGGGGATCACTATAGATACCCCCGAATAGGCCTGCTGAAGGTATTTGGGGTACTTAAATGCTCTCATTAGCTGCTAATTAGCGTCTTTGCAAAAGTGGTGAAGAATAGCATTTAGCAGGTTTTTTTGCAGAAAATAAGTAGTCCCCGCAAATTTGGGGTACACTAAAATGGGTGCAAGCATATTTTAAAGTTGCTAAATTGAAGTTTTAAAAACTTTAAAAACCCAACTGCTGCAAGCACCTACAATTTAAAAAAACACCTGGGGCATACTTGGGGACCCCCCTGGAGTCTGCTTCGCTAGTATTTGTCCCCCAACTTTGTACTTTTTCGCCCCCTTATTCAGTCATTTTTTGGGTGTTCTTAAGGTTTTTTTTTTTACTTTTTTGACACAGTTTACCTTTGGGGGGCTGTCCCAAGGGTGCAGGGTGGATCCCACAAGTTTGCACCCCAAAACCCCAATTCTGCACTTTTTTTTGACAGCTTTCAGAGGCGAATCGTTTTCGCCTATTCCAAAGCATTGACTTCCCGCACCGGTGAAAAGTCTTTGGAATTGCATACGAGGATAAGTTTTCACCTGGCGAAATGACGTCACCGACGATACTTTTCCGCAGAAATGGCCTTTTCGCACCTCATTGAATATGCCCCTAAGCAATGGAATCCCAGCCCAACGGCTCCCACAGTCCTTTTATCCTCTCCACACATCACAAACCAATCACACCCATTTAGTGCACTTGTGCGTAGAACCCTTCCTGCAGGTAACAGCAGGATATTTAACCCTGTCTGACACTTTTCCTGGGGAATGAGTTCTGTCCTGGACATCAGAACGTGGCACAGTACCCCCTTTGCCACAATGAACAGTATATATATTTATATAAATAATGGCAGCCTGCTACTAAATTTGTTTAGCGATTCTATGGTGGAACATGGAGATAACTGTATTATACAGCTGGATTACTTCAACTATAGAGTAATACTGTGGTAATATAAACACAATGTTAAAACAACTATTTATTTTCTTCATATCATGGACATTACTGTACATATACATGTGTTGCTGTAAGTCCCACAACTACATTTTACTGCAAGATTTTATTGTACAGTACTAGTAGCATGCCACAAGTATTAGAAAAACTTATGCCTTAACTTGTCTCTGAATGAATGACACATATTTGTTCCAGAATATCCTCATTGCTCCTCCATTCATTTTTTTTTTTTTTTTTTTTAAATCTTGTTTATTTCTCTTTTTAGATCCCTTTTTCCACAATGCTTAGTTGGCACTGAAGATAATTCTGGCTAGCTAATTTACTTCTAGTCTTCTTGAGGGCTAATGGTAATCTGAGTTTGGTTTAGGTTAGGAGCATTCATTGTATAATACATAGCATCCAAATGTGACCACTAAGTTTGTCAGCAATTAGTCTTTGTAGCATACCAAGATTATTAGCATCAACACACTACATATGACTCCACCCAACAAGAGGTGTTCTACATTAATCTACTTTAGGACATATCCTCCTTAATTTAACCTATAGGCTCCTTTACGCCTCTGCAGCAGTTTTCTATGTCAAGTGGTAGGTGTTTCTCTTATACCTCTTTTCCATGTGAGTGCGCAGCAACCAGGGTTATTGTGCAGTGTGAAAGGACAGGGTTGAAATAAGCCAGGTCGAGTGACCTGGCACTGCAACCCTGGTCAGGAGAAGGGTTAAACGCATGTCCAACCCTGCTCGTGAAGCAGTGTGAACAGATAACCAGGGTCGATGCGGCCCGGGTCTCGTTCTCTGCATAGGAAGAGAGAGCACTGAGATCATCTCCAAGCGCCAGCTCCACACGTGATGTCGATGGCGTCATCGATCCGACATTAGTGCCGGGTCGGGCCGCCTGTCTGACAGGGGTCTCAGTCAGGTCGCACCCGGGATGGGCGCATGAACATAATCCCGGGTGCGACCCGGAGATCTAATGGAGAAGAGGTATAACAGAGCTGGCACATAATAATGGAAATCCTGGTAGACTTGCTTTGCAAATATGCATTGTGTGGATTGGTTATGTGGATTATTCAATTTATACACAGAAGCAGTACTAATGTTTGGACAGTAGCAACTCAAACTAGGATACTATCTTAAATATGTGAGGGGACTTTTACCTCCATAATGTTAGATGTTAAGAATAACACTAAACAATGTTTTTTCCATCCTGATTCATATAAGAAAAATGTCAGGTACTGAGGTTTAGTGGTTCATTAAGTATATTTCCTACTTCTTTATTGTTTTTTCACTTAATTTCACTGTGCAGATTCCTCCGACATCATGCTCCTATTGGCAGCATATTATTGGTGGACAACATACAGTATGCTTGTCAGTAAGTTGTTCAGCAGCAGTAGGAGCATGCAGGAGGGAGCTTAGTAGCCATGGCATCAGGGTACCTGTCTCATCAGATGCTAGGTAAGTAACATTTTGAGACCAGGTTGTATTTAATATATTCCACTTAAAATGCAATTTCAGTTTAGGGTGGAAACATCCTTTAATTGTGACATATTCTGTAAAGCAGTAGTAATTGTTTTATACTCATTTAATCTGAAACGTCCTTCAGATTACTTTATTTTTGGTTTGGGCTCAAATTTTTATTTGCATCTGAAAGCTATATTTTTGTGAATTACAAAACCGTTCACACAGGATAAGAGCCAACATTCTGTCATCTTCGTTTATACATTGGGAATTATAGAACAGAGTTAGAAGAGTTTTTCAGATGTTTCTGTAAGCCAGCAATCCATACCAAACATTTCATACCAGTCTTTGTACAAATTCAATCACTGGGCAGATGAGAAGAAGCAAGATGCATAGTTCCCATTTATAATATGGATGTAATCATACGGTACTGGTGTAGAGCTATTTGAAAAATATGTTATGATATGTATCCACCTATGTACAAGATACATAATTCCAAATAAAGACTTATTGTAATGTATTGACATACATTAGAAATAAGGTGTGTTTTCCACTTAAACATGCAGTAAAGAATGTATCTAATTGCAGAAAACTTCCATTTTTTGTTTTGACGTAAACTCCTATGCCTCTTTTCAGTTTTTGTTCTTTATTAACACTGTGGGTTAGATTTACTATTGGTTGGTTTGTCAAAGCTGCCAATGATTGGTGGCTTTGACTGATGGATTTAAAATGACAACAGAATATATGCTAAATCACCCTGGTTTAGCTTTTTTTTTGTTGCCAAAATCTACCCATTAAAATGTGTAGAAATGAGCTGATTTGGGGGCCTATTCTTCATCGGAGGCCGCATGACCCCGATGATTATGTTATCATCTCGCTGCAAGGGATACTTAAGTATCCAACTCGCAGCCGGGGACACTTTGCACCGGAGCAATTCATCATTGCTCCGGTGCGGGGAAAGCTGAATTTCGGAGCTGTGTTACTTACCTCTTCGCCGTCTGCATGGCTACTCATGCATGAACCGAAGTCATGCATGCACACAGCCACCAGGGAGTCCGTGAGAAGGCGGCGGAGGGATCCGCTCGGATTCCTCTTCGCATCCCCGGAACTCCTTCCCATAGGAAGGGTCAGGGATCCGAGAACAAGCACCATCTGAAAATGGCACTTGTTCTCGTGAGCAAACTCTGAAAACTTAAAATTTTCGGAGTTTGCTCAATATCAGGGAGTCCTATCAGATCCCTGATGATGAATAGCCCGGTAACTAGAATATGCGGAAACTAGTGTTTCCTCATGGTTACCAGGCCATTTATCGATGATGAATAGCCCCCTTGGACTTGTTTGGAGTTTATGCAAACAGGGCTGCTGTGAGCTTTGTCAAATCATGGGCTTAGAAGCATGTACAACATATGTAGGGGCATCCAAAATAGGGAAATTCACTTTACATGCTGCATAGGTGTGGCTACGGCTCCTTGCTTGGTTTTGGATCATCAGCGGATGGATGGCTTCATGGTCTATCTGGGCCTCCTGGCTAGACTGGGCCTTATAACCCAGTTCCCCCTGTAAGTCCCTGTTGTTGATTTGTAAGAAGACATAACATGGGAATAACATAACAGATTTACTAATCAAGTTGTAGCTGTATTCAGATATAGAAATTCATATACAGTACTTGTGCCTGACACTAGTGGAGAGATCTGGCTTGACTATGTTAGCAGTAAATGCGAGTTGATTTACCTATTTGTACACAATATAATTTAATGACATCATATATATATAAAAGAAATATAAATTGCAAAAGTAAAATTTTATTGCTTCATTTATTGCTTTAAAAACTGAATTGCAATCTTGATTCCTGCACTAGTCAAATTGTAAATGAAAAATATCTAATACAAATAGTCAGTTGAAATATGATTTAATATAGTCACAACGCTAATGAATGAAGTACTACTCAGGGGCGGATACAGGAGGAGGAGTCCGGGTGATTACTTTCCCACTCCTGTAACACTTTTGTCCTGCCCATACCGCTGGCCTCTATATAGCAGTGCAAAGGCACATCAGACAGGGAGAGAGCCTAACTCCTCAGCCCCTACCCACACTGATGTGTGCTGGGTTGGGGAGAGTCCGGGGAGGCTGCTGCCACTGGGCAGCATCAGTCTATGCTGTGTCCTTGCCAGATATGCTGCTCACTGCTATATAGTGGTAGTGGGCAGGAGAGAAGTGTTCTGGGGTCGGGGCGAGGGACTGGATCCTCCACCGTTGGTACTACTAACTGCATAAAAGGTCCTTAAGGAATGCACAGCATATTAAGAATCTCAATAAAGTTCAGATAGTTATAGCCTGTAGCCAGCAGGCAAAGTGAAGAACCAGAATAGTCATTTACAAACAGATGGAATCATCAATGAGCACAATGATTGCAAACCAGGACATGCAGTACACCAGTGACTTCAAACGTCCTAGGATTCTGAATTCCTTGGTTTCAATAAGCAAAAAAGAAGAATCAGGTGGTTGGCAGATAAATGTATGGCTATGCATACAAAGTCCTGTATCTACACCTCGCCTACATATCTCTGCCACATACCTGACATCAACAGTTTGAAATAAGTAGCAAAAAAATAACAGGAGTCTAAAAAGTATTTTGTGCTGTAAAGTCCAAATGTTTGTTTACATATAACTCAGTTGAGAGTTTTAGCTATTTAAGTCAATTATGTGGATAAAACGTTTGAGCCTTTTAAACCCTTTCACTGCTAGAAGTCAGAGCCAAAACTGTTCCTCAGGAGGCCCATGGTTTTTTGAGCTGTGTCAATTTCACTGAGAATTACTCTTTTATTTTTACTGATGATAAGCAAATGTTATTATTTTATTCCAGAGAGGTTGTTGTACTGTTGTAAAGTAGATACAGTATCTTTTTAATTAATGGGTGTTATCTAGTGAAAAAAATTAAAAAATATACTATTTTGTTACTGTACCCAAGGTTACTTTCACAAAATGTATTAAAGACGCAAATTATATCCCTTATTCTACGGCTTCTAATATTTACAGAGATACAGTACTTCACTGACAGGTCTAGATAGCCAAAATGAGTAAAGCAAATGGTGCAGAGTTAAAAGTGGAAACTCAGCTATTTCAGTTATATGAAAAGGTCCCTAATGGTATTTAAATAAGTGACATAACTTTTATTAAAATATTGTTTTTCATTCCATACATTTGCTAACCCAAAATTATGGCAAAATGCTTATGCGTGCTCTAGTGATTTTGTAACATATAATAAACAGATTGCATTTATAAATAAAAGAATGTACATACAGTATGATAGATAGATAGATAGATAGATAGATAGATAGATAGATAGATAGATAGATAGATAGGTAGATATTGTCTAAAATTGGCTAGCAGCAATATTAACCATTGCATGTTCACTCTATCTTGAGAAATTTCTCACGGGGACATATTAAAATACAAATCATTTTCACAAGCCTTGGATGTTGCTTATTCAGGTGGCTTCAAGAAATGTGCACAGTTTGTTCTCTGAATGTTTAATAAGCTTAAAACACGAAATAGCTAATGCGACTTGAACTTTCTAGTGTTATTTCATCACCGTAAAAGCAAAGTCTGAGAATCAGTCATTGCCTAGGTTTGAATGTGAATTCCAGCTTGTAATACCCAGGCTAGATGTTTCAGGAAATCAGTATTAACCTATTAGCATGCAGTTTTCCTTGGAGTAGAGCCATCTTCACACTGGGTCTGATTCTCTGCTCCAAGTCTTCCTGTCACTGTTCCGTATCCTGGATCTAGCCTAAGGCTGTCTTTGACGGATCTCCAGCCATTTCCTGCATTCTACACTAGCACTAATTGAATTTTTGGGTGGCCCTGCTTATTTATTTTCATGGAACACACTGGGTTATATTTTCATGGCACTTTCTCAGCAGTGCAGCATTTAATTCTCAAACTCAGTGTAAGAAGAGGAGAAGAATGAAAGAGCAAAAGTGAGAACTATGCTATGGATTGATATGAGCTGCATTTTTTCTGTAGCTTTGTGTTAAAAAGAAAATCAATGGTACATTATGCAAAGGATATTACTCTATATGTATCAAAATAGCCATAAAACTACTGTATTAGACTTCAATTAAATGATACATACATATTATAAATGTATTATATATGTACAAATTGTGAAATGTACAACATACTGTACATATACTGTAAAATGCATTAAACATAAACATTTGGCAATTTTCCAGATTAACCTTATCATGTATTTAAACAGCTATTATAAGTTAGAAATTGAGAAAGACACACAAATAAAAAAAAGTAAAAAAAAAATACAGCAATATACAAATGGTGAAAACATTAACACCAAACGGCCACTATACCTTGTTTATTTAAAAGTTATAAAACTTAAGACTGAATTATTTATAAATAAATAAGAGGCATTTGTCAATTTATTTTAATACCTAATTTATAAATCGATAAAATTTTAAGGTTATGAAGGGGCATTATAAATTTTCCTTACCACTAATAAAACATAATGCTGTAAAATAGTGTATAAAATTACACAAATTTGGTATTGATTTTATGGGAATGATGATACAGTATTATAATGCAGATTATATAAATTAATAAATTGTACAGCAGAAAATGGATATACAGAAATGATTTGTTGTAAGAAAGCTAGATTAATGCCAACCAATAATATACTATTAACCTTATGTAACATGACATTAATAATTCATATGCATATCTATTTCACTAGACAGACATTAGTTATTGAAAAAATTGGTAATAAATAATATGGTACACATCAAACTTTCAAATTAGTGAACACAAAAATTAGGTTACATATTAATACTAGTCTTATCACTGCAATGATCCCATTATGGACTTCGTTCTACTCTATGAAAAACTTATATGAGATAAACACTTGAAGTACATTTATCTATTAATGTAAAATCTATCCCCCATTGTATTACATACATCATATTTTTTTGCAAAAAAGTAAATGGAACATTTGCAATTATATATAAGTAAATGTATTTTTAAAAAAATAGTATTTTATTAATTAGGTTTTATACAACAACACCTACAGTATGCCAAAAAGTTATATCCACCAAGTAGACAGAAAATAACACTTTTTAATAATGTATGGACTTGCACCCCAACAAATGGGCATGTATCCTAACTCATTTTTATTTACGCTAAAACACAACTTATAAGTTGACACTGCTAATGTTAATGTCAACATTTGAGAACTTTAAGTAGAATGTTGAAGGACTAGGAATGTTAGCTTAATGCAATAATGTTTTTGTGAACATGTTTAGCTGAGAAAAATATAAAGTATACACAATTTTAAAATGCGCTGACTATATCACTCACATTAATAAATATGCATTGGTCAAATCATAAATACTGGAATAAATGTTAACAATGTCTAATATTCTTTTGCATGAAATTCTTTTAAAAAGAAGCTAAAGTTACCCAAATTCCAGTCTCATTAAAGTTAATATAATATTTAGCTTGAAGAAATTCTTAGTATCTATGTGGTTTCATGACGACAAAGTCACTTCATACATGACAATTTCAAATAATATGTTAAAATATTACTAATGCTATAAAGCAAAGAGCACTTTAACGTATCAACACTTTTTGGAAAGTACAGGTTTAGTTTAAGTCAAACCTATAAACTGCAAAAAGTTTTAGCTGAAAATTTTACCATTTAAAGATTGTTCATGCTTTTATTTTATTTGCTGTGGTGCTAGTTTAAATATTTAATCTTTGTAAATAAGCCTGATTGAGAGCTATGAAAAATAACAGTTATCATTTTTAAGACTTGTGCCTTGGCAACATCTGGGAAAAGTATGATAAATGTATGTTTTTCTATGAAGCACTCTAAACATTGCTTGTCAGGAGTTACCATTACTTTCAATTAATGTTTTAAGTCCAAAGTACATTTTGCAAAACCAAGTTTTCCCAAGTTGACAATTTAGTATTTCTCTTAGATAAATAATTTTATATTTTGGTAAGAAATTATACCTTCTACAACTTATATGATGATTATTATTTCATCATATATTTTTACAGTAACATATAACTGTATTTTTTTTTAGAAAATACATAATAGAAATAATTGTTGTATAGAACATGGAAATAACAGTAGAAATCTATGCATATTTAGAAAATATTAAATAGATTTTGTTATGCCTTTAAGGAATTTACAAACTAATATAAAGGTTAACTAAATCTTAAATCAACTTTGGAATATATATACCTGTAAAAGATCCCATAACATGACAGAACTAATATACAATGGTGCTAGAAATTTGTGAAACATTTACAATTTTCAGAGTTTCTGTATGTGTCCTTTAATGTGTTCCAGTCTTCATCTAAGTAATAACATAGAAAAGGAGTATCCAATAAATCAAATATCACACAAAAGCATTTATTTTGTAATAATTTATTGATCAAAATGATTTCACATGAAATTTATGTTGTAAAACAAATTATGTGAAGCTCTACGATAATCATTTAAGTTAAGTTGATAAGTAGAGTCAGGATATAATGAGTTGACAATCAGGAGTTAGATTATTTAAAAAAAAAAAATGTCTTCAGCACCAACATCTGTTCTTCATCATACCATGTCCATTAGGCAGAAAAAGGTTGTCCATGTCCATTAAGCAGGAAAAGGTCTACCAACAAAATTCACCACAAGAGTAAATCATAAAATATTCTGCTAGTTCACAAAGAACACTAGGGTAACGTCAAAGAATCTGCAGTCCTCTCTTGAAATGGATAATGTCTGCTGTTCATGAGTCTACTGTTAGAAAACTCACCAAGTTGATGGGCTGCTGAGCAACCAATCTTATTTAGCACAACTTAGTAAAGGGAGTGGAGTCTAACAGGGGCAGATGTTCACCAGCAAATCCTGAAAAGCGATTTGGACTTTGCTGCTGACACCCCCCCAGGTTGCGGTCTATTGGGTAAGTACCAAATTGGGTTTAGTTTGTTTGGGCAGGACATTGGTAGCAGTGTTGAAGATGGAAATACCCACAGCATGCAAGGTATTGGCTGTGGCCAAAAAATTGGTGGGGAACCAGTGCAATACAATATGATCAAAAAATGCTACAGAGGGCTTAACTTGCAGAAACTGCTGTGTCTCAACTGGCAGAATTGCTGACGGCAGTTCACAGGCCCCAAAAATAAATTGCACAGTGGGCCTGATTCAGAGCCGCTCATAAGCGGCCGCTCGTTCGCTCCGAGCGATGTTAGCACATCTGCGCATGCGTATGGGTCGTAATGCGCATGCTCCAGCCAGTCAGTGCGGTCGGAAATCGTGTGTTTGCAAAATAACGAGTGCCTGCTAATTTGAGTGACAGGATGAGGCGTTTGTGGGTGGTAACAGGGGAAGGTGCTTGAAAACGGGGAGTGGAGAGCCGAACACAGGTGTGCCAAACAGTCAAAACGGGCGTTTTAAGGGTGTGCATAATTAACAAAGCAGCGTCATCGGCCACGTCACTTGGTTGTCTCTTAGCCTGAACTGTTCGCATGATTGCGGTAGGAAAATCCAACCACAAGCACTGCGAGCAGTTCAGACGCCTTTTGATGTACTCGATTAATCTAATAAATAGCGGATATGACGTCTGATGAGAAAGGCCAGGGGGCATCTTTACAAAATAGCGAGCGCATGTTTCGTTCGCTCGCTCAGACATAGAGGCATCAACAGACCGCAAAGAGCGAGCGCTCAATTTAAATAGCCGGCCCCTTTTTCTAAACAACCGATCGCAAATAGCGTCCGGCTCTGAATCAGGCCCAGTGTACATAAGTGTCTCTTAATTCAGGATCATGTCTATAAACTTCTAACATCTACCATCAGGCAAACACTGAACAGGTATAGTGTGCATGGGAAGATTACAAGGAGGAAGCCATTATTCTCCAAGACAAAAATTGTTGCTAAAGACTACGGGAATGAGCCGGAAAACTACTGGAAGAATGTTCTATGGATGGATGAGTTGAAAAATTTAAATTTTTTGCTTAAAAGATAAATTACTTTTGGAGAAAAACAAACACAGCATTAAACATAAGAACCTTCTCCCAGCCCAGTATTATGGTTTGGCCTTTGTTTTATTGCGATAGGATAAGCAAGGCTTGCTATCATTGATGGAACTATGGACCTGATTCAGACCCGCTCGCTAGGATGCGTTCACACGCAGCCCGCCGATTGTTTGCATTCTGTGCATGCGTACGCATCGCAATGTGCATGCGTACACATCGCAATGTGCGTGCGTGAACCAGTGCAAGCGATCGGGAAGCGTTTGCTCACTGCGCATAGACTGCCCGCCTGAATGAGGGACAGGAGATGCCGTTTGTGGGTGGTGACAGGGGCTGGCCCCTAGAAACGGGGGAGTGGAGATGCAAACGCAGGCATGCCTGAGCGTCTTAACGCCGTTTCAGAGGCGTGCATAATTAAAAGGCAGCGTTATTGTACATGTCACTTGGTAGTATTCAATCGCAGTGCTTGCGGAAGGGTATGGTCAACCACAAGTGCTGCGATCGCATTCGATGTTACTCGATGTTACTGATGGTTGCATACACTGGTTATGACATGCGCAAGTGGGCAGCTTAAGACAGGCTGGTCGGTGTCTGCGTACACAATGCGATCGCACACTAAGACATAGTTGGCGTGCTAATGCCGTGCCGTGCGATCGCCTGCCTTGCAGAATTTGCCTACGCATCTAGCGTGCGAACGCATCTAGCGAGCGGGTCTGAATCAGGTCCTATTACTACTAGATTTTACCAGAAATTCTCCAGGAGAATGTCAGGCTATCTATTTGTGAACTGATGCAAAAAATATGGACCTTGTCAGTGGTGTCACAAGGAGGGGTGCAGGCCGCACCCGGGTGTCACCCACCGAGGGGTGATACCAGTGGTGTAAGTTCATCCCAGATGCCTGGAGGCAAGTTATAATTTGGTGCCCTCTCTGTCACTTCCGCTGACACTGTAATGTAGCAATTTGTATGCAGACAGGCTATAGATAGATGAAGGAAGCAGCTGATGGTCTGACATGGAGCTCTCCACTAGTGCTTCTCAGGTGCCGGGAAGGGATGCCATGTATCGGGCGGCCGTGACGGTACACTCCGGATACATAGTTACAGCCCTAAGTGGGGTGAATATGTTGTGGCAATGGAAGAGGTGCAGCTTCAGAGCTGGAGCCCGGCGGCAGGCGCCGCCATTGTCTCCCATAATTCTGCCCCTGGGTGATACCAAATTGTCAACTCCTCCTCAGTGACAGGAGCTGAGTGCTGCACTGTAGCATTACATGCAGCACTTGACTACTGACACAGTGAGGGAGTCGGCACTGCACACAGAGTGGTCCCCGGGGGCAGTCCGCACCTCCGGGACCCCCCCAGAGTGATTACAATGGGGTTCATGCTGCTAGGCCATGCCCCCTTTAACACTACAGCCCTCCCCACATTGGGTGTCACTGCAGGGAGGGACGCACTGGACCTTGTAGCAAGGCAATGATCCTAAACACACAAGTCAATTTACAAAAATACACTTGAAGCAAAATAAATTTCGACTGGCCTAGTTAAAGACCAGAACTTTATCAAATAGAAATGCGATTGAATGCGATGTGGGTTGATTTTCTGAGGTTTGGTTTGGACTGGAACAGGTGTGGAAGATGAAGTGTGCACAAATGTGGGTGGGTTTAACCTGGACATCCTCATACAGGAATATGAGGATGCTGTGATGACTGTGATGCCCGAAGGTGATGACTGGAAGGATAAAGGCTATTAAATGAGAACTTGGTAATTACAAGCAAAAATAAATGATGGTTGAAATAACTTGATATAGATGAAAGTCCAATGTAATAGAACAAATTTGTTAAGAGTTGATTAATGCCCATAAATTAAGAATAATATTTGATTTGATGAGGATCCGATGTTTGAAGAATGATAATTGATTTGATGAGGATCCGATGTTTGAAGAATAATTGACTTGATGAGGATCCGATGTTTGAAGAATGATAATGGATTTGATGAGCATTCGATGTTTGAGGAATGATAATGGATTAGATGAGGATTCGATGATTGAGGAATGATAATGGATTAGATGAGGATTCGATGTTTGAGGAATGATGGTGGATTAGATGAGTATCCGATGTTAGTTGATTGGTAGGAACCAATGATAAGTTGATTAGAGTTGATTGATAGGGATCGATGATGACACTTGGTATGAACCAATGGTGATACTTTATTAGAGATGATCGGTAGGAATCAATGATGACACGTGGCAGGAACCGATGATGATACCTATTTAGAGATGATCAGTAGGAACCGATGGTGATACTTTATTAGAGATGATCGGTAGGGAACCGATGATGATACTTTATTAGAGATGATCGGTAGGAATCGATGATGACACTTGGTAGGAACCGATGGTGATATTTTATTAGAAATGATCAGTAGGAACGGATAGTGATACTTTATTAGAGATGATCAGTAGGAACCGGGACCAGCTCCAGGGGTCAGAGCACCGTATGCCGGCCCCCTCCAGAGTGCCCTATGGCCACCATAGGCCACGCCCCCTACGTGAAGTTATTAGGTGGCGTGTCCGCCTCCAAATAATGTCAGGTTGGGGGGAACCTCACTAACTGGGCTTCCCCAGCCCTCTCCTGTCACTGAATGGATGCCGCGTGCATGCGTGCAGCATCCATTCACAGTCTCCGGGGTCCGGCACCGCTGCACAGCTGCGGCGGTGGGGGTCCCCAACCTCCTGATTTAACCACCCGTGGGCCACTTCGGCCCATGGGTTGAACAGCGGGACAGTAATTTCCCACTGCAATCGGGATGTTGGGGAGGGGTGCGCCCTCTATGGGTGGCGCCCCTGTGCGACCACTCAGGTCGAAAACCCCTAGAGCCGGCCCTGGTAGGAACGGATGGTGATACTTTATTAGAGATGATCGGTAGGAACCGATGATGATTTGAGAGATAATTACCAATGATAATTTCCAGACTCCTGCAGATGTTAACTTGAGAGATAATTCCCAATAGCAAATCTGGAATGCGGCAGATGATATGAGAGGAATTCCCAATGGCAACTCTAGACTGCAGCAAATCATGAAGGAGTCTTGTTAGAAGATGGAGATAATCTCATAGGATGGACTGTGCCATTCAGAAACAGCAATTGAGGGAGCTCAGCACTAGAGCAGTTGTACTGGCAACAGTGGCCAGTCAGTGAAAGGAAGTTATAGGACTGGATCCTGGATGATTGGTCAGTGCAGTCAGCAGTTCAACAGGTCGTGCACTGAGTGGAAGCTTAGCGTCATGTGACAGAGTCCAAGATGGCCGCGCCCATGTCTCCGTTCTAGTGGGAGAGCCGGCGTGCGGCCTGTATGTCAACAACCTGGATAAGCCTGCCTGTAGTAGAAGGCCGTGGAGCACCAAGTGTATATCTTGATGCCGTCCAGGAATATGGCGCGACCTGGAGTGCTCTCTGGGCCTGATTCAGAGCGACTCGTAAGCAGCCGCTCGCTCGCTCCGAGCGATGTTCGCAAATCTGTGCATGCGTATTGGTCGTAATGCGCATGCGCCAACCAGTCATTGTGGTCGGAAATCGTGCGCTCGCAAAACAGCGAGGCCCTGCTAATTTGAGTGACAGAATGTACCGTTTGTGGGTGGTAACAGGGGAAGGTGCTTGAAAACGGGGAGTGGAGATCCGAACGCAGGCGTGCCAAACGGTCAAAACGGGCATTTAATGGGAGTGCATAATTTACAAAGCAGCGTCATCGACTACGTCACTTGGTTGTCTTTTAGCCTGAACTGCTCGCAGTGATTGCGGGAAGTAAAACCTACCACAAGCACTGCGAGCAGTTCAGACGCCTACCGATGTACTCGATTAATCTAATAAATAGTGGAGATGACGTATGATGCAAACGGCCAGGGGGCGTCTTTACAAAATAGCGAGCGCATGTTTCGTTCGCCCGCTCAGACATAGAGGCGTCAACAGACCGCAAAGAGCGAGCGCTCAATTTAAATAGCCGGCCCCTTTTTCTGAACGACCGTTCGCAAATAGCGTCCAGCTCTGAATCAGGCCCTCTGTGCCAACCTGGATAAGCATCAGAGAGGTAAGAAGGAGACTTCAGTACTGCGGATAATGACAGAATGTAAAAATGGTCAATTTGGAATGTGCACTTAACAATCACCAAAAAAATCACCAAAAAAATTGACAGAAATTTACTTACGTACTTCTATTGGGCAAAACATGTCACATGTACTGTAAAGCTGGGTACACACTTGATGATATACAGTATATCAGACGCTCAATAGAACGAGAACGCGTGTACCCCTGATATGTCTGTGAATGACATCATTCACAGACATATCTCATCAGCTCTACAGCACCGCAGATGTCCGATATATTTGCAGAAACTGTATAACCTTGCATCTGCTGGTGTGTATGAGCGACCGGCCGATCGCCTGTACACATGATGCAGGGACCCAGCAGTAAGTGACAGCTCAACTGGACGGGCAAATGTAAATGCTTTCCCAGTTGTTACATCAGGCCCAACACATCAGGTGGACAATTGGTAAGTGTACACTGGCGAACACTCAAGCAAATTGAAAGGGAGTATTGTGGAGAGAGAGGAGGGAGGAGTGTATAGCAGGAGAATGGTGATTTCATATAGGTGCTTAATAAGTGATTTCTGGGAGTTTTGTCCCATCGATTTCTGTATTGTTATTGTCAGATTTTTTTATCTAGTCTTTTTTGTGTGTCTTTGTCAGTGTTTCTGTGTGTCTGCCTGTGGAGTGCCTGTGTTTCATTTTTTTTTTTAATGTAGTTTGTGTTTTATAGGCATCATAATTAAGTTCCTACCAATAGATTGGTGTTTAGAGCCTAAAATCGCCTGTTTTTTAATCGTCTATTTATTTGGGTATTTTGAATTGGTTTTGTAGTCGATTTTTTGTTGATTTTCAATAGACTGTTAGTAAATGAGGGGATCCTGTAGTGGTCTATGGCAAGGTATCGATGTTTGGTGATGGTCGTTATTGGTCATGATTTAGTTTTATATTCAATTTTGCCTTTTAAAAATCACCGATTTGCAAAAATGACTGGAAATCACCTTCAAATACAACAAAAACCCCAAATCAACCAATATCGAAATGTAGTAAGTACCCCCTGGTGCGAGTGAGCCTTAAGGTTCCGTGCGACTCTGCTTGCACCAAGCACCTTTTTAGCAATGTGATGTGACCAAGACGCACCACGAGACTGCACTGATAATTTGGTATGTATATGTGAGGGGCGGGTGCGGTGCAATGCCTGCTGCCGTGCAGGTGTACGTCTGTTACTTACCTTGCGTCGCACCCTCTCACCTTCAGGCCGTGTGTTGAACAGACGGTCCTGGAACCTCCAAATAGAACACGGACACGATGACCTAGGGGGAAGGAGACGAGGTGAGTACCGTCCTTCCTCACGTCGACCGACGCGCCCTACCGAACAGGGGAATAAATTCAGGTTTTAAGTGAAGATCATCATGGGCACTTTTGGCCTCAGATCCCGAATTTTCACCTATCGGTACTCACGCACCAGGTGAAGATCCGTCCTTGCACCGGGTTGCAAGGTTCACCGTCCGCCCAGAAGGAAGGAGAGATAGATAGTGACAAACAGGGAGAGACAGTACACACAGATATTCCTCACCGTGTCCACTCTTGCTCTTCGTCCGCTCACTCGCCTACAGGTCCCTGTAAGGAGATACACAACACAGCCGTGCAGGACCTAAACCTATGTCAAGCAACTACACATACTAAAACGGTATCACCCTCAACCTACAGTGTGTGTAGTGCGACAGATATAACAACAACTAAACTTTTGCCCTGCACGGAACACCAAACACAGACTAAATACACAAGAGCAAAACACAGTGCTGTCCCTTTAAATGTCTGCTACCTATCCAGAGCTGGCCAGCTCCTCTTCTCTGTGACTGGGGAAACCACTACCTCATGGGTGGAAGCCGTACAGCTCTCCACCACTGCTCACACCTCTAATCATCTATGCGGGGACTACCTTTCTATATGAGGGGCACACCTAATGGGCTCAGGGCCCTGGGCCTAACGCCCAGGGTCTTACCTGCGGCTCAGGCCTAGGTGCCTGCCAAACGGTGGGCTCTGGTAGTGGTCTGGGCCTAATGCCCAAACCACTTTTTATGGGGCTCAGGCCTATTTGCCTGCCTATCTGTGGGCTCGCCTAGCAGTCTGAGCCTAATGCCCAGACCACTTTATATGGTGGGTGGCTCGGGCAGCTGCCCGCCTACTTTATTATATAGTGACCTGGGCCTAGTACCCAGGCCACTTACACCTACTAATGGGGCAATCCTTTCATGGGGCCTAATGCCCGCTATAGAGCTATAGTGCCCTGGGCCTTGTGCCCGCCTAATTACCCACGGGCCTAGTGCCCGACATCGCTCCACGGGCCTAATGCCCGACAATCCTGGCGGTCTAGGGAGGGGGTATATGGTGGGCCTCACGGAGGGCCTACCTGCTACGTTGGAAGAGGCTGCGGGGGGGAACTTCGTGACGCTCTTTTACTTTCCTCCCCCGCAGTCCTCTCCGGTCCTCAGCCGCATTCTTCGGCCGCTGGCCCGTCCTGGCAAGCGACGCCGCCTCTTCTTCCTTTCTTCCAGCCGGCGCCGCCTGTCTTCTTCTTCTTTCTTGACAGCGGCTTCTTCTGGCCTCTTCCGCGGCCGCCGCCCCTGTTGCCGCGCCGATCTTCCGCTCTTCTGGAGGTCTTCTCTCCTCCCTCTCCGCCGCCGAACTGACTTTTCCCGCTCGGCGCCGTCTAATACAAGACGGCGCGAGTGGGCGGGGCTATGACGCGGCGAGCCGCGATTGGCTCGTCGCGTCCGCCTCTGATTGGCTGCTGGCCCGCGAGCCAGGTTTGGCTCGCGGCCAGAGCCAAACGCCCGCCGCACAGTGCACCGCGCCCAACGCCTGACAGGCGCTGGGAGCAGGTACTCTCTCCCAGCGCCGGCTACCCGCCGCTTCTTGGCTGCCGGGCGCCAAGCTCCACTGAGCTTGCGCCCGGAGCCAAGCTTCTCCCGGCGCCAAAGTACCGCCGGCACTGGGGAAAGGGACCAGGCGGTCCCTTCACCAGGTGCCCGCGGTATCTGCACCGATGCTAGGGACATTACTGTCCCAGCGCCGGCAACGGATGTGTCCCGCAGAGGACACATCCCCTCTGCCTGTCCCTGCACCTCGACTGATGCTGGGATCAAACACGTGATCCCAGCACAGCCTTCCACATTTCCCACCCCTTTTTCCTTTGTAGTCCCTACAAAGTCTTCTTCCATCTCCATCGTCCGCGGGTCAGGGTATTCTATGGTCCCTCCAGCGAGGATCTGTTCAAGGGCCCAGCTGGGACCGACTATGACCCCACATTCCTTCTCCACAGGCTCCGGGCTCTCCATCTTCGTACCTCCTGACTTCACTCTGCGGATCCTCTGTGGGAGTGGCAACTCGGAAGTGCCACTCACGATGGGCCACCATGGGGAATTTTCTTCTAAGGGTGCCGCAGCCACCCACTCTTCTTCCAACTTGTCTGGGGCATCTTCACTGAATTCAGGGTGTGGCACTAACCACCACCCAATAGTCGATTCCTCCGGGGCATCCTCTTCCTCCCGGGTCTCCACCGACATTTTCCATGAGTCTGGACTCTTCTCCACAGACTCCTGCAGCAAGCGACACTTTCCTTCTTCAGCGTACTCCATCTCTTCCGCTGACATCTCCGGGTATCGAGGTCTCGGACTCTTCCAGCATGGGGAGATCCTAGACTTCTTTGCCACTGGGTCTTCACGCTCTTCCTTATAGCGCGGCATCTTCACCTCCCAGTCATCCACATCCGTCCTCTGCGGGCAAGGATTCTTCTTCACTGGGACCTCTTCGGGGCATAACAGTGCCACTGCATCTTCCCAGGGACACTCATGGGCCAAGTGTCCCTGCCGCCGACACTTCCAGCACGGGGGTGCTGTTGCCATCTTCATCACAAAGGGGTCTCTACCCTTCGGCTCCTGCTCAGGAACAATGGGCACCTGCGAACGTACTTCCAGCAGGCTCTTCTGCTCCACTTCCCTGGCTTCTTCTATACACTTCTGGGCTCTGCCATCCAAGATCATCCGATTTTCGTCCCACAGACAATCTCGAAGCTCATGCTCTGGATCTCCACATCTTTCACACCGGAATTCTTCATCCTCCTGGTGCCACTCTTCATCACGTGGACAGCTATTATGCTCATGCCCATAGGTTCCGCAGAGCATACACCAGAGTCTCTCCTTCACAGAGTTCTTCTGACCACATCTCTGGACCGCTTGCTGGCCATCTGTGTGATCTCCAACAGTGACATTTCTTCCTATTCTGTCGCCCTAAATTCACGCCAGGGACATTCGCTGGCATCATGTCCCAGCCGCTGACACATCTTGCAGGGGGTCACAGCGGATTTCTTGCGCCCCTTCTCCCGGCGCTCTTCCTTGCCGCGCTGTACCGACCGCTGCACCATCTTCATGATGTCTTCTCCCGACACCGTAATCCAGTCACTCTTGTTCTCATACGCCCGGGGATGGTTCCACTCCGGAGCTGTCCGTAGGGGGGTTCTCTTGCCGGTGGTCCACATCGTGTCCGTGATCCTGCCGACTACGCCAAATGTGAGGGGCGTGTGTGGTGCAATGCCTGCTGCCGTGCAGGTGTACGTCTGTTACTTACCTTGCGTCGCACCCTCTCACCTTCAGTCCGTGTGTTGAACAGATGGTCCTGGAACCTCCAAATAGAACACGGACACGATGACCTAGGGGGAAGGAGACAAGGTGAGTACCGTCCTTCCTCTCGTCGACCGACGCGCCCTACCGAACCGGGGGATAAATTCAGGTTTTAAGTGAAGATCATCATGGGCACTTTTGGCCTCAGATCCCGAATTTTCACCTATCGGTACTCACGCACCAGGTGAAGATCCGTCCTTGCACCGGGTTGCAAGGTTCACCGTCCGCCCAGAAGGAAGGAGAGATAGATAGTGACAAACAGGGAGAGACAGTACACACAGATATTCCTCACCGTGTCCACTCTTGCTCTTCGTCCGCTCACTCGCCTACAGGTCCCTGTAAGGAGATACACAACAAAGCCGTGCAGGGCCTAAACCTATGTCAAGCAACTACACATACTAAAACGGCATCACCCTCACCCTACAGTGTGTGTAGTGCGACAGATATAACAACAACTAAACTTTTGCCCTGCACGGAACACCAAACACAGACTAAATACACAAGAGCAAAACACAGTGCTGTCCCTTTAAATGTCTGCTACCTATCCAGAGCTGGCCAGCTCCTCTTCTCTGTGACTGGGGAAACCACTACCTCATGGGTGGAAGCCGTACAGCTCTCCACCACTGCTCACACCTCTAATCATCTATGCGGGGGCTACCTTTCTATATGAGGGGCACACCTAATGGGCTCAGGGCCCTGGACCTAACGCCCAGGGTCTTACCTGCGGCTCAGGCCTAGGTGCCTGCCAAACGGTGGGCTCTGGTAGTGGTCTGGGCCTAATGCCCAAACCACTTTTTATGGGGCTCAGGCCTATTTGCCTGCCTATCTGTGGGCTCGCCTAGCGGTCTGAGCCTAATGCCCAGACCACTTTATATGGTGGGTGGCTCGGGCAGCTGCCCGCCTACTTTATTATATAGTGACCTGGGCCTAGTACCCAGGCCACTTACACCTACTAATGGGGCAATCCTTTCATGGGGCCTAATGCCCGCTATAGTGCCCCGGGCCTTGTGCCCGCCTAATTACCCATGGGCCTAGTGCCCGACAACGCTCCACGGGCCTAACGCCCGACAATCCTGGCAGTCTAGGGAGGGGGTATATGGTGGGCCTCACGGAGGGCCTACCTGCTACGTTGGAAGAGGCTGCGGGGGGGAACTTCTTTTACTTTCCTCCCCCGCAGTCCTCTCCGGTCCTCAGCCGCATTCTTCGGCCGCTGGCCCGTCCTGGCCAGCGGCGCCACCTCTTCTTCCTTTCTTCCAGCCGGCGCCGCCTGTCTTCTTCTTCTTTCTTGACAGCGGCGTCTTCTGGCCTCTTCCGCGGCCGCCGCCCCTGTTGCCGCGCCGATCTTCCGCTCTTCGGGAGGTCTTCTCTCCTCCCTCTCCGCCGCCGAACTGACTTTTCCCGCCCAGCGCCGTCTAATACAAGACGGCGCGAGTGGGCGGGGCTATGACGCGGCGAGCCGCGATTGGCTCGTCGCGTCCGCCTCTGATTGGCTGCTGGCCCGCGAGCCAGGTTTGGCTCGCGGCCAGAGCCAAACCCCCGTCCGCACAGTGCACCGCGCCCAACGCCTGACCGGCGCTGGGAGCAGGTACTCTCTCCCAGCGCCGGCTACCCGCCGCTTCTTGGCTGCCGGGCGCCAAGCTCTGCTGAGCTTGCGCCCGGAGCCAAGCTTCTCCAGGCGCCAAAGTACCGCCGGCACTGGTGAAAGGGACCAGGCGATCCCTTCACCAGGTGCCCGCGGTATCTGCACCGACGCTAGGGACATTACTGTCCCAGCACCGGCAACGGATGTGTCCCGCAGAGGACACATCCCCTCTGCCTGTCCCTGCACCTCGGCTGATGCTGGGATCAAACACATGATCCCAGCACAGCCTTCCACATTTATCTATGTGCAAATGAAGCACAATGGAACTTGGCGTGGAAAAAAGCCCCAGCTGCTGCAACATAGCACTAGTTTGTATACAGAATCAGTCGCACACAAATATACAAGTGTCGTATATCAGATTAACCAGTACAGATGCATTTTAAGGTGAATAAGACCCAAAAAAGATGCTAGGTACAAGAAGAGTCACGCGGGACCTGGTCGAGATGGGCTGTTTATCATGACTGCAGCAATAGTGTATGTTGACATGTCTGTAGTTCTAGTATGTCCATATTAATTAACTTACTGTAGGACTTACTGAGAATTAAAATGACCTTCTTTGGGTTTAAAAAATTATGTTACCAGATTGCCCTGTTCAGTGACCTAATATATATACGCTATGTTATCCAATCTACAATAGTTCTGTTGGTCACATGTTTAGCATGACCAATCTTATGTTGATTCCATCACATCAGTCTCCGTCTCCAATCCTATAGATTAAAATTGACCTATTAGAACAGCCCTAAATGATACCTATGTAAACATGTAATTTATTAGCTTGATATATAAAATTATAATCTTGCCACTACTTTATATGGTGAATAGATTAAATAATGATCTCATATTTAAGAGTAACATAATTAGTACATACAAATAAATAATATTTAAGTAAACTTTACTATAATACTAAATAACAATAACCAATTAGTAATTCTTTACATGGTGACAAATTGGTGATTATTATTACAATCTGGTTAGCCTTGAAAAAGCGAATACCAGCGAAACGCGTATCGGCGTTAGTCCCTAACGTGTGTGCTAAACTGCATTAAGAGATATGTAGCGACTGTGTATCATTAGATACGTGTAAAATATTGAGGACCAACCATAACAAAATTATTTCAATATACATATAAAGGTCCTTACGAATATGATGTACAATATGTTTATGTGTTAGCTCAGCTTACTCACCGCGATGTATTAGGAGACATAAGTAATGCTGTACTTAAATAAACCAACATAGGCTTCCATGGGTTAAGCTACTTAATATCTATACATTAAGAAAGGGGAAAGATATATATATATATATATATTTAAGCACATCGGTGCTGTAATTATACTGTCCATGAAACAAATTGTCTCATATCTCAATGTGAGAGAAACATACATATAGCTGCCTTGCGAGAGAATACAGCTTGCCTTAGTATACATTGATTAATCACTAGGCTCTTTAAGGAAAGCATAGCTATATGTTTACTTATAGATGTTGTTATGAGATCAACTAATAATGAGCGAATATGTGGATGCCCTGTGAAAAACTACATCTTATGCAGGCATAATATAAGCATCTTTACAGGCAAGCTAAATACCGATCAATTTCATTCCAAGCAATAGCCATGCACGAATATATAGCTACCTAAAGGCGCACATCCACTAGCAGATATTAATGGACGACTGAACGATAACGACATCGTTATCGTTCAGTTGTCCATTAATCGTGCATGAATCGGGCACTAAAATGTCGGAAACGACCAGCGATGCGTGCTCCCGCTGGTCGTTTCTGACATCAATCATCGCCCGAACATGCCGGTCAATCTGCCGATAACGACAGATTGACCATGTTCAGGGATGATGGATGGTGCCTACACAGAATGACTAATCATTCAGTTTAGGCACTGCAGGGGATGGGGAATGACATGTCGAAGCCGGATGATTGGCTGAGACCAAATCTTAAATTAATATCTGGCGATGCCATTTTGTGTTGCCACTGATGACGCCATCTTGTGTCGTCAGCACGAAACCATTGTGTGCGTTTATTAGCATTGTGCGTCTGCGTTGCTACCACGTATTGTTGATAGTCCTACCAAAACCTATACACACATTAAATAATACATATAAAATATACAAGACACACAATGCACAGTTGCACTGTTCATCAAAGCACAGATAAGCACTAAACACATAAACGCACAACGCATACTAGCGATTTTATGCAATATTCTCACTTTCACACATGCAATCAGTTATAAAAAGCATTAAGCTTAATATTAGAGGTTTTATTAGCTAAAATTTATGTTGTGAAATGTAAAGTATATAATGTTTAAGGTATAGAGACTAGGAGACAAGTCATGTTTGGTACCATTCTAAATCACTGTTTATTTGCAGATCTCCGGTTCTATCGGCAAGGAGATCGCATCATGCGTCTGCAAGATATGAATTATTGGAAATTAGTGGTTAGAATGTATCTCTGTATGTAATGTCTTTTATTAGTTCTTCGGCGGGAAAAACACACAAAGCAACATCTGAGGAACTGGGCCATACCCCTAGTGACACTGTATGAACTGCATCGTACCAGAATGTCCAGGAGCAAGGCCCAATGGAAATCTGTTAACTAGTCTCTTTGTTCTGTAAGGTATATAGCCTGGGTGCTGGTTATAGTATACAGATATTCTTCTTGGATGACCACAGGCTTCTGGAGAGACAACTGTATACTGGGACCAGTGCGCAGACATATGTATCGGCTTGTACCTTTTGTATTTATACATCAGGGAAAAAGGGGGGAAGGGAGATATGTCGCACTGGCTTGTTATAATACAGTTAAATCCAATAAACATATGTTGACAAAGCCACTATATATACTCAACTAGTACTTGGAAGGTAGATCATCCATGTATGTATAGAAAACAGTAGAAGAAGTGGCGGTGCTCACTAGAGTAATACACATGATAGTTTATAAGAGAAAGAAAAGAAACTCTATTTGGTGAGCACTCTTGGTCATATTTAGAAAGAGAAAAAAATATAGGTCTATCACAGACCCCTTAAAATTCAACTTTTAATAAGAGTAATTTAAAAAGTCGGTCATATTAATAGATGACCCAACCTGACCAAATAAGACACTCAATATTAAACGTACAAAGACACATACAACATATAACAGAAAAAAGATATCATATTCGCATCTATGGAAGCGAAAAAAATGGTAATCTCCTAATAGGCGAAATATTTGTAAAAACAATGTAGTAATCAATATATAAAATATACAGATCTACTAAATATCAGATAGTACCCATAATTGCACATGCATAATGAATCCAATTGTGGAGTATAATAGAAAAAGTCAGAGCATAGGACTGCTGCTCCTCATTCTACTTCTCTTCACCTCTGCTAATTGCTATCTGTGAAGAGTGAGGGATTACCGGAGAGCAGGTTGCCCTTAGAAACAACAGTTAAACGGGGACTTTACTCACATTTCATTTCTGCTGTTCGGTGTCATACTCAGTGCATTGGACACCCAATGAGAGAACTACTTTAATGAGATCATCCGCAGTTAATAGAGCGAAAGAATGTATAGTGAAAATATCTTATGTGGAATTCATTTGTGAAAAACAAAAGACAAAAACAATAATATACCCCGTAAGGCTTTAAGTTGTTGTGTATACCAAGTATTGACCTTACTTGGCAAATTCAGATATCAGTCTATAAATAACATCTACCTGTATATACATATATTAAAAAATCATGCATGGGTGTGGAACAAAAATATTCCAAACACCATAAATACAATTGTGGCCATGCTGACCACTTAAAGAGACTGTTGAAGCAAGATAAACCAATATAATATCAAAAGTAAGAGAAAAAGGAAAAGCTCATCTATCTTAAGAGTCTAAAAAATAATCGTGCAAGTGTGATACAAAAAGGAAATAAAAAATAGTAAATGCCTGGGGTTGTGAACTATCACAGTTCATATCATCATATATCCACAAAGAATAAGTGTGTATAACTCAGCGGGTTATTCATTGTAGTAAGACATAGCCACATACATCCAAAACACATCCAATATGTGCTATAAATTTAACAAGAAAACACATGAATAATAGGACACCAATGTGAATATACACGTGTGAGTCAAAAGCAAGTGTTCAAAATGTGAGGTAACCCCTACTAGTAAACTGTCTCACTGAGCGAGACTGCTGTTTGCGTGCTGCTAGCTCCGGGGTCTCACAACCATAGAGGGCTAGACATGGTGCAAGAATATGTGCTGAAGACCAGCCTCACCGCGCGGGATTACCACTCGCGCATTCCTGTCTCCAGGTAATCATACATCACCAGGAGGTGAATGGAGACCAAGTCCAGCTGTATACTACCTGTTGGTACCGGTGCCACGTGCCGTACAGCCACGGGCACTCGTGACTCCCCCCGACACGCGTTTCACCGTTAGCTTGATCACGGATGTGATCCAGGATGGGGATTACCCTGAGTAATATAACCCTGTCTAAGAAAGCTGACCAATGGTTTCATTCAAATAGTGATTGATAGAAGTAGCAGCCTATAGGTGCGGTCATCAGTTATTAGTGCTAAATGTTGTCAGGTAGCACTGCTGAATTAACCCTTTTGCTGCTGCTAAAGAATACTAATCAATAAAGAAAAAAAGAAAAAAAAACACACCAATGTTGTGACTACATTGAAGATATCTAATATAGTAATACATGTATTTATAATGATTATAACTGGGAAATGGGATTTTATTTCACTATAATAAAATGTAATAAATTTATGTATGTACAATAGAAAGGAAAAATAATAAATGTATAAAATATATCATGATACATCCATATATAAAAATTGTATCTATATGTGTACATTTATCCCATAAATGTAACTGGATTGTTACACGTGATACAATCATCAGTGATAACTATTGCTTACGTCCCAAATAATTTAATACACGTTGATGAATTCCAAATACCCATATTAACACTCACACATATGTATACATGAAAGATGCGCACATATAGTGTGCACATTTACACATGCACACACATGTGTAAATGTATGTAGGTACAATGCATATACATGCATAAAAATGCTAAGAACTCCTGTATCCGACATGACATATAAATAAATGTATGAATAAAATAACCCCTACCTTATTCTCGTATTATGAGATGGGAAATTCCATCTCTTCTATCAATGCTTAGTGTATACAACTAGAAATATGGTGTTGTGGATATTAGATATCTAAACCAAATAGTGATCACTAAAAAATAAGTCAGTGAAAGAATGAAAAATATTATTTGCTTCGGTGAAAAACGGTGAAAAACAGTGAATAAAAAGAAGGAAAATAATGAAAATAATAAGTGGAACAAAGCTGGGTGATAATTATAATTGCATAAAGTGTCACTATTAAAGATGGGAAGATAGGTGTTCTTAGTGTGAAAAAGAGGGGGGAAGTGATTGAAGTGGATAAATAACAAAGTGTTGAGAACTTCATACTGAAGTTGAATGTATGTATGTGTGGTGATGTGAACTGATATAAGCCCATGTGAATAATAAAATTATTTGTAAATAAGGTTAGGTGACGTGTTAAACTTGTGAATGGAGAGAACAGTGATGTTATGAAATGTGATAGTAAACTTCACTATAAGCAATCATTAATATGTTAATTAAAAAGAATGAATATTTAATACTAATAAATGTATAGAGGAAATTGTTATAATTGTTGGAAAAGGAAGGGGAGGGGAAGAGGGGAAAGGGGGAAAGAAAGGAGAAACAAAAAAGGAGAAAAAAATAAAAAGAAGAAAAAGAAAAGGAGGAAGAAAAAGAAGAAGAGAAAGAAGAAAAAATAAAAAATAAACGAAAAAGTGGTAACAAATCGTACATTGAAAACCTCCAAGAGTGAAAGATCTAACAGATATCAGCCTATAAGTATCTATGTATACTTAAAATAAAGGGAGAAACATATATAAATAACATTAGCTATTTCTCCTAAAGAAAAGGAAGATAACTATTGTGTTCATTTAATCCTCCAGGTGCTAGTGTGTCTAATCTAAAAATCCATTCTGTTTCTTTTTTTAGGAGAGTTGTATTAAGGTCACCCCCCCTGATACCCATCTTTACCTTCTCTAAACCGAAAATTTTAAGTTTCTTGGGGTTACTGTCATGTTTATGTAAAAAATGTCTAGCTACAGAGGTAATTTTCCTCATTTTGTTGATATCCGTCCGGGCATTGCTTATGTTACCCACATGTTCGAGTAGACGTAATTTTAAAGCCCGTGTTGTTATACCCACATACTTGTAGCCACATTCACAAAGGAGGCAATAGATAATTCCAGTGGTGTTACAATTGAAAAAATCCCGTATGAATACATCATTTCCAAATTTGTCCTGAATTTGTGTGGTAGGTATGACATATCCGCAGGCTTTGCAGTTACCACAAGGGTAAGTGCCAACAACCTTAGGTTTCTTTTTTTGAAATTGCTCAAAATGACTGTGAGTGAGGAGGTCTCCCAGATTTCTTGCTCTCCTCCAACTCATAGAAACATTTTGTGGGAGATGCATCTTCAAATCCCCATCCAATAAAAGTACTGGCCAGTGTTTTTGGATAATGTTGCGTAACTCTTTCCACTCTCTACAAAAATCACCAACAAACCTAAGTTCATTCTGATCTCCTGTATTACGTATTTTAGGTTTGGGAAAGATAAGGGTGTCTCTGTCAATTTTGGATAAGTGGTATTTGGCTTTCTTTATCATCCGATTGCTGTATCCTCTATTTTTTAACCTTAATGAGAGGGCTTCACATTGTTGAGTAAAGTCTTCCACGTTTGAGCAATTACATCTTAGGTGAAGAAATTCGCCTCTGGGAAGATTAGAAATTGTGGGAGGAAAATGACAACTCTTTTGATGTAACACACTATTCGTAGCTGTTGATTTTCTAAATAAATTAGTAGAAAGTTCGCCATCTATTCCTTTGCTTATTTCCAAATCCAGAAATGGTATTAGCTTGTAACTTGTTACCCATGTAAATCTTAAGTTCAAATCATTCATGTTCAATACTCCCATAAATTCTTTAAACCCTTGTTCCTCTCCTCCCCATATCACAAAGATGTCATCAATATACCTCAGCCATTGTACAATATGCTGGGTATATGGTTCATTAGTTTCAGAAAAGACCACCTCCTGCTCCCACCACCCTAGAAACAGGTTCGCATAGGTGGGAGCGCAAGTGGAACCCATGGCCGTTCCTCTTTTCTGCAGGTAGAATTTATCTTGGAATGTAAAGTAATTCCTGTGGAGAATGAAGGACAATAATTTGATCAGAAAATCATTAAAATCTCTTCTTTGGTCCATCTCCAAGAAATACTTAACTGCATTAAGGCCATCCTTGTGTCTTATGGAGGTATAAAGTGACTCCACATCAATGGAAGCTAGTAAATAATTGTCTTCCAATGTAATGCCCTGTATTTTCTGCAACACATCTCTTGTATCTTTGAGATAAGAGGGTAACATAAGCACATAGTCCCTTAGATGCATGTCGACAAACCTACTACCCTGTTCAGTCAGGCTACCTATGCCTGACACTATAGGTCTACCCGGTGGAGTTTTGACATTTTTGTGTACCTTTGGGAGTGCATAAAAAGTAGGTATTCTTGGAGATTGAACCTGTAAATATTCAAACTCCCCTTTAGTAATAGTACCATTACGCAGGGCTGTTTGAATTATACCATCATAGAGAGAATGGAAATTCTCTGTGGGATTAAGTAGTAGTTGAGTGTAACAAGTAGAGTCATTTAGTTGTCTAAAGACCTCTTTCAGATACATCTCCTGGGGCCATATTACCACATTACCACCCTTATCAGATGGTTTGATGACAACGTGTTTCCAATCACTCATGATTTTTAATGCTTCTTTTTCAGATTCTGTAATATTGTGTTCATGAAATGTTAAGTGTTGTTGACACTTCTGTAATTCATCCAGATCTCGGGATACCAATTCCATGAATACTTGAACCTGTGCACTAGTATTCTCTGGGGGGAAGAAAGTTGACTTCTTACATAAAGGTCTGATCTTTTGTATTGCCGGTGTTACCTTTGACTCTTCAGCCAATTCATCCAGTATATTCAAAATTTCTGAGTCTTGTGTATTCTCCAGATTTAGAAGATTAGATTCCAGATTTGGTAATGAGGATATTGCTTCTATTTGTGGAGTTGATTCATCAATCATCTCTCTATTATTCTGTTGATTAATGAAAAATTTTTTAAGGAGAAGCTTCCTCCCAAATAAGTGTAAGTCTTTTTCCCATGCGAACCGATGAAAATTAGTCGCAGGGGGAAAAGACAGTCCTTTTTTCAACAAAGAAATCTGTGCTGGAGAGAGGATTTCATCAGACAAATTTATTATGTTCAATTCTTCCTTATTAGGTGTCTCACCTATCTCCGTCTGTTGATTCTGGTTGATTGTCGGGGTGGGAGTGGTGGATCCCATTTTGGGGTACCTCTTCCTCTTCTTATTCCCCCTCCTCGTTGGCCTCCTATTCGATAATTCCCTCTTGGGTCTCCCAAATCCTCTAAAAAAGAGACCGTAGGGTTTGGAGAGTTAGATCTGGAGTCTCCCCTCATATCTGAGTACTCCTCTGTGCCCGAGGATTCAGCTTCAGATGAAGAATAGTTATAGTTAATATTTCTCGGATGAGTAGATCTTAATTTCTGATTCCATTTAAAGATGTGGCCTGATGAAAAGTCCTTCTTATCCCTAGCAAACGTAGTGCGTTTCCTTTCTATGATGACCTTTTCAAAATTGTCCAGATCCTTTCTGTGCTGATCAAAGTATTTTTGGAACTGTATATCTTGTTCCCATGGTACTAGTTTTTTACCCACCTTCTCTATTTCTTGTCCTATCTCTTCCAATACCAAATGGTTATGTTTGATAAGGACCGTCATGAGATCTTGTGCACATTTAAGGAGACTAGATTCCCATTCCTTACGGAGATTATCTGTTGTTAAATTAAAGGAAGGGAAAACTTTGGGTCTCAGGCCCCGTGGAGACAATTTATGGTTTTGGTAGTTCTCTAGAGTGGTAAGGTCCCAATTGACTCTAAGTTGTTTATGTAGTAGATGTTTCAGCTGTGTAAAATCATCTTCCCAATTAACACTGGTATTGTCGTCCGTTCCTAAGGACGAGAAGATACTATCTAGGTCTTCAGGAGTCCTTCTTTTTGTGGTCAGCTGTTCTTTCAAATTGAAATTAGACATAATGAAAAATGAAAAAATCGTGTCTATTTGGTATGTAAATTTATTCAATACAATGTTACTGTTCAACCAATCGCCGTGCTGAATGTATAGTGAAGCCGAGTGACCTCGGTAAACAATAGATATACGTCAGGGAAAAAGGGGGGAAGGGAGATACATCGCACTGGCTTGTTATAATACAGTTAAATCCAATAAACATATGTTGACAAAGCCACTATATATACTCAACTAGTACTTGGAAGGTAGATCATCCATGTATGTATAGAAAACAGTAGAAGAAGTGGCGGTGCTCACTAGAGTAATACACATGATAGTTTATAAGAGAAAGAAAAGAAACTCTATTTGGTGAGCACTCTTGGTCATATATAGAAAGAGAAAAAAATATAGGTCTATCACAGACCCCTTAAAATTCAACTTTTAATAAGAGTAATTTAAAAAGTCGGTCATATTAATAGATGACCCAACCTGACCAAATTAGACACTCAATATTAAACGTACAAAGACACATACAACATATAACAGAAAAAAGATATCATATTCGCATCTATGGAAGCGAAAAAAATGGTAATCTCCTAATAGGCGAAATATTTGTAAAAACAATGTAGTAATCAATATATAAAATATACAGATCTACTAAATATCAGATAGTACCCATAATTGCACATGCATAATGAATCCAATTGTGGAGTATAATAGAAAAAGTCAGAGCATAGGACTGCTGCTCCTCATTCTACTTCTCTTCACCTCTGCTATTTGCTATCTGTGAAGAGTGAGGGATTACCGGAGAGCAGGTTGCACTTAGAAACAACAGTTAAACGGGGACTTTACTCACATTTCATTTCTGCTGTTCGGTGTCATACTCAGTGCATTGGACACCCAATGAGAGAACTACTTTAATGAGATCATCTGCAGTTAATAGAGCGAAAGAATGTATAGTGAAAATATCTTATGTGGAATTCATTTGTGAAAAACAAAAGACAAAAACAATAATATACCCCGTAAGGCTTTAAGTTGTTGTGTATACCAAGTATTGACCTTACTTGGCAAATTCAGATATCAGTCTATAAATAACATCTACCTGTATATACATATATTAAAAAATCATGCATGGGTGTGGAACAAAAATATTCCAAACACCATAAATACAATTGTGGCCATGCTGACCACTTAAAGAGACTGTTGAAGCAATATAAACCAATATAATATCAAAAGTAAGAGAAAAAGGAAAAGCTCATCTATCTTAAGAGTCTAAAAAATAATCGTGCAAGTGTGATACAAAAAGGAAATAAAAAATAGTAAATGCCTGGGGTTGTGAACTATCACAGTTCATATCATCATATATCCACAAAGAATAAGTGTGTATAACTCAGCGGGTTATTCATTGTAGTAAGACATAGCCACATACATCCAAAACACATCCAATATGTGCTATAAATTTAACATGTAAACACATGAATAATAGGACACCAATGTGAATATACACGTGTGAGTCAAAAGCAAATGTTCATAATGTGAGGTAACCCCTACTAGTAAACTGTCTCACAGAGCGAGACTGCTGTTTGCGTGCTGCCAGCTCCGGGGTCTCACCATAGAGGGCAAGACATGGTGCAAGAATATGTGCTGATGACCAGCCTCACCGCGCGGGATTACCACTCGCGCATTCCTGTCTCCAGGTAATCATACATCACCAGGAGGTGAACGGAGACCAAGTCCAGCTGTATACTACCTGATGGTACCGGTGCCACGTGCCGTACAGCCGCGGGCACTCGTGACTCCCCCCGACGCATCTCCCACAAAATGTTTCTATGAGTTGGAGGAGAGCAAGAAATCTGGGAGACCTCCTCACTCACAGTCATTTTGAGCAATTTCAAAAAAAGAAACCTAAGGTTGTTGGCACTTACCCTTGTGGTAACTGCAAAGCCTGCGAATATGTCATACCTACCACACAAATTCAGGACAAATTTGGAAATGATGTATTCATACGGGATTTTTTCAATTGTAACACCACTGGAATTATCTATTGCCTCCTTTGTGAATGTGGCTACAAGTATGTGGGTATAACAACACGGGCTTTAAAATTACGTCTACTCGAACATGCGGGTAACATAAGCAATGCCCGGACGGATATCAACAAAATGAGGAAAATTACCTCTGTAGCTAGACATTTTTTACATAAACATGACAGTAACCCCAAGAAACTTAAAATTTTCGGTTTAGAGAAGGTAAAGATGGGTATCAGGGGGGGTGACCTTAATACAACTCTCCTAAAAAAAGAAACAGAATGGATTTTTAGATTAGACACACTAGCACCTGGAGGATTAAATGAACACAATAGTTATCTTCCTTTTCTTTAGGAGAAATAGCTAATGTTATTTATATATGTTTCTCCCTTTATTTTAAGTATACATAGATACTTATAGGCTGATATCTGTAAGATCTTTCACTCTTGGAGGTTTTCAATGTACGATTTGTTACCACTTTCTCGTTTATTTTTTATTTTTTCTTCTTTCTCTTCTTCTTTTTCTTCCTCCTTTTCTTTTTCTTCTTTTTATTTTTATTTTTTTCTCCTTTTTTGTTTCTCCTTTCTTTCCCCCTTTCCCCTCTCCCCCTCCCCTTCCTTTTCCAACAATTATAACAATTTTCTCTATACATTTATTAGTATTAAATATTCATTCTTTTTAATTAACATATTAATGATTGCTTATAGTGAAGTTTACTATCACATTTCATAACATCACTGTTCTCTCCATTCACAAGTTTAACACGTCACCTAACCTTATTTACAAATAATTTTATTATTCACATGGGCTTATATCAGTTCACATCACCACACATACATACATTCAACTTCAGTATGAAGTTCTCAACACTTTGTTATTTATCCACTTCAATCACTTCCCCCCTCTTTTTCACACTAAGAACACCTATCTTCCCATCTTTAATAGTGACACTTTATGCAATTATAATTATCACCCAGCTTTGTTCCACTTATTATTTTCATTATTTTCCTTCTTTTTATTCACTGTTTTTCACCGTTTTTCACTGAAGCAAATAATATTTTTCATTCTTTCACTGACTTATTTTTTAGTGATCACTATTTGGTTTAGATATCTAATATCCACAACACCATATTTCTAGTTGTATACACTAAGCATTGATAGAAGAGATGGAATTTCCCATCTCATAATACGAGAATAAGGTAGGGGTTATTTTATTCATACATTTATTTATATGTCATGTCGGATACAGGAGTTCTTAGCATTTTTATGCATGTATATGCATTGTACCTACATACATTTACACATGTGTGTGCATGTGTAAATGTGCACACTATATGTGCGCATCTTTCATGTATACATATGTGTGAGTGTTAATATAGGTATTTGGAATTCATCAACGTGTATTAAATTATTTGGGACGTAAGCAATAGTTATCACTGATGATTGTATCACGTGTAACAATCCAGTTACATTTATGGGATAAATGTACACATATAGATACAATTTTTATATATGGATGTGTCATGATATATTTTATACATTTATTATTTTTCCTTTCTATTGTACATACATAAATTTATTACATTTTATTATAGTGAAATAAAATCCCATTTCCCAGTTATAATCATTATAAATACATGTATTACTATATTAGATATCTTCAATGTAGTCACAACATTGGTGTGTTTTTTTCTTTTTTTCTTTACTGATTAGTATTCTTTAGCAGCAGCAAAAGGGTTAATTCAGCGGTGCTACCTGACAACATTTAGCACTAATAACTGATGACCGCACCTATAGGCTGCTACTTCTATCAATCACTATTTGAATGAAACCATTGGTCAGCTTTCTTAGACAGGGTTATATTACTCAGGGTAATCCCCATCCTGGATCACCTCCGTGATCAAGCTAACGGTGAAATGCGCGTCGGGGGAGTCATGAGTGCCCGCGGCTGTACGGCACGTGGCACCGGTACCATCAGGTAGTATACAGCTGGACTTGGTCTCCGTTCACCTCCTGGTGATGTATGATTACCTGGAGACAGGAATGCGCGAGTGGTAATCCCGCGCGGTGAGGCTGGTCATCAGCATATATTCTTGCACCATGTCTAGCCCTCTATGGTTGTGAGACCCCGGAGCTAGCAGCACGCAAACAGCAGTCTCGCTCAGTGAGACAGTTTACTAGTAGGGGTTACCTCACATTATGAACATTTGCTTTTGACTCACACGTGTATATTCACATTGGTGTCCTATTATTCATGTGTTTACATGTTAAATTTATAGCACATATTGGATGTGTTTTGGATGTATGTGGCTATGTCTTACTACAATGAATAACCCGCTGAGTTATACACACTTATTCTTTGTGGATATATGATGATATGAACTGTGATAGTTCACAACCCCAGGCATTTACTATATTTTATTTCCTTTTTGTATCACACTTGCACGATTATTTTTTAGACTCTTAAGATAGATGAGCTTTTCCTTTTTCTCTTACTTTTGATATTATATTGGTTTATCTTGCTTCAACAGTCTCTTTAAGTGGTCAGCATGGCCACAATTGTATTTATGGTGTTTGAAATATTTTTGTTTCACACCCATGCATGATTTTTTTATATATGTATATACAGGTAGATGTTATTTATAGACTGATATCTGAATTTGCCAAGTAAGGTCAATACTTGGTATACACAACAACTTAAAGCCTTACGGGGTATATTATTGTTTTTGTCTTTTGTTTTTCACAAATGAATTCCACATAAGATATTTTCACTATACATTCTTTCGCTCTATTAACTGCGGATGATCTCATTAAAGTAGTTCTCTCACTGGGTGTCCAATGCACTGAGTATGACACCGAACAGCAGAAATGAAATGTGAGTAAAGTCCCCGTTTAACTGTTGTTTCTAAGGGCAACCTGCTCTCCGGTAATCCCTCACTCTTCACAGATAGCAATTAGCAGAGGTGAAGAGAAGTAGAATGAGGAGCAGCAGTCCTATGCTCTGACTTTTTCTATTATACTCCACAATTGGATTCATTATGCATGTGCAATTATGGGTACTATCTGATATTTAGTAGATCTGTATATTTTATATATTGATTACTACATTGTTTTTACAAATATTTCGCCTATTAGGAGATTATCATTTTTTTTGCTTTCATAGATGCGAATATGATATCTTTTTTCTGTTATATGTTGTATGTGTCTTTGTACGTTTAATATTGAGTGTCTTATTTGGTCAGGTTGGGTCATCTATTAATATGACCGACTTTTTAAATTACTCTTATTAAAAGTTGAATTTTAAGGGGTCTGTGATAGACCTATATTTTTTTCTCTTTCTATATATGACCAAGAGTGCTCACCAAATAGAGTTTCTTTTCTTTCTCTTATAAACCTTTTGTATTTTCTTGGTTTTTGCGCTAATTGTATAGATCACATTGAATGATATAACTTTTTGTGCTTTGGAACCACAATTGGATTGGAAAGCAATTATTTCTTAAGCGACTTGTAGCGCTAAATAGCGACATTTTGGGTATATAGATTTAGGGGTATCAATAGACGGCCAATGTAGTGTGTTTTATTCCTGTGGAGGCCAATGTAGTGTGTTTTATTCCTGTGGAGGTAAATGTAGTGTGATTTATTCCTGTGGAGGCCAATGTAGTGTGTTTTATTCCTGTGGAGGCCAATGTAGTGTGATTTATTCCTGTGGAGGCCAATGTAATGTGTTTTATTCCTGAGGAGGCTAATGTACTGTGATTTATTCCTGTGGAGGCCAATGTAGTGTGTTTTATTCCTGTGGAGGCCAATGTAGTGTGTTTTATTCCTGTGGAGGCCAATGTAGTGTGTTTTATTCCTGTGGGGGACAATGTAGTGTGTTTTATTACTGTGGAGACCAATGTAGTGTGTTTTATTCCTGCGTCGTCGGATAGTGTCTTAGCTATTTTAAAATCTTGTGTAGTGTGCCCAGAGTTAAAAAAGGTTGAAAATCACTGGGGTAGACACTGGGCCAAAATCTTGCTAATGCCTGCATGTTGCAGGCTTTATTTCCCCTTTAATGTTGTATCATTTTGATCAGTAAAATAATGAAAAATATAATTTTATGTGTTATTTGACCTATCGGGTTTATGTGTTTTTATTACTTAGATGAAGATCAGAACACATTTAAAGTCACAAATGCAGAAAATTGTAAAGAGTAGACAAATTATCGCTGTTGAGTTTTGTCTTTTAAAGGTACATAAATAAAAGCCTCTGGGCCTGATTCAGAGCCGCTCGTAAGCGGCAGTACGCTCGTTCCGAGCGATGTTCGCCCATCTGCGCATGCGTACAGTTTTTAATACGCATGCGCGAACCAGTTAGTGCGTCCGAAAATCATTTGTTCGCTATATAGCGAATGCCTGCTATTTTGAATGACATGAGGAGGCGTATGTGGGTGGTAACAGGGGAAGGTGCTTGAAAACGGGGAGTGGAGATCAGAACGCAGGCGTGCTTAAGGGTCAAAATGGGCGTTTTATGGGTGTGCATAATTGATACAGCAGCATCACTGACCACGTCACTGGGTTATTTTATAGCCAGAACTGCTCACAAGATTGCGGTAGCAAAATCCAACCACAAGAATAGCGAGCAGTTCATACGCTGGTCGATGTACTCGATTAATCTAATAAATAGTGGACATGACGTAGTATGCGAGCGGCCAGGGGGCGTATTTTTCAAAAAAACGACCGCAAGTTTGGTTCGCTCGTTCAGACCTAGAGGCGTGAACAGACCGCAAAGAGCGAATGGTTCATTTGAATAGACAACCCCTATTTTCTGTACGAGCGAGCGCTAATTGCGTCCGGCTCTGAATCAGGCCCTCTGTCAGATTTGGTTAGCCTGTATTTTAGCTTTTAAAGTATTTAAGGGTAAAATAAAATAAATTAAAAATCTCCCAAAATATGCTTAGGTTGAAACTGTCATTTAAATCTGATTGGGTTTAAATATTTATTTACATGTTTTATACAACACTAGCTGAAGTACCCAGCATTGCCCTAATTTAAATGTTCAAATTATTAAGTTTTATTATGTGATGTCGTCCAAATACTTCCAGTGGAAGGTCCAGAACAGGTTCCCTGGGTCAAAGTTCTTCCCGGTGCACTCCGCCATGAGGTCCCAACCTCTCCATTAGGAACCCCAGACCAATTACCACCCGTCTGTGTAGTTTTCATCCAAATCAATCCAGTGGAAGGCTCAGAACAGGTTACCCAGGTCAGAGTTCTGCCCAGAGTATATCAACGGGAGGTTCACTCGGGACCCTAACCCCCCAAAACCTAACCAGGATCCAAATGGACCACCTCGCGTTGGTTTCATCCCAATCGGTGCAGGGGTGTCCGAATGCATAACTGGACAGACAAATAAACAAACGGAGCAATTATTTTTATATATGTTTTGTCACTCTGTTGCTTTTTCGCATAGTCAAGTTGTTGCTATTTGGTCTCATAACTTATGCTGGCCATACACGCTACAATTATCGGGGCGATCCGTCGATATCAGGCGGATCGCACCGATAATTGTAGCGTGTGTGCGGGCGACCGAGGGATTGTCCAGCATGCCCATCCGATGCGATATTTACCCGGTAACTGTCGGCCGCATCGGGCAGTGTATGCCCAGTGCGGCCGACAGACAGACATTTCCTGTGTTCCTTCCTACGGAAGGAACAGGGAAATGTCTCCTCCCCCGGGGGTGGAGCGCGGATGTCGGGCTATACACTGTGAGATTTCTCTCACAGTGTATGCCGCGGATATCTGCGGCTGGCAGCCGGCCAGATAAAATGTCTGTCAGTCTGACAGACATTTTATCTGGCTGTGTATGCCCAGCATTACTTTTTTATACTAAATAACTATGTAAGATTTGGCAGCTTTACCTTGAGAGCTGTGAAAGATATTTGGCAACAAATAAACAAACTTTCTTTTATATACTGAATAAGGATGTTGAATTAAAACCTCTATGCGCTCCTGTCTATATCTTCTAAAAGCCTGCCTATACCTTCTAATATTGACGCTATTTGCATACGCAGACATACAGTAAAATAAAGACTTTAGACCTTGAACATGTGTTTCCAAAGCACAAAGTATTATTCAAGTAAAGTACAGTCAGTTACATGCTGTGATCTAAGTACAATTTAGCGCAAAGAATTATACAGACCCAAGATACAGTTATACATACGCACGTGCTTCTGGGCCCAGACACCGGCATCAGCAAGAAACCTCCATCAATCAGCAATCAGCAAGAAGACTCCAGACTGGGGTCACAACACACACATTTATACTAGGTGTGAGCGGGTTCGGATTTCTGAAATCCGAACCCCCCCGAGCCCCCCCGATCCGAGTCCGATCCGAGCCAGGCTCGACTTTTCCCGCCTGACTCGGATCTGAAATCGAGGCAAAACGTCATCATCCCGCCTTCCGAGTCTCGCAGGTTTTGGATCCTATATAAGGTACCCGCGTCGGCGCCATTTTCTCACTCGGCTGTGGACAGTGAAGAGGGAGGGTGGGAGTTAGGGCTGTGTAGTGTAGTGTAGTGTAGTGCTGCTGTTGTCCACTACTTCAAAGTCCATAGGGGCTGGCTGTGTTGTGCTGTGCTGCTGTTGTTAATAGGGGCTGTGTCCACTACTTCAAAGTCCATAGGGGCTGGCTGGACTGTGTTGTGCAGTCAGTTCTCCATAGGGGCTGTGTCCACTCCAAAGTCCTGTGCAGTGTCCCAGTCCTAAAGGGGTGCTGTAGTGTTGTCCAGGGGGTGCTCTGTCCATCAGGGGTGCTCCCCCCAAGTGCTAAAAAAATTATATATTTTCTGTGTTTGTGAATTGTGTGCGCAGTAGCCGCACGTGCATCAACAAAGTAGTGCCAAGGGTGCGCCTGTGTCATAAGTAAAGGGCCAGCTGGCTTGACCGTTAAGGGTGCTGTAACCCCCGAAAGTACACTCCAGTCCAAACCAAAAAAAAAATTATTTTCTGTGTTTGTGAATTGTGTGCGCAGTAGCCGCACGTGCATCAACAAAGTAGTGCCAAGCGTGCGCCTGTGTCATAAGTAAAGGGCCGGCTGGCTTGACCGTTAAGGGTGCTGTAACCCCCGAAAGTACACTCCAGTCCAAACCAAAAAAAAAATTATTTTCTGTGTTTGTGAATTGTGTGCGCAGTAGCCGCACGTGCATCAACAAAGTAGTGCCAAGCGTGCGCCTCTGTCATAAGTAAAGGGCCGGCTGGCTTGACCGTTAAAGGGTGCTGTAACCCCCGAAAGTACACTCCAGTCCTAACCAAAAAAAAATTACTTTCTGTGTTTGTGAATTGTGTGCGCAGTAGCCGCACGTGCATCAACAAAGTAGTGCCAAGCGTACGCCTGTGTCATAAGTAAAGGGCCGGCTGGCTTGACTGTTAAAGGGTGCTGTAACCCCCGAAAGTACAGTCCAGTCCAAACCAAAAAAAATTTATTTTCTGTGTTTGTGAATTGTGTGCGCAGTAGCCGCACGTGCATCAACAAAGTAGTGCCAAGCGTGCGCCTGTGTCATAAGTAAAGGGCCGGCTGGCTTGACCGTTAAGGGTGCTGTAACCCCTGAAAGTACACTCCAGTCCAAACCAAAAAAAAAATTATTTTCTGTGTTTGTGAATTGTGTGCGCAGTAGCCGCACGTGCATCAACAAAGTAGTGCCAAGCGTGCGCCTGTGTCATAAGTAAAGGGCCGGCTGGCTTGACCGTTAAGGGTGCTGTAACCCCTGAAAGTACACTCCAGTCCAAACCAAAAAAAAAATTATTTTCTGTGTTTGTGAATTGTGTGCGCAGTAGCCGCACGTGCATCAACAAAGTAGTGCCAAGCGTGCGCCTGTGTCATAAGTAAAGGGCCGGCTGGCTTGACCGTTAAAGGGTGCTGTAACCCCCGAAAGTACACTCCAGTCCAAACCAAAAAAAAAATTATTTTCTGTGTTTGTGAATTGTGTGCGCAGTAGCCGCACGTGCATCAACAAAGTAGTGCCAAGCGTGCGCCTGTGTCATAAGTAAAGGGCCGGCTGGCTTAACCGTTAAGGGTGCTGTAACCCCCGAAAGTACACTCCAGTCCAAACCAAAAAAAAAATTATTTTCTGTGTTTGTGAATTGTGTGCGCAGTAGCCGCACGTGCATCAACAAAGTAGTGCCAAGCGTGCGCCTGTGTCATAAGTAAAGGGCCGGCTGGCTTGACCGTTAAAGGGTGCTGTAACCCCCGAAAGTACACTCCAGTCCAAACCAAAAAAAAAATTATTTTCTGTGTTTGTGAATTGTGTGCGCAGTAGCCGCACGTGCATCAACAAAGTAGTGCCAAGCGTGCGCCTGTGTCATAAGTAAAGGGCCGGCTGGCTTGACCGTTAAAGGGTGCTGTAACCCCCGAAAGTACACTCCAGTCCAAACCAAAAAAAAAATTATTTTCTGTGTTTGTGAATTGTGTGCGCAGTAGCCGCACGTGCATCAACAAAGTAGTGCCAAGCGTGCGCCTGTGTTATAAGTAAAGGTCCGGCTGGCTTGACCGTTAAGGGTGCTGTAAACCCCGAAAGTACACTCCAGTCCAAACCAAAAAAAAAATTATTTTCTGTGTTTGTCAATTGTGTGCGCAGTAGCCGCACGTGCATCAACAAAGTAGTGCCAAGCGTGCGCCTGTGTCATAAGTAAAGGGCCGGCTGGCTTGACCGTTAAAGGGTGTTGTAACCCCCAAAGTACACTCCAGTCCAAACCAAAAAAAAAATAATTTTCTGTGTTTGTGAATTGTGTGCGCAGTAGCCGCACGTGCATCAACAAAGTAGTGCCAAGCGTGCGCCTGTGTCATAAGTAAAGGGCCGGCTGGCTTGACAGTTAAAGGGTTCTGTAACCCCCAAAGTACACTCCAAAACAAAAAAATATATATTTTCTGTGTTTGTGACTTGTGTGCACTGTGGCTGCACGTGCATCAACAAAGGAGCAGCGCCAAGCGTGCGCCTGTGTCCCATAAGTAAAGAGCCGGCTGGCTCATTTCTTAAAGGGTGGTGTAACCCACAAAGTGCACTACTCTCCAGCAAAAATAAAAAAATATTTTCTGTGTTTGTGTGCGCTTTAGCTGCACGTATATATCAATATATCATAAATGGAGGACCAAACTTTCTCCGATAAAAATAAAATAGGGAAAGATCAAGAACCACTTCCTCCTAGTGCTGTTGCTGCTGCTGGGAGTTGTTCATCATCCCAGAGAGGAAGTAGGAACATCACTACTTTTACTAAACAATTGACCCTCCAACAGTCCCTAGCGATGAGGATGAAGTACGACAGCAGTCATCCTGAAGCAAAACGTATAACTGAGGCCTTGACTGCTATGTTGGTGTTAGACGTGCGTCCGGTATCCGCCATTAGTGCAGTGGGATTTAGACAATTGATGGAGGTAGTGTGTCCTCGGTTCCAAATTCCGTCTAGATTCCACCAGCATCCTCAAAGCAGCAGCGACAAGCGTGCGTCTGTCTGTTAAAGGGTGGTGACACCCTCAAAGTGTGCTACACAAACAATTAAAATATTGTTCATTTTTTTTCTGTCTTTGTGAAATGTGTGGGCTGTAGCCGCACCTGCATCCTTAAAGCAGCAGCGACAAGCGTGCGTCTGTCTGTTAAAGGGTGGTGACACCCTCAAAGTGTGCTACACAAACAATTAAAATATTGTTCATTTTTTTTCTGTCTTTGTGAAATGTGTGGGCTGTAGCCGCACCTGCATCCTTAAAGCAGCAGCGACAAGCGTGCGTCTGTCTGTTAAAGGGTGGTGACACCCTCAAGGTGTGCTACACAAACAATTAAAATATTGTTCTTTTTTTTTCTGTCTTTGTGAATTGTGTGGGCTGTAGCCGCACTTGCATCCTCAAAGCAGCAGCGACAAGCGTGCGTCTGTCTGCTAAAGGGTGTTGTAACTCTCAAAGTGCTCCAAAAAATAAAAAAAATTTTTTAATGTGTTTGTGACTTGTGTGCGATGTAGCCGCACTTGCATCCTCAAAGCAGCAGCAACAAGCGTGCGTCTGTCTGTTAAAGGGTGGTGACACCCTCAAAGTGTGCTACACAAACAATAAAAATATTCTTCTTCTTTTTTCTGTCTTTGTGAATTGTGTGGGCTGTAGCCGCACCTGCATCCTTAAAGCAGCAGCGACAAGCGTGCGTCTGTCTGTTAAAGGGTGGTGACACCCGCAAAGTGTGCTACACAAACAATTAAAATATTGTTCTTTTTTTTCGGTCTTTGTGAAATGTGTGGGCTGTAGCCGCACCTGCATCCTTAAAGCAGCAGCGACAAGCGTGCGTCTGTCTGTTAAAGGGTGGTGTAACTCTCAAAGTGCTCCAAAAAATAAAAAACTATTTTTTTAACGTGTTTGTGACTTGTGTGCGATGTAGCCGCACTTGCATCCTCAAAGCAGCAGCGACAAGCGTGTGTCTGTCTGTTAAAGGGCGGTGACACCCTCAAAGTGTGCTACACAAACAATAAAAATATTCTTCTTTTTTCTGTCTTTGTGAATTGTGTGGGCTGTAGCCGCACCTGCATCCTTAAAGCAGCAGCGACAAGCGTGCGTCTGTCTGTTAAAGGGTGGTGACACCCTCAAAGTGTGCTACACAAACAATTAAAATATTGTTCTTTTTTTTTCGGTCTTTGTGAAATGTGTGGGCTGTAGCCGCACCTGCATCCTTAAAGCAGCAGCGACAAGCGTGCGTCTGTCTGTTAAAGGGTGGTGTAACTCTCAAAGTGCTCCAAAAAATAAAAAACTATTTTTTTAATGTGTTTGTGACTTGTGTGCGATGTAGCCGCACTTGCATCCTCAAAGCAGCAGCGACAAGCGTGTGTCTGTCTGTTAAAGGGTGGTGACACCCTCAAAGTGTGCTACACAAACAATAAAAATATTCTTCTTTTTTCTGTCTTTGTGAATTGTGTGGGCTGTAGCCGCACCTGCATCCTTAAAGCAGCAGCGACAAGCGTGCGTCTGTCTGTTAAAGGGTGGTGACACCCTGAAAGTGTGCTACACAAACAATAAAAATATTCTTCTTTTTTCTGTCTTTGTGAATTGTGTGGGCTGTAGCCGCACCTGCATCCTTAAAGCAGCAGCGACAAGCGTGCGTCTGTCTGTTAAAGGATTACATCGGTGACAGCATCCAAGTAGGCATGTCAGACAGTCCGTACCTGTACTGGCAGGAAAAAGAAGCAATTTGGAGGTCCCTGTACAAACTGGCTCTATTTTACCTGAGTTGCCCCCCCTCCAGTGTGTACTCCGAAAGAGTGTTTAGTGCAGCCGGGAACCTTGTCAGCGAAAGGCGTAGGAGGTTGCTTCCACAAAATGTGGAGAAGATGATGTTCATAAAATGAATTATCAACTCTTCCAGGGAGACCAGCCTCCAGAACGTACAGAGGGACCTGTGGTTCCAGCAGGGATGAATTAATACTCTGTGAGGATGAGGATGTACACACTGAAGAGGGTGAGGAATCGGTGGATGAGGAGGATGAGGATGACATCTTGCCTCCGTAGAGCCAGTTTGTGCAGGGACAGATTAATTGCCAGCTTGTTTTGTGGGGGCCCAAACGAACCAATCATTTCAGCCACAGTTGTGTGGCAGACCCTGGCGCTGAAATGATTGGTTTGTTAAAGTGTGCATGTCCTGTTTATACAACATAAGGGTGGGTGGGAGGGCCCAAGGACAATTCCATCTTGCACCTCTTTTTTTTCTTTGCATTATGTACAGTTTGGGGCCTAGTTTTTCAAACTGCCATCCTGTCTGCCACTGCAGTATCACGCCTAGATGGGTCACGTGTTTGTGCCGCCCACTCGTGTCGCTTAGCATAGTCATCCAGCTACCTCGGTGCAACCTTTTGGACATAAAAACACTATTGTGAGGTGTGAGGTGTTCAGAATAGACTGGAAATGAGTGGAAATTAAGGTTATTGAGGTTAATAATAGCATAGGAGCAGAAAAACCTACAAATTCTGTGATTTTAGCTGTTTTTATGCTTTTTTTTCAAAAAAATACAGATCCAAAACACAAAACCCAGAACCCAAAACACGGAAGGGTGGTTTTGGCAAAACCAATCCAGATCCAAAACACGAAGAAAGATCCAGATCCAGATCCAAAACCAAAACACAAAACACAAAAAGTGGCCGGTGCACACCCCTAATTTATACCCTTACAGAAACAGACAACACAATAGAGAGGTTTGTTGCTGATCCCATTGGTTCCCCATCACGGTGCGTTTGTTACAGGACATTTAACAGGTTGATTCAAATGGACACAGGTTAGCCTCCGACAGCCTATTGCCTCCTCTATTTCCCCTGCATGCAAATCTAGGCTGTTGGTTTCACAAAATACATTTTGGTGCTTTATATCTCTACGGTCCATAAGTTGAGAATGCATGTTGCGATCTTCACACAGATGATACCGGAAAGCTGTTGAGAAAGTGCAGATCAGTATAACATCAAACACGGCTTACTTATCATGTATTAAACCTTAGATACCAAATAGCCTTTATTTCACAGCATTTGTAATAAATGGATAAAACTTGAATCTTAAACTTTAAAGCTATGGAACCTTTTATGTCGGTGTGGATTGTGTAAGTATTAGGGGTTTGGGTAAAGGTGCTAGTTAGATTTATCTGATTTGGGGCAGATGTGCACGCATGCAGCTAATAAACAGCGTTCGCATGCAGGATATTGTGCATTCGCTAATGTGCGTCATGTTAACAGCGCAACTGTGCGTAATGTGTGGTGTTTATGCATGTGATTCTATTTATGATGGATTTAATATATATATATATAATATATATATATATATATCATTCCTTACTAACATTTTTAACTGCAATGCAATGTGTTATTAGTAATGAGATTCACTCTCAAACAGGGTGGAGACCCCCAACTGTGCCAGCCTGTCTGAGTTTAAAAGAGCAGATTTCTTACCATTGTTCATTCAGTCAAATTCAAGTGTCTGGGCCATATTACAATTGCCACAGCTACACCTGTCCACATGTGGGGTCTCTCTCTTTACATGCAAAAACACCCACAGTTCCTGGTGTATTGTCTTTTCTATTTACTTTTCTCAGGGGGCTGTTTCTCTAGTTGTTTTGGTATTTCTCTATGCAAGGTTGTCCCCAGTACCAAAAACATTGCCATCTGTACTTAGCTTGTGAGTTGTAACTTAAAATGGCGTCGTGCAGATTCTTATTTTTAAGATGGAGTCTGGTTTCCATTCGCAAGATGGCGTCGCTCCAAGCTAATTTTACACTGATTCTGTCTCAGCCACTAAACCAGCTTCGACACTGTATATAGTAGATTAATTTATATAATGTGTTTTGCAGACAGTACAGTTATATGTTATTGAGAAAAGGATTCACAAGCAGAATGCAAATTGTTATCCCACATATAAGCAATAGTTTCCTTAAATCTTCTATTCACTGGTCTCACATTGGGCCTGATTTCAAGACGGACGGTAATGCATACGCATCTGCATACTCTCACAGATCACAGTAGCTAAATTAAGCTAATGCAAAAGATGGCATATTTTGAATTGAGACACCCACCGGAGCTATTGTAGTTGACTGCAACTGTTTACACAAATGCAGCATTGTATGCAGATCTTCAAAACATCGACAGCTCGAGTAAAGCTGGCCACACACTAGACCAACTTTCATCCAACCATCCAACTAGTTGATTGGTTGGAATGAAAATCTGGTAAGGAATGGGAGTAAATGATGATCAGCAATTTGCTCCTAAATGCCAGAAAACAGATGAAAATGGTCGTCAGACAAGTTTGTTAAATGTTTGATCTAAACAATTTGTTCAAACAACAGTTTTTGTCCATTTTCCGGCATTTGGGAGCAAATTGCTGATTGTCATTTGCTTTCATACCTTACCAGATTTTCATTCCAACCAATCAACTAGTTGGCTGGTTGGAAGTAAGTTGGTCTAGTGTGTGGCCAGCTTTAGTCTATGGTCACTCAGCAGTGGCGGAACTCCTGGAGACAATGGAGTCAGTTGCCGCCGGGCGCCAGCCCTGAAGGGGCACCTCCTCCATTGTCACCCGGGTCCCGGCCGTCTATGGTCCTACCGGCTTCTAAGTGATTCCAATTGAGGAGCCGCTGAGCTGAGCCCCGATCAGCATCAACGGCGCTCCTCCTCCACATCTGCACTCTGTGGTCTCTGGTCGCGGATGTCACATAGCATGTTACCACCCTCGACCATGTGCAAGCCCACCTGAGGAGCCGAGACTGTCTCCGATACGGCTGGCAGTGGACACCGTTCGTGCCGTTAAACCAGCATGGCTGCAGCAGCTGTCACTGACTGCGGGGAGAGTGGCAGGGACTCGGGAGAGATAAGCAGTGGCAGTCTGCCTGTGTCTCAGTGTCTGTCAAGTGCAAGCCAAGCTCTATGAGGGTGGGGTCATTTCTAGGGGTAGGACTGAGGGGGTGGAGGTGGGGGTAGGTGCTGAGGGGGGGTGATATATTTAAAAAGCACATATTTTATCACTCAGTCATGTTAGGGGGGGTATATTTAAAGACCATATATTTTATTATTCTGCCAAGTTAAATTATTTAACATGACAGAGTGATAAAACATGTGTCCTTTAAATATATCACCCTGTGACAGTTTGTAAAAAACATAAGGAAAAGGTGCTCTATTTCTTCTCCCCTGTTACTTATATGTCACCGATGGACCTCCTCTGCCTCCTCCCCACAGCCTTCATCATGATGCTTATGGTCAGAGTAGGCAGTGCATAATGACTAGACTGTCATCACCAAGCACATATGTCTTACTCCTGCTGTTACCAAGCTCCTCTTGCATTGGCTGGAGGAGGGAGGATTTGGAGATCACAAAGACTAAGGGGAGAGAAGTATTTGGGGACAAATGCTCACAGTGCCCCCACTGTTACAATGCTTCTCATGAATCAGAGCCGGCCCTAGGCATAGGCATTCTAAGCAAATGCCTAGGGTGACTGGAATGCCTAGGGGCATTCGGCTCTGCAGCTTCCCCCTGCCCTCCGGAGCTCAGCTGTTCATTTACTGCTTTCCAAACGCAGCAGTCACGTGAACTGCCGGCATCCTTTGCATCAGCCAAAGGATGTTCCGCAGGGGCTGCTGGGAAATGTAGTTCCTTCAACCTCTGTGGCCAGTCTTACAGTGGTGGAAGGGACTACGTTTCCCAGCAGCCCCTGTGGAACATCCTGTGGCCGATGCAAAGGATGCTGGATGGCTGTGTATGCGGGGGCAGGAGCCTAGCCAGCAATATGAATATGGCAGAGATGGCAGAGATGGGAAAGTGTCCCCTGCGCGTGCCCGGCTGCCTTGGCTGTTCCGATTCTGCAGCCCGCCACATTTCGCACCCTCAGTGGGTGCCAGCTGCAAGTGAAGAGCTGGAGTTAGAAGAGAAGCAGACGACTGTGTATGATTATGACACACTCAAGGTTCTCACACTCGCTTACAAAGCCCTCACACACTCCTCTCCCATTTACATCTCTGACCTCATCTCCCTTCACTTTTTTGGTTATGTAGTGTGTAAGGTGCTGCAGAACACTTGTGGCGCCATATAAATAAAGGATAACAATAACAATAATTAGGAAGATGGTAAACTAGAAGGTGGGACACACGGAGCAAGAGGGGACACAGAGGGCATGTGAATAACAGCTCTCAGCTCACAATGATATGTTAATGATATGTGGTGCTATTATTATTATATAGGGAGAGGGAACCAGCATGTGCTGCACTGGAGGAGGGGACCATACAGTGATATGAGGGGAAATAACACAGCTTTTTTCTTTTATTGCGGTCCGCACACTTTTAGACCTTGAACATTCGTCCCAGTTGGGATTTTGAGTTTGACATGCCTGATCTACACCTTTCTGTTCACTATTACCCCCTTCTAACCAAGCCTTTCTCCACTAGCCTCGACCTTCATCCCCTCCGATACCCATATCATCCATTTTGTCATCGTTTGCTCCACCCACCTATTAATACCATAATACACCCCTCACCCATATATCTTCCACAGACATTTCCATCTCTCTTACACAGCATAGGCACTACTATGGCGGTAAAAGGGCCCTAATTGTCCCTCCCCAGATCCGCCACTGTTCCTACTAATCCTGCTCCTTCTCCTAGTTGCTAGCAATCCTGCCACAACTCCCCAATTCCAGCATCCCCTTTCTTGTGCACTTTTTGTAATGTTAGATCTGTCTTTAAGAATCTGGCCTCTATTCATAATTTTTTTTATCTTTAATGTCCTAAAGTTATCTTGCCGTACTCCTCAAGTTGATGACCACACCTACTTAATGGCTGGCCACACCCCATTCTGCAGGCCCCTTCCATTGCATTTTCCTCGTGGGCCCTTCACGCCCCAGTCCAACACTGTGTACAAATATATATAGTTATATCCATATAGATGTTTACGTGTGTGTATGGTGGGATGTCGGCATCGGCAAGTGCATACACATTTGCCAGTGCCGACAGCAATGAACCAAAGGCGGGGGCCATGCTGCATTCGGCAGCATAGCCCTCGCTAACGATGCCGCTTGCCGGGCCTGCATGTAGGTCCTGCAGGCAATGTTGTGTGGGACTGCACAACCTCAGCGACATAGTGGGTACATACTAGACTTTGTGCCCAATATGTCGTCCGACCCGGGCCGGATAGGACGTCATATTGTCTAGTATGTACTCGGCATAAGATCGATGGTGAGATTATTTGCTGTGGGGCACCAGTCAAAATTTTGCCTAGGGCACCAAATTGGCTAGGGCTGGCTCTGTCATGAATGAATGAGAAAGAGATCTTTGTGGTCACTCTATGCTTCCTCCTGTACTTAATAAATGGAAAAGGAGCACAGATCTATGCCACTGGTTCCTACGGAATGAAAAATGAAATGCAGTTTTACTTAACAGATAAAAGTGAAAGAGATTTGATTTTACAGCATGGATGTGACCCTTGGTTGGAGCTACCAGAGGAATGTAGGAAAGTAGCTGTTCTAGTGGAGAGTATCAATCTCTGTGCTTAAAAAATGAGTATAGAAAAGTACAGTAGAAAGGAGAACAGCACTAGTAATAGTTAATTGTGGATAATATACTGTACGTATTTGTGCGCACCAAATGTTAGAAAAATATCACAGTTTTAATAGCAAAGCAAATATATACACACACACACAATAAATATGTATCATGCATACAATTAGCAGCAATTTACATGTAATATAATAAAAACATGAAATAACTATGGATTGCTGATAAACAGTGGACGTGAAATGTCCACAGTGGATAAGGTAGGATCAGCGGCCCAGCTGCATTCATGCTCAGTCAAATATGTGATAAAATGCCGATAAGGGGGGATCATAGATGTAGATAGGTTGCCACAGGGGCAGAACTATGGGAGACAATGGATACGCCTGCACCAGCACTGAAGGGGCACTTCCTCCATTGCCCACAATATATTCACCCCACTCAAGGCTATTTTATTTTAGTGTTTTTGTGCATATGAAATAGATAGATAGATAGATAGATAGATAGATAGATAGATAGATAGATAGATAGATAGATATGCATCATATTTATTTTGAATTTTTTTAGGGGGGGCACCAAATTATAACTTGCCTCCAGGCGTCTGGGATGAATTTACGTCACTGTCACTCAGAATAGCTGTGGTGATTGAGACGCTGGAGGTTCGTTCTGTGCATGCGTGATCGCAGAAGCTGGCAAGTACACACCCAGGAAACGGCCCTGACATGCCTTTGTTTTGGCTGGAAACGTGTTATATTGGGCACTACTACTATGTGGCATAATCTGTAAAGGACATTACTGTGTGGTATAATGTGTAAGGGGCATTACTGTGTAGTGTAAGGAGCATTACTGTGTGGCATAATGTATAAGGGATGCTACTACTGTGTGACATAACCTGAATGGGCTCTGTGTGGCATAACATGAATGGGCTCTGTGTTTGATGCAAATGTATGTGTTACCTCTGGAGGGGCTTTTAAGATCTTGCTGTGTGGCCCACAAAGTTCTAGTTATGCCCTTGCATGCAAACACAGAGGGCTGACTAATATATATATATATATATATATATATATAGTCACTTGAAAAAGGACTAACTGGATTTAATATGAACTTTGACACTTGCTCAGCCTGTGAAGCTGAAAAGATACTTTTGTAGCTTTCATGCAGGTTTTGGCAGACTGCCAATTTCTACTGGAGCCAGCCTCACAGCCTGTGTACTGTAAAAGTGTCCCCATGTTTAAGGATTGTGTGACAGTGTAAGGATTTTAACAGTGAAACCTAAGCTCAAGCTGCACCACCATGCCAAATTTGGTGGAGATAGGTACAAAACTCTGGCCGTGCATAAAGGACAAACAGACAGACAGACATGCTTTCTCGCTTATTATATAGATGAATATAAACAGCATGGCAGCAATACAGCTATTGGTACAACTCTTACATGCTGCACCAGTAATCTTTAGAAGACACTGGGTCTCATTCAGACCCCATCGCAAGTGCTGAGCGCTCGCAACTGGGTCGATGTTAAGGCCCTGCGCACACGCAGTGGCAGCACTGCGCGTGCGCAAGCCCCGGAGCGAGAGAGAATTTCTCTCTACAAAAGGGGCGGTTGTCAATGTTGATCAACAGCTCGCCCCATTTATAGGTGGGGTGGGGGGGTGGCTACAAAAATGGAGGCATTCCTTACGGAACACCTACCATTTTGTGGTGCGGCCACACTGACATCAGCAGTGATGTCAGTGGGGAGCTTCCTGCTCTATCAGAGCAGGAAGCTCCCTGGGGCTTGCGGTTGCCGAGACCCAACTTTAGGGTCTCGATGCAAGCCCCGATGGTCTTGACCATCGTGACCATCAACCTGGTCGGTCATTAAAGCTGTGGGTGGTAACCCACAGCTTAGCTAGCGACCAGGAGGCCGCACTTGAAAAGTGAAGCGTCCACCCTCATTCAGAGAGAGCGCTCGCTTCTAGCGACCGCCTCTGAATGAGGGCCACTATCTACAAACAGCTTATTTTAGAGCTCTGCACTATACTCCTCACACAGTTCATGAGACTTTCAGCATGCACTATTGAGAAACCTCATCACATAGGGAAGTAAAACTCTGTTTCACAGTCACCATGTTGATTCTAAAAGGATGTAAAAGCCTGCCCTAGTGCCCATATGTAACATGATGGGTTTATGGTGCCACACCATTCCCCCATGATTTTCGTGGTTTTACTGTCTTTCAACAACAAGTCAGCGCTGAGTATTCCTGCTGGTGCCCCTTGGCAAAAGTCAGCCAATTACAGAATGTGAGTAACATCTGCACACCAATGCAGTGTCCTCAGTTATAATTTGTTATAGGGTCCTGCTCTATAGCCTTGTCATGGGCACCCAGAGAGGGTCAGGAAGAAAGTACCCAGACCAGAGCCTCTGAGGCGGTCTGGGAGTGCATGTGAGACGTAACCCCCCCACCCACCCCCAAGATGTCGCGGCATGCCCTTCTACATAAAGGGCCCAATTTGGCTCTAACCACACCCCCACTGATGTTCATGCCCCCTGAGGACCTCTTGATAGCCCTGAGTGTTACACACTTCAGTCTCTTATCGCTGTTAGCACTGCCTAAGTGATCAAGTTACAATGACTCTTATTTGATGGTTTTCGCTGCTGCTTTACACCTTCTGGGAAAAAAAGTCACCTAAATGATCCTACCACTCTACTACTCTAAATGATTTTAGATGCAATATCCTCTCTGAGATGTGTCCTAGTTGCAGCAAGTGATGACCTGCCACTGGAAAAGCCCTGTTCCCCTATTAATTTTCTGAAATTTGCTAAATTAGCAAAGTGCTGCATGACTTATGAAGGAACTTATAGACATTTCCTCCAAGGCCTCCTAGTCCTACGTGGGACTGGTGTCAGGGCCTGATTCAGACCCGGTCGCAAGCACTGAGCGCTCGCAACCGGGTCGATGGTGGCCCAGAGCGCATCCGCACGATGGAGCCAGCTCAGTCGTGCGCATGCGCGAGACCCAGATAGCAACGGGCAATCCGTCACTCTGGGTCTCGTACCAAAGGGGGCGTGCTCTAACAGAGCCGAAATCTCTCCCACTGACATCACTCATGATGTCAGTGGGGCCGCCCCCAAAGGAGGCGTTCACAAACTCAGATGACCTAAAAATGTGTCATACTCTAATGCTCCGAACTGTAAACATTCCCTTATGGGAAATGAGCAGTGCCAAGTCACATTGGCATTTATAGATTTATGTATATTAGCTCTGATGTAGAAATATATTATCCAGAAAGTTCAAAGAATCAGAAAATCAATGTTGCTACTCTCTGATTCTTTAATTTCCACACAGACCACATTACAGACTTCGGCTATGAATCCTATAACATGACATCTAATTGTAAGTCCTTAGGCTGATACTTTACCCATAAGTTTTTCAATTGCCTGACATGGGACCTAATTCAGAGTTGAAAGCAATGCGATGTGTACGCAGTTTTTTGCAATTATCGGTTAATCAGAAGTCCGATAATTTAATTATCTATGACCAAGCTGTGTCTTTGGATCTCATTCAGAGCCGGACGCTATTTGCGCTCGCTCGTTCAGACAAAAGGGGTGGCTATTCAAATGAACCGTTCGCTCTTTGCGGTCTGGTCACGCCTCTAGGTCTGAACGAGCGAACAAAACATGCAGTCGTTTTTTGGAAAAATACGCCCCCTGGCCGCTCGCATCCTACGTCATGTCTGCTATTTATTAGATTAATCGAGTACATCGACCAGCGTATGAACTGCTCGCTATTCTTGTGGTTGGTTTTTCCTACCGCAATCTTGCGAGCAGTTCTGACTATAAAATAACCCAGTGATGTGGTCAATGACGCTGCTGTATTAATTATGCACACCCATAAAACGCCCGTTTTAACCTTTAAGCACGCCTGCGTTCGGATCTCCACTCCCCGTTTTCAAGCACCTTCTCCTGTTACCACCCACATACGCCTCCTCATGTCACTCAAAATAGCAGGCATTCGCTATTTAGCGAACAAACGATTTTCGGCCGCACTGACTGGTTCGCAGATGCGTATTACGATCCGTACGCGTGCGCAGTTGTGCAAACATCGCTCGGAACGAACGAGCGGCCGCTTACGAGCGGCTCTGAATCAGGCCCTTTGTTCGCAGTCGCATGGATTTGCAAAGCTGCTGGTATGCGTCTCAATACAAATACCTGCGGCTGTGACATTTGCACATTTTCACACAGCAACTGAGTAGAAATTTGCAGCTGCAGCGGCATTGGCGTACATCTTTGAATTAAGCCCATGAAATGGATACCTTTCATTTATTCTTAACTAGAGCTTAATTTTACAACTCTACCCTCACATTGCCTCATTATAATAATATTACTTATGTTAATACTGTTACCTCTGCTTACAAATTATGCTTATTTTGATGAAAAATAAAGTTGTGAAAACAGCAGAATTGTGCACCTATTACAGATGTTATTTGTGCTTCTCAGTGAACACTTTACCCCACAGCTATAATCAGTATGTAATGCCGTCGGATAAAATACAGAAGCCAGAAGCCCGAACGCTCTACATCCCGATTGGGGCTGGTAAGTACCCTAACCCTCCCCTGTCCCCTCCTAACCCTCCCTTAGTGGTGCCGAACCCTAACCTCCCCCCTGTGGTGCCTAACTCTAACCTCCCCCTTGGTGGTGCCTTACCCTCTTTCCCTAGCCTAATCATAACCCTAAACCTAACCCACTCCCCCCCACCCCACGGCTAACACCAAACATACCCCGCATAGGTGTCAAGATTTAGATTCCTATCTTTAATCCCAACTTGGGCTTTCTATGTCACGATTCTGGTGGCCGGCATTCCAGACGCCGGTATATTAACTACATCCCCTCAAAACATCACTCACACTGTACATAATGTAGGTAAATAAACCCATCATGTTATATTTTTCATGCTATATACTCTTTTTATAATGGATAACCAAATAGGTTCTCCTATGGAACAAATTTCATCCAACGCAATTTAAAATGTACATTGGGTCTACTTCAGATCCGCATGCAATGCCGATATTTCCGCATTGCATGCGGATTTGAGTGATTGTTTGCCATTGCGTATTTGTGTAAGCCATACTGCGCATGTGCAGCGACTGTTTTGCGATCACACATGCACAGAGGATTCACTCGCAAAGTGAGTGACAGGTAGTTAGCATTTGGGGGAGGTAACGGGGCGGTTAGTCAAATGCAGGTGTATCGGACCGTTTAAATACTGTTTTCATGGCATGCATAAATTAGCCACTGTGTCCTTGCTCGCAGCAGGAGAGCCCTCTGCGTGTCTGGAGAAATGCTGCATCTGCAGCAGCTTAGGCTTACTCATAAAGCTGACGGCGGTCGGATCTGCATTCGATGTTTCTGGTATTGTGCATAAACGAATGTGAGATGCTTTCAGTGGGCGTCTCTTAAGGCACACATCCACTTGCAGACCAAAAAACGACTACACGATTACGACATTGTAATCGTGCAGTCGTTTGAGTCTGTGCTGTGCCTACACTGAACGAGCAGTCGTTCAGTGTAGGCACATCAATCGTCCCCTAACATGCTCAACCTGCGTTATCGTCAGGTTGTACAGCATGTTTGGCCGATGATTGATGTCGGAAACGACCAGCGATGCGCGCTCCCACTGGTCGTTTCCGACATCAATCATTGGCCAAACATGCTGTACAACCTGACGATAACGTCAAGTGGAGCATGTTAGGGGATGATTGATGTGCCTACACTGAACGACTGCTCGTTCAGTGTAGGCACAGCACAGACTCAAATGACTGCACGATTACAATGTCGTAATCGTGCAGTCGTGTTTTGGTCTGCAAGTGGATGTTTCCGACATTAATGTGCCCGATTAATGCACGATTCATGAGCGATTGAACGATAACGATATCATTCAGAGAAATCATCTGATGGATGTGTGCCTTTAGCCCTGGGTGGCAATTGGGTCATTAGCAGATTTTCGCAATTGTCTTCCATGAGAAATTTCAGCTGCAATGGCATTTGCGTGCAGCTCTAAATCAGGGAATGGGTATGTTTGACCGCCGGATGTCAGCCCGGCGGTTCAAATCCCGACGCCGGCAGCCCAATGCACAAGATCCCGACAGTGGAGGTAAGTAAAGTATTCCTTACCCTCTCCCCCCTACCCTAACCCTCCTTTAGGGGTTCCTAACCCTCCCTCGTAAGTGCCTAAACCTAACCCCCCCTCCCTGCGCCGTAAACCTAACCCTCCCGGGGGGGTGCCTAACCCTAGCCTCCCCCTAGTGCCTAAACCTAACCCCCTCTTCCCCCAGCCTAACCTTAAACTTCCCCAGGGGGGTGCCTAACCCTAAGTCCCCACGGGGTGCCCTAAACCTAACCCCCCCATCCCCGGCTACAAACATACTGACCCCCGGCATTGGACGATCGGTCTGGCGTCCTGTCGGTGTCCCGGCATCGGGATTAACATAGGCATCGGCATTTCGACGCCTTTGTTACATCTGTTGCCGGGATTATGCTGTTGGTATTGAGACCGGGGCCCATGCATCCGCTGGTCTCATAACTGTATACCCAAAATCAGGCACATTGCCCACAAGTGGTCCGAGCAAATCTAGTTGAGACAATTTTTTGATCATTGCCAAACACATATATTTGATTGTGGCTTTCCCAGTTAAAGACTTACAATAAACTCATGTAATACAGCCATTCTCACTGCTTTAGCCATACAGCATATTCTTTATATAAATAGAGGCCAGAAAAGAACCTGAGCAATTATTACACTGCAAATCAGGGGCGTTTTAAGAGAGGAGGGGGCCCGTGTGCACTCCCCGTGCGGGGCCCCCTCCTCTCTCCCCAGTGGCCATCAGCCGACTGATGCGGCTGGCTAGCCACCGGAGCATTAGTAGACTCCGGGCACTAGAGTGTGCCCGGAGTCTACTGCGCATGCTCAGAACACTGGAAAAATGGCTGAGGCGGCCATTTTCCGGTGTTCTGAGCAGCGGTGACACCTTCCGCAGGACCACGGACAGGTAAGTTTAAAATAATATGGGTGCAGGGTGTGCGGTGCGGGGCCCCCCTGGACCCGGGGGCCCATGTGCCCCGCACACACTGCACCTATTATAGATACGCCACTGCTGCAAATGTAATTGTATTATCTTTCTAATGCTTTGAATAGCAGTGTGTTGTAGAAAATTGTGACCACTCCCAATTCTTCCTGTACTGTTGACATTGCAGAGCAGTAATTTGCCAAAAATTGAACAAGTGAATATTTTTAGTTGCAGACAATAATTAATGTGCATTTTTGTACTTTCTGTTTAGAAAAACAATAGCACTAGGTCAGCAGTGCACAGCCTCTGGATCTCAGAGTTCTTCTATTAGCCAAGAAAGACAGCAGTGAGAATTGTTTCAAGCTTCTGAGGATTATTTAATAATACAAAAGGCTGCCTTTTGTTTTTGACGTGAAGAACTGTACTGAACTTATTCAGGAAGAGAAGTTAGAAAAGCTGTGTAATATTGCTGAGCCTTATCCTGTGGAAGTATGGGAATGTGCTATGAGGCGGATAAATGATGTTATCAGTATTTTTTCAGTGTTGTACTTATTGTGCTGTTTCATTACGTTGTTACCAATAAGGTATTTAGAGATACTGTACTCTAGTGTCTTATTTCTGAGCATTGATCACACATTTAAAACCACTGCAAACAGCCATTCCTCCTCTAATTCACAGATTAATTTACAGTAGGGAAAACATCAAACTCATGAGCTTCATACAAAACATTTCTATGGTTTATTCAGAAATATGTAGAGGCCTATTTATTAATATTTACAGCTCCTTAAATCAGATGCTGGCTAGTAACTTTCAGCCTGGTGGGCAGACACAAGCAAGTGGTCCCGATGCATTGCAATGGAAAAATGGGTGTAGTAGAAAAAACCATGTAGGTGTGGTTTATATAATGTGGGAGTAGCTTAAATAGGTAATGACATATAAGAAAAAATTGTCATGTCAAAGAGCTATAAACAAACATGACACCTACATCATCTGAGAAAGCAGTTTTTATGTTGTGACTACTATTAAAATCAGAACACTCCTTGAACTCTATATAATACAGAAAGGATTCTAGTTACCAATATACTGCACAGGAAGCATCGAAAAGACCCAAATAAAATACAGGTAGCAATCTAGTGATCAATATACAGGGGAGAATATGGGAATTTAGAATATCCCTGGATATTCCACCACATTATAGGTAGAGATGTTTTGGTTTTGGTGTTGTTTTTTTACCTGGATCTCCCTTGGTTTTGTATCTGGATTGGTTTTGCCAAAACATCACCTCCATGTTTTGTTTTTCGGTTTTGGTTTTGGATTTTTTTCTTGAAAAAATCATAAAAACAGTTAAAATCACATAAAATGGGCCTGTTTTTGTTCCTACAGTACTATTAACGTCAATAACATTTATTTCTACTTGTTTCCAGTCAATTTTGACCACCATCTCACTGTATTGATTTTTTCATCTAGTTAAGGCCAAAAGGTTGCATCCAGCTAGCTGACTCAAAACTGATTGATAAATAGAGTTGAGGACTATGCAAAGATGATGGTAGGGGTACCCCTTGAGGAATGAAGAACTGATAGTTGATAGTTGGCTCAGCCACTGGCTGAAGTAAGAAGAGTTGATATTGATAATTTGGTGCAGCCCCTGGCTGAAGAAATGATAAATTGGTGCAGCCACTGGCTGAAGAATTGATAGTTGGTGCAGCCAATGGCTGAAGTAAGAAGAGTTGACATTGGATAATTGGTGCAGCCACTGGCTGAAGAATTGATAGTTGCGCAGACACTGGCTGAAGTAAGAAGAGTTGATACTTGATAATTGGTGCAGCCCCTGGCTGAATAATTGATAATTGGTGCAGCCCCTGGCTGAAGAATTGACAGTTGGCACAGTCACTGGCTGAAGTAAGAAGAGTTGACACTGGATAATTTGTGCAGTCACTGGCTGAAGAATTAATAGTTGATAGTTAATTGTTGATGCAGCCTCCGGGCTGAATAGTAGTGGAATACAGAGCTATGATTAGGAAGGAACCATTCCTGCAACAGCATTGGGGGCTGGAACTCTTGGTGTTGCGGCCGTCACAGCCTTGAGGGCTGGTGAGGAGTGACTACAGGTGGCCTTTGGGCCGTGAAGCAGGGTGCGGCCTTTGGGCCGTGTAGCAGCCTTAAGGGCTGAGAACCCTTGGCTGAATGTCACTGTTGTGCGACTTGTGCCGTCGGGTTGACACAACAAGCAGCAATTGGTTAAAAATATTCTCAGGGAACTGAACCCCGCTCATCCCTAATCAATACATAACGAATGATATGTATTAAAGCAATCCTCTGAATACTGCCATTTTCTCAGGTTTTAGGCATCAATTAAGGCATATTAGCCTACTTTTGAAATATAATTTCAGGAAGATGACAGTGGGCATCTAGTGGGTGTCTCCTGCTATACCCAAGGGGCATGTCTCACTCCATCCATAAGGCACCCAGGTGTATGTCCAGAAGCAGACAGCAGGAGTTCACCGGACAATCCAAGAAGGTATGCAACTATGATAACTTTGTATAACTATAGTGAGCACAGTGTCTTGATGAGCAGTTGCTTATAAGTTACTATAACTGCCTCAAATACCGCCAAATGAACTAAAGTTCTTTTAAAGATCTAAGTTATTAGCCTTTTATTTTTACAGTACTTGTGGCATTAAAAAGTATCCTGTATCCTGTATTGTCATTTACAAATACATTTGTATGATCATTGAGATGTGAGCAGTTATTGGGGTGATCTGCACATTCAGGAAATAAATCATATTCACACACAAACAGTGAACAGAGGGGGATAGATAAACAGGGAACACAGGTATAAGAGGTCCAGCACCTCAGATTCTCAGGCAGCATTTACCTAGATAAGCATCAGGCATCAGCAGTGCAGAGATCAAAAGGAGAAGCACAGATGCATGCACGAAGCTAAAGGAAACCACAATGGACAACTGCTGTGGACAATTGTATGTATGTATGTTGGTGTACAAAGGATGCTGATGTATAATCTCTATGCAGGACAACCTCAGCCGATAGCCTGTTAAACCTGTGAACACAGACCTAGCCAAACTACAGAGGAGGAAAAGGAATCTAGGAGTCACTATTTCAGATGGCCTGAAAGCAGGTAAACAATGGAACAAAGCAATGAGAAAGGCAAGTCAAATGCTTGGTTCCATAGGGAAAGGAATCAGAAGCAGGAAGAAAGAAGGGAATTGGTATGAAATCCCGGCACTCAGGATGCCTGCTATCAATATACCGACAGCGGCATCCCGATGCTCAGGATCCCGACGATGGTACGGTAAGTATGTTAACCGTCCCCACTTCTCCCCATAACCCTATCCCTCATTTTCTGTATCCTAACACTAACCCTGCCCCCCTACCCTAACCCTCCCTGCTAGTGCTTAAACCTAGCCCTCCCCCCTTAGTGCCTAACCCGTCCAGTGGTGTCTAACCCTAACCCACCCCTGGAGGTACCAAATCATAACTTCCCCCTTCCCTAGTCTAACCCTAAAATCCCCCCTGTGATGCCTAAACCTAACCCTCCCCATGCGGCTAGGTCCTAACAAGCCCCCCGCTATAATTACGATCGGTATCCCGGCTGTTGGGATTCCGTCCATTACTGTCGCTATTCCAGTGCCGGTCTTCTGGCCGGGTAGTGGAATTCCGGCACCGGGATTTTGACCGCCGGGATGCCGGCTGTAGGTTTGTTAACTACATCCCGAAAGAAGTAATAATGCCCCTGTATAGGTCACTGGTACGGCCTCATCTTGAATACTGTGTTCAGTTCTGGAGGCCATATCTCCAGAAGGATATAAATACATTATAAACTGTACAAAGAAGGGCAACTAAAATGGTGAATGGCCTACAACACAAGACTTACTGTACCAGGAAAGACTAAAAGATCTTAATATGTATAGTTTGGAGCAGAGAAGGGAAAGAGGGGACATGATAGATACATTTAAATATATCAAGGGTTTTAACAAGGTGCAATAGGGAAACATTCTTCAAAGAAGAGATGTACTAGAACACGAGGACATGCACTGAAAATGGAAGGAAATTTGAGGAAAAATTACTTCATGGAAAGGGTAGTGGATAAATGGAATAGCCTCCCATCAGAGGTGGTAAAGGCTAAGACAGTAGAACTACTTAAATATGCTTGGGATAGGCACAAGAATATCCTTACAAAGGACTAAGGATCAAAAAGGGTTTAGTTTACCAAAATGTAAAAAAATTGGCAGACTAGATGGGCCAAGTGGTTCTTATCTGCCATGAAATTCTATGTTTCAAATTCTATGTATTATGTGACAATAATAATAATAATAATAATAATAATAATAATAATAATGTGACCAGCCCAGGGGTCACATGCCACTCCTGCCATCTAGCCCAACATCATTAAGAGTAGTACAGCCCACTGTAATGACAGGCAGCATAACAAAAATCTAATTTGCTGCTAGGCTATCAAGGAAAGGTGACTTCTCAGCATAACTACCATACAGTATGTGCAAGGGGTGCAGCTGCTATGCGGCCCAGAGCTTAGGGGGGCCCATCTTCCTTGTCAAAGTTACATGTGTTGTATACATTTTTCACCATTGTGTTGTCACGAACCTGTCTAGTTTTCACCTTTTGCCTGTTGACTTACCACTGCCAGCTGTCTCCATGGATCTGTATGTGTAGTTTGCCTGGAGGACCTGTTCTGATCATGCTGCTGCAGCACTTCTCTATGCATTCCTTCCACAGTGATTATTTCACCTGGGTTCTTTCCTGTCTGAACACTGCTAGCCCTGATTGGAATCACAGGTAGTAGTTCTGACTCAGTGTTGCAGAGATGAATACTCCCTCTGCATGTTGTGCCTTCCACTACTCAGAAAGCTACTGCCAGACCACCTGTCCATATCCACCAATTGCTGCCAGACCCAGGGTATATATATCCTCCCCTGATAGCATTCTGGGCCTGAACATCTTGTTACTTCCGTGGTGTATGGTTCGTGCTGTTTCTGTATACAAATGTATCCCTGACTCCTGCTGATAGCAACCCCTGGTGCATCCAGAAAACCTGTTACAGCTATACCTGGCAATCCAGTAAACCTGCTGGCAGCAACCCCCCGGTGCATCCAGAAAACTTGCTACAGCTATACCTGGCAATTCAGTAAACCTGCTGACAGCAACCCCTGGTGCATCCCAAAAACCTGCTACAGCAATACCTAGCATCCAGACGCCCTGTTACAGCAATACCTGGCCTGTGCTCTGCTGCTAGCCCTACTCCTGGTTGGTCCCTGGCACCCTGTAAACCTGCATCGTGTCACCCTGCCTTGCTTCCTGCTGTGGATCAACTCCTGCTCCTTTTACATACCTACTCCCTCCCTGAACCTAAAATTCCCAGACCTACCCCAATTACCCAATCCAGCCTGCACCTGAGTTCCAGCCTTTGTCACAGCATTTCCTGATTGCCCTGTTTAGCCGTCGTCTAAGCATTACCTGATTTCCCTTCAGCCATTGTCGCGTTATTCCAGTCCAGAGTCAAGTTCCAAGTTCTTCAGTTCAATCCACGTTATTCCAGTCCAGAGTCAAGTTCCAAGTTCTTCAGTTCAATCCACGTTATTCCAGTCCAGAGTCAAAGCCAAGTTCTTCAGTTCAATCCATGTTACTCCAGTCCGGAGTCAAAGCCCAAGTTTTCCAGTTCAACTCAGCAAGTCTTCCTGCTGGTTCCGGTCCGGTTCCTCTCAAGTTTCTACTGGTTCTAAGTTCCTGTCATTTATCACCAAAGGCAGTTCTCCTTGCCACATAAGTCTTGCAATAGAGCTATTCAACTCATCTGTGGTTCCAGTCATGCCGGTCTCAGTTGAATCCCGCTCATCACCTGAGACTGGTAACTCGCAGACACAATTTGTGACATGGGTGGTACATAGAGGCACTTACAAACTTTTTGCTATGGGGCCTTCAAATACCTACTGTAGTTACGCCCCTGCGTCTCAGACTGTCCCATCAAGATTATTATATTAATACATTTCAGCAGACTATTTGCCTATGAGTCCACGATGATCATTGGAAATTATCGCACTTAGGGGTCTCACAAGCGTGCCAATGTTCTGCGTACGCGCTAGCGCACGCTTTGTTCTGAGTGTGTGCAAACTACTCACTGCGATCGCATACCGCTCGCTCGCCCTGCAAAGACAGCCCAGTGTAATGAGTGACAGGAGAGGCCATTTCTGGGTGGTAACAGGGGCTGTCCTGTAATAACGGGGGGTTGGAGATGCGAATGCAGGCGTGCCTGAGTGTTTCAACGCTGTTTCAAAGGCGTGCATAATTAACAGGCAGCGTCATAGTACACGTCACTTGGCTTTTTTTACACTGAAATGCTTACAGAGCTTGCGGTAGGGTAAGGCTACCACAAGCACTGTGTTCGCATCCGATGGTCCTCAATGTACCAGTGTATTAATACACTTCCTGGAGATGACGTGTGCCAGTGGGCGTCTCTGCATACGCTAAGGTGTGTCTGTATATGCAGAGCAATCACTCGCACAGCCAAAGTGGGTGTGCTTATGCCTTTGCGAGCAATCGCATCCCATGATGTCAATTTGGAAAATTTGCATACGCTCAGTGTGAGCGTACGCATCTAACAGCCGGGTCTGAATCAGGCCCTATGTACGAAGCCTTGGAGAGAGATAAAGTGGATGGAGATAAAGTGGCAACCAATTAGCTCCTAACTGTCACTTTACAGGCTGTGTTTGAAAAATGACAGTTAGGAGCTGATTGGCTGGTACTTTATCTCCATCCACGTTATCTGTCTCCAAGGCTTAGTACATAAACACCTATGTACAGCAATCATTCATCATCCCCATAGTGCTTTCATCTCCACACACACAAAGACACTCATCCATCTTCTTCCTCCACATTGAAGTACAGAGAGGAAGGGGGTGTGTAATTTAAAATCTGGCATCCTTCAGGACATGCTGTCTCTGCAGCTCCATTAATTTACAGTATAGGTGTGGGGTATGATAACAGGATGATGATATAGCTCCCATTCTCTGAAACACAGGGCCAGGCTGGGCTGGCCACACTAAAAAGGGACCTACAGCATAGAATGCCCCTGCCTAGGGAAGACTTTCTGAGAAGAATCAGGTCTGCAAATATATGCGGGCCTACTTGGCAGCGGGTGCCAGAATAATCTGCTGCAGTGATTACTGTGATCACAGCCTATCAGTGACTGGGTGCTGCATCATCATGTGACATGGATTACAGCATGTTTGTACTCAGTAGTTCTATCACATCTATAAAGAATACCCTCTATGGAAGGTACAGTATGTTATTGTTAATTTTAGCACATATCCGCATTGAATGAAAACAAGGCAGAGATTTTTTACTTCCAGTCAGCTTCATCAAATCCTCAAACCATATGTAAAACCCACAATAATTTAGAAGTGGCTAGTGAGAAATGTAAATAACTGGAGAAACTGTATATACATATTTGATGCAACCACAAGTGGTAGCATTTTTAGGTCACAATCTTCTACAGACAGCATGTAAAAAGTATTTTGTTTCCAAATAGCTGCTATATTTTATGCATATGCCTACTCCACAAAACAGGATTAAACCATCAAGAGAAATGGTCCAATACTGTAAATCAGGGGTTCTCAAACTTTTTTGCTCTGGGACCCCTGTCTAACAATAAAAATAACTACAGGACCCCAGCAAGTTACTGCAGAACGGCCGCCACATGTGTGGTCAGCAGGCCATGCATGCACAGTAGCACTGAGGAAGCACATAACATAAGTGAAGTGACCGCTAATTTTATCACTTCACTTCTTACACATTGCAGGGATGAGCTCCTTTCAAAGCCCTGCCCTGTAGGGAGAGGCAGAGAGTGACTGGTAAGACAGTTGTTGACTGGGGAGGCAAAGAGTGACGTAGGAGGCAGTGAGTAACAGGGAGAAGCAGTGGGTGACAGGGAGAAACAAGGTGACAGGTGTCAGGATTCAGCCTGGGATTGGCCATTACTCATCGCAGCGCCGGCTTCCCCTGACTAGCTGCGCAGTCAGACACCAGGTGCAGCGGTGGGTGACATGCTGAGTATTATCCCCAGGGCCCTGTTGACTTCTACGCAATCCTCCATATCGGATTTCTCTCGGTGACATTCATGGGCGCAGCCATATTGTCTTTCTCTCCTGACCGGACCCTCCACCAATGGTAGCCTTGCCAGCTCTCAGATGACACTCTCCTCCAATGAACAGCTGCCTAAGGGTATAAAGCAAGACTCGAGGAAACAACTTCTCTTCTCCAGTAGCTGCTAGCTTCGGATTGCTGTTCCAGGCTCCACGCTGTTGTATCCTCAGTGCGCTTCACCAGTCTCTGTGATATTCTCCAGTGATATTCAGCATCGGTCACTACCGATACTCCTCAGTGATATTCAACATCAGTCACTACCAATATTCTCCTGTGATATTCAACATTGGTCACTATTGATATTCTTCAGTGATATTCAACATCAGTCACTACTGTTATTCTCCAGTGATATTCAACATCAGTCACTACCAATAGTCTTCAGGAATATTCAACATCGGTCATTATTGATACTCTTCAGAGATATTCAACATCAGTCACTAAAGAGACTCTCCAGTGATATTCTACATCAGTCACTATAGATATTCTTCAGTATTGTTCTACATCGGTGATTACCGATATTCACCATTGATAATCTCCAGCCACTCAGTTGTCTTTCTTATCTCCCTGTCAGTTGCTAATTCCTGGGTCCCTGATCAGGGGGCCGCAACCTGCTCATTGGACGCAGCTAAACCCATATCCCAATTGGAGGGGTCACTGGTGAAAACCACCAATCTTTCCTTGTACAATAACTTGGGTGCATTATCTCCCATCACAAGGTGCAATATTTTTGCAGATCAGGTGCCTCTATGCAGGGCTTACATCAAAAATTGTGGGGCTCAGTACAGATGAAACAGACATTGCCCCTCCTCATACTCCCCCCCACCCCTCTGACCTGTTGGACGCAGAGGTCCAAAGAGCCCTGGTGATAGCAGGGTCAGGGCCGTAACTAGGGTAGTGCGGCCTGTGCCATTGCACAGGGCACCGCAGGGCAGGGGGTGCTGTTTGGGCCTGTCAATATTTTGATTATTATCAATCTCAATTGTAGCTTCCTCTTATTTTATCCCCAGCATCTACTGGCCACCCCTATCTCTTCCCTGGCCCTTCCACATGAGGCCATGCCCCTATTTGCAAAATAGGGGGGGCACCGATGCTCTTTCTGGCACAGGGCACCAAAAAGTCTAGTTACGGCTCTGAGCAGGGTTATAGATGACGGTAACCCTTTAACATGAGAAAAATTCCAAATTATTTATTAAACCAAAAATTGTGCTTACTTGCTATCTTTAGGTTCAGTTATGCGTTGTTGAACATGGCCTTGTCTCCGGTCATCCATGGTACTTTTAATCGACAACCCCCAACCAAAGGGAATCAGAATCAAAGTCACAGTTAGGGTTGGTCTGTGAGGGGGGGGGCAAAGGAACAAATAGGGAGGGGCAGTCTGAATCACACATGGGGAGTGAGGGGTTCAGGCATACATGAAGAGGCACACTTGGGGGGGAGTTGAAGGCACACTGGGGAGAGGGTTCAGAGACACACTTGGGGATAGCGGAGGAACACTTGCGGAGGGATGGACATGAGAGACATACTTGGTGAGGGGCATCAGAGGCACACTTGGTGAGTGATGGGGGTGAGAGGCACACTTTGGAGGGATGGGGGCAGAGGCACACATAGGAAACTTCAGTGTGCCTCTTACTGTGGAAACAGTGAGTATAGCAGACAAGGCAGGGGTACAATGAAAGAAGGGAGAGGAGGACAATAAAAGATGATGAAAGTGAGGAGTGGGAAATGGAAATGCTGAGATTAAGGATATGAGGGTGGTCTCCTGACTGAAGCCTCAGCTCTGCCCTCTTATGAGAAGGAGGCCCGGGCCATGCATCTCTCGTTCCCAGACCCTACCTTTTAGTAGAAATGGAGTCCAGGGAAAGTGCCTACTAGGGTGAAATCTCTGTAAGGATGTATGTGTGTGAACAGAAGCGCCACTGTACTGTTCACTTACCACTGGCAGAGCTCATCGGCTGTCTGGTGCTATATTCCTTCTCTATGTGCCCAGAGGTCCGCGTGGTCAGTGTTGTTCCGTGGTGGTGCTCCCTAGTTGCAGGGGACATGTATAAGGGGCATGACTGACACTGACAGGGGGGGCCCACAGCACGTCAGAGATCCTGGCATCAGACTGCTTTCTACTCACAAGCAGACATCTGCCTGTGAATAAGAAGCAGTTCACAGGTGAGATCATTGGCACGCTTCGGGCCTCCCTCTGTGCCCGGACCTGGTACATTAGTACATGCTGTACCCCCCTGATGGCGGCCCTGCTCCATGACAGCTGTATGACATCGAAAATAATAAAAACAGCATTTTTCCTGCTGGCCAGCAAACTCTGCATTCATAAATGATATTAATTATTATAGGCAGGCTTGCTGACATTCCGGACAGCCCCCTCCGGGAGTGGGCAGCCATGTCGGAAAAGCAGGGGGGCGTGGTGCGGTAGAGGGGTGTGGCCGGGGATACTACCTGGCAATGGGAGCAGGGCGTGAGCGTTGACGCGGAATTGCGTCATTTTGCCCCCACCACCGCTACACAATGCCGAGAATTTTGGCAATTTGAATCGGGACGGGGCCAAGATGACGCAATTCATTATTGTAATCGTGGGGGGGGCTGGACGGGTCCGCGGCAGTGGGGAGGCTTGTCTTCATTTCCGGGGGGTCGGGAGCAACACCCGGCTGAAGTATGATTATAGGACATTGAATTTTTTTAGTAGTACAACTAATGATTATACTGTAGATGTACAGATGTTATGCATTATGGGCCTCATTTAGAATTAACATGTTGCAATGCAGTGGATGCAATTTTTTTGTATACAGGGAAAATACAGGCTGTGCATGTATGTAGCACACAAACACTGGCAGTTTTATTTTTATATTGTGATTCAGAGGTGAGATATGACGATTCTCAACCCTAAATCTGTCAACAAACATTAAATCTGCCATCCCTGCAGCACACCACAGTTTCTCCAAGTTACAGTAACATATTACTTTCTAGCTGGATTTACTCCTCACTCTAAATCAGGCACTATATTCATTTACAGATGTGTCCAATCTTACTTCCTTGAGTGTTATGTATTTATATTGTATTTTGTCCTATTGCTGCAGAGCAACAAAAAAGAAAAAAACTTTTTGGAGGGCACGCTTTTAGATAAATATGTGTTTTAAAATATAACTCTTAATTAATAATTCAGTAAGATATGATATTAACAAGTCTCTCGTTTTTCTTACAACATCTATTTCTATAAACCCTGATTGCAATCTTGAGTGTAATATACACATAATGTATAAAGATGGAAAAGAGTGTAAGATAGGTCGAGATGACCATGGGAGATTTATTCATTTTTTTTCCTGCTTGCAAATTTACTAAAGGCAAAAGTCGGGTGAGTTAGAGAGAGGTTTCTCTCATTCACTCGTAAAACTCGGGTGAGATAGCAATCTCGAATCAAATCATCATAGGTCCAACTCGGAAGTACTTTTGACCTAAAACATACATCTCTCAAATTTAACAAGAATCATACCAGCGGGCCCTTAACGCCCCGCATGCTGGTACCTGTGGTTCTCCAAGTACCAGCATACGGGGGACGCTTGCTGGGACCTGTAGTTCCACTTTAAAGACAATGTTGATACACTATCAACCCACCACCTACTGCCCAGGGGTGGCAGGGATAGCCCTGGGCTATCAGCCTAGGCCAGGTATGCCCTGGAGAGGGGGACCCCTTTATTGGAGGGGTCCCCAACTCCCCAGGGATCCCTGGCCTGGGCTGACTAGCGGTCAGGGCTGATGCTGCAGCTGGGGGACCCGGTGAAAGGGCACCCCTGGCTGTGGCATCAGTCCCCGTTAGAAAGGGTCCGGAGCTGGTTTTAAATATAGGGGTAACCTCATGCCATTTTTTTTTCTCAATATGTTTAAAACCAGCTCTGTCCCTGCTGCCTGGTGCTGGTTCTGGTTGTCAAGTCTGGGGCAGCTTAGACTTTTGGGGGGGGCTCACGTAATTTTTTTTTACAAAATTAACCCATTTTTTACAGGTGCAACACAAGCAGCTTACACATATCTCACTGATATGTGCAGGCTGCTTGCAAGGGAGAGTTGTGCCTACCCCCCCAAGCCACATGGCGCCTGTGCCTACCCCCCCTCCAAGCCACACAGCGCCTGTGCCTATGTCTCGTCCCCCACTCCAGCCCCATATGGAGCCTCTCTCACCTGATGTGTCCCTGCCGGCAGAGATGCTCCTGGGTTCCCTCCTGTGTCACACTACGCTGATGAGGTTACTCGGGAACCGCTCTGAGGGCCTGATTCAGAGCCGAACGCTCTGACCAGAGCGCTCGCTCTGAATCAGGGCCCTCCTCCCTAAAAATGGAGCGGCCTCCTGGCCGCTCGTATAGCTGTGGGTGACCACCCACAGCTATAGCGAGTGGCCATGATGATGGTCGTGATGGTCTTTGACCATCGCGACCATCGGGCTTGCGACGAGACCGTGCAGTAGGGTCTCGCTGCCGCAAGCCCAGGAGTGATTTTGGCTCTATCAGAGCCAAAATCACTCCCACTGACATCATTACTGATGTCAGTGGGGCCGGGCTCAGACGGTAGGCGTTCCCATGGGAACGCCTCTGCCTGGCAGCCACGCCCCCGGCACGCCCACCAAAGGGGGCGTGCTGTCAGTCACCATCGACAGAACGCCCCCTTTGGTGCGAGACCCTGAGCGACGTATTCCTCGTCGCTCGCCGGGTCTCGTGCATGCGCACAACGGAGCTCCCTCCGTCATGCGCATGCGCATTCAGCAAACATCGACCCGCTTGCGAGCGTCCTCTGAATGACCCCCTGAGTCTGTGCTGCATGCAATAGAATAGTAGCAGCTTCTGACAACCCTGTGTGGGGGCCCCTGGGATGACCGCACCTGTCGCCCTCCCCCCCGCCCTTAATCCGGCCCTGGACCCTGCCAAGAAAAGGTGTCCAGTTGCAGCTGTTTCTGGATGTGGGCTGAGCTGCCACGGCTCTGTGTTCTGAATGCAGCAGCACAGATAGCGCTGCCGCATGGGGCACAGAGCGGCTTCCGAGTCCATTACCAGCGTCACGTGACACATCATGTCCGTGACGCTGATCACTGATGTTGGGCCTCTGGAGCTGCTCTGTGCTCTATGCAGCAGCGCTGACTGTGCTGCTGAATTCACAACACAGAGCCAGAAGGTGAGTACACAGGGGAGTGGGGGTAGGCTCCGTGTGGTGGGGGGAAGCTCTGTGTGGCTTGGTGGGGGCCACCACAATTTAGTTGTCCCAGGGCCCCCACAAGCCTTAATCCAGCCCTGCCTGTCTGCTATAGCATCTGACAATTCATTGTGTCCACAAATTTCATACTATAACATCTAGTGGGAGAATGTAAAAAATATTTATTTTAACCTGGCAAATTCACCAAAACAAAGTCTCTAATGATTATGAGGTGCATGTTTTAATATAATTCTTTACTAGAATGTGATATCACAAAGCAATCCACAACACAGATGAAAAAATAATTGCACAGTAACCTGAAACATTGGTACATCATCAGTAATACCATCGATAGTCTCAACTCTTTATCCCAGTTACACAGAAAATGATCTCACAGGGCAATCCACAACACAACTCAGATATTGTACATCTATATAGAGCATACGTACCTACTCTCCCGGAAGTATCAGGAGGCTCCCAAATTTTCGGGGAGACCCCCACACCCCCGGAAGACTATCCGGATATCCCGCATCTGCCCACTTCCTAGTGAAGTGGGCAAGATGGGAAGATAAATGGCAGGAATCACGGCATACTTTGCGTGAATCACGGCTCCGTATGGAGGGGTCGAGGCTAAATGAAGCGAAAAGTGCATAATTTAGCCCCACCCCTGTCTCATGCTACCGTGATTCCCGGCAGTTTGCCATAAGGGGGCGGGGCCTAATGACATAGGAATACAGCCCCGCCCCCCAAAGCAGCCACCTGGGTCTGCTCTCCGGGCATCTCCCGGGGAGCAGATAATAAAAAGTAGGTAAGTATGGTATAGTGTCAGGTTATGTGCCAGCATTCATTTTCCACAGAGAAAAGCAATAACGCAATGATCTAAAACATTGGTCCACCATCGATTGTATTGACTCCTTGGCCCTGATTCAGAGCCGGACGTAAGTCGCTGCTCGTTCGCTCCGAGCGATGTTTGCCCAACTGCGCATGCGTACGGATCGTTATACGCATGCGCGAACAACTCAGTGCGGCCGAAATTCATGTGCTCGCAAAATAGCGAATGCCTGATAATTTGAGTGACAGAAAGAGGCGTATGTGGGTGGTAACAGGGGAAGGTGCTTGAAAACGGGGAGTGGAGATCCGATCGCAGGCGTGCCTAAAGGTCAAAACGGGCGTTTTATGGGTGTGCATATTTAAAACAGCAGCGTCATTGACCACGTCACTGGTTTATTTTAGAGCCAGAACTGCTCGCAAAATTGTGGTAGCAAACACCAGCCCCAAGAAAAGCGAGCAGTTCATACCCTGGTCGATGTACTCGATTAATCTAATAAATAGCGGACATGACGTAGGATGCGAGCGGCCAGGGGGCGTATTTTTTCAAAAAACGAACGCAAGTTTTGTTCGCTCGTTCAGACATAGAGGCGTGAACAGACCGCAAACAGCGAACGGTTCATTTGAATAGCCACCCCTTGTTTTAGAACGAACGACCGCAAATAGCGAGTGGCTCTGAATGAGGGCCCTTATCCCAATTTCATGGAGTATGGTATCACAAAGCAATCACCCACATGAATAAAAATGAAAGGGCACATACATATGTGTGTCTATCGAGATCATGTGCTAATATTCATTTTTCACAGATATACATTTCATAATATCTTGAGACATTGGTACATCATTGATAATATCAAGTCCTAATTTCCACTCAGTGGATTGCAAGAAAAGGACCGATTGTGCGATGTCAGATAACTATAGACAGAGTAGGAATTGAGGGGGTCATTCAGACCCGCTCGCGAGCGCAGGACGCTCGCAAGCAGGTCGATGTTACCCCACTGCGCATGCGCACGACGGAGGGAGCTCCGTCGTGCGCATGCGCGAGACCCGGATAGCGACGGGCTCTCCTTCGCTCCAGGTCTCGCACCAAAGGGGGCGTGCTGTCAATCAACATCGAAAGGCAAAGGCAAAATTGATTATAAAACTAAATCATGACCAATAACGACGATCGCCAAACATTGATACCTTGCCATAGACCACTACAGGATCCCCTCATTTACTAACAGTCTATTGAAAATCAACAAAAAATCGACTACAAAACCAATTCAAAATACCCAAATAAATAGACGATTAAAAAACAGGTGATTTTAGGGGGTCATTCAGACCCGTTCACGAGCAAAGGACACTCGCAAACGGGTCGATGTTGCCCCACTGCGCATGCGCACGACGGAGGGAGCTCCGTCATGCGCATGCGCGAGACCCGGACTGCGACAGCCAAACTGTCACTCCGGGTCTCGCACCAAAGTGGGCGTGCTGTCGATGTTGATTTACAGCACGCCCCCTTTGGTGGATGTGCCGGGGGCGTGACTGCCAGACGTAGGCGTTCCCATGGGAACGGCTACCATCTGAAGCCGGCCCCACTGACATCACTAGTGATGTCAGTGGGAGTGATTTTGGCTCTGATAGAGCCAAATCACTCCAGGGCTTGCGGCAGCGAGACCCTACCGCACGGTCTACGTCGCAAGCCTATACCGCACGGTCTCCGTCGCAGCTTATGCGAGTGTCCATGATGGTCGCGATGGTCAAGACCATCGCGACCATCATGAACGCTCGCATAAGCTGTGGGTGGTCACCCACAGCTATGCAAGCGTCCAGGAGGACGCTCCATTTTCATGGAGGAGGGCCCTGATTCAGAGCGAGCGCTCTGGTCAGAGCGTTCGGCTCTGAATCAGGCCCTGAATGCCCTGACATCCAAACAAGAGGATATTCTCAAATGCTTATAGGAGTGCAACTTGTATTTTTATCTTCATAATACGATATCACCACATTGTGTATAAGTAGAGAGGAACACTCTAGCGACTTGCCACTTCTACTGTGTCTTTCATCGTCCTATGGATTGGGCGGTAGATGAGAGGGTGGACAGACAACGGACCTCATTCAGAACCAGTCGCAAGCGCTGAGCGCTCACAACCGGTTCGATGTTTAGACCCTGCTCATGTGCAGTGGCCGCACTGCGCGTGCGCAAGCCCCGGAGCAAGAGAGAAATGCTCTTGCTCCGGAGCTCACTACAAAAGGGGTGGCTGTCGATGTTGATCAACAGCTCGACCCATTTTGTAGGCGTGGCGGGGGGGGTTTCACAAACGGAGGCGTTCCTTGAGGAACGCCTGCCGTTTTGTGGGCGGCCGCACTGACATCAGTAGTGATGTTAGTGGGGAGCTGGGATCCTGGCGTTCAAAATTCTGATGCCGGCATCCCGACAGGGTTAGGATACCGATACCTTTCGGTCAGTATCCAAACCCACCACCTCTACTTACCCTAACCATTCCTCCCCAGTGCCTGAACCTAACCTCCCCCCCTAGTGCCTAATCCTAACCTCCCCCTTTCCGCACCCTAACCTTCCCCTTCCCGCACCCTAAACTTAACAATCCCCCTGGTGCCTAACCCTAACCCCGCTACTTAGCTTCGGGATTCTGGCGCCGACATTCTCACCGACGGAATCCCATGTGTCGGGATATTGAATGTATCCCTTGAGATATTTGCATGCAAACAACCTGCGCCAGTATTTTGAGTTGAAGATAGTAGCATTTTAAGAAGTATTAATTTTTTTATTATCATTGACATGCATTCCTGAAGCATCGTCATAACCCAAAGCATTTTATAACAGAGCATACAGTAATGAAAAAAGATTGGGTGAAAAAAGATTGGGTATTTACAAACATAGGGCCTGATTCAGACCTGCTCGCGAGCGCATAGCGCTTGCAAGCGTGTCAATGCTTGGGCAGTGCGCATGCGCGCCGTGTGCACAGCGCATGCGCGAGCCCCTGAGCAAGTGAGAAATTCACTGGCTTGGGGCTCGCAGCAAAACGGGGCGGCTGTCGTTGTTGATTGACAACTTGCCTCGTTTTGTTTGCGGGCCGGGGGTTGGCTGCACAAACGGAGGCGTTCCCGAAGGAACGCCTGCCATTTGTGGACGCCCTACTGATATCAAACGTGATGTCAGTAGTGAACTTCCTGCTCTAAGAGCAGGAAGTTCACTGGAGCTTGCGGTGGACGAGACCTTACCACAAGGGTCTCGTCGCAAGCCCGATGGTCGCGATAATCGCAACCATCGCCAGGCCGCCTGCACAAGCTGTGGGTGGTCACCCACAGCTATGCGAGCAGCCTGGAGACGGATTTTTTTTATTTAAATCCGCCCAGATTCAGAGCGAGCGCTCGCAAATAGCGAGCGCCTCTGAATCAGGACCTTAGATCTAAGATACTTATAGTTACTGATTCCACTAGATACCTGTATGTACAAAGAAGCTGTGCCCTGAATGTCACATTATGGGCATAGCAGGGCTCCTGCTCAACATTACTAATAAATTATGTTTCAACAACTCAATAAGATTTCATTATGTGGTGTAGTGTTTAACAAAAACAAAAATTAAATACAGTACCTGAAAGCGGTGTTTGCACATGTCACTTGTCAATTGTATATTTTGCTGTGCATGAAGATACACATTTTAAAAGCCTTAGTAAACAAGTATTCAGACTCCAGTCCCCACCACTACCACCTTTTCACTCACTACATCACATAATCATGGATGAGGACATGGAAATAATTTGAGAATGTAATTATGTGCAACTGTGAGTCATGACTTTCTATAGTACTTTTCAGTGGCTGCCAATGGCAGCTTGTATATTTTGCTTAAATGTCACCTGAATCTTTTTTTTTTATGAAAGAAAGCATTGATTCCATTCAACTTTGAAAACTGACATTGGAAATTAATAGTGACTTTAGTAAACAGTTCCTTCAGAAAATATATGTCTTTGGGAAATATAAAAGATTGTTCCTTTTAAGAGATCTATAATGTGAAAGATCTGATTGTAATAAATGCAGTGTTGTTAGCTGTGAATTTGGTTTTATACCAGCAATCGGCACTCACAGCTAACCAGGTAAACTTGGGATGCCCTCCGATTGATGTCTAGAATGGGAACCGGGTAAATGTACTAAATAAACTGGTGGCACTCAATAAAAGAAACAAGGTAACAATTACCAAAATATATTCCTGTTTGCTACCTTGCTTTCTTTGTTGTGTGCTGCCAGTTTATGCAGTATATATATATATATATATATATATATATATATTCATCAAAGGACAACAGTGTCCAGTGGGCACAACTCCAACATTACTAATTATATATAATATTATATATTTTGCAATAGAATTTTGCAATAAATGGAGGTTTTGGCATTATCATGGCCATGGTTATGGGCCTACCCACTGCACCCAGGTAACCTCTGAGGGTAGGTCCCTAACATACTGCGGTTGAAATCCAGAGCGCAGGACACCCCCAAACAGGCCCAGCTGAGCCACCCCAGGGCATCACTCTAATGAGGAAAGGTGAAGTGTAAAAAGGTGTTAGATAGATAAGAGCAGCTACTGTTGCATATAGTAGGGTGAAAAATGAAGAAGTGAAAATAATACATATATATAAAACAAACAATAGAGGTACTAAAAGTGCAAGAAAGGAAAAATGTGTTTGCAACAATAGTCTCCACAGGTAGCACCTCCCATTGTATATATATATATATATATATATATATATATATATTCAGGGTGTGCAGTCTAGGGCCTTTTTCCACAGTGTCCAGAGGGCGCCAGTAATATAAAATTTGAATACTCAACCAATAATGTGTCCATAATTCTTGCGTTAAATGGAGGCAACGCAACAGGTCGTCACACCACTGGATCCTGTTCTAACTATGGATCGAATAAAGATATTGTTATCTTCTATAGGATGTGGATCATGAGAAAGCAAGGAAGGTCCTGGAATGAAATCCTTCCATCAGAGACACCCAGAGTATAGGTAGAGGAGCCTTTTAATGTATAGTATTCCAGATTTATTTGGCAACAAAAATATCTAATTATATTATATAAAATTTGTAAGAGCTTACATCAAGTTAAAAACTGGAACCCCACTTACGGTATATTGACAAAACAAACTTTCTGTTGCACCTTATGGTCAAGTGTGAGATCACGACATGTCTGTATAGTGTCACCCTACACATTTCGGTAATATACATGGGAAAATCCATGTTGAAAACACTCACGATTAGTAGTATTTTTGAGATATGTCAGGCACCAAAATTACCATAGAGGCAATGGATTAGGTGTGTGCTCCTGCCTGTCTACATGGAGATGAGGAGGCTGACAATGATTATGGCAACTTTTCTCAAGATACATTCCATACATTTAGATATAATATATATATATATATATATATATATATATATATATATATATATATAATATCTATGTATTGTAATATGTTTATTGAAGATATATATAATATCTATGTATTGTAATATGTTTATTGAAGATATATATAATATCTATGTATTGTAATATGTTTATTGAAGATATATGTAATGTCTATGTATTGTAATATGTTTATTGGAGATATATATAATATCTATGTATTGTAATATGTTTATTGGAGATATGTGGATCATTTTTATGAAGATGTTATGATATATATAATATCTATGTATTAGGTGTCGAAGTCAAATAATTGAATGTGATCGCTCACAACTGTTATCTGACGATCTAATCGTCTATGGTTTGACGATGTGTTTCCACGATGCTACTTTGCGTCGTGCAATCCGATGCGCTAAACTACGTATTAACAACACACATACACTGATGCACATAACGCACACACATATAAATGTATATATATATTTATATACACGGAGGCTCATATGTGTACGCACATACTCACACATGGACGCTCATTTGTATATAGTTGATATTTCAACACACAGACGCACATATGCGGACGCATATGTCCAAGATGGTTCCCACACATTATAGTTAATAACCAGTGTTATTAAAGGTAATTGACTAATAATTATGATGTAATATGTACTTAAACAAGATCTAAGGTTTAGAACATAGTGGACATGTCTTGTTTGGTATCATACTAAATCCCTGTTTATTTGCAGACTCTCGTTCCTATCTGCAAATGAGTCGCATCTTGCGTTCGCTAGTTATGGATGATAGGGAGTTATTGCACTGAATGTTATTATCTATATGCAGTGTTGTAGCTAGGATTAACCAGTTGTTCGGCGGGAAACTACACAAAGAGACCATTGGAGAACTGAGACATGCCCCTGATGACAGTGTATACCAATGACCAGATTATCCAGAAACAAGAACCAATGGAAACCTGTAAACTAGTTCCTTTGTTAACATAGAACTCTGTAAGGTATATAAGCAGTGACCCGACCCCAGTGTACAGACATCCTCTTTGATGATCACAGACTTCTGGATTGATGACTGTATACTGGGAACAGTGCGCATACGTATGTATCGGCTTGTACTATTATTGAATGTTTTTTACTCTAATTGTTAAATATTTCACCGTATTACTTTTTCTTTACATAAATAACTTTTTGTGCTTTGGAACCACACAATTGGACTGGAAAGCAATTCTTGCTTAAGCGACTTGCAGCGCTAAATAGCAACTAGCGACTATTAGGAATCAATAGATGGGGGCTCGGCCTTGAGGTCACGCTACCGGAAATTACTCAAAGCGACGATCAGATTTCGATCCCTCAACAAAGGCTGGACGCGTCACATACGGGTAAGAACGCAATGTGTTTTAAATCTGTTTTGTACTCGGTGTTGTGATATCGAATATCCATTCTTTGGGTGATCTAAGGAGCGCTGATTAGAATCCAGGGACAAGAGAGAAAAGTCTGTTTGTTTTATTGTCACTTTGCGCTGCAATAGACGATTCGCAAATAGTGTAGTGGTCTTCCCTGTATGACTGCTGTATGTTTAAACAATCGTTGTAATAGTTAGTCTTGTATCACTTGTTAAAATCCTCTGAATAGGTATTGCCAATAGGGAAAGCATTTTTCTGTGCAGAAAACAAAGGTATATGAATGTGAACGTATGCTTGTGATGTGATAAGGGAAAAGAAAAATGGAAAAAGTTTTTCTTCACTGTCGGAGAGAGACAGAAGAGACCTGGTAGGTGTCTGACAAGGCACAACTACTACCGAGTAGGTATACACAGCAGGTATCCCGGGCGAGAAACCGGTGGTTGTTTCTCGGTCAACTGACGATTGTAATTGCAAAGTCCATTGATAAGATAGTGTCTCTGGGCAATGCGATCGGACTGCGTGGTTGTGTAAAGAATCATGATTGTGAAATTGGTTGTGGTGAAGGATACCCTTGGCAAGGGTAAGTGTTAATGGAATACTTAAATTCTACCAGGGGAGAGTCAAAGTAGGAAGCAGCAGGCAAAGCTTGTTATAATTCGTCTGGAGAGCAGAAATATAGCATAGGCTAGATTTTGTTTCCTCATTGTGTACAACTGATAAAACATGCTTAGTGGTCGTTTGTACACAGTGGGTGGAAGTGAGTGGACACAACTTGTTGTAATTTGTCCACCAGTCGAAATCTCTAGCGAAAGTAGCAAAGCGTTGTCCCAGATGGGTGCTAAGCAGTCGCTAGGGACGGTCGAGGCAGAGCTGCTTATGAATGGGCCAATTGGATCAGCAAGGTACGTAATGAATGTGAAGTATGGTGAGTACGCTACTGCATACTGCGACATAAGGGTCAAGATGACCAAAGGATGTGTAAAACCCTTTCATAAAGTTGGCAGTTTCGATTCAGAGGTACTAAATACAGTTAGAGATAACATATATTTAGTTAAATCTTTGAAGAAAAGAGTAAAGTATAATGACTGTTTAAAGCTGTGGCTGCACGAGGGGAAAACGTGGCAAAATCGCGCTCCACAAAATGGCGTGCCGCAAAATAGCATACACACGTGGCATAGTAGCATGCCGCAAAACAGCGCACTCATGCCGCAAAGTAGCGTTATCGCGCATAAAGAAGACAGCGCAAGCACATGCGACCGCAGGTGAAAGTACAGCCGATACCAAAAATATTTTAAAAAATCGTATTAAGTAACCAATATCCTGTTTTAAGTCACCTTAAGGAAAATGTTATTGAAGAAGATGATGATGAACCTACTGTAATTTCAGCCATTTCCCAAGCTGTTAATTTACTAGATGTTCAACAGAGACCAGGAAAGGCAGCGATTCAACCAGCAGGGCCAGTAGCTGAAATTGGTGAGACTAGTGGAGACCTTAATAGGAGAGGTAACATTCATAGTAATCCTGAACATAGTAATGTGTTAGGTGTATATCCTGTCCGTACAATTGCAGTTCCCAATGGAAAACCGGACAAAGATGGTATGTAGTAATGCATTGTCCATGGATGAGAGCAGAATTACATTCAATAATGTCAGACTTCCCAGACCCTAGGAAACAGTTAGCCAAATCCCAGAAATTTGTTAAAGATTTGGGTAATGCTCATGAGCCAACTAATAAAGTTTGGCGAGTGGTGTTAGGGGCCTGTCTCCCTTCCAATACTGATGTACAAAAGTTTATTCAGGATTGTGTATTGGAGGAAGATAAATCCTTAACGGATGAGGATAACCAGGTAAAAATAAACCGTGTAATTGCACACTTGGTTATGTATATCCCTATTAAGCAAAAGGAGACGGAATTTGCATCAGATTATTTTGCCCGAGCACTGCTAGCAATAACCCAGAACACAGGGATAGCAGATATTAAAGATAATGTACACCACAGGGAAGTAGTTGTTACGGTACTAATGGATGGTCTCAAGGATAATCTAAAGACCAAGGTGCAAACCTCTCTACCTAACTGGAGAGGAATTACTTTAGCTGCACTTAGAGAATCTGCCATAGAACATGATAAGAACATTTCCAGGAAGAAAGAGGCACAGAGTGAGAAGACAGTGAGCATTCAGGCTCTACAGGAAGCATATACATGGACACAAACTTACAATACACATAAACTACAAAGGTGGTATAATTGTAATAAAGAGGGACACATAAAAAGGTATTGTAGATCGAGAAATCGGGGGTCACTTAAGAAGGGAACACATAGACACACTCAGAGAGGGCACTCACAAGACTCAAGGAATTTCCAACAGTTACCCTCTCACACAGTGATAGCAAACGCTCTTCTGGAGGATGATAGTCAGTGCTAGGGGTCAAGTACTCATTTTACTGTCATTTATTTATGTTCTGCTTTCTTCTCTGTTTCTCTTCACCCTGACAGTCAATAACTGTTTGCATTTTCCTACAGAAGGGTGTAATACACATGGATATGATTGCCCATGGTTTCATAGATAACCCCAGTAGTTTCTCTCAGGCCTTACACGACTGTTTGCTATCCTTTCAACCAAGCAATGGGTCTGTCCTCATTCGATATGTAGATGATTTGTTGTTGTGCGCTGATTCGTTTATGTTATATTTAAATGATACTAAACTGTTGTTGCTTCATCTCTCACAAACAGGGCACAAGGTTGCAAAGGACAAATTACAGCCATGCCAGACTAGGGTCAAATACTTGGGACACTGTCTAACCCAGGGGCAATGACACTTGACAACTGACAGCATACAGGCCATACAGACCATGACACTGCCGCAAAACCAGCAGCAAATCCATACCATCTTGGGCATATGTGGATACTGCAGGACGTGGATCCCAGGTTTTTCTATTTTGGCTTTACCATTGCAGGAATCAGTTTCATCCTCAAAACCTGATCGTGTCATACACACTGAGGACACAGAGCAGGCTTTCCTTAACCTTAAGGATAGTCTGACAAAAGCACCTGCACTGGGAATACCAGATTATGAAAAACCCTTTGAGTTATTTTGTACGGAAGCTGACGGCTGCACAGCAGGTGTCCTCACATAGAAACATGGTGATGCTAGCAGACCTGTAGCATACTACAGTGCACAATTGGACACTGTAGCAAGATCACTCCCAACATGTTTAAGAAGTGGAGCAGCAACTGCTCTTCTGGTAAATAAGAGCGAGGATGTAGTATTAGGGCATGATACAACTCTCTATAAACCGCATGCAATATCTGCTTTGTTAAATTCTACCCAACCAGACATGTCTCTTCAGTAACGTAAAATGTGCAATACGTTAAGTCCAGCAACGTACTTACGATATGTGCCTCGAAATGCACAAAGGGTGGAGGAAGGTGAGTCTCTGCTTGAAGGTGAGTTTTGCAGGTATACTGACACACATGATCGTATGGAGTATTTGAATCAGACTTTTACTGCAAGGTTAGAAAATGTAGTTTTGACATTTTACATGGATGGGAGTTGTCACAGGCAGACGGACACAGGAGAATTATGCTGTTGTAAATGACGAGGAACACTCTCTTTATACCATCATGGCTGCATTACCATGAGACCCCACCAACACACATGCACATACATGCACAAATAATTATTTTCTCTGGTAGATTGCTCTCCACAATTTATCTCTAGACCATTAATCAGGCCAGAAGTGAAGGTGAATAATTAACATTCCCTTAAAATAGACATACAGTATATCATATATCCACCGCACAAACACACACATGTACACTTCACACACATACATTCACGCACATTCACATCACATAAAAAGGACTCCTGACAGCAATTCAGCTACCAAAAGCAGTAGCTGTCATCAAATGCAAAGCCCACACATGCGAGGAAGACCCGGTGTCAATGGGCAATAACAGAGCAGATGAAGCTGCCAAATGGGCAGCAGGGTTGCGCATAAACTTAATAACTGATAAAGTAATGGTCTTCCAGACAATAGACATGCAGAAATTAATTGAGATGCAAAATTTGTGTTCCCTACAGGAAAAGGCAGTCTGGAGATCAAAGGCATGTGTTCAGGAGTCCTCCAGACTCTAGAGAGATGGACAAGGTAGGTCTGTTGCTCCCAAGGCATATTACCCAAGATTGGCTGAGGCAGTGCATGGTCTGACTCACCTAGGAAAAAAAGGTATGTGCAAGTTGGTCAGAGCATATTGGTGTGCACCAGGCTTTTCTTCTCAAGCAGGAAAGATAGCAATGTCCTGTCTGACTTGCTTGAGGAAAAATGTCGGGAAGACAATCCCCACCGAGCCATCCCACATCCCTCCGACAGACAATCCTTTTCAGGTAATACAAATTGACTTCATCCAATTACCACCTTGCAGGAATCTCAAGTATGTATTAGTTTGTACTGATGTATTTTCTAATTGGGTAGAGGCATATCCAGCTGCCACTAATACTGCTGTTTTTACTGCTAAAAAGATTGTTCAGGAGTTTGTATGCAGATACGATATCCCTAGAATCATAGAAAGTGATGTTTTCCAGAACATGTGTAAGCTTATGGGTATCAATAGTAGACTTCACACCCCCTACTGACCACAATCCAGTGCGAAGGTGGAGAGAGTGAACGGTACTATTAAGAATAAACTGAGTAACATCATGGCTGAAACTGGATTAGGATGGCCAGAAGCCTTACCGCTTGTCCTCCATAGCATCAGAACCACTCCTAGATCTCTTAATCTGTCCCCCTTTGAGATACTGTTTGGGAGACAACCTCATTTGATTGTAAGTCCACAGGATGATTTGAGGAGTAATAATGAGATTACTGTGAGACATCTTATAAAAATGAGTAAACAGCTGAAACAGCAGCAACAGAAACTGAAAATGTCACCTGATATGCCAGAAACAAACTGTCATGATGTCGAACCTGGAGAATATGTTATGATCTGAAATTTCTTACGCTCAGGTTGTTTGACAGACCGGTGGGAAGGTCCGTAGCAGGTGCTGATGACAAGTACTACATCTTTGAAAGTACCAGAAAGAGATACCTGGGTCCATTCCACTCACTGCAGAAAGGTCAACCACCCGGTGGAGGTACAAGGCGAGACCTGTCGATTGCGAGCCTGTTCTGGGAGAGCTAGAGACTGCAGTGAAACACCTGAGCTAGAGGCGTGTGCAGACCACTATTCCAGCAATGGAGAGGCAGGCTGTTTTTGTGTCTTTGCTTCCTTCCAGGGTTCTTCTCATCCTTATTTGTTTCGGGATTTCCTATTCCTGTGACGGAGGACAGATGACTGAGAGGGAGACCAATATGGAGTGGGGTCGGGAGAGAAAGCAATAAAACAATCAAGGTGGTATATGGTCAAATTCAGTACAGGAATGGTTATGAGATCTGTTAGTCATGAAACTCGGAGACGATGTGAGGGATTATTGTCTGAGGAATACTGTATTTGTGAGTACTGTGGATCCCTAGATAATGAGAAATGCATTCAACAATGCCAGTCCAAGAGTAATCTGTATTCGGGCGGGCATCCTTTAGAGGATTACCATTCCTTAGTGGGTAAGGTCTTAAACCAGACTGAATGTTGGGTGTGCTCACAAGTACCTCAAGGACATAGTAACTCGAGATTAGTGCCATACCCATTAAAGTAAGCAGAGGTACTTGAATTACATTGGGGAAGAACGGTGGACAAGAAATGTTATATATCTATTTCCCCTAGTCTTAAGCTCCACCAGTACCACATAGATAGAACCCTGGTATGCTTAAATATCACAAATTTCAGAAAACCAGGAAATTGGGAGGTGACCTGGAACAATCAGACAATGACCTTTTCACACAGGGCTGATAGTGAGTCTATCGATTCTGAACTTGTACGCAGTATTATTGCAAGTGGGATATACTTCTGGTATCGGTACACGTGTAGTTACAACAAATTAATGGTTGGCAGAGTAGCATTAGGATACTGTGCAAATGTTATACAGCCAGAAACATGTACCAGTCAAATGAAAGAAATAGGGGCAGGATTCTTCGTTAGAATAATGTGTTCAATGATAATGATGCATTCTATTCCTTACATTCTCCCAGATGATCTGTATTTTATATGTGGGAGAAAAGCGTACAAGTGGCTCTCTCCGAGTTCTGAAGGTTTATGTTATCTTGGAAGGGTGGTGCCAGAAATGATGACCCTTACACATGATGAAATGATTGGTATCCATAAAACCGCACCACCTCCATACATACACACACAGTATGAACATTGTGACAAAAGAAATATGATCAAAGGTGAAGAAAATATAGCCACACAGTTGATTAATGAAACAACTGGCTTCCAAATTTTGGTAGCATTAGATCTCACCAGGATCACTTGGGGTACTTTAAATTTTAGATATATCCAAGACCTGGCTAAATTAATAGACAACATCACCGAGATGTATGATGACACTTTCAAGTATACTGGTAAGGAGCTACAGGCTTATAAACAGGAATTGGTACAACATAGGCTATTGTTAAACTACCTGACAGCTGTTACTGGTGGATATTGTGTGACTTTGGCCACCCAATTTGGTGTCAAGTGTTGCACGTACATCACCAATAATACTGATGACCCCAAAGAGGTGATAGACCAGAAAATGGATGCAATCCTACAACAGAAGTGGGAGTTTCGGAAGGATCATAATACTTCATTGTATGAGACAGAGGTAAAGGTAGAGAAATGGTTCTCTTACTTAAACCCTTAAAGTGGTTCGCCGGTCTGGGAGAGTGGGTACAGGAGATGGTTGCTAGTGTAGGTAAGCTCCTTATTCTTATACTTGTTGTCATTTTAGTAATTTGTTTATGTGTCAGATGTGTTCTTACTGTGGCAAAGGGTAGAAAATGTACCACCAGGGTAAACCATGAAAATGAAATTATAATGGTGGTGATGGTATAGATACTAAGGTTAATAAAGAACTGCATTACAATCCTGAAATTGAATGTGCCATCAGAATAATATGTGAATAGGCTAAGTCATGTATAATAATAATTATTGTAAATGTTCCGTTAAACATCCCAGATAATGTAGTCTCAGTTTTCCCCCCCAAACTTACTTTATAGGTTCGATGAGGTCCCACATCTTACCAATGGTCCCCTATAGGTCCGCTTAGTGCGTATAAGGGTTGTTTTACCCTTTTCTGAAACGCATTATTGACGGTTCAGTGACCAAATTGTGTCACCCCGCCTAGAACATTGAATAATAAATTATTATGCATGACTAGAAAGGTTAAGATTAGAATGTGATAGTTTTATGTTTGCCATCAAAGGGTGGACTGTTGAAGTCAAATAATTGAATGTGATCACTCACAACTGTTATCTGACGATCTAATCGTCTATGGTCTGACGATGTGTTTCCACAATGCTACTTTGCATTGTCAATCCGATGGGCTAAACTACGTATTAACAACACACATACACTGATGCACATAACACACACACACATATAAATGTATATATATTTATATACACGGATACTCATATGTGTACGCACATACTCACACATGGATGCTCATTTGTATATAGTTGATATTTCAACACATAGACACACATATGCGGACGCATATGTGCAAGATGGTTCCCACACATTATAGTTAATAACCAGTGTTATTAAAGGTATTATTGACTTATAATTATGTACTTAAACAAGAGCTAAGGTTTAGAACATAGTGGACATGTCATGTTTGGTATCATACTAAATCCCTGTTTATTTGCAGACTCCCGTTCCTATCGGCAAAGGAGTCACATCTTACGTCCGCTAGTTATGGATGATAGGGAGTTATTGCATTGAATGTTAGTATCTATATGCAGTGTTGTAGCTAGTATTATCCAGAAGCAAGAACCAATGGAAACCTGTAAACTAGTTCATTTGTTAACGTAGAACTCTGTAAGGTATTTAAGCAGAGACCTGACCCCAGTGTACAGACATCCTCTTTGATGATCACAGACTTCTGGATTGATGACTGTATACTTGGACCAGTGCACATGCGTATGTATTGGCTTGTACTATTATTGATTGCTTTTTACTCTAATTGTTAAATCTTTCACTGTGTTACTTTTTCTTTATATAAATAACTTTTTGTGCTTTAGAACCACACGATTGGACTGGAAAGCAATTCTTTCTTAAGCGACTTGCAGTGCTAAATAGCAACTAGCGAATATTAGGAATCAATAGAGGGTATAATTTTTGATCTCTAAATAGATCTGATAGTTCAGACTATCAAATAATTAACATTCCAACAAGTAATGCAGTGTGCGGTCATGTGACCACTGCTATTTGCTATTTAGATATGTGGGCAGTCCTTAGATCATAGCCAGGCCTATGCGATCATGTGACACAAGGTATCCATAAATTGGGACTGACATAAGCCGCATATATGCGCGGATTGCTCTCCCCTTTGGCATGTATGACACAATTGCAAGGCTAGGACAGTACTACCATAATAGCGGTGGAAAGATTGCAGCTAGGGATAAATAAACTTCCCTTAGAAATCCGGCAGACATGGTCACGTGATCAGTGACGTGTGCTGCAGAAAAAGAAATGGTTCATGTGACAGAGCACTTATGATGCGATGGGGAGGGACTTATTCCGTCCCAGCTAAGCTCTATGCGAGACACTGCTCGGTCACATGACATGATTAGTCACATATGCTGCCGAAAAACAAATGGGTCATGTGGAGCACTGATGATGCGATGGGGAGGGACTTATTCCCTCCCAGCTAGGCTCTATGAAAGACACTGCTAAATCACATGACCTAAAGTTTTACCTTATATCGGGAAGCCGTTTTCAGCCAGATCAGTGAGGTAAATCATTTATTAAGGTTATGATAATTATCTTTATTAAATAACATCAGATGGGTTTGTCTCCTATAGCTAATCACATGTGAATTACTTGAATTTAATATACTAAGATATCTTACCTGTGTTAAATGGAATGGATTGTGCACCACAGGTGTTTTTGATTAGTAACCAGTTTAGTTCAGGGTATATAAACCCCTACAACAGTACAGACCATTATCCCTTGATAAAGCTGTGGGACACACAGGGAAACACGCCAGAAGCACTTTGTACTGAATTCCTATATTGCACTGGGACTTTCATACCATCCTTCAAACACCTGGACCTCAGAACTCCTTTTGGAAATTGCACATCATCTACAGTGGACTGCCATTTCCTCTCTATGCAGCAATCTCATCCACAAAAGGCTCATCTACAATAAGGGACTATCATTAGCACTCTAGACCCAATTGCACTTTGTGTAGGGCTGAAACTAGGATTTTTGTCACCCGGGGCAAGGCAGTAATTTAGCACCATCCCCCCTCCCCCTGTGTCTATACAGCAGTCTGTGTCACCACCTCTTCTCATATCACTGCTGCAGCCCATTTCTCTCCTGCCAATATCTCTGTGTTTGTTACCCCACCCCCCACCACCACTTACCTGGATCTTCTCCTTGCTCCCTCTTGAGGCTGTGGCTCCAGCAGGCTCCGCACACACTGTTCTTCAGTGCATGTGATGTCACCTTCCTCAGCCAGCCCCCATCATCTTCCTCAGCCAGCCCCCATCACCTTCCTCAGCCAGCTCCATCACCTTTCTCAGCTAGCCCCATCACCTTTCTCAGCCAGCCCCTATCATCTACCTTATCCAGCCCCCATCACCTTCCTCAGCCAGCCCCTCACCACCAAAGCCAGCCTCAGCATAAATGGGCATATCTCTGCAGTAGCAGCCTGTGTTTGTGTTCCCCCTCCCCCACCACCACTTACCTGCATCTTCTCCTTTATTCTCCTTAAGGCAGCGGCAGCAGCAGGCCCCTCACACACTGTTCTTCATCATGCATGATGTCACCTTCCTCAGCCAGCCACCATCACCTTTAACAGCCAGTCCTCATCACCTTCCTTAGTCAGCCCCAATCACCTCCTTCAGCTAGGCCCCAGCCCCTCAACACCGCAGCCAGCCTCAGCACAGATGGGGACAACATGTGGTGATGTGACCTTCGATGTGACCTATGACATCACACTGCCATTTGCCCTAATCAAGACTGAGCATGTAAGAGTCTAATACAGTGTGCAGCTGAATAACACTATAATAATGCTATAACATCAGGAGACACCACTGTATTTTAACTTGCTAACTATTGGGTCGGAGGATATACATGAATGCTCAGAATAGTCACTAAAACTGTACTTTACCATCACTTTAAGAATGTTAGTTCCCTTCACTTTTTACACTCATGTTGGCCTCCACTTTTCATTAAGTTATACTAAATCCCTTAGTTGAAGCTAAGTTATGTACACATTGAGTTAAGACACAAGTAGATATTATTAGATTTGTCACTGTTGTGTTTCACTCAATATCTATGACATAATAAATCCAGTATTATATGAATCTTCAATATTCTCTTATACAAAAAATATGTATGCAATAATATTACCAAAATAATTATTTGAAATTAACTTGCACAGCTGTTCTTTCTGTGGATAGGATACTCTATAAGAGTGATTTATGTACAGCTGTGTCCTCTTACGTTGTGGCTCAGGTGGCGCCTTACAGGCATCTAAGTTGCGGCATGAAAATACAATGGGGAGGCGCTGTGAGACTTGACAGTATCCACAGCATGCAATACACACCATCACCTCTGGGTGGCCAGTGCACCACTGATTAAAACTACAGTACAGATCTGAATACAATAGCAATGGATGGAGATGACACTACAGCATTGGTTCCCAAACTGTGCGCTGTGGCACCCTGGGGTGCTTCGGGACACTTGCAGGGGTGCCTCAGGTTGGTGGTCCAGCACCAAATCAAATTATTTATGATCAATGTAATGTAAATATGTGGACAAACAGAAGCGCAACCCGGCCGTTTTGGGTCTGGTGCTAGTTTTAAATATAGGGGGGACCCTACGCAATTTTTTCACCCCTAAATTTAAAACCAGGACTGGCCCTGCAGCCTGGTGTTGGTTTCTAAATTACGGTGAAACAATACACAATTTTTTCCCGTCATTTTAGAAACCAGGACAGGCTGGCAAGTCCGGGGCTGGTTAAGTTTTAGGGGCCCTATGTCATCATTTTTTTTTTACACTCTTGACCCGTTTTTTTACATGTACAACACAAGCAGCTTACACATATCTCCCTGATATGTGCAGGCTGCTTGCTCGGGAGAGTTTTGCAGAGAGAAGACACTGCAATCTCGTGTGAGTCATCTCCTGCAAAACCTGCTACTCGGGGGAGAAATCTCCTATAAAACCTGCTACTCGGGGGAGAAATCTCATTCTGCTTCACCATCGGCCAGCTCACTCTCAGCTAAACTCCCTTCTTTGTAAATTTGAGTCTCAGTAGCTTCAAATCACCCGAGTTTAGGTGAAGCTAATCGAGTTGAAAAAAAGAAAACTCTCCCAGACTCGATTCTTAGTAAATTTACCCCTTACTGTAAAAGAGCTTTTGTGTTTTTCTTTTGCTCCTGAATTGACAACCAGGTGGAACTAAGGCCCTCATTCAGACCCACTCGCAAGCGGGCGCACGTACGTTAGGCGTACGTACAAAAATATTTAAATTCAAGGGCTCGCTCGTATTTTCGATCGCATCTAAAAATCCTCCCCAAACTCAGACGACCCCTCCTCTAACTAACGAGCGTGCAAAATAGCGAGCGTACATCCCCGAAATGGCTTGAAGGGAACGCACGCACAAGTATAAACCGGAAGTGGCCATGTCAGATGTCGATTACCTGCTCCTTTATTCTGCCTACCTCCATCAATCGTATCATGCCAATCAATTTATCAATTAGCTTAATGGTTTTTTTTTTTCAACACAATGCAAGAAACTTTACTCTTGTCCGTGTTTGTGTTTACCCGCAGAATACGTACGGCTTAAACATTCGCTTTTATTGCTCAAAAAACATGTTAGCCACAATGAAACAATTCTTCTATTGCTGTGGATCCCCGCATATTTTCCGGGGTTCATTTCTTTATTTAAATTTGCTTACGCATGTCACTGCATCAAGCCTATCATAACTCTCCAGAGATTTCTGGCCCTGTCGAACACATGCCTCATACACTAACCAATAAAATTGCTCCTGTTAATTTCCAAGATACATTAGCCAATCAGAAATTTTTGGCACACTTTATCAAAAATGAATTTTAAGAAAAACACCATTGCCATCATGAGAGCCTCCGCATTCACCAGGCGCGAGCTGCTGGTGCTAACGGAGGTGATGGATCGGCGTATCACCAGCCAGCCTCCACCCATCACCAACCGGCAGAAGCGTTCCGCGTATGCGGAGGCACGGGCTCCTTCGGCTCACGCCGCAACATCGGCCAGCTGGAGCGCAGGTGGTCTGACCTGCAACGGCGAACGCCCCGCTTGCTGGCATGCTTTCGCATGCAGATAGTGGAAAGTAAGTGTTATGTATTGTGGTTTTCATGTTTGTCTTTGTGGGGCAAACTGCGTGTGCATGTTTTTATGTCTGTCCTATTTATTCATTCTCCTCATATCTGCATGACCATGTTTTCCCTCTATTTCCCTTATATTCATTCTACTCATATTTGCATGTTTTTTGTTGGTGGTGGGTGATTTTAAAATGTTATTTGGCCAGGATTTGGCCAGAAACTAACCACAATTTGTTTGACATCTTTTAGGGGGACAGGCAAGACTACGCCGTCACCGTCCGGCCAAACGGCGGTCCCGCCCACTCTCAGCCACCCCCAGCCAACACTCCACCCCAAATAATTCCCCTATTCCCCCCTCCTCCCAAGCCTTCCAAGACCCTCTCCCGGAACTGTCGGGCCTCCTTCCCCTCCGTCCCCCTTCCCCCTCTCCTCCAACCACCCCTCTTCCAATTACCCCCTCCCCGGAGTCCGTGATAACCCCGCCCCGTTCTTTGGGGAATGAAGGCTCCTCCGAGGATGAAGATGGAGGGACTTCGGGATCTGCCGTTTTGGCTACCGGTATGTTTTTCTTTTGCGTTTTTTTTAACCACAAACTGTTTGTATATAATCATGTGTCGTTCCTTTATTCGTGATTTTTGGGTTGTTTTTTGGTGATTTAGCAGTTTGCCTTTACCTCTTCCTGCTGATTTCAACATACACATATCACACCTGTGGGTATTTCTACATAGGCCTTGTAATTTTTGCAGCACCCCTTTTTTTTTAAATTTTGGTTTTGGAGTGATTTCGTTGTGTTTTTGTTTTTTTAATGTGGATTCCCTATTGTTTGATTAATCCACACACTTTTCTCACCCACAGAGGAACAGAGGCGTCGGCAAGAGGTCGAAGATTGTGTGGCACACATGCGCCAAAATGTAATTGGGGTGCTTGTGGCCCTTGACCGGCTTTCTGGCATCCTTCGGCAGTAGTTTTTTTTGGTTTTTATCTTTTTCAAAATAAATTGTTTATTTCTAATATACGTTCTGCCTCATTCGTTTTTTCAAAACCAAAGATAGTTAACCCTGACATAAGTAGACTGTTCCTGCAAGGTTTTGCATTTTTTTAAAATTAGATTGGGTTTTGTATTTGTATGTAAAACACCCTCAAGAAACACATAACAGTAACAATGTCATTTCCCTTTTTGTGTGTAGTGTCAATTAGATATTTCTACATTTTACAGGTTCCTAGTTGGTGGGCAAGCTGCTTAGGCGAATCTTACAAAGCCAAATGATTGGACAGGCTTCCTTTTGGTGTGGGTTGGGAACCTGAAAACATATTTCATTTTTGCTCAACTGGCGTCAGTACTGGATTACCCCTTAGTCAAATGTAAGGTGTGTTAACCTGGTTAAACTTGCTGGTAACGTCCAAAAAAAGGAAGAACATTTAACTCTCCAAACATTTATTCACAACATAACTGAGAAATCAAAGTGGTCACTCACAAAAAAAACACACAGTGATAATCTCAAATACAACACATACCCAATAAAAAAAACAAAAAAAAAAACAAATCAAGAACTGGTTGAGGAAGGACCATGCCAAAATGATTCCACAAACATGGCATTGCGATATGGGTTCCAGAATATATTCCCAAAATGACCAGATCCAGGTTTGGTAAGGGTAGCATGAAGTAGTGAGCGTTGTAGTGCCAAAGATTATGTGAACAAACCGAAGATGTTGAAAAAAAGAAAACAAAATTAGATGTTCGCAAACAAACACAAACACATTAGGTTTAAACACTGTTTTGTTAAAACTTACCTAAAAAATCTGGCCACCACATCATCGCGTATGGCCCCCCCACATACTGACCTCCGACCAACCTCGGGGGGGCCATCCTCAGGTAAGGCATCCTCTGGCTGCATTGGGACACCACTCCTTATGGCGATGTTGTGAAATATCCCACACAGGACCACAATTTTCGACACCATATCCGGCAAATACATGAGCTCGCCACCAGAGCGGTGGAGGCATCTGAATCGGCCTTTTAAAAGGCCGATACAGCGCTCCACCACTTGCCTGGTGGCTGTAAGTGCGGAATTAAATGCACTTTATGGGCCTGGTGTGGGAGCCAAATAAGGAGTGAGCAGCCAGGACATGCAAGGATATCCACTGTCTCCTATGGAAAAGAATTGACAACATCAGGAACACTGTGTATCAAGCTTAACATTGTTATGTACTAAAGGTCTCCACTTACCCAGAAGCCACGCATCACCAGCTTGTAGGTTGGTTAATTTGTGCCATATCCCTGATTGCCGGATGACGAAGGAGTCATGTGCACTTCCGGGTAATTTAGCATTCAGGGACAGGATCTGGAGGGAAGCATCACATACCACCATTACATTCAGGGAGTGATAGTGTTTCCTGTTTTGAAATATGGCCTCCAGCCGGGCTGGAGGCTGAAGTGGTATGTGAGTACCATCCACAACCCCTATGATGTGTGGGAAGGCAGCTATTTGGTAAAAATTGGCCTTGGCCACACTAAGGGCACCCATATCCAAAGGCATTTGAATAAAATGATGGAGGTGCTTGAAAAGTGCCTCCATCACTGCCCTCAGGATCCGGGAAAAAGAGGATTGGGAGATGCCCGCCACTATTCCCACCGTTGTTTGAAACGATCCTGAGGCACAGAAATGTAACACCGCCATAAATTGCGTAAGTGGTGGTATTGCTGTTGGACTGTCAATTTGCCGCTCAAGATCACTTTCTATTAATGAGAGAGTGTCTATGATGATTTTGGGAGGTAGACGGTAGCGTCTTAAAACCTCATCATCGGGCATTCCAAAAAGGGTGACACGTGTTCGAAATATCTGGGGCCATGCATGCCTACGATGCCTACGCCTGGGACGAGATTGAGGTTGGTCGGCTTCCGGGAGCATGGCCAGAACAATCCGCCCCAGATCAACCTGAAATTCAAAGATTTCAAAGTAAGGCTTTTGACCCACCCCAAAACTATATTAAAACAACTTAGCTTGATGATACCATCCATTGCTGCTTACATGCCGGGGTATTGTCATGATACGTCCAAACTGAAAATAAACACCAAAATTACTTGACACATTTCACTCTGTGCATTTTTGTTTACAAATATTGTGCTTGACCAAAGTTAAAATATGCCAAACACCCATTTAGCAAAACAGCAAAGCGACATTTAACACAGTACATCAAAATGGGTCGAAATGTTGGCACAAAAAGCGAAAGAGAAACCACCAAAAAGTTAGAATGATTATTAAGCTGTTAAAAATGCGCTAATTAGTTCGCTAATACAAGTCACAAGAGTAACTACTAAAAATGCGCTAATTAGTTCGCTAATACAAGTCACAAGAGTAACTACTAAAAATGCGCTAATTAGTTCGCTAATACAAGTCACAAGAGTAACTACTAAAAATGCGCTAATTAGTTTGCAAATACAAGATAAAAAATGGACTTACCAAGAGCAAATATATAAGAGTCAAAATCAAAAGGTCTTTTGGGTCGAAAATAAACAAAATCTAAAATAAAAGAAATTATGGATCCAAAAATTACAAAAAATAAGAAACACAATGAAACAACAATTGAACAAAAGTTAGACTTCACAAAACTTACCAAATCAAGAAACGAGGTCCCAAAAATATAAACCAACAAAGATAACGGAAAAAAAAACGCAAATCTAACCAACAAACGAATCTCCAACCGCCAACTCCTTTCTACGCAATCAATAAACTCCAGCCAAGATAACCTCCAACAATCCAAAAACGCCACCTCGACTTGAGACACACCAAGCCATAAATAGTGTTTCGTTTCCCGCACAAATTAAGGAGGGATCATAGGGCCGCACAATCAATGATGCGGCCGCAAAATAAGGACGCATGTATAAATACGTCACGAAAACACATTCAAATTCTGGTGTATTTCTTGTTTGGACCTCAGACATGGCGACAGACCAGGGAAAAAATGCCCAAGAGTCAGGCGGTAAGTCTTTCATGCATTTTGTATCAATGATTAATTTGAAACATAAGATTAGGCAAGTTGTGATTTTGTGAATTCTGTAAATTTACACAAATAGGTGAGGAGAATGACATGGAAGAGGCTGCTGGGCCCAGTATTCCGGCCAAAGCGGCCAAAAAAAAAAGGCAGCCACATTTCACAAGAAAGGAGATGGAGGTTTTGATCCAGAAGTGTGTGGACATCCTGCCACAGACAGACAGGAATATGAGTCTAAGCCAGAAGTGGAGAATGTGGGAAGAGATAGCCGTTGCTGTCAATAGGGTGGGTGATTATGTCCGTCTAGCCCGGGATGTCAAACGGCGGTAAGTAAACCCTTGCCCCCCCTAAAAACAAACCCCATTTTAAACCAAAGGATAATGGCTTCCATTTTTTCCCACAGATGGGGCGACTTCAAATATCGCTTAAAACAAAAACTCGCGGACAGGGCTAGGCATGCAAGGGGGACAGGTGGGGGTCCCACCCCTGTGTCATTGGAGTTGACGGATTTAGAAGAGCTGGCACAGGGGTGTGTGCAGCCTGTGGAGGTGTTTGGCGTGTCCAACATGGATACGGACATGCCAGACTTTGCGGCTCCTCATGTTGTCCCAGGTAAATCTTTGGATATCATCAACTCTGAAATGTTATTGTGCCAATATGTAGTTTGTAATGTGAGGCTTTTCTCTTTTTTCCTAACAGAGACACAGGCGGATGAGTCTGCTCCAGAGGGGAGCCTTGGCCGCCGAATTTCTGCTGGCTCTGCAGGGGAGGAACCAGTACATCCGGCTGAGGACCCTGCAGAAGCCAGTCCAGGACAATCCCCCTCGCAGGCAGTGGCCCTCCTCACAGAACTCAATTTCAAATCGGATTTCCATACGGAGATTCTGCAGAGGATGGACGCCAGTCTGCTACGGGTGGCTGAGGCCCTGGAGCAAAATGCTGCGGCCAACGAGACCATTGGTCAGGCCCTGGCGGAAAATACCAGGGCCAACATCCGCATCGCCAATGCCCTGGAGCAGCTCGTTCGCCAGCACATGGTGGAGCCGACCTCCCTTCCTGCCGGAACATCAGGATCCTCTACCTCTGGCACAACATCAGCCAATCCTCCAAATGTGCCTAGCCCTGTGCCTAGTCCAGAGGCCACAACATCTGCCTCTGGACAGGCCAGCCCGATGACATCCCGGACCCGGTCTGGCGCCCTCCCTCCCCCATCCAAATGGGTGAAAAAACGGTGACAGCAATGGTGACTTTTCCCACAATCCTTCTGTGCTTGGCTCATATTCCTTTCGGGTCAAAACTTCCCTCTCCTTTCTTGTGAAATGTTTTTTTTTTTTTGATGTATGTTTATGTCAACAGTTATGTTGGGCCAATTTGTTTGATTTGGGAACATATCTTTGGGCAAAAAAGATGTCCCCAAAATTTTTAAAATAAGTTTTTTTGTTTGAGCAATAAATTGGAAATTAAACAATGACATTGGATTGTGAAATTATTGTACAAATGGGTTACATTTAATCCTGGGCCAAAAGGCAAAAACTCGGCCAAAACAAAAAAAAAAAAAAAAAGGGCTCTTTAAGGAACGTTTAAAAATTCATATAATTCGGCAAATTCAAGAGGCACAAATAAAATGGTGCGAAACTGAAAACATGATGAAATTATTGTTACAATAGGCCCTAACCACCAAATTGCTGCCCAAATAAACCCCCCCAAATGTACGCAAATTGACTGTGTCATCCTGACATTAGCAGCTCTGAGTTCCACCTGCGTACGTTTTGTGCTATCCCAAAAAACTGATTTCAAAACACATACCAAGCCGGTTCTCAATCCAACACTAATTGCTTTTCTGCCCTCCCGCAATTAATCGCAACAACATCGTGGAGTCCCGGGACGGAGGAGAAGGCCATCGCCAATGTGGTCGAGTAATCCAGACCCTAAGCTGTGCGAGCATTTGGAAGGGAAAGAGGATCATCCAGTGACGTAGGAGTCGGTCCGTACACATTTTACGCTCGCATCTGCTAATGTATGTACGCCCCAAAAACGCCTCGCCACGCCTGCGTTTTTCCATCTCCACCCTCGTCAACACCCTAAAACGCCCTGTTCTGTCAATCACATTTGACATGTCACTTCCTGTACGCTATTTTAGGAACGAGTCCAAAAAAACTCGCAATCTGCAGTACGCACATGCGCAGTGTTACACCGATGCATGCGCGGTTATTCAACATCGGAACGCAACGAGAGTACTGCTGTTAACGAGTGGCTCTGAATGAGGGCCTAAGTCCCAGCATGAAAAGCCCATGATTTTAGGCCACACTGAAGGTGTGATATTACACTATACTGTAGGTGCAACATTAGAGCACCTGGTGCATAGCAACAATGATCAGTATACTATAGGTGCAACATGTAGTGCACATGGTGGATCAGTATGTGTGCATGCGTCTTGATCTACTACTGTACACTGTATCATATGGTGAATATGGATGTAGAAAAATCCTCGTCGTTGTAAAAAATCTGCGGGCTGGCAGTTGATTGTTAAACACTGCAACTCAGAGCCAATCAGTGACCTGTTCCCATGGTACGCGGCCGCTGATTGACTGGCAGGGCTTCAAAGTGTAGGAACACGTGAGTTTTGTCATTTACGCGGAGCAGTGCTGTCAGCACTGTTGCAGTATGTCCTGCTTGGATCGGGATTATTGGTTTGTTATTTTCATAACCAAGGATACTACTGTATAAAGGGACCGACCGGCGCAAGCGACAAGGTAACTATTTAGTGTTAGTGAGTGCAAAACATTTGGTGTGTGTGTCATGTATTTATTTTAATATTTCTTTTACAGGAGGACTAGAAGCACCAGCGGGTCTTTAATGCCCCGCATGCTGCTACTTTTAGTTCCACAAGTACTGGCATGTGGGGAGGCTTTCTGGGACCTTTAGTCCCACTGCAAAAGATAATATTAGTTTAAAAAATATATTTATATCATCAACTCCGTCTCCACCAACCAGGGATGTGGACGATATTGCAACGTGTTTCAGCCCCAACCTTGGGTATCCTGGAATGGGGGTACCCTTTTGTTGGGGTGACCCCACCTCCCCAGGGATCCCCGGCCTGGGCTGACTAGTGTAGGGTGATGAATGCTTTGGCTGGGGGCTGCAGCATTACACCTCTTCTAGTAAGAGCCCGGTGTTGGTTGATGGAAATGTGGGCCTTATTCGCGGCAGGAGCTGTATGTGCTGCTAAGGCACCGTGATAGGCCACTGGCCAATAATGAAGATGAGCGGCGGGCGATTTTCAATGCCCACTGTGAGATAGCAAAGCTTATAGGCCGGGACCGGTCTATCAGGTCCCTCCAAAGGTGATGGAGTGACCTGTTATGCCGGGATGCACCATATCTGGAGAGGATAAGGGCACGTCTGCAATGAGGTACAGTATACTTTTATTTATATTGTGTTGTATGTTACTGTGTTGTTATATTTTTGTACTGCACTTTATGTGCGACATGGATGCTGTACTGTACTGTATGTGCGACTTGGAAGGCAAGTGTGCCATTGTACAGTATGTTTTTTTTTTTTTCATCCAGTCAGTGGCAATGGGGGAACATTTTGGTAGCCCTGGACCCCTCCATTTTGACCAAAAAGTTAAATTCCAAAAGTGTCCCAAATTCTGCTTTAAACTTTAGGGGCCTTTCACTGTAGTGACAAAAGTTGAATCTGAGGCCTGTTTTTCAAATTGGAGATTAAAACACTATTGCAGCACATGAAAATTTGCATATGCCCCGAACTTACAGTTTTTTTCCATGTGGGGCTTGTTATTTTTACCATGTTGGGAGCAATGTGTTTTTGTTTGATGGTGCTTATATTATGAAAGGAATAAACTCCCAGTATTTTATGTTTCTATGTCCAGGGGTTTGGGCAGGGTGTTCATGAGTCAGTCAGTGAGAACACTGCACAGGGGAAGGAACATTTCAGACTATTTTCACCCCCTAAGGATTCGAATTTTGAAAAATCCTTGCTTAGCGGGTGCTTATGTAATGGAAGGAATATACTACCAGGATTTTATGTTTCTACTTCAAGGGGTTTGAGAAGGGCATTGATGAGTCAGTCAGTCAGGACATTTGTTTTTATATATACAGTATATTCAGGGCCGGATTATAGGCAGGGCGGACGGGGCGGTCGTTCAGGGGCCCCCACACTCTCGCAAATATTTGCATGAACCTGGTCACTCTGGATTCTTCCTGTCTGGCTGAGCTCCCAGCAGCATTTCTCACATAACACGCGGCAGCAGCCATCCTCTCATCACTAATGTATTGATTTGGACCTCACCTGACGGACTATGGAAGCCCCGCCCCCTCGCTGGTATAATACCGTGATTCGCGGGTACATGGATAGGGGGCGGGGCCTAAAGTCAGGAAGTGCACGCCCCCATCAGAAAGCCGATGAAGCTTCTGCAAGTTGCAACAGGTACAACTGTCTGTGTGCGTGCTGTCTGTCCATTCCTACCTCTCTCCCCATGCCCCTTCTTCACCTTCTCTCGCTCTCCCCGTTCCCTCCTCCCTCTCTCTCCCTCTTCTGACTTCCTCCCTCCTCCTCTCTCCCTCCCCCTTCCTCCCTCTTTCCCTCTATCTCTTTCAATGTCTCCCTCTGTCCCCTCCTCCCTTCTTCTCTCGCCCCCCCCCTCTCTCTGTCTCTCCCTCCCTTCCCCTCTCTCCTTCCCTCTCTCTCTGTCTCTCTCCATGTCCCATCCTCCCTCTCTCACCTCTCTCACCTCTATCTATGGCAGTATTTACTAACTTTTACAGTAAAGATATTTAGCACTACTGCTAATATTCACTCGCTCACTGGCGAGCGCTAGTGTTAAAAAACCCAGCAGCGCTGTTTCTCTCTTTAAACAGCGCTGCCGAATAAAGTTGATATTATCAGGTGTGAACTGTGCGCATGCGCAGTCCAGCAGACCAAACGCAGAGGAGATCTGGAAGCGGAGCCATTTTGTTTGCGCGGACTGATGCTGATTCCCTTATGGCTGCCTCCCCTCTAGGGAAACTGAGCTGTACTGGCAGCCACATCAGCATCAGTCCACAAAAACAAGCCTGGCTGTGGCAACAACCTCTCTTGGGTGGGGATGCTGGATGGTGTGTACTGGGGGAGGGAGGGGTTGAGTGGCGGTCAGTCACTGCTGGGGAGGGGGTCCGCTGGGTTCTGTGGGGGTGTGTGCTGCTTCGTACTGGGGGAAGGGGGTACCCTGCGTGATGCGCACTGTGGAGGGGATGGGGGGGTGGGAATGGATGGAGAGGTGCTGTGTACTGTGGGAAGGTGATCAACTTACGCACTACTTTCTGGGTAGACCCAGATGCCAGGTCAGACAGCTGAGAGCATAATGCTCGTCAGCACAAGAAATCATGTCCGCTATGCTGTCGGGAGACTGTTTCCAGCAGTGTCACGTATATGATGTAGTATGCTGCCACCTTGCCATAGTCCAGAGGCAAGGTAAGGGGAATAGTAGTCGCTGCATGAGGCCATGACAATTTTATTGGTGGGGCCCCCACAACTTAGTTGCCCCAGGGCCCCCACAAGTCTTAATCCGGCCCTGAGTATATAGATTGAGGATTTGGGGAAAGACTTGTAATGTACAGGAGGGTTTTTTTAATTTAAAATTGTTTGCGTGTTTGTTTTCACAGTACTGAGTACCAAACAGTAAAGTACTGTATCACAAACTTACGTTCTTCAAAGAAGCTACTTTATTACTGTCAACAGTTCCTCTTCCTTCTCTGGCCCTACAAACTGCACTTAACAGGATACTCAGCGTGGTTGTTCAAAAGTTAATTAACAAAATAAATTTTGTTACATGTACAGTACACTATTGTTCACAACATTTCCTCTGCCACTATCAAGTTATCTGTTGGCTACTGTAGCTTACAACAACATACTGTACAACAAAATACAATTATTATTAAATTATTAAATTTTATTTATGGGGCACCACAAGTGTTCCGCAGCGCCATACAGAGAGCAAAACAATAAGACAATACAGGTTAATACAGTGCGGTACAAATCTCGACACAGTCACTGATGCAATGTGTGCAATTGAAATACACAGCATCAGCTGAAACCTCTAACTGTTAGCGTCAGTGCAAATGATGGGTCTAGTCCGTCTGAAAAAAACAAGAACAGATGACTAGAGTCCAGGGGCAGAGAGCCCAAGGACTCGAGGAGGATGTGTAGCAGGTGTTCAAGAGTAGTAGGTAATGAGAAAAAGGAGGGAGGAAGGCCCTGCTCATCAAGCTTACAGTGTAAAGGGAAGGGGGAGACAAATGGAATACATAAGGAGTGAGCCAGTGTAAGATGAGCTAATGGTAGAAAGCAGGAGTGAGAGAATTGGATAGTGCAAAGGGGTGAGGTTGACTATGTGATATAGATATGCTTTTATACACAGGTAGGTTTTCAGTGCCCGTTGGAAGCAATACAGGCTAGTGGATAGACTGATGGAACAAGAGCTTGTTCCAATAGTGGGGGGAAGTTCGAGAGAAATACAATGACTACTCTTCAATCATACTGTACTGACAGTGCTGTATGTCAGTCTGTCATACTCTGTCCTCAGGACCCCTAACGTTTCATGTGTTTTACAACACCCATTGATCTTTGAATTATTGTGAGACTAAAATACTGTACACCTGAGCAACAGCTTGGAGATCTTGAAATTGAAAACTCGGTTCATGACAATTGAGTTTGAGAAACACTCTGGTATTCAATCTGTAACACTTACAATACTGTCCTCAATTAATGTTTACCCACAGGTTCCCAAACTCGGTCCTCAAGGTACCCTAATAGTTCAGGTTTTAAGGCTATCCATACTTGAGCACAGGTGACCAAATTAATACTCCAGTCAATTTTATTTAACCATTTGTGCTCAACCATGTTAGACCCATCAGTGTTGTGGCGGGTTGGAATGTGATGTGGAGGGCACATTTCTCTGATCTGGCTGCACAGTTGGCGAGGGCAGAGCCTCGTCGGTCAACCTTGTTGTGCTGCCCAGTTATTTTAATTTTCCTTGTATTAGTGTGTCATAAATTATTCTCTCAACGTGGTCTGGCTCCATAGGCCGTAAACTACAGGCAATATGTGTTTCCAGATTATCATACATGTCTGGGGGCTTTTGGAGGGCCTGCTCCACTTGCTGCAATAATCCTGATGGCTGTGACTGGGTCTTGCGTTTGGAAGGAGGCTGACTGCATTCGGCCTCGCATTCAATTCTTGCAGCAATTTGGGGGCTATAGCTCAGGTCAAGGTCAGGTACAGACTGTTGGAGGAGATAGGGAAAAAAATTGCGTAAATATTATGTTTTAATATTTTTTCTTCTTTGTTTATTGTAGTTCTGTCAATGGTGGAGGAGTGCCGAACCATTGCTGAGGATTTTGAACGTAGATGGAATTTCCAAAACTGCGGAGAAGCAGTCGATGGAAAGCATATCCGCATAACCCCCCCTGCCAATAGCGGATCCTTTTATTACAACTACAAGGGTTTTTTTAGTATTGTACACATGGCGGTGGTGAACGCCAACTATGAGTTCATCTTTGTGTATTTCTGGAAAAATGTCTGTGTTTCAGATGGTGGGTCCTTTAAAAATACTCTATTCTATGAATGGCTTACCTACAATAGCCTGAAATTGCCCACAGGGGAAACAAAGCACAGCCTTAGCTATGGGTTTGTCTCTGACGAGGCGTTTGTACTACACGAACACTTGATGAAGCCGTACGCACAAAGGGGCCTGACCAAGTAAAAGCGGATTTATAATTTCCGACTCTCCAGGGCACAGCGGATTGTGGAGAACGCCTTCAGTATTTTAAGCAACCGCTTTCATATATTCCATAATGCCATTAATCTACGTGTGGAAAAGATTGATTGAATCGTCTTGGCATGCTGTGTCCAGCACAACTTTTTAAGGCAGAAAACAACAATCCAACAAAGGACATCAGGCATAGATGCCATAATGCCAGATGACCCAGAGCAGCCAGAGGAGACATTCCAAATGCCCTCTGTGTCCCCATCTGCATTTCCCGCAGGCATCAGGGACTGCGCGGGCTAAACAGGTCAGGGAGCAAAACCTGGCCTATTTTAATATAGTGGGGGCAGTGCCATGGCAGGAGGGATGTATTCGTTGAACTGTCTTGGACAATTGTGGACTGTGGGCCTGATTCAGAGCCGGACGCTCTGATAGAGCGCTCGCTCTGAATCAGGGACGGCCTTCTGTTTTTTTAGAGCGGCCTCCTGGCCGCTCACACAGCTGTGGGTGACCATCGCGACCATTGGGCTTGCGACAAGACCCTTGTGGTAGGGTCTCGTTGCCGCAAGCCCTAGAGTTATTTCGGCTCTAACAGAGCCAAAATCACTCCCATTGACATCACTTGTGATGTCAGTGGGGCCGGCCCCAGACGGTAGGCATTCCCATGGCAACCCCTCTGTCTGCGCAGCCACGCTCCCAGCCCGCCCACCAAAGGGGGCGTGCTGCCACTCAACATCGACAGCACACCCCCTTTGGTACGAGACCCGGAGCGACGGATTGCCCGTCGCTATACGGGTCTCGCGCATGCGCACGCTGGAGCAGGCTCCGTCGTGCGCTGCGCACTGGGCCACCATTGACCCGCTTGCGAGTGCATAGCGCTCGCGAGCGGGTCTGAATCAGGCCCTGTGTTATGAATTCCAATGCCTACTCCATGTGAGACCACAAGAACCCGGCTAGCGAGATCTTCACCAATAACAACCGCCCGTTGTTCCCTTAGAACTTGGATACGTTCACCGGTACTAAGGCAGCCATCTGGACTTATGCTCGGGGTAGTAACGGCTCACATGGAGGTACAAGGGAATTCAATAGATGAAATGTACAGTTGGAACAGATGCAGGTGATGGTAAGGCTTTGAGGAAAAGAAAAGTGATATTTGACCAATGGTATGACTTGAAGTGGTTTAAAGTAGCACAGCAGCCAATGATGCGGCAATAGTATTGATGGTGCGGCAATAATGCTGATGGTACGGCAATTGTGCCGATGGTGCGGCAATAGCCGTTGGTTAACAGTCTAATCTTTGGAAATGGCTTCGGAAGCCGGTGATGCGGCAAATGTGCAGATGGTTCGACAATTTTACCGATGGTTCGGCAATAGTGCCGATGGTGCAGCAGTTGTGCCGATGGTGCGGCAATAGCCGTTTAGTGGACAGTCTAGGTTTTGGCAATGGCTTTGGGAGCTGATGATGCTACAAATGTGCCGATGGTGTGGCAACTGTATCGATGGTGCGGCAATAGTGCCAATGGTGCAGCAGTTGTGCCGATGGTGCGGCAATAGCCATTAGTAAACAGTCTAGGTTTTGGCAATGGCTTTGGGAGCCATGAAGGCTGATGAGTTAGTGACAGTGCAGGGGCTGCTTGGTGTGGCTGGGAAGCCGTATAGAATCTGATGTGGCCGTATAGAATCTGATGTGGCGATGGCAGCACGGGGGCTGCTTAGTGCAGCTGGAAAGCTGTATGAAAGTTGATGAGCCAATGGCAGCACGGGGGCTGCTTGGTGTGGCTAGGAAGCCGTATGAAAGCTGATAGGCCGATGGCAGCATGGGGGCTGCTTGGTGTGGCTAGAAAACTGTATGGAAGTTGATGAGCTGTATCACGAGGAGAAACAAACTGACCATGCAGCAAAGCTGATGAAACTCACAGACACGCTATAGTCGGCACAGCTGCAATAGTCCAGTGAGTATAAATAGGCTTTAGTCCCAATAGGTATGCACTTGTGGAATACATCACTTCCTGAGGCATGCCGATCGCCTAGCAAGAGGAACAACTGATGTAACCCCGTCCTGTCTGGGCAACCTGTCAGAAGGATTCAAGTTGTGATCGCGACTTGTAACAGACTGTTGTACTTGTAACAAACAATTAGCATGGTGTGTATTATTATTATTATTATCCTTTATTTATATGGCGCCACAAGGGTTCCGCAGTGCCTTACAAAGTACAGAAACAAATGAGTACACAATAAAACAGTTATTAACAGTACAAACAATGTAGGACAAGTACATGATTTATAAACATTGCTGCATAACACCTAAATAAGCAGCAGGGTGTCACCGACCAAGTGTTAGGTGCTGTTGCAAATGAAAGTAAAAGTAAGGTAAGGAGAAGCACATGAGGGAAGAGGGCCCTTCTCATGAGAGCATACATTCTAAAGGGGAGGGGCAGACAAATAGGGGAGACACAGATGGGCTAGATAGTGAGAAAGGAGCATAAAGTAGTGGGTTAAGATGAGCGCTGGAAAGCTTTGAGGAAGAAATAGGTCTTGAGAGCGCATTTGAAGATTAAGAGCCAGGAAGCAAAGTTATGGAGGAATTTTGAGCTAAGGCTAGGGGTACGAAGAAGTTGGAAGAGGATACTGTTATGCGTGTTGAATGGAAAGAATGAAATGGAGGGTTCATAAGGTAGGAGTGACCCTGGATAGAGGGACCCCAAGACCACCACCATGGAAACCTCCAGGTTAGGGTGTGTGAGAGAATATGAGGCCCCCAAAGGAGACAGCTGCAGGAGCAGTGGTATCAGATGGGTAAATCAAGGGTTTGGTGATTGCAAGGAGAATCAAGGAGTTGCAGATGAAGGGCTCATGAATGGGGACCAGTTTATTATAGACAGAACTGGCTTTCCAGAGGGCACAGAAGAGAGGCTCAGAGTGTGGAGGTGAAATTGATTTAGAGCGGGGGGGGGGTGAAGAGAATGTGGGTATGTGGCAGGTTTCTGAATGAGGAAGGGTGACAGCAGGTGGTGGGTAAGGTGGAGGTTTAGTGTGGGTGGAGAAGAGGAGATGAGAGGAGAGGTGACTTGGAGAAAAGGGAGGGTGCAGGGTTTAGTTGTTGTGCAGCAGGACCATGGTGGAAGAGAAGTGAATAATGCTGTAGTTATGGGAGATGCAGTGGAGAGTATTACATGAAATGATGAGAGACAGAGGAGAGGAAGGAGGGGGAGAAGGTGGAGGAGACTATGGATTGAGGAAAGAGGTGGGAATTGGTAGCAGAGGAGAGAATAAGGTAGCTGCTGAGTGAGGGGGGAGTAGAAGAAATGAGACATAGGCAGGGCCAGCTCCAGGGGTCGGAGCACCCTGTGCAGGCTCTCTCTAGTGTGCCCCTACATCACATGCGGCGCAGTAAAATGGGGGCGTGACCTAATTACCATAGGCCACACCTCCTATGTGGCGTTCAAACATCGTCAGGCTGGGGGTAGCCTCACTAGCTGGGCTTCCCCCAGCCCTCTCGTCACTGAATGGATGCCGCACGCATGCACGCAGCATCCATTCAGACTCTGGGGTCCAGCACCGCCACACAGCTGCGGTGGTGGGGGTCCCCAACCTTCCAATTTGACCACACGCGGGCCACTTCGACCCACAGGTGGAGCAGCAGGACAGTACTGTCCCACTGAAATCGGGATGTTGGGTAGGGGTGCGCCCTCTATGGGTGGCGCCCCTGTTCGACCGCACTGGTCGAAAACCCCTGGAACCGGCCTCGGACATATGGCTGTATTCAATTAGCAGCGAAAAGCCATTTTTTGCTAAAAAGTTTTGCTGTGACGTCATTTCGCCAGCGGAAACTTATCCACGTATTCAATTGTTGCGACTTTTCGCCGGTACGAAAACGCAATGCAATGTACCTGGCGGAAAAAGTTTCGCCTATGAATAGCTGGTGGAAAAAAGTGCAGAATTGCGGTTTTGGGGTGCAAAGGTGGGGAAACCACCCTGCACTCTTAGGACAGGTCCCCAAAGGTAAACTGACAAAAAAATCCAAAAAAGAATTAAAGAACACCCCAAAAAATTACTTTGAAAATGGGGGCGAAAAAGTTTAAAGTTGGGTACAAACTTAAAAACTAGCGAAATAGACTTTGGGGGGGTCGGCAAGTATGGGGGAGGTGTTTCTTGCAGGTGATTGCAGGTGCCTGCTGAAGCTGCCTTTTTAACACTTTTTAAGACCTCACTTTAGCAATTTTTAACCATGCTTTCACCCATTTTCATGTACCCCAAATTTGCTGGGACTACTTATTTTTGGCAAAAATAATGTAAAATGCTATTCTTCCCCACTTGTGCAAAGACGCAAAATAGCACCAATGGAGAGCATTTTAGCACCCCAAATACCTCCAGCAGGACTATTTGGGGGTATCCATAGTCAGTGCATCCCCCATGTCAGTGCATCTTTTGGGGGGTGTCAGGTGATTTCCTCATATCTTCCAGCACTTTTCGCCTGTTTGAGATTCGCCGGGACGCGTTTTCTCGTCCTTTGGAATTGAATACGGGGATAAGCGGGGACGCGTGCGATACCTTTTTGCATGCAAAACCAGCAATGTCGGCAAAAGTACGGGACTTTTCGCTTCTAATTGAACATGCCCCATAGTGTAGATGAGAAAATTGGAGGGAGGGAAACTTTAGTAGTAGTAGTGAGTGTGAGATACAGGAACACTACAGTTCAAATGTCAAAATCAGATAAAGGGAACAACAGTGCTGGTAGATCAAAAGGCACAACTACAATAGTATATTAAAAACAAAAGAAGTTTAGAGCTGTTAAAGTTGCAGGACTTTAGAGTTAGGATAAAGTATAGTACAAATATTAGGTGGGTAACGCACTGGAGTAGCTTTGTAAGTGGCGGGTGTGCAGCTAGTCAAGAGATTGTCCACTTCTCTAGTATAGCATAGTAAAGGATAATACAGCGCTCACCCTTATGTAGAAATTAATAGGATATACGTGTTGTGTGACACAGAAAAAGAAATAATATCAGATGTATAATGCAAACGTATATTACTTCTTTTTCTGTGTCACACAACACGTATATCCTATTAATTTCTACATAAGGGTGAGCGCTGTATTATCCTTTACTATTAGGATAAAGTATACTAAAAAATGTATAGGTGTGAAACAATGGTAGATACTACAGTGGTATAAAAATAAATTGACAGTGGTACTGGAATGATTTAAACAGTGTAGAGTAGAAAATGCACTAGGTATCTCGATGTTTGCCCACTGCACATGCGACGCGTCCGGCGTGCGCATGCGCAAGCCCCGCCGGGCAACTGCAGTTTAGTCGCTACGGGGCTTGCTACAAGACGGGGCGGCTGTTGATGGTGAGTGACAGCTCGCCCCGTTTTGTAGCCAGGTAGGGGGGGTGCGTGCACAAACGCCTTAGGAACGCCTGGTGTTTGTGGGAGGACCTACTGACATCACTCCTGATGTCAGTAGTGGACTTCCTGCTCTATTAGAGCAGGTAGTCCACTCGGCCTAGCGGCAGCCTAGACCCTACCACAGGGTCTTGCTGCAAGGCTGATGGTCGCGATAATCACGACGATCTCCAGGCCGCTCACACAAGCTGTTGGAGGTCTCCCACAGCTTTGCGAGCGGCAGCAAAAATAAAAAATGTATATATATATATATATATATATATATATATATATATATACATATATAAAAACATATACTGTATTATGATCTTAGTGCAGGGATAGAAGGGGTTAAACAAAGAGTGTTTGTTATATACCTTACAATCCTGGAATATTCTCACTACATTAACTATGACTCTAACCAATGAGAACATGGTTAGATGTAGCTAATTGGCTGTGAATCCTTTCAATCATTCCGGCATTCCTTAACTCCACTGACTCAGGCTTTAGGCAATAGGAGCGCTGACAGGCACAGCTGATTGGAGGAGAGCCCTGCCAATACAGTTTGGATAATGCTGATTGGACAGTGATGAGGATTTAGTTTTTTTACAACCCGATGGACGGGTTGTTCCTATGATTAAGCATACTAGCGAAACGCGCATCAGAGGACATGCGGTGCATGCTGTTAGTGTGCACTATGTGTTTGTTTGTTTGTTTTTAAATGTGTCATACAAGTGTAAAAATCTATATGTTTATGAAGGGTGTCTGTTAGACGTTGGGACTTAGTGAGCAGGCGTCTGGGCTCCAGCACATACTATGTACACCAATGTGGATAATTGTTACAATGTGTCAATACATTTAGCAACATAATTATTTATGTGGCTGGCACACCAGTTATGCCTGCATAACCATCAAGGGACAGGATCAATGCTGATACTGATGTGTAATAGTTTCTCTTGACAGTTGAATATTTTCATGAGAGAAAACTAACTAGTGACTACAATTATATTTAAGTAGCGTGCACATCAGATAAAGGCTACACAGCATATGATGCCAGTTCATTATTTATATAATGGACACATATGAATAATATGAACAGTATCCATTGAATTATCAACAGTGCCTCTTTGCACTGGATTTAGCCCTTCACACATTGTGACAGAGTATCAACAATAATCTGCCACTAAAGAATAATATAAAATTACTTTTGCATATGCATAAAGTAGCATATTTATGCACAATAGAGAAGAACCAATACTATTAGGTTAACAGGTGTATTCAACATAGTTTATTAGCGTATTTCTGAACCCAGTTAACTCTGCGCTGCTGAGGTGTTTAGCACATAAAATCCATCAACATTATTTATATCAGCAACCTGTTGCCTGAGAAATTTTGTATGTACACCAACTACTTGCCAATAGTGTATCCGATATATGTCACAGTGCACTGTGTATTATAAGTATTGATCACTACTGCTTGCTTAATATAGCAGCAAACATTTTGTTTAATATTAGTAACTAACTGAGGATCCAATAAGTAATCATATATACCATAATCTAATTCGGTTGATACATGGTATGGTGATAGTGGGATTTGTACTAATTCCTAATTGGCTATTGGAATACATCTAAATACAGATATGATTCCTCAGACCAAAACCATTTGTATGTGCTATTAAGAGACAACCACAAATACCATGATCTACATATCGGTAATTAAATCAGTTATCAATTTGGAATTTGCTACAATTCCTAAGTGATCTGGTTCTATAGTATATTTATGGGATATAGAGAGATTTCCTATTATTGTTCATATCAGTATTACATGTGGTAGGTGTGCATGAGCAATTAATAGACAGACTATAGCTAAAGGATTACTGATACCCCCATATTGGGTATTATGTTTAAATACAACTAATAAGGGCTATTGGCATCGGTGAGACTGTTAATAAACTCTTGAATTATTTGCATTTTGCGACTACAAATCATTAATATATGTTCCTTTTCTACAGTCACCCGAGATTTATGAATAACATGACGATTTTATGAGTTAACAAACAAGACTAGATCTGAAACTGTAGATGACACTAAAATAATTTAGTAAAAAATATGTAAAAAATATGTTTAATGTTCACAATAAAATATAAAATGTAATAAAATATACAAATAATATTTTGCTAATATATTTTAAGGAGTCATTAAAGGTTATATTTTAGATTCATCAGTGTTAATGAGTTGTTGTTAGTAGATGTATAATAATCATGAGATTCAATGTAATATTAATTTGTTCCATGAGTGCCCCGTTATAGGAATACTTTTTCTTTTTTGTTTTTGACAGTTTTGTGTATACGTCTTCTGCCCCCACTCCTGTTGACCGCGAGTCCTGTTGGTTTTTGTATTCCTTAATGTACACAGGGCCTAATTCAGACCCGCTCGTGAGCGCAGGATGCTCGCAAGCGGGTCGATGGTGCCCTAATGCGCATGCGCACGACGGAGGGAGCTCCATCGTGCGCATGCGCGAGACCCGCATAGCGACAGCCAAGCTGTCGCTCGGGGTCTCGCACCAAAGGGGGCGTGTGGCCGATGGTGACTGACAGCACGCCCCCTTTGGTGGGCGTGCCGGGGGCGTGGCTGCCCAGACAGAGGCGTTCCCATGGGAACACCTTCCGTCTGGAGCCGGCCCCACTGACATCACTAGTGATGTCGGTGGGAGTGATTTTGGCTCTGATAGAGCCAAAATCACTCCAGGGCTTGCGGCCACGAGACCCTACCGCAGGGTCTCGTCGCAAGCCTGATGGTCACGATGGTCTTGACCATCGCGACCATCATCATGGATGCTCGCATATGCTGTGGGTGGTAACCCACAGCTATGCGAGCGTCCAAGAGGCCGCTCCATTTTTAGGTAGGAGGGCCCTGATTCAGAGCGAGCGCTCTGGTCATAGCGTCCGGCTCTGAATCAGGCCCACAGTCCTCAGGTTCTGGATTTTTTACTTTACCCACTTCGGACATGCCTTGTCTTGGTAGGGCAAGCTGAAGGTAACAATGTCGTCTATGGCTGCAGCTTTTCTGTCCTTGTCGCTGTAGTCTTTGGTTTTAACCTTCAAAAGGCATTCATGGCTTCTGTAGAGCTACAGAAAGCCTGTATTAAATTGGCAGTGCGTACATTAGCAGAGCAGGAGTTAATAAACATTGGTGGGGCAGGGATAAATAAACATTGGTGGGCCAGGTGTAAAAAACCGTTGCTGGGGCAGTATGTTGGTGGCATTAGGTACATTGGCGGTGCAGGGGTTAATAAACATTGGCAGAGCAGGTCTAAATAAACATTGGTGGGACTGGGGTTAATAAACATTGGTGGGGCAGGGCTAAATAAACATTGGCGGTGCTGGGGATAATAACCATTGCTGGGGCAGTACCGTGGTGGCATTGGGTACATTGGCAGAGCAGAGGTTAATAAACATTGGTGGGACAGCGGTTAATAAACATTGGTGGGGCAGGGGCTAATAACCATTGCTGGGGCAGTACCATGGTGGCATTGGGTACATTGGCAGGGCAGGAGTTAATAAACATTGGTGGCAGTGTGTACATTGGTGGTGCAGTACAGTGGAATACATGTGATGTACAGTATATACTTACTAGAAAGAATGAGCCAAATCTCCACCAGACGATCACGCTGTTGCTGCTGCTCTCTTCGTCCTTCACGTCGTCTGTCACAAAATGGAGGAGGGGAGTAGCCAGGGAATTTGTCAACAAATCGTACATCAAACATCGCATCGTACATCATGCACACACAAGGAACGATGTGTGTCAAATCCTGTACGATAGGTCGAAATCTTACTGCATGTTCACTTGATCTACAATGACGATACACAATGCCGGGGACGCGCATCGGCATTGTGATCATCCCCAAACACGAATGGTCGTTCTGATCGATCATAAGTTGCCAAATCGTGTAAAAAATCGCATCATGTATGGGGGCCTTTACTCACAGAAATTGCTTTCCCTATCTTATACCTAATACCTTAATTAATTCATCTACCATTTGTTATATGTTAAAGTTTAGACCCCGTGTTAGAAGTTAAAATAGCAGTTTGAAAATCCTGAAAAGGTTTTTATCTAGCAGAAAGTCTCTGCACCATAATCACTTGTATTCATTTGATATAAAACAATTGACCTTTACAACATTAATGGATATACTGTAATTAATCACTGAAGGAAGAGTAGTAGATGATTTGACTTTTTACTAATATGAACAAGATTAATTTTGGTATTTTGTACAGGTCTGGACCATGCAACTGCTGACTACACAAATAACATTGAACAGACCATACTAACATAATCCTACTGGATGTGCTGTGTATTTGTGTAACATTTGTACTGTTGTATACATACATTACTTGACCCGATTTTCCTGTTACTCCCGTCCAATACTTGAACCATCTAAAACCCTGAACTTGCAGTATTTTGACAAGTGGCAGATAAGAGGTTAATTGGTGTTTTAAAAGGGCATTCTCTAACCATTTATCAGCAATTAATTCATCTTGTAATGCAGTACCAGTCAAGTAAGCCATTAAGACCATGAATAATATGTTTTCCCTGCAATGTATATGTATACCTTGATTTCCTCCATCCATTCCTCATTACCCTCCATCCTCCTGACCACATGCCAGCTGCAGTGATGAAAAGGAGGAGGGCAGCTTAGCCTGTACACACTCATCCCTCCCTATCCTGCCCTTCAATCGAGTGACAGCTCCTGAACGTTGCGTGCGAGTGAGTTCAGCTGGTGCTGTGTGGTCTGGGTGTGTGGTCCCTCAGCCTCTAGAGAGGCCGCTAACAGAGTACTAAAGAGAGAGCTACGGTGTTTACATTGATTCCTTTCTGATGCCGGAACTGTGCCCAATGTTTCTCCTGAGCTGGAATCCTCTTTTCAATCCTCCACAGCTGCAGAACACTCAGAAGTGTTCACTTCACTTTCATATTGCCTGCTGTTTGCTCTGCCTGTTCCTACTGTCATCTAAAGGCATGTCTGCAACATTTTACCATACACTGCTGATAGCATTTAGTATTTATATTTTGTGTTTTTAAACACAAGGATGAACATTTTTCCATTGTAAAGGGCACCTGTGCAGTGACGTGTGGTGAGGTAAATGGCTGGGGAGGCACATATATGAACCCGAGGGTACATGTGGGCATTATACAGAGGTGCAGCAGTATATAGTGCTGGAAATTTGGTGAGTTTTGATCAGGGGTGTACGGAAAATGTAGACAGGAGAGGCAGTGCCTCACCTGCCATACACTTTTTATTCCAAAGTTTTGACTATAAAAATGATCAGAATAATACACAGTATTTATAAAATTTCTTAACATTTTTCTTATAATTTGTATAGTCAAAACTCTGGAGTATACCTAAGTATGACAGGAAAGGCTCTGCTTCACCTGTCTCACCTGACCGCACATCACTGCACCTGTGTACATCTCTTCGAAATTGTTTTTTATTCAGACATTTGTTTGTGTACAGATGTGTCCTCATGATCTACTAGCTTCAACCATCCATGCAGCGCAACTTGCCTGGCATGAGTAAGCCGCCAGGTCCTGTGAGACTCTGGTAGCGTTGGTCATATGGCCACCATCAGGGGGGGCTGCCGGGACTGGAGTCCCGGGCCCGGACCCTGGCTGAACAGGAGGGAGGAAGGGTCACACACTCCTAACTCCACTGCACAGCCTGCACTACCCACTTGAACAGAAGAAAGGGAGCCCAGTCGCCACTACCACCTGCCGCCGACCCGGCCCCCATTATGCAAATGGGAAAGGGAGCCGGGCCATTCCTCCACCAACCTACAGGACACCCGCCAAGCCCCTTTGTTCAATAAGCTGGAGGGAGAGGTCGGAGGAGCCGTGGCGCATGAGTAGCAGTGTCTACTGGGGAATAAGCAGAGAAGAAGCCAGAGAGAAGAACTTGGAGCCTTCTTAAAGGAAATAAGGTAAGTGAGAAAAAGCTGTGACAGTGGGAAGGCCAGACGGCAGAGCACTGGATTTAATAAACCAGGGGGCGGAGGGAAGTGAGAATAAAAGCTGGGCAGCAGGGCAGAGGCACTGGATTTAATAAACCAGGGGGGAAGGGCACAGGGGAAGGAGGGGTGAGGGGGCCCTGCCTATTTTGTCAGTCCCGGGCCCCACAATTTCTCAAGGCAGCCCTGGTTGGCAGTGACAGTGTGGTAGGTGTAGTGCTTGGTCTCACAGTGTTTTAAAGGACAAATCAAGGTACCAGATGCTGGAATCCTGGAGGGTAGTAGCCCTAACCGGTTTCTCAGCCAATGTTCTGGGGCAGTTTCATCAGAGGGCTGCATAATAATCGCCGACTTCTAAAAGGAGCGTAAAAGAGGATCTGATCACCCCCCCCTCTTTCCGGCTGATTGCATTATACGAGACTGCATGAGGTTGAGAATAGTGCCAGGTCCATTATGCATGTGGTCCGCCACTCTCCTTCCCCATACTGACAGCCTATAATTTTGAGGTCGAGCATAACATAGAGACTAACAATTACAGTGAAGTCAAGCTACCTCCCTCTACTTTCCGACAAATGCCACGGGACATTTTAACAAGTTTGTTTACAATACAGCACTTTGCACCTTGTACTGGTGAGTTTGAACTTTTGGCAGCATGACAAATTTCTTGATCCCAACAGCAGAGTGAAATTAAGGATATAGGGGCCCATTTATTAATGATCGCATTTTGCATTGCGATTAGGGCATCCAGTACCGCCCATGATCGCATAGCGGCTGAATGTATGTACCAGCACATGCAGGGAGACGGAAAGGAGCCCGTCCCTGCGATGTGGCCGGAGTGCATGCGGGGCTGCTGCGCATGCGCAGTCCCGTGGACTGCACATGAGCGGCGCCCATTGCCGGCGGAGGAATCTGAGAGATCCCCCTGCCGGCTGACATGCGGTAAGTCCCCATAGACTAAAGCGGCTAACGCTATCTTCAGATGGCGTTAGCTGCTGGGGCCAATATCGGGAACGCTTCGCATTCCAAATATTGGTACATTTGGCAGCATCGCATCCCCCATAGAAACCTATGGTTGAGGCGGCTGCCGGTGGCAATGGAGGGATCGCAGCAGGTATCAGAGATACCTGCTGCGGTCCCTCCTTCATACATCTGGGGGATACTTAGTATTTGAGGTAAACCCCCGAAAACAGGTGTTTTCGTGGAATTTACCTCAAATTAATTTTGATAAATGGGCCCCATAGGCGCTTCACTCACAGTTCACTTTATAGACTTATGTTTTTACATATATATTTTCATCAACTAAGAGTACCGGAGATATACAGATTTTACGTATTTATTTATGTGTATTTTGCTGTCTGCATTTAATTATTAATTATATGTTAAATTGTATATTTTAATTAATGTATTGATTGCACTCTCTTTACCTATTTCGTTTATTCTTTGGTGCATTTGGCAAAACAGTATTGCCAAGCTGGGAGCTGCATCTATTTAATTTCGGTGGACATACATAAGTTGGTGGCTTAGGTTTGTGCTAGGGTTTATTTTGTTGATAATTTTATTTTTGCAGTGGGTCTGCGTGCATAATTGCAGCTGCGATCGCAATATCAATCCGTAGTGAATCAGGTCCTCTATTCCCAAATCTGAATCAGGCCCAATTTACTTCACGTCTGTTTCAATGTTACCTACAGAATGCAGAAGCCTCAGTAAAAAACAGTGTTGTTCTTTGGGAATGCTCAATAATATCTCCTATGCCGCAGGGAAGCCTTGAGATCCATAAATGAATTGTGGACAAATGCTTTAACTAGTGTTGTTTTTAACGTCCATGTTTATGAGCCCAAATGGAGCAGGACACTCTGACCTTCTTTTGCCCATTAAACTGCAACAATCCACCTAAAGAAAAGCCAAAAACAACAGAAGTGTAATATAAGTGATAACATTGTCAGACTTTATCGCAAGAACAGTTTTGATAGTGCTCTGTGACCTCGGGTGAACCATCTGTGTTGTGTGCAAATCAGACTTAGTAAACTGCATTGTAATATAATAAAATAACCCGAATATTAATTTTTATTTTGTGGACTTTTTTTCTTCCTTTTTTCTGTAATTCACACATACCTTTACACTGGAAATAAAGTATATACTATTGGTCTGAATCCAGCTGAATTCTGAAAGATCAGTGATCTGAGTTTTCAGTAGCCTGGTCACTGCCCAGCCATCTTGCTGTATGACAGCAAAAACTTCCAAAGAATCACTCTGCTGTTGCCACGCTTAAAATACCCAATGTAGATAGTTAATCTCCTCTGTTCCCCAACTTTGCTGCCTGGTAGTCATTCTTGACTCTTCCCTCTCCTTCACCCCCTACATTCAATTTCTTGCCCTATCCTGTCATATCTAGCTCCACGACAGTGCTCAAATCAGACCCTTCCTCTCCCAGGATGCCACCAATACCATTGTCCACTCACTGATCATCTCTTGCCTTGACTACTGAAACCTTCTCCTCACTGGACTCCCCTGCTCCCATCTTGCTCCTCTCCAATCTGTACATAACGCTGCAGCTAGACTTATCTTCCTCTCCTGCAGCTCCACATCTGCCTCCCCTCTCTGCCAAGCCCTTCACTGAATCCACTTCCCCTACAAAATCCTTTTCAAACTCCAAACTACCACGTACAAAGCCCTAATACAACAGACCTAAGCATAGATATTATACAATTCAGGGAGTTCTGAGTAAGAAACCCCAACTCCTCTGCCATGGACAAGTCAATAATGCTTTCAGTATCTTCCTTGGGACCAGCTGCACATGACTTCAGTTGGTTGTGGTGGACCATACTTAAATGGCTGTCATCTAAACTATCTTTACTCGGAGGCGATGGCTCTTGGAGAAATCGGGGTCTATATACTCTCTGTAATCTGTTGCACCTGTCTACCTTGTTTTTCGGCACCTTAGCAAACCTTTCTTCCCAACACTTAATTTTTTACTGGTATAGTGGGGTACTGTGGTCTGTGTCTATATGGCTTACTCCATAGACACAAGAGATATCAATGTCTCCTGTAAGGCCACTGCAGATGAGAAACCCCACAATAGTAACATTTGCGAGTTGGGTAATGCCTGTATTGGCTATGATCCAGTGATCGCAAACATGTATCAAACATGTATAAATAACCTGTGCACCAACTAGAAGATCTGGAAAACATTCACTGTTAGGGATGTGCTGCTATGGAGCCCAATATGTACATATATGTCCAGGGCAGTGTAGGTTATTCTGCCGCTCCCAGACTCCCGGTCTTGCTCTAATACTCTGGAATGGTGCCCACATCTAAAATAAAAGCATTCAGCTCAGGCAGGATGGCCCTACTACCGCATTTAATGTCTTACTGTGATCTCTGGTCCTGTATATGCTGGAATTATGACACACAATACACTTTGTATGACGCATATTAAAGCTGGTTAGGTGCTAAGTATACCCTTTTCATGGACTGGCCACACTCGCTCTAAAATCAAGCATTTGGAAACCCCCCTCTAGAAATCTTGTGTTTGCCACCTGTCGAAACCGGATAATTGGCTGAGACAGGATCGGTTTAAAATTAAATCTACACGACGCCATTTTGCGAATGGCAATGAGACGCCGCCCAGCACCATTTTAGTGAATCTCGCCCATTATAAGTACATACGGCGATGCTATTATTTAGCGTTGTGCGATTCCCACGCAATATAAATACAGACAGACATATAAAATGATCAACCCTGCAAAACACGTACCATGGTGTACTCCACAAACACGTAGTCGCACAACGCTAACTAGCATCTTTTCCCAAAACCCCAATACTTACACACTGCACACTTACATAAAAGGTTCCCTAGCATTAAAGTGTAATATTCAAGGTTTATTCAGTATTATTAATGTTGTGAAATAAATGTAATTTGATATCTAAGGTTTAGTACATGGTAAGCAGACCGTGTTTGGTGTTGTACTGATCCACTGTGTCTTTGCAGATTTCCGGTATCATCGGTGAGAAGATCGCAACATGTGTCTGCAAACTATGGACTATAGAGAGTTTAACATTAAAATGTACTCTGTAATGTAGCCAGCTTAGATTTATTATGCAACAGGAAACAGGACACAAAGAGCTGTTGGAGGCTGGATTGTGTCCATACGAATTGACCTATGAACTGTACTGTAACAGAAGAACCAGGAAGAAGAACCAATGGAATTATGCCAAACTGTTCTATTGTATTGCCTATCCCTGTAAGAGTATATATGTGGGCTCTCTAAACCTGGATGCCAGTCTGCTTGCTTTGCTGTTGATGGAGGTTTCTACTTTGATGCCAGTATCTGGGTCCAGAGCGCGTGCGTATTTAACAACTGTACCTTGGGTCTGTATAATTTATTTGCGCTAATTGTATTTAGATCACAGCATGTAACCATATGTTTTTATATTGAATAATAACTTTTTGTGCTTTGGAACGACACTCAAAGTCTGAAAGCATTTATTTCTTGTGCGACTCATTACGCTTAATAGCGACAATTTTAGAAGGTATAGACAGGCAGGAATCGATACACTGTATCCTGATACAAATTCTGCACATATATAACCATATGTATGGGTAATTATTACAGCTGAGGCACCAAATGCATGTAGTCAGTATTCCGGATACATTAGAATGTGTGAGGATCCCCTATTCACACATCGAGGATATTAGATCCTAGAATATGCAACAAAGTATAATTGCAGTGATTATTTAGAGTTCCTTCAATTAGTTGTGGCGTAGTTAAAATGTTTGAAAAGCTTTAGTGGAAACAACAACCATTGTAATCACATATAGAAAACCAGCATCAGCAAATCTTTGTATAGAGATCCCCAGAAAAAGAATATTACAGTCTCGGATGTTAGAACTGTCTATGTATTATCAGCTGTAACAAAATCAGCTATATGTCAGAAAAAAAGAGAGAGAGGGGCAGTATAATGTACAAATACTTCTTACTTGCTGTCATTCTAGGTTATAAATCCATATCCATGATGCATATTGAACCATTTGACCATGCCCAAAACTATTTATCGTTCTGACTTGGACCAGTCTCTACAGGTGTCATGACAACTGCAGCAAGTTGGCTCTGCAATACTGGACTTAAGTCTGCATCTCTGTGCTGTTCTTTAACCAAGGGTAGACCTATTCTCTGTGGTCTTCCTGAAGACTCTAAAGGCTCCAATTGGCCGCAGGCCCTTTCTATAATACCACCTCTATTGCAATGCCTACATATAGGTCAGCACTGTGCATCATACTGGTCCAAGAAGTGTCTTCTGGTGTTTTGTGGAGAGTCACACCAGGAATCATTTTGCTGCCTTCTCTCGAAGCGACAATATGTCTCTTCTTGGCATGGAGCTGTTTTCTTCATGAAACTCTGCAATTCATATTGCTTAGGACAATTCTGCAATCTGCCCTTTTACAGCACTGAGTATGTTGATCATAGGGGCCTGCGTACTCTGGAAACAGCTTCTCTTGGCACAAGAGTTTGTATCTCCCCTCTTTGGCTGACATCTGGGGGGTACCTCTTGTCTTGGTATCCTGGCATCTCAGAAAAGGATGATTCCAGAATAAGCTGATTGGGGACTGTAGTCTTTGTTGACATAACTGTGCTGTCAGGGCTCTGCCGGGGATCAGCGCAGCCTTACCTCCTCGCCGGCTTCCTTTGATCTCCCGGGCGGTCGGGCAGCTGGCGCGGCAGCTGAGAGGACGCTGAGCATTCTCCCCGTGCGTAGGGGACTGCGGGCGGTCCGGTGCCTGGACTCGGGGTTCCCGGCATGGGCGCCGCCATGTCAGTCGGCCCATGTGACTGTACTTCTGGCCTGGGATAGGTGAGCGTCAGCTGATCGCTGTGCACCTATCAAAGGGTTCTGTGGGGTATATAGCCTGCTTCTACCTTTCTGCAAACTGCCTGAACAACGGTTGTCTCCTAGTCCCTAGTTGAGTTCCGGTCCAGGTTCCTGGCGTTCTATTTCCTCTATGTGTTCCATCTCTGCCTGTGTGCCAAGACGTTACTGTGATCCCTGTGCAACAGTGAGTTACCATCTGCCTGTGTGCTAAACGTGTCTCTAGTGAACTTCTTGCAACAGTGAATTACCATCTGCCTGTGTGCTAAAACGTGTCTCTAGTGAACCTTGTGCAACAGTGAATTACCATCTGCCTGTGTGCTAAACGTGTCTCTAGTGAACTTCATGCAACAGTGTATTACCATCTGCCTGTGTGCTAAACAAGTCTCAAGTGAACCAGGTGCAACAGTTAATTACCAGCTGGCTGTGTGCTAAACGAGCCTCTAGTGAACTTCATACAACAGTGAATTACCATATCTGCCTGTGTGTTAAACGTGTCACTAGTGAACTTTGTGCTACAGTATTGCCAGACTTCTTTACGTTGTTTGTGGATCACTCCACAGTGCCTTAAACCTTAGGCATCTCTTATTAGGGCCACGGTTATTTGTGTCTCCAATTCCCACTGAGCTCGGGTACCTGGTCAAAGGACCGCGACCTGCTCACAGGGTGCAGCTAAGCCCAAATCCCGATTGGAGGGGTCACTGGCGAACACCATCCTGTGGGTTAGACTCCGCACCATTGCCCAGGTCTCGTCAACACTCGAGAGCTGTGGATGAGGAGAACATATATCCAGGCCCCTCGCCTTTGTTTCCTCCCGCAACCCGGACCCAGAGTTTCCACTCCCCCAGCGCCAAGCGTGACAGTTTGCTCAGGCCGCACAATGGAAGCCACTGGGTCCCAAGGTACAGGGTCCCTTCAGGACCTGGCCTCTCGGATGGATAACCAGGAGGCAGCCCAACAGCAAGTGGCCCAGTACCTGCAGGAGCTCTCTAGACAGCTGGTCTCGATCCAAACTACATTGGCATCTATTCTCCCGGGTCCACCAGCTGCAGCCGCTGCACCCCCTCCACCTGTTTTGCCTCAAGGGGCTTCGGGATCTAAATCTCGTCTCCAGTTGGCAACCCCGGAAAGATTTGATGGTAATCCCAGGTGGTGCCGAGGGTTTATTAACCAATGCGAGATCCAATTTGAATGTCTCCCCCAGAATTTCCCCACCTCTCGAGCAAAGGTGGCATATGTTATTTCCCTGTTGACCGGGGCTGCTCTGGAGTGGGTCTCTCCCCTGTGGGAACGAGCTGACCCCATTGTGTCAAATTATGAAGGATTTGTTTCAGCATTTAAAAGGATTTTTGACGAACCAGGCCGCTCCGCTTCAGCCTCATCCGATTTGCTTCGTGTGCGCCAGGGGACCCGATCTGTTGGTCAGTATGTAGTTCAGTTTCAAACCCTGGCATCTGAGCTAAAGTGGAACGAGGAAGCTCTCAAGGCATCCTTCCTCCTTGGACTATCAGAAAGGATGAAGGACGAGTTGGCCTCCAGAGATTTACCGGAGTCCTTTGCTGATGTCATCTCCCTCTGCATCAAGATCGACCTTCACCATCGGGAACGCTGGGCTAGTAGAGGCAGGGGGGAATGCTTTCAGGTCCGTACTCCTCCTGTGAACCAGTCTTCTCTCTCTCCTAGTAGTGAAGAAGAACCCATGCAGGTCAATAAGTCCAAGCTTACAGCAGTAGAACGCAACAGGCGTTTCCAAAATAAATTATGTATTTATTGTGCTGCTCCCGACCACATTTTGAAGAATTGTCCTCTGCTTGCGGGAAATGCGAGACCCTGACTGAAGTAGGGAGCATTCAGTTAGGGGTTATGTCCAAGTCATCCCAAATAACAGACAGTCTTCTACCAGTGTCGCTTTCCCATGGGTCCAGGACAAAGAGGGTTAAAGCTCTAATTGATTCCGGAGCGGCAGGCAATTTCATTTCAGATACTCTCGTTCAGACTCTAGGTATTCCTGTCGTTCCATTACCCAATAAACTAGTACTCTCCGGCTTAGATGGTAAAACAGTGCTAGGAGAATCTCTTTCTTCTCTCTCCCATCCAGTATCCATCAAGATTGGATGTCTTCATCAGGAATGGCTGGAATTATTTGTGTTACCTAAATCTCCCTATGAGCTGGTGTTGGGGCTACCGTGGTTAAAAAAGCACAACCCTGTATTCAATTGGAATAAGATGCAAATTTTGTCCTGGGGATCAAGTTGTTTACAGAAGTGTTTGACCAAGGTGGTTCCTTTGCGTAAGTTAACCACAGTTACCTGTCCATCCGAGATGTTCTCTCCACCCTCTATCTCTGTGGGTCCCTCTCAGTCCAATTTACCAGAACCCTACCAGGATTTCGCTGATGTATTCTGCGAACAAGCGGCAGATAAACTCCCTCCGCATCGACCATGGGATTGTGCTATTGACCTGCTTCCGGGGAAGACCCCTCCTCGTGGCCGTGTTTATCCATTATCTGTTCCTGAGACTACCGCTATGGCAGACTACATTAAGGACAACCTTGCTAAGGATTTATCCGGCCATCATCCTCTCCTGCTGGAGCAGGGTTCTTCTTCGTAGGAAAAAAGGATGGAGGGCTCCACCCTTGTATAGATTATCGGGGCCTAAACCAAATAACGATAAAGAATCGGTATCCACTACCCTTGATTTCCGAACTTTTCGACAAGGTCCGAGGACCTCAGTTTTTCACCAAACTAGACTTACGCGGGGCCTACAATTTAATTCGAATAAAGGCAGGGGATGAGTGGAAAACCGATTTTAATACTAGGGATGGACACTTCGAGTACCTGGTAATGCCTTTTGGACTCTGTAACGCGCCAGCTGTATTTCAAGGCTACGTCAACGAGATTTTTCGGGACATTCTCTATAAATTTGTGGTAGTTTATCTCGATGATATTTTAATATTTTCTACAAACTTACAAGACCATCATCGGCATGTACTAGAAGTGTTGTCTCGTCTCTGAAATCATCGTCTCTTTGGAAAGTTGTCAAAATGCCTCTTTAATCAGACCTCGGTACCCTTCCTGGGGCATATAATCTCTGGAAAAATTCTTCAAATGGACTCTGATAAACTGAAAGCTATTGCCGATTGGCCTCAGCCTACTTCGTTGAAAGCTACTCAACGTTTCTTGGGTTTTGCAAATTATTATAGGAGGTTCATTCCACATTTCTCCACATTGGTCTCTCCTATCACTTCTCTCACAAGGAAGGGAGCCAGCCCATCCTCTTGGCCTGATCCTCAATACAAGCTTTTAAAAAATTAAAAATTGCTTTTTCCACAGCCCCAATTCTCCGCCAGCGTCAGCTGGATCAACCATTTATGGTAGAAGTGGACGCATCCTCTGTTGGAATTGGGGCCGTATTGTCTTAGATCGCTGAAGATGGGAAGATCCACCCCTGCGGATTCTTCTCCCGGAAATTCTCTCCCGCAGAGAAAAATTATATTATTGGAGATCAGGAACTATTAGCTATACGCTTGGCACTAGAGGAATGGTGTTATCTTCTGGAAGGAGCTAGATTTCCAGTTACGGTCATTACAGACCATAAGAACCTAACTTATCTACAAACTGCTCATAGATTGAATGCCAGGCAGGCCCGATGGTCTCTTTTTTTTTCCAGGTTCAATCTAAGGCTTCAATTTCGCCCAGGCATTTTAAACAAAAAAGCGGATGCTCTCTCCCGTTCTTTTATGACTATGGTAGAGGAAGAGGACCATCCGCAGATACGTCCAATTCTTGAACCAATTGTTTTCGCTCCTACACAGATATCCTCTCCGCCTCCGGGAAAATTTTTTGTTATTCCCAGTTTACGTAAAAAACTGTTGACATGAGCTCACGCTTCGTTATTTGCTGGTCATACAGGAATCACTAAAACTTACCAATTCCTACTACGTTCCTACTGGTGGCCCACCATGAAGGGAGATGTCAGAGAATTTGTCCTGTCCTGTATTAAATGTGCGCAGCATAAGACACCTCGCAGGAGGGTGATGGGTCCATTACGCCCATTACCGGTTCCAGTTGCCCCATGGACTCATATCTCTATGGACTTAATTTCCGAGCTACCTCGATGCAAGGGACACAATACGGTATGGGTGGTCATGGATCGCTTCTCAAAAATGGCACATTTTGTTCCTCTGGTTGGTCTTCCATCGGCTCCTCAATTGGCTAAAATATTCATCCGGGATATCTTCAGATTACACGGTCTCCCTAAGGAGATAATCTCTGATCATGGGGTCCAATTTGTGGCCAAATTTTGGAGAGCCCTGTGCAATACATGTGGAGTTAAATAAAAATTTTCCTCAGCATACCACCCTCAGACGAATGGTCAAACCGAAAGGGTTAATCAAGAACTTGAGACCTTCATCAGGCTTTTTGTATCATCTTCTCAGGATGATTGGGTGGACCTTCTACCATGGGCAGAATTTTCTCACAATTTTAAGTATCATTCGTCATCCAAGTCCACACCCTTCTTCACTGTCTTCGGTAGACATCCCCGGGTCCCTGACTTCGAACATATTCCAGCGGTAGAAGTTCTGGCAGCAGTCAAGGAGATTGAGTCATTTTCAACCCTGTGGAATAAGATTCACCATTCCTTGGTACAATCCTCAAAGAATTACAAGAGATTTGCCGATAGGAAACGTTTGGCTGTTCCCTTTTTAAAACTTGGGGATAGGGTTTGGTTATCTTCCAAGAACATTCGTTTGAAGGTACCCACGATGAAACTTGCTCCATGCTTTATTGGCCCCTATCGCATCATTAAGATAATCAATCCAGTAGTGTATAAGTTGGAACTTCCTCCACAAATGAAAATCTGCAATACATTCCATATTTCTCTTTTACGTCCTCTGGTGCTCAATTGATTTCAAATTGTTCCTCCCAAATTGCCTCAAGTACAGACTTTACAGGGTACAGAGTTTGAAGTGGAGAAGATCTTGGATTCACGCCTTAAGTTTAATACTCTTCAATACCTCATCGATTGGAGGGGCTATGGTCCCGAAGAAAGGGCTTGGGTCAACGCTTCCGATGTGCATGCTCCACGGTTGGTCCGAGACTTCCATAGGAAATTTCCAAATAAGCCTATGGGGTGTTCGGTGCCCACCCTGAAAGGGGGGGGTACTGTCAGGGCTCTGCCGGGGATCAGCGCAGCCTTACCTCCTCGCCGGCTTCCTTTGATCTCCCGGGCGGTCGGGCAGCTGGTGCGGCGGCTGAGAGGACGCTGAGCATTCTCCCTGTGCATAGGGGACTGCGGGTGGTCCGGTGTCTGGACTCGGGGTTCCCGGCATGGGCGCCGCCATGTCAGTCGGCCCATGTGACTGTACTTCTGGCCTGGGATAGGTGAGCATCAGCTGATCGCTGTGCACCTATCAAAGGGTTCTGTGGGGTATATAGCCTGCTTCCACCTTTCTGCAAACTGCCTGAACAACGGTTGTCTCCTAGTCCCTAGTTGAGTTCCGGTCCAGGTTCCTGGCGTTCTATTTCCTCTACTGTGTGTTCCATCTCTGCCTGTGTGCCAAGACGTTACTGTGATCCCTGTGCAACAGTGATTTACCATCTGCCTGTGTGCTAAACGTGTCTTAGTGAACTTCTTGCAACAGTGAATTACCATCTGCCTGTGTGCTAAACGTGTCTCTAGTGAACTTCATGCAACAGTGTATTACCATCTGCCTGTGTGCTAAACAAGTCTCTAGTGAACCAGGTGCAACAGTTAATTACCAGCTGCCTGTGTGCTAAACGAGCCTCTAGTGAACTTCATACAAAAGTGAATTACTATATCTGCCTGTGTGTTAAACGTGACACTAGTGAACTTTGGGCTACAGTATTGCCAGACTTATTTACGTTGTTTGTGGATCACTCCACAGTGCCTTAAACCTTAGGCATCTCTTATTAGGGCCACGGTTATTTGTGTCTCCAATTCCCACTGAGCTCGGGTACCTGGTCAAAGGACCGCGACCTGCTCACAGGGTGCAGCTAAGCCCAAATCCCGATTGGAGGGGTCACTGGCGAACACCATCCTGTGGGTTAGACTCCGCACCATTGCCCAGGTCTCGTCAACACTCGAGAGCTGTGGATGAGGAGAACATATATCCAGGCCCCTCGCCTTCGTTTCCTCCTGCAACCCGGACCCAGAGTTTCCACTCCCCCAGCACCAAGCGTGACATGTGCTTTCATAATTTCACTGTGGGTTCCCTCTGTGAACTGATTAATCCTTGTCTCATTTGTGTTGTCATGTCAGGAGATTCTTGTGAACCTGGGAATGATGCTGGTTGTGGTTCAGTGGAAGAAACTGTGTGCAGGAAACTCGGTGGGTGAATGTAAGACTTGCACATGAGGGTATGTTAGGAAGGACTAGATACTCAACTTGAGATGATGTAAACAGGTTTGGAGCAGGCACTATAAGCTGGTTTCAGACTGTACAAACTAGGCACTAGAACCGGACTGGGACCGGCTGAAACAAAAAAGGAATCAGGCTGGAACTGACTTTGCACTTGGGGCCTGATTCAGGAAGGATCACAATTGCAAAGCTGCATTTCAGTTCCTGTGTCACAATACGGTGTACCTGGTCGAATGAGATGCCAAGTGAAGCTGAAAGGTTGCGTAAAGTTAAGTTTCTCTCAACACCTCCGCAGCTTTTGGCAATGTTGACATCTCTAACCGGGGTGGATGGTCTCCCAGAACACGCTTCATCAGTCACTCACTGTTTACCCTCTTAGAAGTGGTTTCACCACCAAAATACTATAGCACTGCTAACTGTTTCTCCACCTTATGCTTGCCGTAACATTTCAAGAGTTTACTTTCCACTTTTTCAAAGTTTAACACAAAATTCAATCACACATCTCTGACATAATCTCACAGGCACGTCTTCCTCACTCACCATGACGAAATGTACGAAGATCTACCATTTGCTGTGACCATTTGAGGTTCAGACACATCGATGTATGAGCTTCACGATAACCAGCATAGCGTTGCCATGTCTACTTATGGGACAGAAAAACAGAGACAGTATCATTAATTTTCAATCAGTCCTCGTATTTCACTTTGTGAGATTGAAGTGGGGAGGGTGCAACAAAATAGGCTTTTCTTATTTCCAGCAAGGGTGCTTTATGGTGGCAGATATTGGGCTTCAGATTATACTTTCAATGGAATGCACTTTTCACCAGTCTTATTTTATACATTAATGTACATTTACAGGTGCACAGAAAACAAAGCAATAAAAACATTCAATTAGACAACAGTGACATGAAATATAAGCAGTCCCTCGGCCCATCACTTGTCATAGTTCATCTAAACACATATGAAGTTAAACACAGAAGTATTTTAGAAGAAAAATGTTAAAGTTGGTCAACTATAAAGATATTAAGGTGGTTCCACAAATGTAGGCTCATCATCTTTTATGGAGGCGGATTAAACCAGGGCAATGGGCATCTACCTTAAAAATTGGCTTATTTGTGCAAATAAAAATCACTACATTTGCATTTTTGTTGACCCTTCTTGACTTTCATTTTCTTTTGCAACAATAAAGAAATGACTTTTTCCCTGGATATGCTTTATTACAAGGGGCTATGTTAATCAAATTTAACACCATTTTTTTTCCTCTGAACAGACAAGTCGCGCATTTATTGTTGTTAAAATAAACTAGCGCCAGCTCTAATATCAGTTGGAATTTTAGCATTGTTTAGCTTGTTCTCTTCCCAGTATTTTCTGGCAGAGTGTGTAGGAATTGGCTTGATACTGTTGATGAGATGTGTTGGAGAAGACTTTGGACATTTTAATTCCTTTGGGAAATATACATAGTGGTCAAGAACATGCGAGATTTAACCCATTTCATGTGCTAAGCATCTTTCTACAATTGTGCAGTAAAAAAAAAAAAACAAACACAGAAGAATGATTTTGGGAGGTCATGCAAGGATGAAAACCAGTCAAGAAGTTGCAAATATGATTAAAATAAATTAAAACCCAAGTTTTATACATATTTATTTATAGTGACCAAGCACTTTGGAAACAAGAATTGTCCCCAGGCTCTAATTTATTGGAATTCCATTAGACACAGCGATTGTATTGGAAAAAAATCAAAAAAACATACTTGGTTGGGTCAGTTTAGTTGAGTTAAAGGGATATGGAACTGAAAGGTTAAATAACATTAAAATAAAGTATGCTAGGTAGATCTATTGTTAATTTTTTAATTGACATGTTATTACAGTAGTTATTAAGTTAGAGGTCTTTAATCTTTATTTGTCCATACTTGGTCATGTTAACAGTAAGTTACATCCCAAATGAAATGCCATCTGAAAATGCGAAAATAAACAGCATACAAATGTGAAAGTTGATTAATAAGGAAACTCCAGTGCATTAACCTGTACATAATTGTCAAAAATACAATGCGACACATGTAATAGGGTGAGAGTTTAGAAAATGTGAGAATTTAGCAGTAAACTCTCACATTGGTCGAGTTTGCATGTTCTCGGCCTCTATTACATTGGGCAAGTTTAAAAAGTGTGAGCGTTTACTGCTAAACTCTCACATTTTCTAATCTCTCACCCTTTTACAATTGCCCCAATATGTCTGATTTGTAGCAAAAACATATTTGGACATAAGCTTCATATTCAACTAGAGACAGATACAATATTGTTTACTGAATAATACATGAAAACACACAACATGCATGGCATAATACCTCTCTGCTTTCTGTATAGTTGGACACTCTCTTGTTCCCAACATCTACTCCCTTAGCCTTTGTAACATTGTTTTCTTCTAGTGCACCTTTTAGCTTACAGAGCCTTCAGTGTCTCTACTACTGAAACATCATTACTTCTGCTAGATTTCCTCTCAGTCTGTTGGAGTTTCTCAAGACCCTTAATTGTTGGAGTTTCTCAAGCCCTGAATGCTCTGATATATGGCTTCATCGTTTCTGTTTTTATAACTTTTGTCTTGCTGAATTAGTACCATATACATAAATGTAGGCAATACACAAATCTATCTCAACTCCCCTGAACTCTCTCGTTCTGTGTTATGCCTGACTTCCAACTCCACCTGAATGACTTAATGGTGCAGGTTCAAAGCTCATCATCTTCCCCCACCTAGTGGGCCTAATTCAGAGGTGGAAACTAATGCATGTGTGACTGCAATTTAATTTAGATTTGGTACTGCGAAAGTTAGTGCTAGCCTCAGCCTTCCTCTTGTGTACTTGCGGGCACCGGACATTGCAAGCCCTAAGAATCCCACTAACAATGTTCATGGACAGTGCAAAACTGCCAGAGGACTCAAAACACCCCACTATTGGCGTACCATCACAATAACCATCGACACTTATGACACCCTATGGCTGGCACTGTGTCTCCTTCTGAACTTTCTCTAATCATGGTCTCTGTAACTGCGGCTCTGCGTTTGTGAATGCATCCACATTCACTGACACGTCCTTGACACTCCTAAAACACACATATGAGAAGGCCCTTTTTTGCGTTCACTTCAAGCTGCATCCCAGGAACACCCATGACTGTCCACCACCAGCTCTATTACAAGTGACTCCATTTGCAACCGCGGTCTCTGCGTACTCACTGGTACGCATGCGCCATAGGGGTTTCTCTGACTTTTAATGCCTGCGCAGTAGAAAATAATTGCTCAACTGCGCAAACATCGACACTGAGCCAACCTCTGAATCAGGCATAGGGTCACTACCCCTCCTCTTGTCTCCCTCAGGGTTGACATCACATTCTTCCGCTACTCAAGTCTGCTGCCTTGTTGCCACAAATCACCCCGCTCACACTAAGGACGTTAAGAAAGACCCTTATTCATCTACTCATTATCTTCCACCTTGACTACTACAAGTTCCAATTATCTGGCCTTCCCCTCACCCATCTTTCCACTCTGCAATCTGTCCAAAATTCCACTGTGAGACTGGTTTTCCTCTCTCGCCACTCCAAGTCTGATGCACCACTTTGCAAATCTCTACACTGGCTACTCATCTCCTCCAGAATCAATTCAAACTCGTTACCCTCAACTTTGAAGCCCACGCCTACTCCTCCCTTAAATACATCACTGACCTTGTCATGAGATATAATACCACTTGCATTCTTGTAAACTGCCTGCACCTTTCCTCCTCTCTAGATCCATATTTCATGTCCAGGCTCACTCACTTTAGCTGTGACAACTGTAGTATAGAAAAAATTGAATTCCTACTGGAACACAAATTGCGTCAAATGTATTTGTATTTCTGAAGACTACAGTGTGCTATAACACATCGTGTATATATAGCTACAGTTCGCAATTTGTGCGCAAGAACTAATACTCACTATATGCCTTTCACTAATTACAAAGGAAAAAAGTAAATATTTATTTAAAATAGGGGTGAGCGGGTTCGGTTTTACTCGGTTTTACTCGGTTCTTATCGCCACTTTACCGCAAATTCGGCTCGATTTTATTCGCTATCCAAAACACGTGTTCGGCGATAGCCAATAAAAAGATCCGAGTAAAACCGAGTAAAACCGAACCCGCTCACCCCTAATTTAAAACATTATATATAAGAATGTCTGTATTATTAATTGTGATAGACATAAAGGATATATTATACTGAACTATATCAGTGCTGCAGTGTTAGTATAAGCTCCCAAGATGGTACTGTATATGCTGTCTCCCCTCCGTTACCTTATCAAGGTTCTATCTTCACATCCAGCTGGGTGAGAAAGGAAACACCAGAGTTCCCCATCTCTGAGTAGAATGACTCTCATGAAATGTCAGCATTCACACAACAGGAAGCTCATTAAACTCCTTGCTGAAAGCAGACACTGCAGATGGACACATGGACCGCATTGCCAAGGGTGACAGCTAAATTAGCTCAGCAGCAGCTACAATGAGCCCAGCAACCCAGACCTGACTGGTTCTCCCAGCTGCAGGGTCCAGGAAGAGCTGCTACCCAGTGACCAATGCACCTGTTAATCACACCTACAGTGGGGAGAATTCAATTAGCTGCAGGGTTTACCCGGCGCGTTAAACCACAGAGGTGCACTTTTCCTCGCAGCTTCAGGAGAGGAAAAGTCAGTAAGGAAAGGCACCCTCTGCGAGTTACGCAAAATCAATGGGTTAGCGCGCATTAAAATTGTTTTTTTTTTTAATTTACATACTGTAGACACTGGGGGCTGTTCCATCAACTTTTCTCTTTTGTTCTGGCAGAAGTTTGGCCAGAAAAATGTAAATGTAAAAGATTACTTACTGTACCTGTATTGCAATGATCCTGTAGGGCTGTCACTCTGTATCTATGTCAGCCAGGGAGGTCATCCATAATCTGCCTGTGTAAAAAAGAGGAGGAGACCACAATAGGAGGAGTGAGGAGACCACAATGTCATGATCGGGCATACTCTCATATACTGTAGGCAGTGTGTTGACATACAGTACAATAATAACAGAGGTACAGATGTGTTCTAATACATCTAGCCTGAGTACGCCATGTGGTGCGAGATGCCTGGCGTGAGTGAGTTGCCAGGTCCTGTGTGACTCTGCTAGTGTCTGCCGTCTTTTTCACCCAAAAATGTGTCTTATTCCCAATGCGATGTACTAGGACGCACCAGGAGACTTTGTTGATTAATTTGATATGCAACACTAGTAAATCTGTGAGCACCTGAGTCTGTAAATGAAACACAACGGATCTTGACGTGGATAAAAGTGGCAGCCGCTGCATCATAGCCAGGCGCGCCGACATCCGCGCCGGGCTGTTAAAGGGGGCGTGACCTAACCACAGGAGGCATGGCCACACCCCCTTAAGTGAAAAGAAAACATTTTTACGGGGCCGGGCGCTGCGAGCCCCTCAGCACATAGCTAGTGGGGGGCGCGATCAGTGTGATCGCTCCTCCCACAGGCATAGGAGACTGCTGAGGCTGCTGCTTAGAAGCTGTGAGCAGTCTCCCAGTGCAGCCCAGCACACAGCAGCGTGTGCTGGGCTGTTGTGAAGTAAGAGGGAGGGGGGGGCGGCGCCAGGCCTCACCAGCAAGCCCGGGCCCTGGTAATTAGTACCCACTTCCCCCCTTCTCTGCGCTCCTGATCATAGCACTATATATAAATTTTCAAAGAATCAGGACCTGATTCAGTCCCGCTCGCGAGCGCTATGCGGGAAAACCGTTGCTCCGGGTCTCGTACCTAAGGGGGCGTGCTGTCAATGTTGAGTGGCAGCACGCCCCCTTTGGTGGGTGGGCCGGGGGCATGGCTGCCCAGACGGAGGCATTCCCATGGGATCGCCTACCGTCTGGGGCCGGCCCCACTGACATCACAAGTGATGTCAGTGGGAGTGCTTTCGGCTCTGGTAGAGCCGAAAGCACTCTAGGGCTTGCGGCAACAAGACCCTACCACAAGGGTCTCGTCGCAAGCCCGATGGTCGCGATGGTCTTGACCATCGCGACCATCTTCCTGGCCGCTCGCTATAGCTGTGGGTGGTCACCCACAGCTATGCGAGCGGCCAGGTGGCCGCTCTGAAAAACAAGAAGGACGGCCCTGATTCAGAGCGAGTGCTCTGTCAGAGCGTCCGGCTCTGAATCAGGCCCTCAGTCACACACAGATATACAGCACAAGTGTTGTATATCCAATTAATCAGTAGTCTCCTGGTGTGTCTGAGTACATTGCATTGCGACTAAAATAAATTTTCGCGAAAAAGATGTAAAAAAGACGCCCACCTCTAGAAGATCCGCGTGGGGCCTGAAGTGCCTAGAGGGGCTGTTTGGTGTGACTACAGCAGGAATGTATGAGTACACATCTGTATGCTGGCCCTCTAGAATAGATGGATTGCTGCAACACAGGAAATGTATATTTTGCATAATTTTTTTTTTTTTAACCAGATTTGGAACTGATTCGGAGTTAGGAGCAAATGTCTACATTTTACAAATAGAAAAGTATTTTGTACTGCAAGAGGAATGGAAAAATGACTTAGAGTTGTGAAGCGACGCAGCCTAGCCAAACACTGTAAAGTAAGTGATGTGCTCATGTGTGCAGGATTTGCCCCTCAGTGCAACATAATTTGCTCGTCTGTAAATTCTGCACCATGACAACATTTATACCTAACACTAAATCAGCCCCATTCAGTTTAACGTGTTAATTCCTACATTGTAGAATCCTGAGAAACGCATACACTTATGGATTTCCACTTTAACACTTTGTAGTCTAATATCCCTTCCCTGAAATGAAAATACAATATACTTTTATAAGTAATACCAGCTACCACAGCAGCTCAACCACTTTCAGCAGTGCACTTCTTTGTATATCCCATAGGATCTTTCTATTTGATCAGTAGCTGACATGGAGTCTTATGTTATTGCTACACATACTCCTTCCCATTGCATGCAATGTTAGAAAAAGCCTACCTTAAAACAGATGTGCAAGTGCTGACAACATTCACAGCTGTAACTGGAAGTCAAAGAGTTACCGATGTTACCATAAAAACACATCTCCAGATTACCTAGGCTGTAGTAAATACGTTAAGTGTTTGTCATGCAAGGTTTTAAGAAATTTTTTTGGGGTTTTGTTAGTAATAAATAAGCTAAGGCTACCCTGTATCGTTTGTATTGACATATATAATATTACATGGAAATCATATGTGCATACAAAGTGTTACAGAAACAGTTGTGCGTGCAATTCTTTGTTGACATTTAATATATAAAAATATGAAAGCAAAGTTTTGCCCGTGTGACCAGAGCGGTTAAATAAAACATATTCTGCTTTGTTTTCAGAACACATTTTTGGTGGTTAACCATGCCTTTCATTGGGTTTTCATCAAAATCCATTTTTCAGGTGCTGAAATCCACTTAATTGCAGTGCTGAAAAGCACAATGGCGTCATAGTTCTGTCAGTGTTGCTTTCCTGGGTAGTCATAGAGCTGCAATGCTAATAAACATATCATTTTTTTTTTTTACAAAATAGAATTTTTCATCACTTGGTGAAACTTTTTTATGAATAATAGTGTTAAATTTGTTTAAATTTAGGGAGTTGATTTGATATTGATGATAGTTCAGTGATCGTGCTAAGCAAAAAAAAATTGTGGGTTCCTGGGACCCCTCACTTTAAGAAATTTGGGTCCCACTCCACTGATTCTGGGTCCCATCACATATTATGGGGGATAAGGGCAAGCAGCAGTTGGGGTAGAGCTGGGGGTAAAGGCAGGGAGAAGTTGGGGTAGATCTAGAGGGAAGTAAGGGCAGGCAGTAATGAGGATAGGGAGGGGGTAAGAGCAGACAGAAGTTGCAACAGTGCTGGGGGTCAAGGAGGGGGCTAGGGACAGGCAGTGCTGGGTAGGGAGGTGGCAAAGGTAGATATCTGGCGTAGTACTGGGGTTCAAGGATGGGGTTATGGGCTTTCACTGGCATTGCACCAAAATGGTCCCACCACACTGTCAGCAACCTGGGGCAATTAAGACAGGGAGACCAGTTTTACTCGCCACTACTCTGGATTTCCCCTTGTCACTATGGCCCCCACACGTTATCCAGGGGCTGGCTGGCAACTTTTAGCCTGGGGGGCAAATGCATGCAGGCGGCCCTGGCAGAGGAGTAGCGTGTGTGTCCGAAGAATATGCGTGCTACGGCGCCCCCCCCCTCCACTGTTCCAGGGAGGAGGCGGGTCCATATGGGATTAATGTAAGGTAAAAATAAAGATTAGGGCAGCCCCCTGTCGTAGTGCCCATATGCAGTGCCCCCGTGTGCCACAGGAGAGAACACCCTTATGCAGGCCTCCAGTAGTGCCCCCAGTAGTAGTCCCCCCCTTGTAGTGCCCCCAGTAGTAGTAGTCCCCCCCTTTGTAGTGCCCCCAGTAGTAGTAGTCCCCCCATTTGCAGTGCCCCCAGTAGTAGTAGTCCCCCCCTTTGTAGTGCCCCCATTAGTAGTAGTCCCCACCTGTAGTGCCCCCAGTAGTAGTCCCCCCCTTGTAGTGTCCCTAGTAGAAGTAGTCCCCCCCTTGTAGTGTCCCCAGTAGTAGTAGTCCCCAGTAGTAGTAGTCCCCCACCCCCCTTGTAGTGCCCCCAGTAGTAGTAGTAGTCCCCTTATAGTGCCCCCAGTAGTAGTAGTCCCCAGTAGTAGTAGTCCCCTCCCCCTTGAAGTGCCCCCAGCAGTAGTCCCCACTTGTAGTGCCCCTAGTAGTAGTAGTCCCCCCCCTTGTAGTGCCCCCAGTAGTTGTAGTCCCCCACCCCCTTGTAATGCCCCCAGTAGTAGTAGTCCCCCCTTTGTAGTGCCCCCAGTAGTGCCAGACACCCCCCCCAGTAGACACACGTAATATAAAAAACAAAATTAAAAAAACCACTTACCTGAATCCCCGCTCCCGCCGCCGCCATCTGCTCCTCCGTCTGTCCTCCCGGGCCGGGCCTCTCTGCATTATGGGAGAGACGTCATATGACATCATGACGTCTCTCCCATTGCCCACTGCGGGAGCCAGAAGATGGAGCGGCTCCCGCAGTGGGCGCAGCAGCAGCTAATGAGAGTCTGACAGACTCTCATTGGCTGCTGCTTACAACAAACACACAGCTGCCGGAGCCGGCGGCTGTGTGATTGTCAGTTTAGCGCTGACCGAACTCCGTCCGGTCAGCGCTACACACACGGTGCAGTCTGTGTCACAGTGACACAGACTGCACCGGCCCGCGGCATGAAGCTGCGGCCCGGGGGGCACATGGCACCCTGCCCCCCGGCCCAGCCCGCCACTGACGTTATCCATCCCACCCAAGATACTGGGCTGGCAGCTGCTGTGTGTTATATATATTTATTTATAAAACATACACACACTTACATAAATATATATATATATAACACACACACACACACACATATATATATATATTATATATATATACACACACGCGCGCGTGTGCACCGGTTTGGATGGCCAAATTGGTCCCAAAATAATCAACAATCCTGAACAACATCTGACAGGGATCAATTACATGTCCATCAGTGCTGCCTATAAATCCAATCTGCCGATGTGTGTACTAGTTACACCACTGATTGCGGTAATCTGCGTTTGTGGCCAAATGCGGCACAGAACCGGCTGCCTTATTCCTTTGCAAAACAATCGGTTCTGCCAATGTATGGACAACAAATTCCCTATAGATGGCAATCTCGCATGAGTAGAGCCCTCTACCCTTTCTTTTCTGTACATAACTATGCTAACTGCACACTTGTATTGTGTATGTGAATTTATATACTGTCTGTATCTTAACCCCTTGTACACCCTTATAGAACCCTTGTAGCGTTTCAGAAATAAAATATAATAAGAATAATGTAAGAGGGGGATCAGGTAAGGTCATACATGCCTTTTGTTTTCTCGTGAATTACCACACAAAGGGCCTAACTCAAACACCATCCTGAACCTCACATCCTCCATGTCCCCAGGGAGAGAGTAATTGATCTGGAGGTGAGCTCCCCCTGCCCACACTACTTTAAGCCACTTTTCACCCACAGCCAAGGGCACTCTGTCACCTGGGTCCTGGGCAGAGTGTCCCAGTGCAGAGCCCTCGGTCCGACGCCGGGAGAGTGCAGATGATGGTGCCTGAAGAAAGGCTCTGTCTCTCACCTGAATCCTGGACACAGTGCCCTCGGTCTGCAGCAGCCGGAAGACTGGCAGACGCAGGTGACTGGAAAAGGGCTCCACGACACATGGCTCCCCTGACACCTGCTTCTGCTGCTTGGAGCCGAGGTACAGGTGCCACATTGACTTGGGGGGGAATCGGAGGTACCGCTTGCACTTCTTGTTCAGGGTGCAGGTGCTGCCAGTGCCTGTACGGGGGGAAGAGGGAAATCAGAGATGCCGCTAGTAATGGGGGGGGGGGGTTGGGGATGTAGGTGCTGCCAGTACCAATACTGGGGGAGGATCAGAGGTTCCGCTTGCACTTTGATCGGATGTGCAGTGCCGGGGAGCACATGCTCCAGCTTCCGCCTCTCTGGGTCGGCTCCTCATGCACAGTCCTCCCCTTCTGTGGTGGCGGTTGCTGTGTGCTGTATAATCCAGGCTCCTCGTGTCTTCCGATAGCTAGTGGGTGCCGGGGCGGGCGTCTTCCTCATTGGAAGAAGAGACGCTGCCGCCCCAAGCTGATTGGTTTGGGTAGATGCTGGGCCGGCTGCTGTAGCGCGTCCTGCGGAACCCATTGACTTTTAAAAAGTATGTCCCTCATTGCCCGTAGTGCGTAAATACGCGCTATAGCGCATATTTTGCGAACCCTGTAGTTAACAAGCAGGTTACGGAGGGTATCCAATTAGCCGCGATAAGGATAAGTTTTTTCCAGAGAAAACTTTTTGGACCATTCGTTCGCCCGAATTTGCCGTCTACCACGTTTGCACACTCCTGTTTATTGTGCTATCCTATTGCAAAACCAATTCACATTATAATTATTGCATGGATGACAGGCGATAAGTAAAGGTGAAAATAGAGAAATCAGCCTGTACCAAACAAACAGGTAAATTAAAGTAGGGTAATGGTATAGAAGTGTGTTAGTGCCCATAATCCAAGGGTTTGGGATTCTTAAATTGTGTCAAACGGTTGTTATATGCATTTTTTTCTAACAGTGAGAAAATGATAGAAAGCAATATTTTTGGCCAAAATAAATGCTGTAGTTAAATTAGGGGTAGATTAAAATGGGTGTAAGGATATTTTTGTGTTATTATAGTGCATTTTTAAAAATGGTTAAAAATACACCTGTCTTTTGCACCTGTAATGTTTAAAACACCTGTCCCATCCACACAGCACCCCCATATACCTGTCCCACAACTTTAAACTCATTTTCCAACACTTTTTACTTTTTTCACCCAAAAATGACATGTTATTATTGGCCAAATTAAGCCAATTAAAAAATTATTTTTGCCTAGTCATTAAGGAGGGTGTCACAGTGGTTCTGCACCAAGGCCCGACATTTTAATCCAAAAATAGGAGGTTTGCACAACTTCTCCTGCTCAGATCTGGTGAAATCACAGATAAAGACAGCCCGAACCCCCGAAAAGTTTTCGCTCACTTGTAATTGGATAGCTTTTCCACTAAAAGGCAGTGTTTTGCTATGGAGAAGTGGCTTCTCGAGAAAACAAAAATTGGAGAAAAGTTCTCGAGAAAAATTACCTATTTTTTGCAAAAAATATATAATAGCATAGGTATAAAAGTTCTCTCATGAAAATGGTACCACGTGACCATGGGTATACGGGAGAAATCAGATTATCACATCTAATTGGACACCCCCTAAGTGTACATGCACATGACATCACTTTCACCAATCAGAGATATGTTTGTGACTGACTGTGGATCATGTAAACAGGAAATCTGTAAAGGGTCGTGGCCTAACAGGGCATGGATTAAGATGAGAATCTTCTGCTCTTTAGCCTGTTTCTCCTGCTTCATACTCCTGTAGTACCTGTGGTCTTTCTGATGACCTTATTTGCCTCCATTCAACGACCTTCTGGTCCAGTTGTGCCCCAGCTTGCTGGCTGTGGATCTCACGCTGTCTTTCCGCCCCAGCGTCCTCTTGAAGCGGGTCCACTGCTCTCCCAGCCTGCTGGGCATCTCCTCTTCTGTGCAGGCCATGCTGGGAGGCTATTCTTGTGTTGCTCCATCGCCAGATCCTCCCCTGTAACATCGCAGCTGAGCCCCAATTTCTGCTGTAGTGTGGCTCTGCTTGGATTCCATCTCCTTCCAGCACCCGCCGCCATCTGCCGCTGGTCTCCATCTCCTCTCCCAGCTTTCCATATGGGCCTGTCCTACCTGGCTATTCAGGTATTTACTGTTTGAACACTATCCCTGCCTGGTGCTGTGTCCCTCTCTGGATTGCTACCTGCCTCCATTTTGGTGCCAGGCTCTGCAGTCATTGCTACTTTGCTGGAGTGGTGATTTCTCCCATTTACTATTACTACTTTCCTAGCAAGACTATTATCCTCCTGTTTAGCCTCTCTGCTGGATTGCATTAAACGTTCTCTCCTTTAACTATGTAAAGAGGTGCTGACTAACTAGTGATAACACAGGAGTATGTGGACTGTACATGTTCCGTCAGCAATTCACAAATATACGCATGCTTGTGTATTTCACTATTCCTTTTATTGCAATTAAGAGTATATAGAAGTAGTTGAGAATATATAAATTAGTTGTGTGAGTTGCAGAAGACCGTATTTGTTGAATGGCCTCAGCCTAGAGCGGATAAGGCCTACCCTTTCCTCTTTAAAGTAGGCAAATCCTGTGTTTGATGCAGCAGCCATCTTGTTTAGTGGTTTAGCAATAAGAATTGTAGGTTTAAAATGTCAGTATTTAGCGTCTACAGATTAGTAGGCAGCAAGTCTTTTATAAACAAAAAAGAGTTAAATCAGATATCCTTGGTCTGCAAGAAGCAGCAGCTAAAGGCTACATGGGAACAGAAATTGAGGATAACATATTATATTGTCAATATTATGATTAGGACATATAACCAATTAAGGTCTAGCACGTATGAATATTAAATTAATATTCGCCATTTTGAACGTATTGGGGGTATGGACAAATGATAGTATAAAGTATTGACCAAAGACAGAGGGGGGAGAGCAGCCATAGTACAGAAGAAGGTGCAGGTCGAGAGTATAGGGTGCTGATACGTATGTATAAACAATTTGGCTGACTGTTGTCTTGTAAGTCCATGCTAGTCAGTGCAAATAATTTCTTTTTCTGCTGCTGGAATAAGTTTGTGTGTTTCTGTTGTAAGTCTCTTGTAAGTCTGCATTTACAAACTTTCATGTATAATTAAGTCGTTAAGTAAAAGCATTTTCATTTATTTTAGAATCTGTATTTGTGTGAATTATTTCTTTCCTTTTTATGGTAAGTAAGGTTTATAAATAATCTATAAAATATTGCGTTATCAATTTTGGAGCCCTAACAGTGAGATACACCAGTTAACGCCCGCTATGGGTCGGTGATTGAGGAGAGAGAAAGGGCATGGGCAGTAAGTTGTTTTGCTCATAAATTCATTTTTTAAGTAAGGTATTGTTTTTTCTTCTCTTCCCCTTTTTCCCTCAGTCTTTTCAGAAATTGAGAAATTGAACTCTGATGATTTCAATTCAATAGCATTGCTAGAGGTTGATTTGTTATTTGATTCATTTTTTCCAGAAATTGAGGAATTGGATTCTGATGGTTTCAATTCAATACAATTTTTAGAGGTTAATCTGTTACTTGATTCATTTATTCCAGAAATTTTAAGTTGTATTTGAGTCACTTATCCCAGAAATTTGTGGAAGTATTGTTGAGTTTTTTGTTTGGCTTTGTGGTTATTAAAGGAAATGTTGTCAGCAAGAGGTTAGGATGAGAGTCATTTGGTGAGATAGTTTTTCCCACTTCCCCCTGTAGTATACTTTTGTGAGAAGTGTGTAGAAAAACGTAAATCTGGTTATGTTAGTGGCAGGGGTAGTATTATAGACAAAGGGAGAAATCCACATGGTTAGATATAAATTTGCAGATATCTGATAACAAGATATATAGGTGTATTCAATATGGGTGCGATAACATCGTTTTTTGCGTTAATATCGCACTTTTTAACTTTTTTGCGTTAATATCACTGGTTTTAGTTTTACACCGTATTCAATTTGAAAGACTTATCGCAGTTTTGAAAAGTCTTTGATAAAAAACGGTGATAACTTTTCACCATTGAATAGGTGTCGAAAAAAAGTGCAGAATTGGGGTTTAGGGGTGCAGGCTTAAAAAAAATAGCCTGCACCCCTGAGATTGACATTTAAAAAAGAACTGTGTCAAAAAAAGTTTTTAAAAAAATTAGGTACACCCCAAAAAATGAATTTAAAAATTGGGGTGCAAAAAAAAAATGGGAAAAAATTGTTAAACAATAGGGAATTAGGTTCAGGGCTATTCTGCATGTATGCGGCAAGTGTTTTCTAGAATAGAATTACAGCGGCAGGTGCACAAATGTAGAATTTTTAAAAACTGACTTTAGGGACTTAAAAATATGCTAGTACCCATTTTCATGTACCCCAAATTTGATGGGACCACTTAAAAAAATTAAAAAAATAACCTAAGTGCTCTTCTGCATCACTTCTTCAATGTCGGAAAAAAACACCTGCTGCGGCTTTCAAATCCCCGACTTTCAATTAAAGGCTAAAATGGGGGTACCCATAGTGTTACCCCATCTTTTTACAACTTTAGGGGGGTCTTACAATTATTTTAAGGAAAAATTCGTAACTTTACGCAAATCCAACTTCGGAGTTTCCCGTTTTCGTTAATTTTATTTTGAATACGGGGATAAGCGGGAGCGCGCACCATACCTTTACGCAGAAAAAAACTCTGATATGAAACGTTAACTTCGCCATGGAAGTTAACCTTTCATATTGAATACCCCACTTAGTGATGTGAACGTGCTAAAACCTGATAACAAAGACAGGTGCATGAGGGAGACGTGTAGTTACAGGTAGTGTAACAGGTGTGCTAAACTCTGATAATGAATACAGGGGGGCACAAGGTAGACATGTAGTTATAGGTGGTGTAACTGAAGTTCTAAATCTGATAAACAAAGACAGATAGTACGTAAAAGGTGTTTGACCTGATAACGAAGACAGGTAACACAAAAAGGGTAGTTTTTTTTAGGGTTTTATTTTGACAGACGTTTCACAATCTTGAAAAAAAAAAAAAAAAGTTAATCTCATTTTTTTTTTAAAGGGCAGCATTGTCTAAGTACTTGTATGGGATTGAAGAAAGCAAGTAATTTGAAGGTGCAGAGGTTGATTGTAGCCTGCAAGAGGGCTGCAGAGTACAGGAGTAGGGTGTGTGAAGCACCTGGATGGTAATGGTTATTTGAATGAAGGTGTGAAGGAATTGGTTTGGTGAAATGGAAAACTGATATCAGGGTAGTTTACCATAAATTGTATTGGATCCCACTGACACGCTTGTACTTAAGGAAAAAAAATGGTATGTTTCTCATTGCACGTGTAAAACTTTCTTGAGACAAAGAGAAGACAGTGTACCCATTTCAAGGTCAGGAGATTGGCTATTTGGAAAAAGAGTTTTATTTTTTGCAGCAGAGGAAAAAAAGTCTCTTATAAATGGCATTGAGTGAGTTGCCAAGGGCTAAAGGATTAACTAGGACATTTAAAAAAAAATAGTTTAGAGCTTGGCAAGAGAGGGTGGGAAATTAGGTTAATCCAATGTGAGACCTAGGGGAGAAAAGTGCTTATATTATTATGAAAGATAAATATGGAGATGAGAGCGTGAAGCAAGGTTGCCTATCTTCCCGATTTCAACGGGAGTCTCCCGATTTTGAACTGAGACTCCCGCTGCCCAGCAAACCCTAGCGGTACTCCTTCCTTTCCTGTGCACCCATTAAAATTGCATGCGCGAGTCCGTAGGTGCCGAGGGGCGTGGCCTGCACGGGACATGTCGCAACGTCATGACGCAAAGTGAATTTTAAAAAGCTGGCCACCGCAAGGTTATGGGTAGCGATGACCGCCTATCACTGTGCGCAGTTCAGTTGTGTGCCTAGCAGCTGCAACGGTGGACACGGCATCAGCGGCTTCCCCTATGGTGGCGGTGACCCTGTTACATGTAAGGGAAAATGAATTATTAATTAAATTGCTAAACCAACAGAGCTGGGTTCCATGGTGGCTGGGTGCTGAGTGTCACAGGACACAGGCATTACCTGCACTGTGAAAGGGCACTCAGTGACAGCCATCCATTACATGGCTATCAGTGATTGCCCTCTCTAAGGGCAGGTAATGCCTGTGACACTCAGCACTATTTTCCCTTTCTCCTGTCATCATTTATTTATTTAGGTCTGTGACAATCTATCAGTGTCTCTCATACTGTGGCCTCACAAGTCTGTATTAGGTCCTGCTACCCATACTAAAACTAGCTCTGATGGCATGCTGCTCTTAGCACTATAGTTTTTACCTGTCACTACTAGACATGCCTCTCAGTGACAATAGACACGCCTATAGGTGGAGCTAGACACACCCTTTAGACATAATATGACACACCCCCTCAGCGGCAGACTCGAGCTGGCAACTGCAATCTCCCTGATACAGTAAAAAGAAAAGACGGGAATTCTTTTACAGCACTACACCTAATAGGTGAGCTGCTTTATTCAGTTCTCAGTCTTCCCAAGGACTAATAAAACTTTGAACTAAAAAATTGAAAAACTGACATAGGCGCTTCCTTTTAACCAGGAAAAATATGGATTTGTGTTTGATAGTAATGGAAATGATATGTATACTTATGTAAATATGTCTGGTACACTTAAAACAATCATAAGGTGTACACTATTTATTGACATAAAAACATATAAGTATAAAACACAAATATACAATGCATATAGCACATGTAACTTTGGCTTGGTAACTTTGATGTAAGTAACTACGTTTACCAAAACAAAAATCACAAATGCATAACATATGAGACACATATAAGTCCAATCTCGGTGATAATGATATAAGGTGGCTGCTTTACCAGAATTTTGCAGGTCATGGGCATAGGTTAAATAGTTGCGGAGAGGTGGTCCGGATCCCTCAGATCCACAAGTCCATAGATTCTCCACAATCCTGATGCTGCAGCAGCGACCACTCCCTCCTGCCAACGCGTTTCGGTACTGTATGTACCTTTATCAAGGCTTGGAGGTATCGGTGCTTGGGCTCTCTTAAATACCCCTTTTTATAATAACTTCTGGTTCAGGTTATCGCGGACCGGAAGTGGCCGCGCGTTACTGAATGGAGTCCCTCTCAACATTCTATTCATTGTTCCAGATTGGTGCGGCATGTAAAGATGTTCCTCCCTATCCTGAAGCTCCCGTTTTTTCGTTTTCTATGAGCGCTAGTTCATAGCGTCCAAACCGGAAGTTTAGATCGTCAAAACGGAAGTGATGTCATCGGGAGTTACAAGAATAGAGTCCTCGGAAATTTGGTGCATAGAATTGGTTCCACATCATAATAAACTGGGACAGGGGTTCTAAAAGAGAAAAGTGCGCCAATGAGCAGCATTTGTAAAGCTGCTATAAAATACATTAAAATACTTGAATAAACATATAAAAATGTTTGAATAGACATATAAATATAGATGTATAAAAATGTGAAAAAAGTAATTGGCCTAAATTGCGAACTAGAGGAACCATGTGAGCTCAAAATCTTGGTTTAAAACCCATCGGGCTCAGGGTCTTTAACTTATAAATTAGTTTCATTTCGGCCATTGCTAAAAAAAATTTTACATTTCTGTCTTTCCAATTGCTTTTCACATGTTTTAGACCTAAAAAATATTTTATATGTTCCACCGAACAATTATGTATTAAACGGAAATGTTCTGAAAGATGAAGACTTTGAAGATCCTTCTTTATGTTCCTTAAATGTTCAGCTATTCGGGTTTTTAGGGGTCTTGAAGTTCTGCCAATATAGGCCAAACCGCATTTACATTTCACTAAATAAAGAACATTAGCTGTATGGCAGGTGATGAAATCCTCTAGTTTAATTTTCACGCCATTGACTTTAATGTCCGTATATTTTGAGATTCAGCTTTAATTTGTTTACATCCAGGACATAATCCACATCTGTGGAAACCTTTTGTTCGTACTGAGTTTTTAAAAGTTGATGGAAGTGCACTTTTTACCAGATGGTCTTTGATGTTTTTTGCTTTGCGGTATATGAATTTTGGTTTCGTGGGTATTACTTCTTTTAACACTGGATCACTACATAACAAGTGCCAGTGTTTGGACACTATCCGTTCAACCGTTTTATGTTCTGCATCATAATTCATAATGAAAGCCCACTCGTTGTCTTTAGCCTGTTTGTCTGGGTGGTCTCTGTCAGATTTCAAAAGAGAATCTCGATCCTTGGCCAGAGTTTCCTCCATGATAGATGTTATAACAGTCTGATCATAACCTTTGGCTTCGAATTGATTTTTCATAGTGATCATTTGTTTTCTGTATATCGAATTTTCGCTACAGTTTCTCCTCACTCAAAATAGTTGACCCTTCAGTATGCCTCTCAGCCAATTTTGATGAAGTTGGCTATCTATAGGGATGTACGTATTCACGTCCGTTGGTTTATTATAGGTCATGGTATTGATTCCTTTTTCAGTAATATCAATTGTGAGGTCCAAGAAGTTGATCCGTTCTTTACTGCTCTCAAATGTAAAAGCAATATTCATATTGTCTCATTTAATCTATTCAAAAACATCTTCAGATCGTCCTCTGGTCCCTTCCAGATAACTAAAACGTCATCAATGTAACTAAACCAAAATAAAAGTTTTTCTTCTCGTTTTTCACCCCAAGCTACGCCATTGTAAATATTCTTCAGTTCCCAATAGGCCATAAATAGATTGGCATAGCTTGGGGCAAATCTGGTTCCCATGGCTGTCCCGGATTGTTGCATATAATATTCTCCTTCAAAATAAAAATAAGTATTATGTAATATGAAATGGATTGCTTCAATAATAAAATCCTTTCTTGCTGTCACATACTCAGTGGTGTCCAGAAACCAATTAATTGCCTCTAGTCCACTGTCGTGTTTAATGCAGGTGCACAATGACATGACATCTCCTGTTGTCAAGATCATATCTGACTGCCCAAATGATGTCTTTCATCTTTAGCAGGGTATCTCCAGTGTCTTTTAAATAAGAGGTATTTTTCTTCACTATGGGCTGTAATAATGTGTCTATAATAGCCGATAGATTGGATGTGAGGCTGTTGGTGCCTGCAATTATGGGTCTTCCCGGTGGATTGGTGGAGTGTTTATGTATCTTCGGGAGGATGTATATTGAAGGAACCATAGTATTGTCTATTGTGGCAAAATCAAATTCTTCTTTAGTTATCCCACATGTGTTCAAGTGTTTCTTTAAAAATTTCCCATAATTTTCTTGTATTTTCAATGTCGGATCTGTTCTTAATATTTTATAAATGGATTGGTCAGCCAGTTATCGGAAAACTTCTCTTTTGTAGTCTTCTTTATTTAATATGGCTACTCCTCCCCCTTTGTCACATGGTTTTATCACTATATCTTTATCTTCACTAAGGGATTTGAGGGCTTCTCTTTCCTTTTTTGTTAGATTGTATTTTATCTTCTTTTTTCTCCTCTCAGCATTCTTCATTTTATCTAGGTCATTAATGACCAATTTATTGAAAGTGTCTATGTAATTTCCCTTAATATGGGCTGGATAGAAGTGAGACTTCTTTTTGAACTTGGAGGTGATCTGTTGTTGTTCAATGTTCTCCATTTCATCTTTCTGTTTTAATTTGAAAAACTTTTTAAGGGTGACTTTTAGAGTAAATTTGTGTGTGTCTATGAATTTACGGCTGCTGCGACCTTAGTGGAGAAAGTGCAGGATATTGTATTACAACATCCCCTTACACTGTTTGTTCCTCATGCTGTTGCTTCTCTCATGAACTCCTCGCAGACAAGACATGTCTAGAGTGCACGATTCACTCACTGGGAGCTTGTGCATTTAGCTCCACCAAACCTGACCATTGTCAGTTGTGGAATGCTAAATCCTGCTACTCTGTTACCTTATGTGACCCAGGAGTCCCAGAGGATGGACGGAAAGTATCAGGATTTGGGTCATGGTTGTGAGAAATATTTGCAGCAAAATTTCTCCATCAGACCAGACATCTCTGACACACCACTGAGTGGAGCAGATCTTACACTCTACACAGATGGTAGTTGTCACAGACAAAACAAAACAGGATTACTCTGTATGGGATATGCGGTAGTATCTGATACAAAGATCCTGGAGGCTGGTCCACTGGGCCCACCTCACTCAGCACAGGTTGCAGAGCTGTATTGATACCTGATTTAAACCTCTATGCAATCCTACCATTACCTTCTAGAATCCTGACTATACCTTCTAAAATTGTCGCAATTTAGCATAATGAGTCGCACAGTAAATAAATGCCTTCAGACTTTGAACGTGGTTCCAAAGCACAAAAAGTTATTATTCAACATAAAAACAGATGGTTACACGCTGTGATCTAAAGACAATTAGCGCAAATAAATCATACAGACCCATGGTACAGTTGTTATATACGCATGCGCTCTGGGCCCAGATACTGGCATCAGCATTAGAAACCTCTGTCAATAGCACAGCAAGAAGACTCCAGACTGGGGTCAGAGAGCGCACATATATACTCTTGCAGGGATAGGCAATACAATAGACAAGTTTGGCATGATTCCATTGATTCTTCTTAAAGGTGTTTCTGTTACAGGATAGTTTATTGGACAATTTCAAATGGACACAAACAGCCTCCATCCGCCCTTTGTGTCCTTCTTCTCGCTGCATGCTAATCTAAGCTGCTAACATTACACAGTACATTTTAATGCTTTAACTCTCTATAGTCCATAGTTGCAGATGCAGATTCCGATCTTCTCACCGATGGTACCAGAACTCTGTGGAGACACAGTGGATCAGTACAGCACCAGACACAGTCTGCTTACCATGTACTAAACCTTAGATATCAAATAACCTTTATTACACAACATTAATAATCACTGAATAAACCTTGAATATTACACTTTAATACTAGGGAACCTTTCATGTAAGTGTGCAGTGTGTAAGTATTGGGGAAAGACGCTAGTTAGCGTTGTGCGATTGTGTTTTGTGGAGTATACTATGGTGCGTGTCTTGCAGGGATAATTAGTTTATATGTTTTAGCGACTGTCTGTATTTATGTGGTGAGGACTTTTAACTTCTTTCTATTGCGTGGGAATCGCACGACGTTAAATAACGTTACATCGCCGTATGTACTTATAGTGGCGAGTTTCACTAAAATGGCGCTGGGCGGCCAGTCACAAAATGGCATCTCATTTCCATTTGCAAAATGGCGTTGCGCAGTTCTTATTTTAAACCGATCCTGTCTCAGCCAATTATCCGGCTTCGACAGTCCACCCTTTGATAGCAAACAACATGCTATCATACTCTGATTCTAACATTAATTTAGGCTTACATTATGACATATCATTTAATGTTATATTATGGGATGGCACAAGGTGGTTCTTAATCCATCAATAATGTGTCTCTAGGAGGGGACATAAAACTACCATTATTCGCACACCGCGGATCTTAGAAGATCATGGGAAAGATGTGGGGATGCACCAGTCCTATAGAGGAAGTCTTGAGAGAAAATAGGGACTTACATTATTTCAGATGTTTTAAAATAACATTTTAATAATACATTTTATGCATGTCTAAATATTAATACATTATACAATGGTATTTCCTAGTTCAGGGTGGTAATGCAGTTCTTCATTTACCTCAGTATTCATTGTCACAATCGTGGGATTTTGAGGCTGTGTTCCCGGGCTGGGCCTTGGACCTGTATTACTCGGCTCAGATGCTCGCTGGAGGAGACTTTTGCTTGATAAAGTTTCTACGCATGAGAGGGTGCAGAACACTGTTAGAGGATTTGGGTAATGCGGAAGGAGCTTGGTGCGACTAAGGAACCGTATCGGGATGTTGATAACGTGGTAGTTGCTTGGAGCGGCTGGATAGCCATGGGGAGAAGGTGGTAGCGTGGACGCTACTTGGAGCGGCTGGATAGCCGTGTGGAGAAGCTGGTAGTGCGGAAGCTACTTGGAGCAGCTGGATAGCCGTGTGGAGAAGCTGGTAGCGTGGAAGCTACATTGAGCAGTGACAACACCTACAGAGCGCAGTGGGGAGGCTCACTTAGTTGGACTAAGGGACTTGTTGCACTGGCAACTTGTGTCAGCAGTGGGAATCCTTTTATAGTGGACGCTGGGAGCTGGTAGGCTGAGAGAGAAGCAGAAGGCTCCTCATTGGTGGTAGTGGAGTCACATGGGCGAATGCAAGATGGACGCGCCCATGGAGCGGAGGACAGCGCTTCCTGGGTGTAAGCAGCGGGGACCAAGCAGTCAGCAGGAGCCGGCGTAGAGGTAGAACAGCAGCGGGACCCATCAGAGGACAAAAGCGGGACCCACCCTGAGAGAGGAGGAAGCAGCGCACAGCAAGGGAGCTGGAAGACAACACGGGTCAGTGCCCGCAAAGGTAAGTGACGGGGTCTGATTGTGGGATCTCTGGAGCAACGTGTGACAGTACCCCCTTCTTCACGAGTGGCCACCGGACACTTCCTTGGTTTATGAGGAAATTTCATATGGAATGCCTTGACTGGTCGGGGCACATGGACATCAGAAGCGTTTATCCAGATTCCTTCTTCCGGACCATAATTTTTTCAGTCGATGAGGTATTGAAGACGGTTGTATCTAATATTCTGTCAACTTCGAACTCCTCTCCTTGCTGTGTTTGGACACTAGAAGCTTTAGGAAGGACCTTCTGGAATCTGTTTAAGACCAATGGTTTCAGAAGAGAAATATGGAATGAAGTTGGAATGCGAAGAAATGGAGGAAGCTTTAGCTTGTAAGCCACGGGATTTAGGACTTTGATGATTGGAAATGGACCAATGTAACGTGGGGCAAATTTCATCGAGGGAACTCGGAGTCTTGGGTTTCGAGTAGAGAGGCAGACCATATCTCCAGGTTGAAGACTTGGAACCGCTCGTCTTTTGTTGTCAGCAAATTTCTTGTATCGAGCTGAGGTTTTAGTCAGAGAGGAACGAACCTTTGCCCAGATGTTGGAGAACCGCTGAAGAGACATCTTGGCGGCAGGCACATCCAATTTTGGAAGAAGAGGGAAATCTGGTACCTGAGGATGATGACCAAAAACTGTAAAAAAAAGGAGTTGAATTGGTGGATGTGTGATAATGGTTGTTGCCAGCAAATTTGCCCAAGGGAGAAGTTCAATCCAGTCATCTTGGGAGGAGGAGATAAAAGTGCACAGGAACTGTTCCAGGTCCTGATTGACCCTTATGGTCTGACCATTGTTCTGGAGGTGATATGCGGTAGAGAATTTGAGCTATACTTGAAGGGCTGAGCAGAGTGACCTCCAAAACTTCACCACGAACTGTACTCCCCCGTTGGAGATGATCTCTTGAGGAAGGCCGTGAAGTCTGAAGATCTCCTTTATAAAGTTTTGGGTGAGTAGGGATGCAGACGGAAGCCCAGTAAGAGGTACAAAATGGGCCATTTTGGAAAATCGGTCCACGATAACCCAAACTGTGTTGTGACCCCGAGATGGAGGAAGATCGGAGATTAAGTCCATAGATAAGTGGGTCCATGCCTTCAATGGAATTGCTAGAGGTTGGAGCTGTCCGAGTGGAGCCTGCCAAGGTGTTTTGTGCTGGGCACACTTGATGCATTACGACACATAGGACCTAACGTCCCCTTTCATCGAAGGCCACCAATAGGACCGCTGGATGAATTCAAGAGTTTTATCCATACCCAAGTGACCAGAGAACGGAGAAGCATGGGCCCACTGTAGTAACTTCTTGCGGAGTTCAGGAGCAACTAAAGTCTTCCCAACAGGGGGCATTGAAGATAACTTGGTAGAAGCGAAGGTAGCTGGATCTAGGATTGGATAAGACTGTTCCATGTGTAGATCAGAGTCACTCGTCGTGGAATGAGAGAGTGCGTCGGCTTTGAGGTTTTGTGAGCCGGGATGGTAGGAGAGTTTAAAATTAAATCTGGAGAAAAACATTGCCCACCTGGCTTGACGAGGGTTCAAGCAATTTGCAGACTTAAGGTAAAGCAGGTTCTTGTGGTCCGTATAAATGGTGATGGGGTATTGGGCCCCTTCTAGAAGATATTGCCATTCCTCGAGCGACATTTTTATGGCATGCAGCTCTTGATCTTCGATAGCGTAGTTTTTTTCTGCTGGCAAGAACTTCCTAGAAAAGAAACCGCAGGGATGAAGTTTTTAATTTTCAAATCGTTGGGAGAGTACTGCACCTACTCCTTCGGAGGATGCATCCACTTCCAGGATAAATGGTCAAGTAGAATCCGGTTGCTTTAAGACAGGAGTGAAGATATATGTTTGCTTAAGAAGCTGGAATGCAGAGGTAGCTTCGACGGACCATTTAGTTGGATTTGCTCCCTTACGGGTGAGGGCTGTGATAGGAGCTACCAGTGTCGAAAAACCCTTCACAAACTTGCAATAATAGTTGGCGAAGCCTAGGAACCTTTGTATGGATTTCAAGGAGGAAGGAAGAGACCAATCAAGAATGGCTTGTAGTTTTGAAGGAACCATTTGAAGGCCGGTTACGGAGATGATGTACCCCAGGAATGGTACACTTGAGACTTCAAATAGGCATTTTTCTAATTTGCAAAAAAGTTGGTTGGACCGTATTCTCAGAAGAACTTCTTTCACCTGAACACGATGAGTTTGGAGGTCTTGAGAAAAAAATCAAGATGTCCTCCAAGTAAATGACCACACACTTGTATAGAAGATCTCAGAAGATTTTGTTGACGAAAAACTGGAAGATAGCCAGGGCATTACAGAGGCCGAAGGGCATAACGAGGTATTCATAGTGCCCATCCCTGGTGTTGAAGGCCATTTTCAATTCGTCTCCTGGACGTATACAGATTAAATAATGAAGCCTTTACTTAAATTTTCCTCAATGTATTCTGACATGGCTTGAGTCTCAGGAAGAGATAGAGGGTAGGTTCGGCCCCAGGGAGGATTCTTCCCGGGAATCAGATCTATGGGACAGTCCCAATCACAATGGGGAGGTAATAAATCTGCACTCTGTTTGCTGAAGACGTCCAGGAACCCAACATAGGATTCAGGCAGGTCTGTAGAATTGTGTAGGACAGAAGATCGAACAGGTACTACCCGCTGAAGGCAGCCCTTGAAACAATTAGAACCCCAGGAGGTTATTTGCATGGTTGTCCAATCAATTTGTGGAGAATGTCTCTGTAGCCAGGGTAATCCATGAACTAAAGAATGAGAGGCTTTGGGAATCACTAGGAAGGATAGTTGTTTGGAATGGAGCACCCCGATGGTAAGTTTAAGTGGTGTTGTATGATGGGTGATGGTTCCACTAGTAATGCGACTACCATCGATGGTGGTTAAAGTGATGACTCGAGGCAATTGTTCAATGGGAATTTGATGTTTCTTGGCAAAGTCCGTGGTGACAAAGTTCTCTGCTGCTCCAGAATCCAGAAGGGCTAATACAGCTTTGGAACCTCGAGGAAGCTTTAAATGAGCCTGGTTGGTGGAATCAGACTTCCTATGTGAGTCGATGGCAACTCCTAACTTAACCTCCCTGTCATAAGTTAGGAGGAGGCGTTTCCCGGACGGATGGGACAGGATTTAACTAACTGTTGAGGAGATCTGCAATACATACATAGATTCTGTCTTTGCCTTTTCTGCCGTTCCTTAGCCGGTAAGCAGGAGTGGTTGACCTGCATGGGTTCTTCGCCCATTGGAGAAGGTAATCGAGAAGCTGGATGTGGCCTTCCATGATCAAGTCTGCCTCTCTCCAAGGCACACTCTCTGTGTCGAAGATCCACCTTATTGCAGAGAGAGATTAAATTATCCAGACTGGCTGGAAGGTCACGGGAAGCTAGATCATCTTTGAGTCTTTCTAAAAGACCACTCCAAAAGGCAGCAATGAGGGCTTCCTCATTCCAGTTGAGCTCCGAAGCAAGAGTCCGGAACCGGATGACATATTGGCCGATGGTCCTGCTGCCCTGACGGAGGCGTAGAATATCAGATGATGTGGAAGTGTTTCTTCAGGGTTCATCCTGTGAAATGTGGCAACAAATTCAGAGTAATTGGAGAGCAGAGGATCCGACTTCTCCCAGAGAGGCGAGGCCCAATCGAGGGCTTGACCAGAGAGTAGAGAGATAATGTACGCCACTCTGGTTCTGGCTGTCAGAAAATTGGCGGATTGTAGCCCGAAATGGATTTAGCATTGGTTCAAGAACCCTCTGCATAATTTGGGGTTGCCATCGAACTTGCTTGGAGGAGAAAGCTGAAGACGAGCAGGAGGTGGTACTGGAGGAGCAGGTGACACCACAGGAGGAGAGGCGGCTTGAGAGCCAACGGGAGCAGGATGAGCCAGTAAGGACTGAATGTTGTCCAGACATGAGGAGGGCCTGAGAGGTCTCCTGTCTTTCCAGATGAGATAGCACATCCTGAGAGGAATCTACCCCAGATCCTTGACCATTTGCCGAGTCCATTGGGCCAGTGCAAACTGTCACAATCGTGGGATTTTGAGGCTGTGTTCCCGGGCTGGGCCTTGGACCTGTATTACTTGGCTCAGATGCTCGCTGAAGGAGACTTGGCTTGATAAAGTTTCTCCACATGAGAGGGTGCAGAAGACTTTTAGAGGATTTGGGTAATGCGGAAGGAGCTTTGTGCGGCTAAGGAGCCGTATTGGGATGTTGATAGCGTGGTAGTTGCTTGGAGTGGCTAGATAGCCGTGGGGAGAAGGTGGTAGCATGGATGCTACTTGGAGCGGCTGGTTAACCATGTAGAGCAGCTGGTAGCGTGGTAGTCGCTTGGAGTGGCTAGATAGCCGTGGGGAGAAGGTGGTAGCATGGATGCTACTTGGAGCGGCTGGTTAGCCATGTAGAGAAGCTGGTAGCGTGCTAGTTGCTTGGAGTGGCTAGATAGCCGTGGGGAGAAGGTGGTAGCATGGATGCTACTTGGAGCGGCTGGTGAGCCATGTAGAGCAGCTGGTAGCGTGGAAGCTACCTGGAGCGGCTGGATAGCCGTGTGGAGAAGCTGGTGGTGTGGAAGCTACTTAGAGCAGCTGGATAGCTGTGTGGAGAAGCTGGTAGCATGGAAGCTACTTGGAGCGGCTGGATAGCCATGTGGAGAAGCTGGTAGCATGGAAGCTACTTGGAGTGGCTGGATAGCCATGTAGAGGAGTTGGTAGTGTGGAAGCTACTTAGAGCAGCTGGATAGCCGTGTGGAGAAGCTGGTAGCGTGGAAGCTACTTGGAGTGGCTGGATAGCCATGTGGAGAAGCTGGTAGCATGGAAGCTACTTGGAGTGGCTGGATAGCCATGTGGAGAAGCTGGTAGCATGGAAGCTACTTGGAGCAGCTGGATAGCCATGTGGAGAAGCTGGTAGTGTGGAAGCTACTTGGAGCGGCTGGATAGCCATGTGGAGAAGCTGGTAGCATGGAAGCTACTTGGAGCGGCTGGATAGCCATGTAGAGCAGCTGGTAGAGTGGGAGATACTTGGAGCAGCTGGATAGCCGTGTAGAGAAGCTGGTAGCGTGGGAGGTACTTGGAGCGGCTGGATAGCCGTGTAGAGAAGCTGGTATCGTGGAAGCTACTTGGAGCGGCTGGATAGCCGTGTAGAGGAGCTAGTAGCGTGGGAGCTACTTGGAGCGGCTGGATAGCCATGTAGAGAATCTGGTAGCGTGGAAGCTACTTGGAGCGGCAGGATAGCCGTGTGGAGAAGCTGGTAGTGTGGAAGCTACTTAGAGCAGCTGGATAGCCGTGTGGAGAAGCTGGTAGCGTGGAAGCTACTTGGAGCAGCTTGATAGCCATGTGGAGAAGCTGGTAGCATGGAAGCTACTTGGAGCGGCTGGATAGCCGTGTAGAGAAGCTGGTAGCATGGGAGCTACTTGGAGTGGCGATAACACCTACAGAGCGCAGTGTGGAGGCTCATTTAGTTGGACTAAGGGACTTGTGGAGAAGTTGGTAGCATGGAAGCTACTTGGAGCGACTGGATAGCCGTGTGGAGAAGGTGGTAGCATGGATGCTACTTGGAGCAACTGGTTAGCCGTGTAGAGCAGCTGGTAGTGTGGTAGTTGCTTGGAGTGGCTAGATAGCCGTGGGGAGAACGTGGTAGCATGGAAGCTACTTGGAGCGGCTGGTTAGCCGTGTAGAGCAGCTGGTAGCGTGGAAGCTACTTGGAGCAGCTGGATAGCCGTGTGGAGAAGCTGGTAGTGTGGAAGCTAATTAGAGCAGCTGGATAGCCGTGTGGAGAAGCTGGTAGCGTGGAAGCTACTTGGAGCGGCTGGATAGCCGTGTGGAGAAACTGGTAGCATGGAAGCTACTTGGAGCGGCTGGATAGCCGTGTAGAGAAGCTGGTAGCATGGGAGGTACTTGGAGCGGCTGGATAGCCGTGTGGAGAAGCTGGTAGCGTGGAAGCTACTTGGAGCGGCTGGATAGCCGTGTGGAGAAGCTGGTAGCATGGAAGCTACTTGGAGTGGCTGGATAGCCGTGTAGAGGAGCTGGAAGCGTGGAAGCTACTTGGAGTGGCGACAACACCTACAGAGCGCAGTGTGGAGGCTCACTTAGTTGGACTAAGGGACTTGTTACATTGGCAACTTGTGTCAGCAGAGGATTTGGGTAATGCGGAAGGAGCTTGGTGCGGCTAAGGAGCCGTATCGGGATGTTGATAGCGTGGTAGTTGCTTGGAGTGGCTAGATAGCCGTGGGGAGAAGGTGGTAGCATGGATGCTACTTGGAGCGGCTGGTTAGCCGTGTAGTGCAGCTGGTAGCGTGGGAGGTACTTGGAGCGGCTGGATAGCCGTGTAGAGAATCTGGTAGCGTGGAAGCTACTTGGAGCGGCTGGATAGCCGTGTGGCGAAGCTGGTAGTGTGCAAGCTACTTAGAGCAGCTGGATAGCCATGTCGAGAAGCTGGTAGCATGGAAGCTACTTGGAGCGGCTGGAGAGCCATGTAGAGGAGCTGGTAGTGTGGAAGCTACTTGGAGTGGCGACAGCACCTACAAAGCGCAGTGTGGAGGCTCGCTTAGTTGGACTAAGGGACTTGTTACACTGGCAACTTGTGTCAGCAGTGGGGATCCTTTTATAGTGGACGCTAGGAGCTGGTAGGCTGAGAGAGAAGGAGAAGGCTCCTCATTGGTGGTAGCGGAGTCACATGGGCAAATCCAAGATGGCCATGCCCACGGAGCGGATGACAGCGCTTCCTGAATGTGAACAGCGGGGACCAAGCAGTCAGCAGGAGCTGGCGTGGAGGTAGAACAGCAGCGGGACCCATCAGAGGACAACAGCGGGACCCACTTGAGAGAGGAGGAAGCAGCGCACAGCGCAGGAGCCGGAAGACACCGCGGGTCAGTGCCCACAAAGGTAAGTGATGGGGTCTGATTCTGGGGTGTTTGGAGCGACATGTGACATTCATATTGTTACTACTGATCACCATCATAATTTCGTTCTTCCGGTTCACCTTATCTTTACATTTTCCACACTTCAGCACAGTAGGAACACACCTAACACATATGCAGAATTTCATCCATCTTGCGGTTTATTACGCTGGTATCATTTGTAATGTAAGTGCAACACTTTACTCCAAATTGGGTGGCCAAAGTTACGCAATACCCTCCAGTGACAGCTGTTAAATAATTTAACACTAGTTAAATAACACCAGTTCTTTCTTGTACGCTTGCAACTCCCCACCTGTATACCTGAATGTGTCATCATACATCTCGGTGATATTATCTATTAATTTAGCAAGATCTTGGATATATCTAAAATTTAGTGTACCCTGAGCGATCCTGGTGGGATCCAGTGCTACCAAAACCTGAAAGCCAGTTGTCTCACTGATTAACTGTGTGGCTTTATGCACATCACCAGATATGGTGATGGTGTGTTTTTATGAATACCAAGCATTTCAACATGTGTGAGGGTCATAACCTCTGGGACTACTCTTCCCAGATAACACAAACCTTTGGAACTCGGAGAGAGCCACTTATACGCTTTCCTTCCACATATAAAAATATACATCATCGGGGAGAACATAAGGAATAGAGGCCTTGATTCAGAGCCGGACGCTCTGACAGAACGCTCGCTCTGAAATTAGGGCCGTCCTTCCTACTTTTTGGAACGGCCTCCTGGCAGCTCGCATAGCTGTGGATGTCCACCCACAGCTATAGCAAGCGGCCAAAATGATGGTTGCGATGGTCAAGACCATTGCGACCATCGGGCTTGCGATGAGACCCTTGCGGTAGTGTCTTGCTGCCGCAAGCCCTGGAGTGCTTTTGGCTCTATCCAAAAGTCCAAAACATGTGGACTTTATTTGTAAAAAACGCCCCCTGGCCGCTCGCATCATACGTCATCTCTGCTATTTATTAGATTAATCGAGTACATCGAAAGGCGAATGAACTGCTCGCTATTCATGTGGTTGCATTTTCCTACCGCAATCATGCGAGCAGTTCTGGCTAAAAGACACCCAACTGACGTGGTCGATGACGCTGCTTTGTTAATTAAGCACACCCTTAAACGGCCACACCCAGACGGTAGGTGTTCCCATGGGAACGACTCCGTCTGGCCAGCCACGCCCACAGCACGCCCACCAAAGGGGGTGTGCTGTCACTCACCATCAACAGCACGCCCCCTTTGGTGCGAGACCCCGAGCGATGGATTCCCCATCGCTCGCCGGGTCTCGCGCATGCGCACGACGGAGGCGCCTCCGTCGTGCGCATGCACATTTGGGTAACATCGACCTGCTTGCGAGCGTATAGCCAAAAGCACTCCCACTGACATCACTAGTGATGTAAATGGGGCCGGCCCCAGACGGTAGGCGTTCCCATGGGAACGCCTCAATCTGGGTAGCCACGCCCCCGGTACGCCCACCCAAGGGGGCGTGCTGTCAATCACCATCGACAGCACGCCCCCTTTGGTACGAGACCCATGACGATGGCTTGGCCGTCGTTATTCGGGTCTCACGCATGCGCACGACGGAGCCGCCTCCATTGTGCGCATGCGCACTTGGGCAACATCGACCCACTTCCGAGCGCTCGTGAGTGGGTCTGAATCAGGCCCAGTATGCATCATGATCATCAAACACATTTCCCTCACAAATCATCCTATCTCAGGTTCTCCCATCTGGCAAATACATGTTTCTGGTTGTATAACCTTGGCACAGTACCCTTCTGGTATTCTACCAACCATTTCTTTGGTGGAATTCAGTGTATATTTATACCGGAAGTGTCTTCCACCTGACCTAATTTTCCGTAACAGTTCATAATTCATAGGCTCACGATCAGCTCATTGTGAGAAGGTCATCGTCTGATTATTCCCAGTCACCTCCCAACTTCCTGGTTCATTGGAGTTGGTGATGTGTAAACATAAAAGTGATTTATCTACTTGGTACTGGTGGAGTTTAAAATGGGGTGGTTTGGTATTAAGAAATATTCCGTCCAGTCTCTTCCCTTTTTGCAATTCTAGAATTTCAGAGATATTTAACGGGAAGGGCACTAATACTACATTATGGGGCACGTGAGAACACACCCAACAGTCGGTTTGGTTAAAAATTTTGCCCACCATGGTGTGATAATCCTCTAAAGGATACCCACCCCAATACTGATTATACTTGGGTTGACACCGTTGGATGCATCTCTCATCAATTACGGACCCACAGAACTCACACATACAATAATCTTCAGACGATAGACCTTCACACTGTCTCCGAGTATCCAAAATAGCAGATCTCTTAACAATTACAGTACTAAGATTGGTCAGACACTCCCCTGATTGGCATAGCACTCCTCCTTTCGACTCTACTCCGTCAATTCTGCCATAAGCTCCCATCTCCTCTATCGGTCCCCCGTCACAGAAACCAGAAATCCCCGAACAAACCAGGATTATGGAAACTCTGGAAGAGAATATAAAAATGAACACAGCAGACCAGTCCATCGCCGCAGCAAGGATCTGCAAATTTCTTTAGCTCAGGTATCTCACTGCCACCTTTTAATCCTCCTGGAACAAGCTCGTGATCGACAGGTCCACGTTATCAGCCTCATCTCAGCCTTGTTTCTCCCCCGGTTGGTTGACCTTTTTGCAGTGAGTGGAATGGACCCAGGTATCTCTCTCGGCCACCTTCAAAGATGTGGTACTCGTCAGCAACACCTGATACGGACCCTCCCAACGATCAGTCAAACAACCTGAACGCAAAAAAAATTCTGATCATAACATATTCTCCAGGTTCAACATCTTGACAGTTTGTTTCAGGCATATCATGGGACAACAATTTCAGTTTCTGCTGTTGCTGTTTTAACTGTTTACTCATTGTTATAAGATACTTTACAGTTACCTCGTTGTTACCTTTCAAATCCTCCTGCGGACATATAATCAAATGAGGTTGTCTACCAAACAGTATTTCAAAAGGGGACAGATTTAGAGGGGATCTAGGAGTGGTCCTTATGCTATGTAGGACCAACGGTAATGCTTCTGGTCGTCCTAGTCCAGTCTCTGCCATGATTTTACTTAGTTTGTTTTTAATAGTTCTGTTCATCCTCTCCACCTTGGCACTGGCTTGAGGTCGGTAGGGGGTGTGAAGTCGGCTATTAATACCCATCAGCTTACACATATTTTGGAAAACATCACCTGTGAAATGAGTACCCCTATCACTCTCGATAATTAGGGATACCGTATCTGCACACAAACTCCTGAACAATTTTCTTGGCAGTAAACGCAGCAGTATTAGTGGCAGCTGGGTATGCCTCAACCCAATTGGAAAACACATCAGTGCAAACTAATACATACTTGAGATTCCTGCAGGGTGGTAATTGGATGAAATCAATTTGTATTACCTGGAAAGGTCCGTCAGCCGGAGGAATGTGAGATGGTTCGGTAGGGATCATTTTCCCAATGTTTTTCCTCAAGCAGGTCAGACAGGACATTGCTCTCTTTTCCGCTTGAGAAGAAAAACCTGGTGCGTACCAGTATGCTCTCACCAATTTGCACATACCTTGCTTTCCCAAATGAGTCAGACCGTGTGCTGCCTCAGCCAGGCTGGGGCAGTATGCCTTGGGAGCCACTGGCTTACCTTGTCCGTCCCTCCAGAGTCCAGAGGACTCTTGCCCACACCCCTTGGACCTCCAGACTGACTTTTTCTGGGTAGAACACAAATTTTGCATCTCAATTAATTTCAGCATATCAATTACTTGGAAAGTCATGATTTGTTCAGTTGGTACATTCATTTTTAACCCTGCTGCCCAATTTGCAGCTGTCTGCCCTGTTATTGCCTAGTCACACCGGATCCTCTTCACATGTATGGGCTTTACACTTAATTACTGCCACTGCCCTTGGCAATTGAATTGCTGTTAGTAGTCCTTTTATATGTTTGGAATGTGCAATTGGTGTGCCTGCTGCTGTCATAAATTTTCTCAGACACCATAAGGCACCAAAATCGTGTACTACACCGAAGGCGTACCTAGAGTCAGTGTAGATATTAGCAGATTTACCTTTCGCTAATTCACACGCTCTCTTTAGTGCCACCAGTGCATTTTCTAAAGGTGTATCCCATATGTCAGGTCTTGCAGTAAAGGTTTGATTCAGATATTCCATACAATCATATGCATCAATAAACCTGCAGAACTCACCTGCTGCAGGCGGCTCACCTCTCTCCACCCTTTGTGCATCATGTTGCACATATGGTAAATACGTAGCTGGGTTTAATGTACTGCACCTTTTGATGGTGATGTTTGCAGGTGCTATTAAGGTTAGTTCCCATTTTGTGAACCTAGCTGAGGAGACATGTCTGGTTTGGGCAGAGGTTAGCAAAGCAGATACAGCATGGGAATTATAGACAATCATATCATGGCCTAGTACTACATCCTCACTCTTACTGACCAATAGAGCAGTTGCTGCTACACTTCTTAAACATATTGGGAATGATCTTGCCACAGTGTCCAATTGTGCACTGTAGTATGCTACAGGCCTACTGGCATCACCATGTTTGTGTGTGAGGACATCTGCTGCGCAAATATCGGCTTCCATACAATACAAATCAAAAGGTTTTTCATAATCAGGTATTCCCAATGCAGGTGCTCTTGTCAGACTATCCTTAAGATTAAGGAAAGCCTGCTCTGATTCCTCTGTGTGTATGACATGATCGGGCTTTGAGGAAGAGACTAAGGGTCTCATTCAGACCCACTCGCGAGCGCTATATGCTCGCAAGCAGGTCGATGTTACCCAAATGCGCATGCGCACGACGGAGGCGCCTCCGTCGTGCGCATGCGCGAGACCCGGCGAACGACGGGGAATCCGTCGCTCGGGGTCTCGCACCAAAGGGGGCGTGCTGTCGATGGTGAGTGACAGCACGCCCCCTTTGGTGGGCGTGCTGGGGGTGTGGCTGACCAGACGGAGGCGTTCCCATGGGAACACCTACCGTCTGGGTGTGGCCGTTTAAGGGTGTGCTTAATTAACAAAGCAGCGTCATCGACCACGTCAGTTGGGCGTCTTTTAGCCAGAACTGCTCGCATGATTGCGGTAGGAAAATGCAACCACATGAATAGCGAGCAGTTCATTCGCCTTTTGATGTACTCGATTAATCTAATAAATAGCAGAGATGACGTATGATGCGAGCGGCCAGGGAGCGTTTTTTACAAATAAAGTCCACATGTTTTGGACTTTTGGATAGAGCCAAAAGCACTCCTGGGCTTGCGGCAGCGAGACCCTACCGCAGGGTCTCGTCGCAAGCCCGATGGTCGCGATAGTCTTGACCATCGCGACCATCTTTTTGGCCGCTTGCATAAGCTGTGGGTGGTCACCCACAGCTATGCGAACAGCCAGGAGGCCACTCCATTTTAAGCTAGGCCGGCCCTGATTCAGAGCGAGCGCTCTGGTCTGAGCGTCCGGTTCTGAATCAGGCCCTAAGGGCCTGATTCAGAGCCGCTCGTAAGCGGCCGCTCGTTCGCTCCGAGCGATGTTCGCACATCTGCGCATGCATATGGGTTTTAGTACGCATGCGCGAACCAGCCAGTGCGGCCGAAAATCGTGTGCTCGCAAAATAGCGAATACCTGCTAATTTGAGTGACAGGATGAGGCGTTTGTGGGTGGTAACAGGGGAAGGTGCTTGAAAACGGGGAGTGGAGATCCGAACACAGGCGTGCCAAAAGGTCAAAACGGGCGTTTTAAGGGTGTGCTTAATTAACAAAGCAGCGTCATCGACCACGTCAGTTGGGTGTCTTTTAGCCAGAACTGCTCGCATGATTGCGGTAGGAAAATGCAACCACATGAATAGCGAGCAGTTCATTCGCCTTTCGATGTACTGGATTAATCTAATAAATAGCAGAGATGACGTATGATGCGAGCGGCCAGGGGGCGTTTTTTACAAAAAAAGTCCACATGTTTTGTTCGCTCATTCAGACATAGAGGCATCAACAGACCACAAAGAGCGAAAGGTCAATTTAAATAGCCAGCCCCTTTTTCTGGACGAGCGAGCGCAGATAGCGTCTGGCTCTGAATCAGGCCCTAAGTCCTGTAATGGCAAGGCCAAAATAGAAAAACCTGGGATCCACATTCTGCAGTATCCACACATTCCCAAGAAGGTATGAATTTGCTGTTGGGTCTGCGGCAGTGTCATGTTCTGTATGGCCTGGATTCTGTCGTTTGTGAGATGTCGTAACCCCTGATTTAGGCAGTGTCCCAAATATTTAACCATGGACTGGCATGGCTATAGTTTGTCCTTGGCAACCTTGTGTCCTATTTGCAAGAGATGGAGCAGCAAAAGTTTAGTATCATTTAAACATGATATAAACGAATCAGAACATAACAATAAATCGTCCACATATTGTATTAGAACAGATCCATTGGCAGGTTGAAAATATTGTAAACAGTCATGTAAGGCCTGGGAAAAGATACTGGGGCTGTTTATGAAACCTTGGGGCAATCGTGTCCATGTGTATTGTACACCCCTGTTTGTAAAGGCGAATAGGTACTGACAGGATGAAAAGGCACAGAGAAGAAAGCAGAACAGAGGTCAATAACAGTGAAATGGGTTGCATTTGGTGGGATATGCATGAGAATGACAGCTGGATTTGGCACTACGGGAAATTGGCTCTCTACCACCTAATTAACCCCTCTAAGGTCTTGTACCAGCCTATAACCCCTCCCACCACTTTTTTACAGGAAAGATGGGACTGTTGGCTACACTAGCTGTACGAACTAAAATTCCCTGCTGTAACAATCAATAAACCCCTAATTCTACCTCCTGTTTTAATGGGTACTGGGGAATTTTGGGGGCTTGCCTACCACTTTTTAGATTTACCATTACGGGACTTACGTTTGCCATTAATCCAGTATACTGTCCATCCTTGGTCCAAAGTGAATCTGGAATTTGGGATGCCATTTGATCTACCCGAGATGGATTTTCACTTAAACCGGTGGAGTGATACATTATCCTTTGGGGAGTGTCCAACATATCCCTCACCTCGTGCACAACTCTCTCTGGGATATCTAAAAATACACCACCAGGGGTACAATATATGACACATCCCATCTTACATAACAAATCCCTTCCCAGTAGGTTAGTAGGAGCTGCTGCTGCCAGGAGAAAAGAATGTCTGGTATGCAATGGCCCGATAGTGACCTCTGTGGATTTTGTTAAAGGATAATGTTGCACTTTACCCATTACCCCCATTGCTGGGACTGTCTCATTGATTACCTATAAGTTAACGGGAGATTTTATCACTGGCCTGGTCTCCACTGTGTCTACAAGAAAAGGATATTTAGTACCAGCTACATCAACCATCATTACCGGTTCTTCCCTAGTAGTTCCCGTTAACCTGACTATCTGTAGACTACAGGTATGACCTGACCCCTAGCATTGACTCACACTCTCCAATACAGCATTTACGGCCACAATTGGAGCTGGTGACTGTTGTGTGCTTCCTGTGCTCTGTGTATATCCCATATGGGGATATCCAGGTATTCCCTGGTTAGGGGGTCCTACCCTCTTCACCTTACAGTTCCTACTTATATGTCCCAGTTGGTTGCTGTTGAAACACTTTCGTGAGTGGGGTGGATGAAAGGATTGCTCTGTGGGTTGAGCAGTAGGGAAAGGTGGTGGGTATGGGTAGGGACATTGAGGGAAATATGGTGGTTGTGGATAGTATGGGTGTTGTGGTTGTGTGTGATAAGTGGGGTAGGGCTGTGTTTGAGGTGATGCACGATTGGTGAGGACGTGTAGCTGAGTAGGTGTAGGTGTGTCTGTTGGCTGTGATATTACAGTCATTCCTTCTAGAGCTTGAATACTAACAGCCATTAGTTTCTCGCTCTGGGTCTCTCTTTTTAGAGATGTTCTTATCATGTTCAATAGCGGATTCTATGAGGGTGTCTACAGTGACTCCCATCCAGCCAGGCTGTGAGGTCTGAACTCGGGTCTTTAGGTTCTCTTTTAGACCATCCATAAGTACAGTGACAATCATTCCCCGGTGATGAGTGCTATATTTAATATCTTCTAACCCAGTGTACTGGGTGATATCCTGCAGAGCTCGGTAACAATAATCCTCTGCAGATTCACTCTCTTTTTGTTTTATGGTGAAAATTTAGCTCCAGTTAACTACTACTGGAAAATATACACCCAATTGAGTTACAATGCGGGAAATGTTACCTTGGTTAACTTCATCTGTTAAGGAAACATCTCCATCCAATACACAATCCATAAATCCATAATAAATTTTGGCACGTTGGTATTGTGTGGAAGACAAGCCCTTAACACAACTCACCAATCTTTATTGGTTGGCTCGTGAGAACTACCCAAATTTTTCAAAAATCTTTGACATTTTGCTAATTCCTTTTTAGGATCGGGGAAATCATTCATTATGGAGTTTAGCTCCGCTCTTGTCCAAGGACAATGCATTGCTACCTCCCTGGTGAGCACTCCACCATTCGCATCCGCATTCCCATTCGGAACAGTTATTGTCCGGATGGGATGCAGACCGGCCGCACTGCTACTTTTAACCTTATTACCTGGCTGGGGGTTTAGTCTATTACTGCTACATATAGGGTTAACAACTTCGTCTACGGGTGCAGTGGATGTTAACACTTCCTGTACTATTACTGATGGAGATGGCGGCACCACTTGTGCTTGTCATGGTGGAGCATCTAACATGTGTACAGCATGGGAAATGGCAGACATACTGTAACAATAGGCTCATCATGCGCATCATAAACATTTTCCTTATGATTACTTAAGAGAGGGTACAAATTACTTGTTAAATTTTTATGGTTTTTTTTAACAACAGTACCTGCACCCCCATCCGCATAGGGCGGCGGTGGTGTGCGTGAACCACTGGCAATACCTTCCACAATGCTACCTTGCTGCACGTGCACACTATCTCGTGGCGCGCACGCATGCACCGCAGTTTAACGCTGCGGGTGTACTTTCCGGTATCGTGCTCACGACGCTAGTTTGTGTCGCTTGCACACCTTTAAGCCATGAATCTCCCTCATGCTGCCATAATTTTAAACACTCATTATATTTTACCTTTTTCATTTGAGAGCGCATCATACAGATGCTATCTTGGACATTGTTCAATACCTCCTTATCAAAACTGCCAATTCTGGGAAATGGTCTAACACTCTTCATTTTCATTTTAAACCATACATCACAGTACCTAATTGTATAAGCACCGTACTTAGTATGCATAATATGGCGTGCCTACCCAAGCGGCGCTTCCAAAAGCAACACATCATCTAACATCTCTACCGTTTGCTTGGCCCCCATCTGGGAGAACCCTAAGCTTTTCAATAGAGATTTAGACTGGTGAAAGACAGTCAAGATACTTTCACTTACCTGTGGACAATATTAACAGGATGTGCCCACACACCTATGGAAGAATAATCAGACTGCTTCCACGCACCTAATCCCTTTTTGACTACCTTTCAACTGCTAGCATGTAAATATTCCAATAATACCCTTTTCAGTGATTTCGTCCACCCTCTACCCAGTTCACAATCACAATTTAGCCAAAACTGTGCAGTTCAATAACAATGCTCAAATAACCCTAACCGATCACTGAACACTGTAATCACACTGGGAGCCGAACCTACAACAAAGACAACAGATACACCTGCTTATGTGTTAGAACGGTATCTACTACCGAGCTACTAGGCCAACCCTTGTGCCTAGTACTTAAGGGTCATACGATACCCTAACCTTTTAGGAACTGTGTTACACCCTAAACCAACAAATGCTCACTGTTACACACTTTTTTCCTGCGCAGAAAAAGAATACACTTTCACCCAGCTATTGGCAACACTAATAATGCAATCTCAACGGCTTTGTTCAAAACACGTTGCAGCAATACAGGCAATTCATATACGCTACTGTGCGACTAGTCACATACACAATAATGCACTACTCCTTTTTAACACACACAACAAAAAAAAACTATCGATGAAGGAAAATAAACTTTTTCCTCCCTCATCCCTGGATTCTCAGTCAGCGCTCCTAAAGTCACAATAACAGGTAGCGGACTCTCAGCAACAGTAGTAACAGATTTCGAACGCAGAATGCATTCTCCTGTCAGGTGCCTCCACCCTTTTGCTGAGAGATCAATACCGAGTGTTATCGAGTGACCGGTGGCGTGATTAACACTGCGAGACCCCAATTATTGATACCTGATTTAAGCCTCTATGCAATCCTACCTATACCTTCTAAAATTGTTGCAATTTAGCGTAATGAGTCGCACAGTAAATAAATGCCTTCAGACTTTGAATGTGGTTCCAAAGCACAAAAAGTTATTATTCAACATAAAAACAGATGGTTACACGCTGTGATCTAAAGACAATTAGCGCAAATAAATCATACAGACCCACGGTACAGTTGTTATATACGCACGAGCTCTGGGCCCAGATACTGGAATCAGCATTAGAAATCTCCGTCAACAGCACAGCAAGAAGACTCCAGACTGGGGTCAGAGAGAGCACATATATACTCTTGCAGGGATAGGCAATACAATAGACAAGTTTGGCATGATTCCATTGGTTCTTCTTAAAGGTGTTTCTGTTACAGGATAGTTTATTGGACAATTTCAAATGGACACAAACACAAACAGCCTCCAACCGCCCTTTGTGTCCTTCTTCCCGCTGCATGCTAATCTAAGCTGCTAACATTACACAGTACATTTTAATGTTTTAACTCTCTATAGTCCATAGTTTGCAGACGCAGGTTCCTATCTTCTCACCGATGGTACCGGAAATCTGTGGAGACACAGTGGATCAGTACAACACCAGACACGGTCTGCTTACCAATGTACTAAACCTTAGATATCAAATAACCTTTATTACACAACATTAATATTCACTGAATAAACCTTGAATATTACACTTTAATACTAGGGAACCTTTCATGTAAGTGTGCAGTGTCTAAGTATTAGGGAATTGGGGAAAGACGGTTGTTAGCGTTGTGCAACCATGTGTATTGTGGAGTATACTATGGTGCGTGTCTTGCAGGGATAATTAGTTCATATGTTTTAGCGACTGTCTGCATTTATGTGGTGTGGACTTTTAACTCCTTTCTATTGCGTGGGAATTGCACGACGCAGAATAATAGCATCGCCGTATGTACTGATAGTGGTGAATTTCACTAAAATGGTGCTGGGCGGCCAATCGCAAAATGGCGTCTCATTGCCATTCGCAAAATGGCATCGTGCAGTTCTGATTTTAAACCAATCCTGTCTCAGCCAATTATCCGGCTTCGACAGCTGATAGCTCTTACCAGAGCCTGTCACCTGGCTGAGGGCTGGGCGGTTAACATTTTCACAGATTCCAGATATGCTTATGGCATCGTGCATGATTTCGGCATGATATGGGCTATATGAGGATACTTGACAGCTTCAGGTACCCCAATATCCCATGCCAGGCAAGTAAAAGAGCTTATTGAGGCTATACAACTGCCCAGGTAGCAGTTGCTAAGTGTCAAGCTCACACCTCACGAATTGATCCTGTCATTGGGTAACAAAAGAGCAGATGAAACCGCCAGGATGTAGCTGTCGTGAATCACACCACTGTACAAATCAATACTTTTCAGACTATGGATCAGCAAAAGCTGATAGAAGCACAGAAGGTATGCACTGCACATGAACGTGCCACGTGGACGATGAAGGGATGTAAGCAAGAGGTTGATGGTCTTTGGAGAGATGGTCAGGGTAGACCAGTGGCTCCCAGATCCCTCCTTCCAGCACTGGCGGAAGCTGCCCATGGGATGACCCATGTAGGGAGAGAGGGAATGTGTATATTGATTGGGAGCTACTGGTGTGCACCTGGATTTTCATCTTGTGCAGAAAGTAAGGCCCGGTCATGTCTCATCTGTCTGTCTGAGAATGAATCCCTGAAAATCGATTCCCACAGAACCATCTCACATTCCTCCCACCACTGGTCCGTTTCAAAGATTGCAGATTGATTTTATTCAAATGCCGAAAGTAAGAAATTTTCAATATGTCTTAATGATAACCGATGTTTTCCGGTTGGGTAGAAGCATTTCCCGATGTACTGCATCATTCACAGCAAAGAAATTGGTACAGGAATTTGTGTCCAGATATGATATCCCATGTGTTATTGAAAGTGACAGAGGTACACATTTTAAAAGGGAAGGTACTGTATTCCAAGCAATGTGTCAATATGTAGGTATAAAGAGCTTGCATTCGTCGTATTGACCCCAGGCGTCAGGGTGAATCGAACGTGTTAATATGACTATTAAAAACAAGTTAGCTAAGATGGGTGTGGAGACTGCCATGAGTTGGCTGGAGGCTTTACCTATGGTTTTGTATAGCATCCGCACCATTCCAAAGCGGCCACTTAACTTGTCATCTTATGAGATACTTTTTGGAGAACTGCCTAACATCATTGTAAGTCCAGCAGCAGACTTATCATTGTCATATGATTTAACTACGGACTCTGGCCATGATTCAGAGCCGGACGCTGTCAGGAGGATGGTTGCTATGGTCAAGACCATCGGGCTTGCGATAAGACCCTTGTGGTAGGGTCTCGTGGCCACAAGCCCCAGAGAGCTTTCCGCTCAGAGCCGAAAGCTTTCCTACTGACATCACTTGTGATGTCAGTTGGGCCGCCCCCAAATGGTAGGCCCATGGGAACGCCTCCGTCTGGGCAGCCACCCCCCCGACCTGCCCACCAAAGGGGGCATGCTGTCACTCAACATCGACAGCATGCCCCCTTTGGTGCGAGGCCCGGAGCGACGGATTGCCCGTCGCTATCCGGGTTGTTTGCATGCGCTCTGGGCCATCATCAACCCGGTTGCGAGCGCTCAGCGCTTGCAACTGGGTCTGAATCAGGCCCTATGTTATACAATTCTCATAGCATCTGAGACTTTACAAGTAAAGCTTATGAAAAGACTCCCAGAGGGCCTTGTCATGGAGTCCAGCCTGGAGACTATGTGATGGTAAGAAATTTCTTACGTTCTGGTTGTCTCGTAGATCAATGGCAAGGCCCATTCCAGGATCTGCTAACAACCTCGACATCTTTAAGAGTGGAAGAAAAGGACAATTGGATTTGCGCATCTCACTGCAAGAAGGTTTCCGACCCGGCGGTGAGGTCAGTTAAAGCAAAAGAAGACACAGATAAAGACATTGGCTGTGATTTAAATTTAACGAACTTATTTGATGATGGGCCTGAACAAAGCCATAGTTCAGACCAAGATGAGATTCACAGAATCGGGAAATATCCTTAGTGATGTTTCTGCGGGTTGTGGACAAAGAAAAAGAAAGATAGCTATGTGTGAACAAGCCTCTGTGCATCCATTGATTGGGACAGTTATTTTTGTTGCATTTAACATTTTTTATTTTTTATAGTGTATAGCGGCTGTCAAGGACTGGTGGCCGACGAGGACGGTGTTGAGAGTTATCCTAGGGGTACTGCCAGAGTCATACTGGAAGATTCCACTCCTGTTTTGAAATCCATGATTGTAACGAACAGGGTACACACTCAGGGCCTGATTCAGCGCTCGCGAGCGGGTCGATGTTGGCCCAGTGTGCATGCGCACGACGGAGCCGGCTCCATCATGCGCATGCGTGAGACCCGGATAGCGACGGGCAAGCCGTCGCTCCATGTCTCGTACCAAAGGGGGAGTGCTGTCAATGGTGAGTGACAGCACGTCCTCTTTGGTGGGCGTGCTGGGGGCGTGGCTGCCCAGACGGAGGCATTCCCATGGGAATGCCTACCATCTGGGGCCAGCCCATTGACATCACAAGTGATATCAGTGGCAGTGCTCTCAGCTCTGATAGAGCCGAAAGCACTCCAGGGCTTGCGGCAACGAGACCCTACCACGAGGGTCTCGTCGCAAGCCTGATGGTCGCAATGATCTTGACCATCGTGACCATCTTCCTGGCCGCTCGCTATAGCTGTGGGTGGTCACCCACAGCTATACGAGCGGCCAGGAGACCGCTCTAAAAATTAAGAAGGACGGCCCTGATTCAGAGCGAGCGCTCTGTCAGAGCGTCCGGCTCTGAATCAGGGCCTCAGTTTATTACTGATACTCCCAGGTATAGGTACGGATCAGAGGTAAAAATTCATAAAGTGGTTGAAAGGAAAATACACAAAGGTAACAAAATACAGGTAACTAAAAATTTCAATACCACAACCTGGGATAAGATACATCTGGTAAAGTATCAGAAAAGAAGAGCCATTATGGAAGGGAAAAAGTGTGGTCTTTCCCCAATTCCAAGGTGTATATGTGAATATTGTGGTCTAAATCCAGAAAAGAGGTGTATACAATGGTGCAAAGACAGTACCTCTATACAAACTGACACTTCCTCCCTAGACACCTATCATGAGATGACAGGGAAAACAATAAGGTTAACTGATTGTTGGGTATGTAGTCACCTACCATACCATTCCGGGAATGTTGGGTTAATGGCTATCCCATTACACTCAAATCAAACAAAATTTCACTCGCTATGTGAAACTCACACAGTTGAACCTTATAAGGTTAATGACTCCATGGGTTTAAAATTAACAAAGTATGAAAGGTATGACCAGGGCAACATCACATGCATTAACAAAACAGTATGGGAAGAGAGAGCCGAAGGGACTTATTTGGGAACCAGTGTTTGTAACACAATCTTACAAGAAGGACCTTTTAAAACCAAACGTGATTAGGGAAAGGCTCTTTTAGAAATGATTAAATATACAAAACCTAATAATGAAGACTGTGTGAATGAATTGTTGAAATGTATAATGGCAGAAAAAGTGTTGGGGTACAATAAACATGTAATCATCATATTGTACAGTGTGCTCAGAAAAAAGAAAGTATGGATGAAAAGAGTGCTCGTTGTAATGTTCCTTATGATGCATTTTCAAACATATTGTCTAATAGACCATGCACACTACCACAGGGGTTATATTATGTGTGTGGACAAAGGGCTTATAAATGGTTACCGGTAAACTACTTTGGAATATGTTTTATTATCTGACGCAGTGATAATAAAACATGAGGATCTAAAGGAAACATATATGCAACAATCACTCTCGGGAAAAGTAAAAATGGTAAAAAAAGATACAAGTAGTACATGAGAAGTACAGACACCTTTTTACACTGTCACAAGGTTACAAGGTTGGTTTAGGATTTGGTAACATAATAACATTTGGTACATGGGGAATAACTGCAAATCAAAGAATGATACAGGAACTGGGAGATTTAATAATATCACAGACATATATGACAGTACTTTTAGATTCGTAGGAAGAGCTTCAAGCAATAAAAATGGAATTAATGCAGCACAGAAAGGTGTTGGATTACCTTACAGCTGCAACTTCAGGATATTGTGTGACATTACAGATGGTGTATGGGTTACAGTGTTGCACCTACATTACAAATTTTTCTAATGCTTAAGAAATAATAAAAGAAAGGTAGAATTAAATTACTCAGGTTAAAAATGAATTTGCTGAATGAAATAAACGTGACGGTGTGGTTCACCTGGTTGAACCCCAGCATATGGTTAACATGGGTTGGAAATTGGTTAAACAACATTATGCACACACTGGGAAGGTTAATAATTTTTGTCATAATAATGTTGTTGATTTTCTATATATTAGTGAAATGCTTCAAGAAAATGTTCCAATGCATTAAGAAGAAATCAAATGATGCAATTTATGAGAGATATTAACTTTCTGCAGAGGTTTGAAGACGTTCAGAGGATGGAGCTGATAACACAGGAATATGTGGACTGTACACGTTGCATCAGCAATTCACGAATATATGCATGCTTGTATATTCCTTTTATTGCAATTATAGTAGTAGAGAATATATAAATTATTGTGTGAGTTGCAGAATACTGTATTTGTCGAATGGCCTCAGGCTACAGCGGATAAGGCCTACCCTTTCCTCTTTAAAGTAGGCATATCCTGTGTCTGATGCAGCAGCCATCTTGTTTAGTGGTTTAGCAATAAGAATTGTAGGTTTAAAATGTCAGTATTTAGCGTGTACAGATTAGTAGGCAGCAAGTCTCAGATTTTATAAACAAAAAGAGTTAAATCAGATACCCTTGGTCTGCAAGAAGCAGCAGCTGAAGGCTACATGGGAACAGAAATTGAAGATAACATACTATATAGTCAATATTATGATTAGGACATATAACCAATTAAAGTCTAGCACGTATGAATATTAATTAAATTACTATTCGCCATTTTGAATGTATTGGAGGTATGGACAAATGATAGTATAAAGTATTGACCAAAGACAGAGGGGGAGAGAAGCCATAGTACAGGTTGAGTCTCCCATATCCAAAATGCTTGGGACCAGGGGTATTTTGGATATCGGAATATTCCGTATTTTGGAATATTTGCATAAAATAATGAAATATATTGGGAATGGGTCCCTATTCTAAGAACAGAATGCATTTATGATTTATATACACCTTATACACACAGCCTGCAGGTCATTTTCTACTATATTTGTAATAATTTTGTGCATCAAAAAAAGTTTGTGTACATACATGAAATTAATTTATGTTTCATATACACCTTATACACACAGCCTGGAGGTAATGTTATACAATATTTGAAATAATTTGTGCTTTAGACAAAGTTTGTGTACATTGAACCATCAAAAAGCAAAGGTTTCACTTTCTCAGTCATACTAAAAATATTCCGTATTTCGGAATATTCCATATTTCGGAATATTTGGATATGGGAGACTCAACCTGTACAAGAGAAGTGCAGGTCGAGAGTCTAGGGTGCTGATACGTATGTATAAACAATTTGGCTGACTGTTGTCTTGTAAGTCCATGCTAGTCAGTGCAAATAATTTATTTTTCTGCTGCTGGAATAAGTTTGTGTGTTTCTGTTGTAAGTCTGCATTTACAAACTTTCATGTATAATTAAGTCGTTAAGTAAAAGCATTTTCATTTATTTTAGAATCTGTACTTTTGTGAATTATTCCTTTCTTTTTTATGATAAGGTTTTTAAATCTAGAAAATATTGCGTTATCACTAGCCAGAGCTGTTTAGTTTTCTTTTTCCTGAAAGTACTTACATGTGCTAGCCCTCATTGCAGGTGACTATTCCATCTGTGGATTAAGCTGTTAGCTTTGTACTTATCAAATCGCAGGCCTCAGTGTCTGCCAAGCTTAAGACGTTTTCCTGCTCTGTCCCCTTGCCAGATTCAAGGCTGCTTCCTGCTGAACCACAACCACCTTCTTTGCCTTTTCAGTCCTGTCACACTATCATCATTTATTTATATGGCACCACAAGTGTTCCGCAGCGCCTTACAAAGTACATGAAAAAATAAGTAACCAGTGACTTACAATACAAAGCAGGACATGGACATGTATAATAAACATTGCTTTATTAGCGACCTTTACGCCCACATAATCAGCCGAGTGTTGGTTGGGAGTAAGGGCCTGATTCAGAGCCGCTCGTAAGTGGCCGCTCATTCGTTCCGAGCGATGTTTGCACAACTGCGCATGCGTACGGATCATAATACGCATGCGCAAACCAGTCAGTGCGGCTGAAAATCGTTTGTTCGCTAAATAGCGAATGCCTGCTATTTTGAGTGACAGGAGGAGGCGTATGTGGTTGGTAACAGGGGAAGGTGCTTGAAAATGGGGAGTGGAGATCTGAACGCAGGCGTGCCAAACGGTCAAAACGGGTGTTTTATGGGTGTGCATAATTAATACAGCAGCATCATTGACCACATCACTGGGTTGTTTTATAGTCAGAACTGCTCGCAAGATTGCAGTAGGAAAAACCAACCACAAGAATAGCGAGCAGTTCATACGCTGGTCGATGTACTCGATTAATCTAATAAATAGCGGACATGACGTAGGATGCGAGCGGCCAGGGGGCGTAGTTTTCCAAAAAATGACCGCATGTTTGGTTCGCTCGTTCAGACCTAGAGGCGTGAACAGACTGCAAAGTGCGAACGTTTCATTTGAATAGCCACCATAGCCACCAATAGTGTCCAGCTCTGAATCAGGCCCTAAGAGATAAATTATATTGCAGTAGGGAGAAGCACAAGAGGGTAGAGGGCCCTGCTCGAAAGAGCTTATATTCTTTAAGGGAGGGGCAGATGAACAGGTGTGACACAGATGGGGTAGGCGGGGAGGAAGGAAGATGTAGCAGCAAGTTAGGATGAGAGCTGGAAGGTTTTAATGAAGTAGTGGTTCTTAAGAGCTCGTTTGAAAGATTGTAGAGAGGTGCAGAGTCTGATGGGGAGAGGGAGGGAGTTCCAAAGGTGGGGAGCAGCACGGGCAAAATCTTGGAAGCGGGAGTGGGAGGAAGTAATCAATTGGCATGAAAGGTGGCGTGTATTAAGTGGGCAGACAGAAGAGTGACAGGAGAGATTAGAGAAGTAAATGGGAGAGGGCTTTTTAAGTGAGTGTGAGAACCTTGAATTGGGTTCTGAAAGGGAAGGGGAGCCTCTCTTACAAGTGGGGGGCTTGTAAGAGAGGGGAGGCAGATGTAGAGCGTTTGGAGAGGAAGATGAGCAGAAGCAGCATTGAGCACAGACTGGAGAGGAGAGAGATGGGATTTGGGGAGGCCAGATAGGAGGTTACAGTAGTCCAATCTGGAGATGACCAGTGAATGTATGAAGGGTTTTGGTGGCATCCTGGGTGAGAAAGGATCTGATCTTGAAAATATTCTTGAGATGGAAATGGCAGGACTGTGAGAGGTTCTGAATATGTGGTTTGAAGGAGAGGGAAGAGTCCAGGATGACTCCAAGACAACGCACTTTGGGACTAGATGAGATAGTTATGCCATCTATTGATAAAGAAATAGTGGGACATGATGTTATGTGGGTGGGTAGGAAGATGATCAGCTCAGTCTTAGACATATTAAATTTGAAAAATCGCTGGGACATCCAGGAAGAGATAGCAGAGAGATAGTTAGAGATACGAGTCAGTAGAGAAGGGGAAAGATCAGGTGAGGAAAGGTAGATCTGAGTATCATTAGCATAGAGGTGATAATGGAGGTCAAAAGAGCAGATGAGTTTACCTAGCGAGGACGTATAGAGAGAGGAAAGGAGAGGTCCAAGAACAGAACCTTGGGGAAAACCTACTGTAAGAGGCTGTGGTGGGGAGGAATTGTCGTGAGAGGAAACAGAGAAGGAGCGGTCAGAGAGGTAAGAGGACAGCCAAGAGAGAGCAGGGTCACGTAGACCAAGGGAGTGAAGGATATGCAGCAGTAGAGGGTGGTCCACAGTGTCAAAAGCAGCAGAAGTCAAGGAGAATGAGCAGGGAGTAGTGGCCCTTGGATTTGGCAGCATGGAGGTCATTGCTGACTTTTGTGAGGGCAGTTTCAGTGGAGTGGAGCGAACTGAAGCCAGACTGAAAAGGGTCAAGGAGGGAGTGGGAGGAAAGAAATGTGGTGAGGTGGTTGTAGACAATACGTTCATGGAGTTTGGAGGCAAAAGGGAGGAGAGAGATTGGTTATAGAGAGTGTTAGGATCAAGGTTAGGTTTTTTAAGAATGGGGGAGACAAGTTCATGCTTGAATGCAGAAGGAACAGTGCCAGAAGAGAGGGAGAGATTAAGGAGGTAGGCAAGATGGGAGCAGGCAGAAGAAGAGAGGTAGCGGAGGAGGCAGGAGAGTATAGGGTCAAGGGGAGAGGTGGAAGGAAGGGGGGAACTGGATAAGGGCCTTAACTTCCTCTCCAGTAACAGGGGAGGATGTCAGAGTCAGTAAAATGAATGGGGAGGTCCAGGAAAGGAGGAGGTGGAGAACTGGGGGACTGGTTGGATATGATGTCCTGACATATGGAATCAATTTTAGATGTAAAATAGGTAGCAAAGTCAGTGGCAGAGAGCAAGGAGGGGAGACGAGGAGGGGGTGGACAGAGGAGGGAGTTGAAGGTGGAAAAGAGACGCTGGGGATTTGAGGAGTGGGAGGAGATGAGTTTCTTGAAATATGACTGTTTAGAGAGGGAAAGGGCAGCCCTGTAGGATGACAGCATGAATTTGAAATGGAGAAAATCTGCCTGAGAGCATGATCTTCTCCACTGTCGCTCGGCGGTTCGTATCTGAAACTTCTGCTGTCACTATGGAGCAGTTGGTACAAACTATAACTGATTCTGAAAAATGTGTAACAGACAGGGTGGTGGAGATGCATATTGACCAGTGAGAACCGTATTTTCACCTTAAAGGATAATGGTGCTCGTATACTTGGCTGTTTGACCTCTTTAAAGTCTCAGATGGCATCCCATCAGCAGAAACTTAAAAACCTAGAGGGCTGTCTCCAGGGCCAGTGCAAGGCTTCTAGGAACCCTAGGCAAAATTTTTGCCTGCTTCCCCATATATATTTATATATATAATATATATCCACATATATTAGTATATTATATATATATATACATACACACACACACATATATATATATACACACACACACATATATACATACATATATACAGGTAGTATGTAAGCAATTGGTAGGTAAGTATGTACTGTAGATAGTAGACTATAGATAAGTAGTAAGGTAGGTAGTAGGAAGGTGGGCAGTTGGTTAACAGTAGGTTAGGTAGACAGCAGGCACATAGGTATGTAGGTAGTAGGCAGGAGACAGGTAGTATCGATAGCAGAGCACTGGCTCCTATACATTCAGCAAACAGCAGGTGCCCCCAAGGGACTGGAGGGCAGGAAGCAGGGGAAAGATGCTGGTCTCGATACAGGTGGCAACAGCGGGGGGAAGGAGGAGCCAGTGGGCTGTGGGGAAGGTGTGGGGAGGGTAAAGACAGTCACCAAGCCACTCCGAGGTAAGCTGCTGCTGCTCTGCACTTCTCCTGCACTCTGCCAGGGCTCCCAGGTCCGTGAGCTCTAATTGGCTCCCAGACCTGTCGGCCTGGAATTCCTGACAGAGCGCTGGAGAAGTGCAGAGCAGCTGAAGGACCTGTCAGCCTGTGAGTCCTGGCAGTGCGGGAGCAGAAGTGCAGAACAGCAGAAACTTACTTCGGCAGGTGGCAGCAATGGGGCGAAAGACGCTGGTCCCAATCCGGCCAGCAGCCAGACTCGAGCATAGAACCTGAAGCCGGGTACACTGGGGTTGGAGCAGCAGAGTGGGCCTGCCGATGACACACTGACGTCACAGGCGCCGAACCCAGCTTCAGCAGTTTCTGGAGTTTCTTTTGCTTTCTGCGGGAGATGGGTGTAGATGAACACCTGCCGCTGGGGTAGGCAGGTTTCAAGGGGTATCTCAGCCAGAAGGAGTGGCGCTCAGGAGAGGCAAGACAATGCCACCTCTCCAATACAGCCTCAGCATGCCACCCCTCAGGTCCCGGCGCCCTGAGGTAGCTGCCTAAAGTTGCCTAATGGAAGCGCCAGCCATGGCGGTCTCCCTTGGAATAACATAATTCTGGTTGGTTTCACCTTTAGCCGTGATGCATTTACCACTCAGCTTGCTGTTGAATGGGCTCATCGTATGCCTAGTGTTCCCATTAGACTGTTTTAGTGGGGCACCGCTCCCTGCCCAATTTGAAACAGCTGAAATGTGCCCTGCCCATATGGCGGTGCCCCGCTATAATAGCTGTCCCCATCTGTGGGCCGCAGCTTCCCCCTCTGTTCACCAGAAAGTGAACAGATGCCATGCGCACGGCATCTATTCACACTGCGGGGAGAGCTTGGGGGCAGCCTAGCATCTTCGTGAGTACTGGGCACGCCCCCCTACAGAATTGAAAAGGGGGCGCATCTCAGACACGCCCCCTTTTCTAGTGACCACACTCCTTTTTTGGGGGCATCATGCCCTTCAGTAAGTGCCACCCTGCCCACCATAGAGTTAACACTACATACCTACTAGGGACCTTCCTCCAGGGTCTCCACCGAGGACATTCATTGCTAAGATCAGGGTTGGAAAAACACAGGTTTTAAAAAAATGGTTTATTTGGTTTAAACCGTTTTTTTCTTTTGTTCATAACCAGGTTTTTTGCATTAATGTTTTAATGAAAAACATAACAATCCGGCGTATTATATTAATACTGTGAAACATTGCTATGTATTAGAAACCTTGATCAATCATGTGTTGATGCTTTCAAACATTAACAATCCAAAATTATTAGCATTTCTTATCTCAGTAAAAGAGAGCCAGACATGGGCCTGATTCAGCATGGATCGCAACTGCAACCGCGTATGCAGATCGGCCAATTGTTGCGTACTGCACATGCATACTGTATGCACCGCACTGCACGTGCATGGCAATCGTACTGCGATTAGATGCACTGTGGAATCCATCGCAGAATGAGTGACAGGCCGGGAGCGTTTGGGGGTGTGTGTGTGTGAATGTACTGTATTGGTTCAGCTCACTCAATGAAGACCACAAGCAATAGGTATTTTTTAAGAAGTTACAGCGCCGTGCCTATATCACAGCATAATAAAGAAAACCTGAGTTGTTTTTTTTTAAAACAGCCAACGGCTAAGATACTACATTACAATGATCATGATGCTGTGCTAAGCCTCGACAGGACCAAGGGTCACCTGGAATTCAATGGTCAGCGGGTGGCAGTTTTCCAGGACTTTTCCTCCGATGTGCATGAAATCTCGATCCCAATTTCTTCAAGTCAAGAGGCATACCAGTTATTTACATTGGAGACTTTAATACTATGATTGATGAGTCTTTCGATAGGTGGAGAGATAGCATTTGAGTCCTTTGGGCTCTCTTCTTTGTCTTGCTTGCTTTCAGAAATAGGTTTCGTTTATGCCTGGCACCTGCGCCATCCGCCTCTTTGTTACTCCTGTTTTTATTAGAGATGTGCGCTGACCCCCGTGTTTTGGTTTTTGATCTGTATGTCCTCTGGTTTTGGATCTGGATTGGTTTTGCCAAAACCGCCCTTGTGTGTTTTTTTTTTTTTTTTGGTTTTGGATTTTTTCTAAAAAAAACAGCTAAAATCACATAATTCTGGCTTGATTTTGTTCCTACATATTATTAACCTCAATAACATTTATTTCCAGTCATTTCCAATCAATTTTGACCACCTCACAATATTTTTTCATCTAGTTAAGGCCAAAAGGTTGCATCCAGCTAGCTGGCTGACTAAGCTAAGCAACAGCAGTGGGCGGCACTAACATGTGGCAGTTCAGCTTCCAAGTTTCAACACAGATACAGTGTGTTATACAGAGTGGGTTGGATACACCAATACTGCACTTACTGTGACAGCAGTGCGGGGTGCTGGCGGTGTCCTCAATGCGAGAGTGCCAGTGGTGTCCCCAATGCGGAAGTGCCGTCAGTGTGCCGGTGTTGGCAAAGTGGGGGTTCTGGCAGTGTCACGGTGTTGGCAGAGCGGGGGTGCCAGCTGTGTTCTCAGTGCAGGAGTGCTGACAGAGTTGGCTCTGTGGGGATGCCCTCGGTGTGGGAGTAGTGGCAGTGTGGGGTCGCTGACGTCCTCAATACATGGGGCGGTAGTTTGGGGGTGCTGGCAGTGTCCTTAGTGCAGGGTGCCAGCAAAGCAGGGGTGCCAGCAGTGTCCTCAGTGCATGTGTGCTGACAGTGTTGGCAGTGCAGGAGTGCCGGTGGTGTCCTCAATGTGGGAGTGCCAGCAGTGTGGGGATGCTGACGATGTCCTCAGTACGTGGGGAGTGTGGAGGTGCTGGCAGTGTCCTCAGTGCAGGGTGTCGGCAAAGCGGGGTTGCTAGCGGTGTCCTCACTGCACGTGTGCTGACTGTGTCAGCAGTGCAGAGGTGCCGGTGGTGTCCTCAGTGTGGGAGTGCCAGCAGTGTCGGCAGTGTGGGGTCGCTGACAATGTCCTCAGTACGTAGGGCAGTAGTGCAGACTGTGTCCTCAGTGCAGGGTCCCAGAGATGTCGGCAGAGCGGGGGTGCCAGTGGTGTCCTCAGGGTGGGGGTCCTGATGGTGCCGGCAGTGCATGGGTGCTGGTGGCATCTTTCTTACTTCCTTGCTGTGCGACAGCACTGCCTACGCAATTTGCATACACATCGTGGGAGCGATCACATCTAGCAAGCAGCTCTGCATCGGGCCCTTTATTCCATTACTATTAAATTGATGGACATCGGGATTGTAAATGTCTAAGGCGAATAACACTTTTATAAAGGGTATGTACTATCTTGAAGGATTAATTTGGTCTGATTCACCATATGCAATAGTACTGTAGACACTAGGTTTTATTTTTTTGTAACCCTTTCTGAGTATCCTTAAGGGAACGCCTACCAGAAGGTTTTAAAGTCACTAGCACAATCTGCAATCACCAGCGGGTAATGGTGCAATTTTAACCAAGGCTCAATTACAATCAAGAATCTGTGAGCATACATCATATTGACTGTATGTTTTCTGGTCTCCACAGTCTACATTATATTTGCTTTTCTCTTTTTTTTTGCAAAATAAGTACTTATTGGTTGAGTTCCAAAAGTTCGAGCAGCATACTCCTAACCTCCATTGGACCTTTTTCATTGGTACAAGTTATCTTCACTACTCACATTGTGCTTCCAACACGGTCAATTCCCACCGTTTGCATTTAGATTCTCCTAATACTGCTGAGGAAGTTGAGAATGCCATTAAATCTTTCCCTATTTGTAAGGCGCTGGGGGTTGATGGGTTTCAAATTTTATTTATTTATTAACAATTTCTTATATAGCGCAACATATTTTTTTGCTCTTTAATTGGAAACATTGAACAAAACTGGGTAATAACAGACAGACATATAGGTAGGAAGGCCCTGCTCACAAGCTTACAGTCTATAGGGAAATAGGCAAAGGATAGGTGCTATATATTGCATTTTGGTCCAGAATGCAGTTTCTTGGTGGGCTGTATGATCCAGTCACACAGAAATGTCATGAGGATGTGAAAGAAAGACAATGTGTGAGGTTGTGTGTGTGGACTGCGAAAGGGCATGTAATTAGATATGGAAGCTATGAAGGTTATGTGGCCGGTTCTTGAATCTGATAAGCTTGTCTGAAGAGGTGAGTTTTCAGGGAAAGCTTGAAGGATTGGAGACTAGAGGAAAGTCTTTTTATGCGAGATAGTTCATTCCATAGAGTGGGTGCAGCGCGAAGAAAGTCCTGTAACCATGAATGGGAGCAAGTAATGCATGGGGATGAGAGACGCAGATCTTGTGCTGAGCGGAGAGGATGGGTTGGAAGATATTTTGAGATGAGTGAAGAGATGTATGTTGGTGTGGTTTGGTTAATAGCCTTGTGTGTAAGTAAAGAATTTTGTATTGAATACGGTAGAAAACCGGCAACCAATGGAGGGACTGACAGTGCAGAGCAGCAGACGATGAACATTTGGCAAGAAAGATCAGCCTAGCAGCTGCATTCATAATAGATTGCAATGGCGAGAGCCTGTTATTGGAAAGCCCAGTAAGGAGACTATTGCAATAGTCAATGCGGGAAATAATGAGTGCATGGATTAGTTTTTGCAGTGTCTTGTGTGAGATATGGTAAAATTTTGGATATGTTTTTTAGATGTATGTAACATGATTTTGAGACAGATTGAATGTGGGGAACAAATGACAGTTCAGAGACAAGGATGACACCTAGGCAGCGAGCTTGTGGGGCAGAGTGGATTGTCAAGTTATCAACAGTGATGGAGAGTTCAGGTTGGCAACTGTTGATGGCCGTTGGATATATAATTATGGGGTCTATTTACTATGCAGTGTTAGGAGACAGAGTGAAAAATGATAAGGAAGTGATAAGGTGCCAGCCAATCAACTCCCAACTGTTATCTCAGAGGCTGTGTTTGAAAAATGACAGTTGGGAGCTGATTGGCTGGCACCTTATCACTTCCTTATCACTTTTCACTCTGTCTCCTAACACTGTTGACAAATCTGGGCAGAATAGGTAGATTTGAGTATAATCCGCGTACAGATGGTACTGAAATCCAAAAGAGCTGATTAATTTCCCAAGTAAGGTGGTGTAGACTGATAAAAGCAGAGGACCTAAGACTGAGCCTTTTGGCACTCCAACTGATAGAGGTAGCGAAGAGGAGGCAGAATCAGAAAAATGAACGTTGAAAGAGCAATTAGATAGGTAGGACTAGAACCAAGAAAGAGCTGTATCCTTAAGACATAGGGATTGTAGTGTTTGTAAGTGAAGAGAGTGGTCAACAGTGTCAAAAGCAGCAGAGAGATCTAGAAGAATTAGAAGTGAGTAATGGCCTTTAGCCTTAGCAGTAACCAGATCATTCACTACCTTATTCAGTGCTGCGTCTGTTCTAGTGATGGGTTCCGAAAGCCAGACTGAAGTGAGTCCAATAAATTGTGTGAGTTAAGAAAGTGTGTGAGGCGGGTGTTGACAAGTCTCTGCAAGTAGCTTGGAGGGGCATGGGAGCTGGAAGATGGGACAGTAATAAGAGAGTGTGTTAGGATCAGAATTTTGTTTCTTCAGAATGGGAGTAATCACTGCATGCTTGAACAGAGATGGTAAGATGCCAGTAGAGAGAGATTACAGATTTTAGTTAGGGTTGGGATGAGCACAGGAGACAGAGCTTTACTGATTTGTGAGGGTATAAGATCAAGAGGAGAGGTAGTAGAGTAGGAGGATGAGAATAGTGTTGATCCTTCATTTACAAGAGGTCAAATTAAGAGAATGTGCCAGAGGGTTCAGGTAGGGAAATGAGGTCACTGGCTGAGGAAGAGCATACCAGTTCATTTTGGATTTTATCAATCTTGTCCTTGAAATAGGAAGCAAGATCTTGTGCACAGATAGTAGCAGGTAGTTTGGGTAGTTTGGGTAAGAAGCAATTTAAATGTATTAAAATGTTGCTTGGGGTTAGATGCTTGAGCTTGGATATAAGTTTGTTTGGCAGCATCCAGAGCATTACGGTAAGGAATTCGCTTATATGTAAGGAAGTCGCTTGGAGTACGAGACTTATGCCATTGACATTCTACTTTACGTGAGTTTTTGTAGATGCCTTGTTAATTTAGAATGCCACGGTTGACGTTTAGATCTACAGGGAGTGTGATGGGTAGCTGGAATTACTTCATTGAGGGCTTTTTCAAAAATCTGGGGATGGTATGATGCAGCAGTCTCAGGAGAAGTGAATATAGAAATTGGTGAGAGTAGTTGTTGTAGAGAGGTGGATAGTTTTTGGAAATTAATAGCATTAATATTTCTGAGGGTTTGAAGAGGCTTGGTTGATTTTAATGACATTGAGGTTGATGTAATGGAGGAGATTGTGCAGGTGATAAGGTTGTGATCTGAGAGGGAAAGGAGCATTAGTGAAATCAGAAGTGGAGCATAGTCTGGTGAATACAAGATCAAGGCAGTGGCCAGCCTGATAAGTAGAGGAGTCAGTCCATTGGGAGAGGCCAAGAGAGGAGGTTATAGAGAGAAGTTTGGAGACGTGAGGAGATTGTGGACTGTCAATGAGGATATTGAAATCACCCATAATAATGGTGGAAATGTCTGAGGATAGGAAGTGAGGGAGCCAGGTAGAAAAAGTTGGGACTGCCCGGGTGGGCGATAGATAAAAGCAACTCGCAGAAAGAAAGGACTGTAAGTCCTGACAGAATGTTCTTCAAATGATGAAAATGAGAGTGAAGGCACCTGTGGGAGAACTGTGTATGTGAAAGATTGGGTTAGTACTATTCCAACCCCACTTCCTTTACAATTGCCAGGCCTCGAACTATATAAAACTATATAAAACCCATCTTGGTTTCTTTGTTCCCAAGTTGTTAGAATCTCTCCCCTCCTCCATGGCAGAAGCTTTGGTAGTTGTGATGCCAAGTCTGGTAAAGATCCGGCTTATCCAGATTCTTACTGACCTATATCCTTACTTTCAACTGATGTCCAAATTCTAGTAAATGCATACGCATAATAAAAGAGAAAACTAGTAAACAGTATAATTCTACAAGTGGTGCTACTAAATTAGATGCACCTGTGGTCACCTCCTAATTAAAGGGTTAAATAGAATGATCAAAATAACAATTATTTAATAAAATAAAAAATATAATAAAACAATCAAAAATAAATCTAAAACAAAAAACAATTAAAAGTCACCATACATGAAACAACAATGTAATAAATGTATAAGAAATTATCTGAATAGCAGATACAATTCCACATAACCTTGATCTATTCAGTAATAGGAATAACAACAAAATGAAGTAGGAGTCTCTGATTGACTCTGTGGTCTACCTTGATATAATAACGTCCCGAATAATAACATATCCAAAAGATGATAAAGGGTAGAGTCAATGATGCAATCCAAACTGTTATATTTGGGCAAGCGGGGAGCACCCCTATGTACTCTATAAGGACTGAATTAATATGCTACCCTTAGCCCTGTGTGGGCAATCAGTCCAAAGTCAGTGTTCCCTTGTTGTGAAACGCTGTGCTGGGAATAGTCCTGTATTCCTCCAGTACATGGATTTTATAATTAATCACTGTAGAGCAGGACTGTAGAATAGCCACACTGCCCGGCTATGTGTGAGAAGGGCCAAAGTGCCAACAGTATATGGAAGAGGAAGGGTCTAATCCTGGGGATATTTTTTAGGTGGAAACGGTAGGACAGCAAGAGGTGCTGAATGTGTGGTTTAATTGAGAGGGAGGAGTCTAGGATAACTCCAAGACATTTACATTGCATTAACTTTCCACGTACGCAAAAAGCATTTGGGATTGAATACGGAGACAAGTTTCCGACTGGCGAAAAGTCGCAATTGGCGATACTTTTTCATGGATGTCGGCTTTTCGCTTCTAATGGAATACGGCCCTTAGAGTCGATTGGACCCCAGTTCACAATAGTGGGCTTGGTCGGTTATCTACTGTCTCCTGCCCTAAATGTGGAGCCTCTGGAGCTTGTTTCTGGCACTTGCTCTGGTCTTGCCCCCATGTCTCCTCCCTGGTTGTGGATTGTGCGGGCAGGACTGGAATTAGAATACCTTTATTCACTCCCTGCTTATGATTTATTGGCCAAGTCTGGCTGACTCCCTAAATTCATCCCTGCAGCTGCATTTCAATAATCTTTTTGTGTCTGCCAAGTTCTGACTTGCTCGGACCTGGATGATTCTGCATGCTCCGTTCCATCTTGGCTGGGTCAGGTTAATGCCACTGTATCTCATGAGCACTTTATGTACCTTAAAAGGCAATGCCCCCTCAAATTTGATAGGGGTTGGGCCCTCTGGCAATCAACTGGATGTGCTCTGAACTCACACTCCCCTATACCTTAAGTTATACCTTTGTGCCCTGTGGGTATCTTCACTGTTTCACCTCTATTTCCTTTTATGTATTGTGCTCTTTCTTCCTCTATATTAGTACTACATGACCTTACTGATAGTTTTTATTTTGTTTTGCTCATGTTATTGTTCGCCTATGTTGCCTGTGTGTCTGAGACCATGTTAATGTTTTTTTTTGTGTTTCTATTGTTTTTACTTACTTGTATGTTATTTTAAAACTTCTCAATATACTCAATCTAAAAAAAGAAAACCTGTAGCCAATAGTACCCATTTACTAACACAGCATTTAGGTGTAATTTACAATTAGCCAAACCAACGAACCAGCAATAAACATTTCCAGAAGTTTTCTGCAATGGATAACTATGCAGAAGATCTGTACCAGGACCTGTTCCAAACTTAGAAGGCAATCAACATCAGATGGCAAATGCTATGTCTTCACGAATATGTAATTGTGAATAATAACATCTGTACTTGCTTTTGGGAGAAAATACTGCATGTAGCTATATTATGCGGTGTACACACTTAAACAACTGCTTGGTCAGCAGACCAATACACTGTCCGAGCAGCCAATTTATAAATCTATGCACACTTACCAATCGACCACTCGATATGTCTGGCCTGACATCACAACTGGACGGGTATTCAAATTTGCCCACCCAGTTGTAATGTTAATGTCAGCTGTCCTTGTAGCCAGTGTACAGGCATTAACACAGCCAGAAGTACCAATATAATTGCAAGGGGAGGTCTCAATACCAACATCTGAATTCCGACAAGGGACTTAAGATAGGCAATGAAATAACGACGTCTATTTTAATCCCGACGCCGGAACACAAGCCTAAACGAGGAAAGTCCAGGGAGCCTTTAGCGTTAGCCACGGGAGCGACGGTTAGGTTTAGGGAGCACAGCAGGGTTAGGTTTAAGTTTTGGGAGGAAAATGGGAATCTGGTACCTAACGGTAAATTATTTTCTCTGATTCCACAGGGGGACACTGGAGGTGCTTTAGCTGGGGTATAGAGGCGTGGATAACTGGATCTGATACTTTAAATAATTTAGAAGAGTGAAGCTCCTCCCCCTCTATACCCCATCAGCCTTCAGTTTAGAAAATGAAGACCGAGAGGAGATGGAGAACAAGTGGAGGAAAAAGGAGAGAAGAACACACAATAACTGAACCATACAGCATACGTAACAAGCCGAACAGGCAGGCTAAGAGGGCAGAAGTAGGAGTCCTGTGTCCCCTGTGGAATCAGAGAAAAGGATTTACCTGTAGGTACCAAAATCCCATTTTCTCTTTCATCCACTAGAGAACACTGGAGGTGCTTACGCTGCAGACGTCCCAAAGTTTTCCCCCCGTTCTGCGGCACCTGCAAAACAAGGCGGCCAAAACGGGATGCCAAAGTAGCAAACGTATCAAATTTGTAAAACTTGACAAACGTATCAACTGAAGACCAAGTGGCCGCACGGCACAACTGTGACGTGGAGGCTCCTCTTCCAGCCGCCCATAATGCACCCACACTACGTGTGAGCCAAAATTGACGAAGGAGGCCGACGGTCGGTACTAGCATAACTGATGAATAGTCAGCCGGATCCAATGTGCCAAAGTCTGCTAGACGCTGGCCAACCACTCCGAACAGCATCATAGAGGACAAAAAGCGACTCCAACTTATGGAGGGATGCTGTCCTGGCAACATAGATGCGGAGAGCTCTAACCACATCCAAGGTAGAAGAACCACCAGAGTCCTCCACCAAGGACGGTACCACAATAGGCTGATTGATATGGAAAACCGATACAACCTTGGGAAGGAAGGCGGCTACCGTCCGTAGTTCCACCCTATCAGCATGAAACACAAGATAAGGTGGCTTATAGGACAGAGCACCCAATTCCAAAACTCTACGAGCTGAAGCAAGAGCAAGGAGGAGGACCATCTTCCAAGACAGGTACTTAAGATCAACCTCCTCCAAAGGTTCAAACGTGGGCAACTGAAGAAACAGAAGCACTAAGTTTAGGTCCCAGGGAGCAAGCGGTAGAACAAAAGGGAGGCTGCACGCGCAAGACCCCTGAAGAAACGTCTGCACCTCAGGAATGAGGGCCAATTTCTTTTGAGAGAAAATGGAAAGGGCAGAAACCTGCACCTTTAAAGTTCCAAGACGAAGGCCAGAATCCATATCCGTCTGAAGAAAAAGCAGAAACCGGGACAACCGAAAAGTCCTAGACGGAAGACCCTAACTAGAACACCATGAGATATAAGAACGCCAGATGCGATGATAATGCGCAGCCAAAACCGTACACGGTGGGTATAACCTTGCCTGGGATGCCTCTGCGTCTTAGTATATCGGTTTGAAGAGCCACCCCGTTAAACGCAGTTGCGCTGTTGGGGTGTACGAAAGGACACTGCTGAAGAAGATCTGGGCACAGAGGAAGGGGCCACGGATCGTCTGACAGTAGGGACCGAAGGTCCAAGAACCAACTTCTCCGAGGCCAGTTTGGAGCCACGAGAATGACCAAGACCGACTCATGTTTTATCCTTTGTAGAAGACGAGGCAGAAGCGGAATCGGAGAAAAAAGGTAAACGAAGTTATAGGTCCACGGACTCGTCAGAGCGTATACTGCTTCTGCCTGTGGATCTCAAGTTCTTGACACGTATACTGGGAGCTGACTATTCAATCGTGATGCCATGAGGTCCACCTGAGGACATCCCCATCAACATATCAGCTCGTTGAACACATCTGGATGAAGCTTGAATTCCCCGGGATGGATATCCTGTCGATAAGGTAATCTGCTTCCCAGTTGTCCACACCCGGGATTAATACCGCCAACAGGATTACTGACTGGTTCTCGGCCCACCGGAGGATCAGAGTTAATTCTAGCATGGCCATGCAACTCCGAGACCCTCCTTGGCGGTTGATGTAAGCAACGGCCGTCGCATTGTAGGACTGAACTCTTACCGGACAAGCATTTATTTAATGATAAGTATGATAATGCATTGTAAATCGCTCTGAGGGCCTGATTCAGAGCCGCTTGCAAAAAGCGAGCGTTCGCTCTGAATCAGGGCGGCCGCATGTTTTTTTAAAATCTGCCTCCAGGCCGCTCACTAAGCTGTGGGTGACCACCAACAGCTTTTGCGAGCAGCCAGGTGATGGTCGCAACCACCGGGCTTGCAATGAGACCCTTGTGTTAGGGTCTCATTCCACAAAGCCCCAGTGAGCTTTCAGCTCTAATGATGTCAGTGGGGCCGCCCCCAAACGGCAGGCGTTCACTCGGGAATGCCTGTTTGGCCAGCCACCCCCCCCGACCCGGCCACCAACCAGGGCGAGCTGTCGATCAATATCGACAGCTGCCCCTTTTGGATGCGAGCGCCGGAGCAAGTGATTTCTCGCTTGCTCCGGGGCTCATGTGTGCGCACTGCCTGGCCATCAACCTACTTGCTAGTGCATAGCGCTTGCGAGCGGGTCGGAATCAGGCCCTGAGTTCCAACACATTTATGGGCCACTTCTGTTCTAGAGGGGACCATTGACCCTGAAAGTGATAATCGAGGACTACTGCTCCCCATCCTCGAAGGCTGGCATTCATTGTTACGATGATCCAGTCCCACACTCCGAATCTTCGGCCCGCTAAAAGATTGTTGGATTGTGTCCACCAGAGAAGGGCCACTTGGGCTCAGAAGGATCTGTCGATGTAGAAGAAGAGAGACCCTAACTCCTGTGCTAGCAGGTCCAGCTGAAACACGCTGGAGTGGAAACGGACAAACGGTAGTGCCTCGAAAGCAGCTACCATCTTCCCCAAGAGACACAGACAAAGAAGCAGGGACACCTTCTTTGGTCTGAGGACCAGCTGAACTAACAACCGGATATCCCAGGCTTTGTCTATTGGAAGAAAAATCCTCTGTAATGTCGTATCTAAGATCATGCCCAGAAACAGAAGATTATGGGATGGATTTAGATTCGATTTCTTGAAATTTATTATCCAACCTTGTTGGATTAGTGTGTGATATGTCAGTAAGACATGATTTGATAGAGATACTGATGGTGCTTTGAGTAACAGGTTGCCCAAATAAGGGATAAGGATATTGAATTAGAACCTCTATACACTCCTGCCTATACCTTCTAATATCCTGCCTATAAACCTCTAAGGATGACGCTATTTTGCGTACGCAGTCATATAGTAAATAAAGACTCCAGACCTTTTACCAGTGGTTCCAAAGCACAAAGTGATATTTCAAGTAAAAGTACAGTCAGTTACACGCTATGATCTAAGTACAATTTAGCGCAAAGAATTATACAGACCCAAGTACAGTTTTACATATGCAGCGCTCTGGACCAGATGTAGGCTTCAGCAAGAAACCCCCGTCTATCAGCATTCAGCAAGAAGACTCAGACTGGGGTCACAACACACACGTTTATACTCTCACAGAAACAGACAACACAATAGAGAGGCTTGTTGCTGATGCCATTGGTTCCCAGGAGGATGCATCTGTTGCAGAGCATTTAACAAGTTGATTCAAATAGACACAGTCCAGCCTCTAAAAACTGGCGGTCTCTGGTTTCCTGTTCATGCACATCCTAACAGTTGGTCATATAATGTACATTTCGGTGCTTTAAGTCTCTGCGGTCCATAAGTTGAGAATGCATGTTGCGATCTTCACACTGACGATACCAGAATGCTGTTGAAAGAGTGCCGATCAGTATAATATCAAACATGACTTACTTATCATGTATTAAACCTTAGCTACCAAATAACCTTTATTTAACAGCAACTATAAAAATTAATTTAGGCTTACATTTATATATTATTTAGTGTTATTATGGGATGGCACAAGGTGGTTCTTAATCCATCAATAATGTGTCTCTGAGTGGGGACATAAAACGACTATTATACGCACACTGCGGATCTTGGAAGATCATGTGAAAGGTGTGGGGATACACCAGTCCTATAAGGGCAGTCTTGAAGGGGAATTTGAGACTTTACATTATCTGAGGTGTTTTAAAAATAACATTTCAATAATACATTCTATGCAAGTCTAAATATAATACATTAAATGATGGTATTTCCTACTTCAGGGTTGTAATGCAGTTCTATATTTACCTCGTTATTCATATTGTCATTACTGACCACCATCATAATTTCGTTCTTTCGCTTTACTTTATTTTTACATTTTCCACACTTCAACACAATAGGAACACACCGGACACATATGCCAATTATTATGATCAAGAATTTGCCAATCCTGGCGATTACTTCCTGGACCCATTCCCCTAGACCTGAGAACCATTTCACTGGGTTGAGCCATGAAACCCATCCTTCTATCTTCTCCCCTACTTCAGCCACTGAAAAATTATGGTTCTTATGAAACTCCCATTTTAGATGCAGAATTTCATCAATTTTCCGGGCTATCACCTCCTTGGGGTCGCTGGTATCATTGGTGGCATAGGTGCACATTTTACTCCAAATTGGGTGGCCAAAGATACGCAGTACCCTCCAGTAACAGCAGTTAAATAATTTAACACTAGCCTGTGTTGCAACAGTTCTTTCTTGTACACTTGCAATTCTCTCCCTGTATACCTGAATGTATCATCATACATCTCGGTGATATTATCTATCAATTTAGCAAGTTCCTGAATATATCTAAAATTTAATGTACCCCGAGCGATCCTGGCAGTATCCAGTGCGACTAAAACTTGGAAGCCAGTTGTCTCACTAATTAACTGAGTGGCTTTATGCACGTCAGCAGGTATCATATTTCGTTTGTCTCTGTGTTCATATTGCGTGTGAAGGTATGGTGATGGTGTGTTTTTATGGATACCAAGCATTTCAACATGTGTGAGGGTCATAACTTCTGGGACTACCCTTCCCAGGTAACACAAACCTTTAGAACTCGGGGAGAGCCACTTATACGCCTTTCTTCCACATATCAAATACACATTATCGGGGAGAACATAAGGGATGTTATGCATCATTATCATTAAACACATTTCCCTTGTAAACAATCCTATCTCAGGCTCTTCCATCTGGTATATGCAAGTTTCTGGTTGTATTATTTTAGCACAATAACCATCTGGTACCTTACCAATAATTTCTTTGGTGGAACTCAATGTATACCGGTACCTAAAATGTTTCCCACTAGATTTAATTGACCGTAACAGATCATGATTTACGGACTCATTATCAGCTCTCTGTGAAAAGGTCATCGTCTGATTATTCCCTGTCACTTCCCAACTCCCAGGTTTATTGGGGTTGGTTATGTTTAAACACAAAAGTGATCTATCTACTTGGAATTGATAGAGTTTAAAATGAGGTGGTTTGGATGAGAGGAATTTTCCATCCAATGTTTTCCCTTTTTGCAATTCTAAAATTTCCGTGATATTCAGTGGAAATGGAACCAACCCTATAGTATGCTGTCCCTGTGGCACATGTGAACACACCCAGCAATCAGTTTGATTTAATACTTTGTCTACCATGCTATGATAATCCTCTAAAGGATACCCACCCCAGTACGGGTTATATTTAGGCTGGCACCGTTGAATACAGTTCTCATCAACTAGGGACCCACAAAGCTCACAAATACAGGAATCTTCAGACGATAAACTTCCACACCTTCCCAGAGTATCCAGAATAACAGCTCTCTTAACAATAAAAGTACTAAGATTGGTCAGACACTCCCGATTGGCATAGCACTCCTCCGGATTCCACTCCATCAGCATTGCCATCAGCTCCCATCTCCTCAATTGGTCCCCCATCACAGAAATCGGATATCCCAGAACCAACCAGAATGGTGAACACTCTAAAAGAGAATATGAAAATGAACACAGCAGGCCCGTCCATTGCCACAACAAGACCTGCAAATTTCTTTTAGTTCAGGTATCTCACTACGACCTTTTCAATCCTCCCGGAACAAGATCGCGATCGACAGGTCCACGTTATCAGCCTTGTCTCCGACTTGTTTCTCCACCGGTTGATTGACCTTTTTGCAGTGATTGGAATGGACCCAGGTATCTCTCTCAGCCACCTTCAAAGATGTAGTACTTGTCAGCAGCACCTGGTACGGACCTTCCCACCGATCAAACAACCTGAACGCAAGAACTTTCTGATCATAACATATTCTCCTGGTTCAACATCATGACAGTTAGTTTCAGGCATATCATTGGACAACAAGTTCAGTTTCTGCTGTTGCTGTTTTAATTGATTACTCATTGATATAAGATACCTTACAGTTATCTCGTTGTTACCTTTCAAGTCTTCCTGTGGACTTATAATCAAATGAGGTTGTCTACCGAACAGTATTTCAAATGGGGACAGATTTAGAGGGGGTCTAGGAGTGGTCCTTATGCTATGCAGGACCAACGGTAACGCTTCTGGCCATCCAAGTCCAGTCTCTGCCATGATTTTACTTAACTAATTTTTAATAATCCCATTCATCCTCTCTACCTTGGCACTGGCTTGCGGTCGGTAGGGGGTGTGAAGTCGGCTATTAATACCCATCAGGTTACACATATTTTGGAAAACATCACCTGTGAAATGAGTACCCTGTCACTCTCGATGATTTTAGGGATACCGTATCTGCATACAAATTCCTGAACTATTTTCTTGGCAGTAAATGCAGCAGTATTAGTGGCCGCTGGGTAGGCCTCAACCCAGTTGGAAAATATGTCAGTGCACACTAACACATACTTAAGGTTCCTGCAGGGTGGTAATTGGATGAAATCAATTTGTATTACCTGGAAAGGTCCATCAGTCGGTGGAATGTGGGATGGATCGGTAGGGATCGCTTCCCTAAGTTCTTAGCAGGTCAGACAGGAAATTGCTCTCATTTCTGCTTGGGAAACCTGGTACGCACCAGTATGCCCTCACCAATTTACACATAACTTGCTTTCCCAGATGAGTCAGACCGTGTGCTGCCTCAGCCAGGCTGGGGTAATATGCTTTGGGGGCTACTGGTTTACCTTGTCCGTCCCTTCAGAGTCTGGAGGACTCTTGCCCACATCCCTTAGACTTCCAGATGGACTTTTCCTGGATTGAACACAAATTTTGCATCTCAATTAATTTCAGCATATCATTTGTTTGATAAGATATAATTTGTTCAGTTGGAGAAAACATTTCTAACCCTGTTGCCCATTTTGCAGCTTCATCGGCTCTATTGCTGCCCAGTGACACCGGATCATCCTCACATGTATGGGCTTTACACTTAATTACTGCCACCGCTTTGGGCAGTTGGATTGCTTCTAAAAGATGTTTTATGTGTCGGGAATGTGCAACTGGTGTGCCTGCTGCTGTCATAAAATTTCTCAGACGCCATAGAGCCCTGAAATCGTGCACCACCCCGAACGCGTACCTCGAGTCAGTGTAAATGTTAGCAGACTTGCCTGCTGCCAGTTCACACACTCTAGTTAGTGCTACTAACTCTGCCACCTGGGCTGAGTGAGGAGGACCAAGAGGTTTAGCTTCTATGATGTCTGTGTCATTTACAACAGCATAACTTGTACATAATTCACCTATATCTGTTTGTCTATGACAACTCCCATCCATGTAAAAAGTTACATCTACATTCTCTAAAGGTGTGTCATGTATGTCAGGTCTAGCAGTAAAGGTCTGATTCAGATACTCCATACAATCGTGTGCATCATTATGTCCGCTGAACTCACCTCCCGCCAGCAACTCGTCTCCTTCCACCCTTTGTACATCATGTTGTACATATGGTAAATACGTTGCTGAGTTCAGCATGCTGCAACGTTTAGCAGTGATGTTTGCAGGTGCAATTAGAGCTAGTTCCCATTTGGTAAACCTAGCTGAAGAGACGTGTCTGGTTTGAGCAGAGTTCAGCAGAGCAGATACAGTGTGGGGAGTATAGACAATCATATCATGACCCAATACTACATCCTCACTTTTACTCACCAATAGAGCGGTAGCTGCTTCACTTCTCAAACAGGTGGGGAGTGATCTTGCCACAGTGTCCAATTGGGCACTGTAGTATGCTACGGGCCTACTGGCATCACCATGTTTTTGTGTGAGGACACCTGCAACACAACCATTGGCTTCCGTACAATACAAATCAAAAGGTTTTTCATAATCAGATATTCCCAAAGCAGGTGCTTTTGTCAGACTATCCTTAAGATTAAGGAAAGCCTGCTCTGATTCCTCTGTGTGTATGACACGATCGGGCTTTGAGGAAGAGACTAAGTCCTGCAAAGGCAAGGCCTAAATAGAAAAAAAGAAGGTACGAATTTGCTGTTGATTCTGCGGCAGTGTCATGTTCTGTATGGCCTGGATTCTATCATTTGTGAGCTGTCGTAACCCCTGGGTTAGGCAGTGTCCCAAATATTTTACTCTGGATTGGAACGGCTGTAGTTTGTCCTTAGCAACCTTGTGTCCTGTTTGTGAGAGATGAAGCAACAAATATTTAGTATAAAAAAATGGTAGTTGCTCAGATCAGCTTAATTGCATAACAGGTGCTTGTAAAGGGCGGGGTTTACACTGAACACAGAAAAAAAAGGAGATTTGCCCCCCAGCACACTGCAGCAAAAACAGTCACCGCTTAATTCACATAGAATACTTTTATCACTTCTCTATTTATTTGTACATTATTTATGTCATTTTAATTCTTTATCATTTCATTAACACTTACTGATTTATCTTTACACATCTTTTCTTTATACTTCACTATCACCTTTTTTCCCTTTTTCGTGTGATGCCCTGGGGATGGCCCTTGGCTGGAAATTTTTTGGGGTGCCTTGCTTCTCAGACGTGAGCCCCTTCATTTTAGGGACGCCAGTATAGAGGAGCCTTGACGATTGGCCTGGCGCTTATTCATATATTTGCAAATGTGTGTAACTAATATCTCTGAATCGCTATTATTATGTAGGATTTAAGTATTGTTTTTGCTGCAGTGTGCTGGGGGGCAAATCTCTTTTTTTTCTGTGTTCAGTGTAAACCCCGCCCTTTACAACGACCTGTTATGCAATTAAGCTGATCTGAGCAACTACCATTTTTTTGGCAAGTTTGGAGGCAGTCAGCATTAGGAGGAGGTGCTGATGCTTATAGTGCCATGTGGAGGTTTTTTGGGGTACCTCCAAGGTAAGTTAGCTCTCAGCTTATATATGTACTGTTATCATGCAGTACATCAATTGTAATTATATGACCCAGAGTGGGTGCTACCATTATGTAGCAATAATTATTTTGGGGTGAGCATTTGGGAGTGGGGCCCCCGGGGGGGTTCTGACTGGGCCTTTCTCATGGCATCACCACTTAATTCACATTGAATACTTTTATCACTTCTCTATTTGTTTGTACATTATTTATGTCATTTTAATTCTTTATTATTTCATTAACACTTATTGATTTATCTTTACACATCCTTTCTTTATACTTCACTATCACCTTTTTTCCCTTTTTCGTGTGATGCCCTGGGGATGGCCCTTGGCTGGAATTTTTTTGGGGTGCCTTGCTTCTCGGATGTGAGCCCCTTAATTTTAGGGACGTCAGTATAGAGGAGCCTTGACGATTGGCCTGGCGCTTATTCATATATTTGCAAATGTGTGTAACTAATACCTCTGAATCGCTATTATTATGTAGGATTTAAACATTTAGTACCATTCAAACATGACATAAACGAATCAGAACATAGCAATAAATCGTCCACATATTGAATTAGAACAGATCCATTGTCAGGTTGAAAAGATTGTAAACAGTCGTGCAAGGCCTGGGAGAAGATACTTGGGCTGTCTATGAAACCTTGGGGCAACCATGTCCATGTATATTGTACACATCTGTATGTAAATGCGAATAAATACTGACAGTCAGGGTGGAGAGGCACAGAGAAGAAAGCAGAACAGAGGTCAATGACAGTGAAATGGGTTGCGTTTGGAGGGATCTGCATAAGAATGACAGCTGGATTTGGCACTACAGGGAATTCGCTCTCTACTACTTTATTAACACCTCTAAGGTCTTGTACCAGCCTATAACCCCTCCCACCACTCTTCTTCACTGGGAAGATGGGACTGTTGGATACACTAGCTGTACGAATTAAAATTCGATGTTGTAATAATCGCTCAATTATTGGAAAAAACCCTAATTCGACCTCCTGTTTTAGTGGGTACTGGGGAATTTTTGGAGCTTGCCTACCACCTTTTAAATTTACCATTACGGGGCTTATGTTTGCCATTAATCCAGTGTCCTGTCCATCCTTAGTCCAAAGGGAATCTGGAATTTGGGACATTTGATCTACCTGAGATGGATTTTCATTTAAACTGGTAGAGTGATACATTATCCTTTGGGGAGTGTCTAACATATCCCGCACCTCGTGCGCAACTCTCTCTGGGATATCTAGAAATACACCATCAGGGGTGCAATATATGACACATCCCATCTTACAGTTCAAATTTCTACCCAGCAGGTTAGTAGGAGCCGCAGCAGCCAGAAGGAAAGAATGCCTGGTATGCAGCGGCCCCATAGTAACCTCTGTGGACTTTGTTAAAGGATAATGTTGCACTTTACCTGTTACACCCATTGTTGGTACTGTCTCTTTGGTCACCTGTAAATTAACAGATTTGATCACTGACCTGGTCACCCCTGTGTCTACAAGAAAAGGATATGCAGTACCAGCTACATCAACCATCATGACCGGTTCTTCCCTAGTACTTCCCGTTAACCTGACTATCTGTAGACTACAGGTATGACCTGACCCCTAGCATTGGCTACCATTCTCCAATAATGCATTAATGGTCACAATTGGAGCTGGTGCTTGCTGGATATTTGCTGGCCTCTGTGCATATCCCTTATGGGGATATGCAGGTTTTCCCTGATTTGAGGGTCCTACCCTTTTTACTCAGCAGTTTCTAATTAAATGTCCTTGCTGGTTACAATTAAAACATGTTCGTGGATCGGATGAAGACACGGGTTGTTGTGAGGTTTGAAAAGGGGGAAAAGGTGATGGATATGGGTAGGGATATGGAGGATAAGGGTATTGTAGGGGGTATGAAGTTTGTGAGTAGTATGGGACCTGTGGATGTGTAGGATTAGTAGAACAGAGCTGTGTTTGCTGTTGCGTGGGATTAGTGAGGGCATATAACTGTTCAGGTGTAAGTGTGTGTGTAGATGCAAGTGTGTCTGCTGGCTGTGATGTTACCGTCATTCCTTAAAGAGCCTGGATACTGACAGCCATTAATTTTTTGCTCTGGGTCTCTCTCTTCTTTGAGATGTTCTTATCATGTTCTATGGCAGATTCTATGAGGGTATCTATTGTGACTCCCCTCCAGCCAGGTTGTGAGGTCTGAACCCGAGTCTTTAAGTTTTCTTTAAGACCGTCCATGAGTACCATGACTATCATTCCCCTGTGGCGAGTGCTATCTTTAATATCTTCTATCCCAGTGTACTGGGTGATAGCCTGCAGAGCCCGGTCGCAATAATCTTCTGCAGATTCACTCTCATTTTGCTTTATAGTGAAAATTTTGTTCCAGTTAACTACTACTGGAAAATATATACCCAATTGATTTACAATGCGGGAAATGTTACCTTGGTTTACTTGGTCCGTTAAGGGAACGTCACCATCGAATACACAATCCGTGATAAATTCTGTCACGTCGGTATTGCGTGGTAGACAGGCCCTTAACACCACACGCCAATCTTTATTAGTTGGCTCATGAGAACTACCCAAATTCCTTAAAAATCTTTGACAAGTTGGCTAGTTCCTTTTTGGGATCGGGGAAATCATTCATGATGGAATTCAGTTCAGCTCTTGTCCAAGGACAATGCATTACTACTTCCCTCGTGGGCACTATATCGTTCGCATCTGCATTTCCATTCGGAACAGTTATTGTCCGAATGGGATGCAGACCGGTAGCGCTACTACATTTGACCTTGTTACCTGGCTGGGGGTTTAATCTGTTGCTGCTACGTATGGTATTAACAACTTCCTTTATGGGTGCAGAGGGTATTAACACTTCCCTTGCTGTTACCGATGAAGATGGCGGCACCACTCATGATTGTTGTGGAGCAGCATCTGTCATCTGTACAGCATGGGAAATGGCAGACAGTACAATAGGCTCATCATCCACATCATGAACATTTTGTTTATGGTTGCTTAAGAGAGGGTACAAATTGCTTGTTACATTTTTATAGGTATTTTTGATAACTGTACTTGCACCTCCATCCACATAAGGTGAAGGTGGTGCGCGTGAACTGCTGGCAATACTTTCCAGAACGCTATCTTGCTGCACATGCGCGCCATTTTGCGGCTCGCCCGCATTGCAATTTAGCGTCGTGGATGTATTCTCTGGCAATGCGCTCGCAATGCTAGTTTGCGTCGCTTGCACATTTTTAAGCCACGCATCCCCCTCATTCATAATATTTTACCTTTTTCTCTGGGGAGCGCATCAGACTGATGTGATCCCGGACATTATCTAATACATCTTTATCAAAACTACCAATTCTGGGAAACGGTCTAACACTCTTCCTCGTCATTTTAAACCGAACATCACAATACCTTATTGCATAAGTACCGTACTTAGTATGCCCAATACGACGTGCCGATCCAAACGGCGCTTCCATTAGCAGCACATCATTGTCTAACATCTTTATTGTTTGCATGGCTCTCATTCTGAGACAACTCATACGTTTTTCAATAAAGATTTAAACTGGTGAAAGACAGTCAAGGTACTTTCACTTACCTGTGGATGATTTAAACGACAGCGCCCACACACCTGTGAAGATTTGAAGAAGGCTACTCCACACACCCGGATAAGATTTAAGAAGGCAACTTCCACACCTATGGAAGTTTAAGTCGGCTACTTCCACGCACCTCTCTACAACAAAGACAACATGTACACCTGCTACTGTGTATAGAACGGTAAGCTGCTTACCGAGCGGCTAGCACTTAGCCCTTAAAGGTCATACGGTACCTCTAACTTTAGGGAACAAGTTACCCCTACCAACAAATACTCACTGTTACACACTTATTTCCTGCGCAGAAAAATACACGTTAACCCAGACATTGACAATTGAAAAGAATGTAAACCTCAATGGCTTTGTTTAAACACTTGGCAGCACAACCGGAAGTACGTATACACTATTGTGCGACCAGTCGCATACACAATAATGCGACTACCACACAACCGTATGACAACCTTTAGCTGCGTACACAAAAGTGCATCTTAACTGTGTGCAAAACTGCGACTCAGCCGCGTGCTCAATACTGCGGCACCCCTCTAAACATAAGGTTCTATCAACAAAGGAAAACAAACTTTTTCCTCTCTTGTCCCTGGATTCTAGTCAGCGTCCCTGGCTCACACGAAAACGGGTAGCGATTTCTCAGCACCGAGCAGTTGCAGGTAAAGCATGCATGTGGCCACTCCACCCTTTGGTGAGATATCGATAACCGTATGTATCGTGTGAGTAGGTGACTTCACTATGAGCCCCCAACTAAGGATATTGAATTAGAACCTCTATACACTCCTGCCTATACCTTCTAATATCCTACCTATAAACCTCTAATATCCTGCATATAAACCTCTAAGGATGACGCTATTTTGCGTACGCAGTCATATAGTAAATGAAGACTCCAGACCTTTTACCTGTGGTTCCAAAGCACAAAGTGATATTTCAAGTAAAAGTACAGTCAGTTACACGCTATGATCTAAGTACAATTTAGCGCAAAGAATTATACATACCCAAGTACAGGTGTACACAGCGCTCTGGACCAGATGTAGGCTTCAGCAAGAAACCCCCGTCTATCAGCATTCAGCAAGAAGACTCAGACTGGGGTCACAACACACACGTTTATACTCTCACAGAAACAGACAACACAATAGAGAGGCTTGTCGCTGATGCCATTGGTTCCCTGGAGGATGCATCTGTTGCAGAGCATTTAACAAGTTGATTCAAATAGACACAGTCCAGCCTCTAACAACTGGCTGTCTCTGGTTTCCTGTTCATGCACATCCTAACAGTTGGTCATATAATGTACATTTCGGTGCTTTAAGTCTCTGCGGTCCATAAGTTGAGAATGCATGTTGCGATCTTCACATTGACGATACCAGAATGCTGTTGAAAGAGTGCAGATCAGTATAATATCAAACATGAATTACTTATCATGTATTAAACCTTAGCTACCAAATAACCTTTATTTCACAGCAATTATAATAAATGAACAAACTTGAATCTTATACTTTAAAGCTTATGAGACCCTTTATGTGAATATGTACTGTGTAAGTATTTGGGGTTTGATATAAAGACGCTAGTTAACTTGGGGCAGATGCGTGCGCATGAAGCTAATAAACAGCATTTTCATACAGGATCTTATGCATTCACTAATATGCGACTAGTTAACAGCGCAATTGTGTGCATTAATGTGTGTATGAGAAATGGTGAAAGATGCAATCGCATGATGCCAATAGTAATATCGCCATATGTACTTAAGTGTGAGTTTACCTAAAAGGGCCAGTCGCAAGATGGCGTCTTTACGATCTAATTTTAAGCTGATCTTGTCTCAGCCAGTTATCCAGCTTCGACAGGATATCAACAGGTGGATTTTGCCCAAGTGCGCATGCGCACGACGGAGGCGGCTCCGTCGACTCCGTCCTGCGCATTCGTGAGACCCAAATAGCGACGGCCAAGCCGTCGTTATGGGTCTCGCGCCAAAGGGGGCGTGCTGTCGATAGTGACACCTACCGTCTGGGGCAGGCCCCTCTGATAGAGCCAAAAGCACTCCTGGGCTTGCGGCAGTGAGACCCTACCGCAGGGTCTCGTCGCAAGCCCGATGGTCGCGATGGTCTTGACCATCGCGACCATCATTTTGGCCACTTGCTACAGCTGTGGGTGGTCACCCACAGCTATGCGAGCGGCCAGGAGGCCGCTACAAAAAGGAGGAGGGACGGTCCTGATTCAGAGCGAGCGCTCTGTCAGAGCGTCCGGCTCTGAATCAGGACCTATGTTCACTCCTGATGAACGAAGGAGAGCAATCATGACTGACATGAGTTTGGTGAAGATGCGGGGAGCAGAGGATAACCCGAACGGCAATGTCCGAAATTGATAATGATCTTTCAATATGGCAAAACGCAGAAAGGCCTAGTGTGGTTCCCAAATGGGAACATACAGATAGGCATCCTTGATATCCAGGGATAAGAGGAACAGGTTCAAGGACTTGAGGTTTAAGATGGGCCTGACCGAGCCATCCGGTTTGGGTACTACAAACAGGTTTGCGTAAAACCCCATACCTCTTTGATGTTTCGGAACTGGAACTAACACAGATGATACTACTAGAGACTGGAAAGCCTCCTGGCCTTGTCTGTAGGTATTGCCAGACTTGTAGTGAAGAACCATGGTGGAGGGGGGACTTCGAAGTCTATTCGGTACCCCAGGGAAATTAGCCTGCGGATCCACGGGTCTGTAGAGGTCTGGTTCCAAACTTGTTGAAAGGTTTGCAGGCAGGCTCCCAGTGCCGGAGGTCCCAGGCGTGACGGAAGACCGTCATGCCACCTGTTTTTCTGCTGGTTTAGGCCCAGTGTGTGGATGACCTCTACCTCTGACGCCTCTAGGTGGCATGGGAGCACCTCTGGCTCTACCACGAAAGGAATGTGGTGCACAAAAGGAATTAAACAAAGGTCCATAGTAAGCTCTTCTGGTAGCCGAAGCATATGACGGTAGGAAGGAAGACTTACCCCCCGTGGCCTGGGATATCCATTTGTCTAATTCCGGGCCAAACAGCATATTGCCAGTGAATGGTAAACCCTCCAACACACGCTTGGCTTCTGCGCCCGCTTGCCAAGCGCGCAACCAGAGGGCTTTGCGGCCCAAAATAGCAGAAGCAGATATGCGAGCACTAATCTGACTGATATCCTTATAAGCATCTCCCAGGTAAACTGCAGACTCCTGGATGTGTTCTGCTAGTAGACGTAACTCTGCTCTGGAGGTACCCGAGTCCAAACCGGTAATCAACTGGTCAGCCCAGCAAACCACAGCCTTGTTAACCCAAGCAGTAACAAGGGTGGGTCTAAGTTGAGCACTCGCTGCAGTATAGATCTTAGCGTTGTCTCCAACTTACGATCCGAAGGATCTTTTAGTAATGTAGCACCCGGTACTGGGAGTGCTGTTTTCTTAGAGAGACAGGAGACGGATGCATCTACTGGAGGGGGTGTTTCCCACTTCTCCATCATTGATGGAAAAGGATAGCTAGATGGAAACCGGCATGATATCTGGAACCGTTTATCCGGTTGTTTCCAGGCCACTGAGAGCTGCTGATGAAGCTGCTGTGAAATCGGAAAAACAGCTGAGCTCTGTTGTTCATGAAATAATTCATACTCCTGGTATGCAGGAATTATATCCTCGGGTAAATTCAGGGCTTTTCTGACTGCCAAGATTAGAGATTCCACCCCGGGAGAGGTGGATTCTAACTCCTGAGGGGTACCATCCTGTAACGCTTCCTCCAATTCCACTTCTTCGGTATCCTCCGTAGCGAAAAATTCTTCATTCGACTCCTCTGACTGGAGAACAGCCGTCAGAGTACGCTTTTGTGTCGGTCTTTGGTAGGAAGTGGAGGGTGCAGGCACCGCTGTACCCATAACCTGTACCAGGGTGTCTAGAGACTTGGTTAAACCAGCCACCCAGGTAGGCTGAGACTTACGTGCCTCAGCTAACTCTGATGTTAAATCCGTCATTACTCCTACCATGTCAGCGGCCCATGGAGGAGCAGGTGAGTCAGTAGTAGTCAGAGGTGGATCTATTGCTACAAGCATCACATAATGAAGACCAAGTGGCATGCGGCTTAGTTTTTTGTTACACTTAGAACAAACATCTTTTGAGACGCTTTTGTCTGTTTGACATGGATACACACAGTCACCCAGACACAGTAGACACAGAAGTGACTTGGAAATAAAACAGAAGGCTGGATTGGGACACAGAGGAAGATGTACCCCCCACTCTCTTCCCACAGATTAGATTCCCTGCACTTACGCCCCAGTGTTACTCACAGCCTCTTGCCAGGGATGTAGTCAGGAGAATCAGCCTTCTGCATGTGCTTGCACACTACCTGCAGTGGAGAGATGCTGGCAAACAACAGGTTAAACGCGGCAGCCACGCTGCTCAAACAGCCACTGCTGCGTTAATTAAGCCAGGGGGCCCGCACTGTTAGGATCCGCCCCCCTTCCTCACTCAGAGGACTGTAAGATGTCACGCTGTAGGAATTACCTCTCCCTTGTGTTAGCGCCGCTGAGGAGCCGCTAGCCGTGCTCCCCAGCGGGGAGAAGGGAGATGATGTCACTAATGAACAGCGCATATAGCGCTCTCTGAAGCCTTTGGGCTGCCGGTGTCGGAATATGAACTGGCGGCTATTCAGCCACCGAGACTTCATACCCATTCCATCTGCAAGATATATCAGCATTGGCTGTGCTGTAGGGCTGGTCTGATATTTCTGTGAACTAAGTCATTCACAGACATATCGGGTATGCACACTTACCGATGCACTAGAGATATATCGCTTGTCAACAAATGGACCATATATCGTCCATTTGTCGACCAGCTTAAGGGTGTCATCTTATATGAAGGAACCACTAGAACTCAATATTTAAGAAGGTAAACTTAAGTTTTAATACTGAAAAGTATGCAAGGTCTGAAACTCATGTTATTATCAAGAAGAAATGAAAGTATTCTGTACCGATAAGAGTAACAACACTCGAAAAATATGAGATATGGTAAGAACTTACCCTTGTTATCTCTATTTCTACGAAGTCCATAGGGTTCCACAGGATACCTTGGGGTATAGGTGATTACGTCAGGCACGGACACCACAGAGTTAAATTTTCAGCCTCCCAGGATGCACCAGGCTCCCTCTCCTATTCCCCACCCCCAAGCCAAGGCAATTCAGTTTCGTAACAAGCCATAGGCCAGAGGAGGAGGAGAACAAAGAGAGAGAAGAAAGTCTGGAACACACAAGAATCTAATTCTCACCAGAAGGAGACGGAGAAACCCGTGACCAGATCAAAGCCCATCTGCAGTACAGGTGCGACAGGGCGGGAGTCCTGTGGAACCCTATGGACTTCGTAGAAATAGAGATAACAAGGGTAAGTTCTTACCATATCTCATATTTTCTACTTCAGGGTCCATAGGGTATCCACAGGATACCTTGGGGATGTACCAAAGCAGTGTCCTTTAAGGGTGGGGACGCTCCTGTGCTGTAAGGAGAATCTGCCGCCCGAAGGAAGCATCCTGAGAGGCGAAGGTATCAAAAGCATAATACCTTACAAAAATATGGACAGATGACCACGTGGCTGCCAATTACCGGTGAGGCACCACGTCGAGCTGCCCACAAAGGACCCACAAACCTAGTGGAAGAGCTTTAATAGAGGATGGAACAGGAAGACCTGTGAATCCATCCTGCCAAAGTTAGCATAGTGGCAGGCAGACCCTTTTTATGGAAACCAGAAGGGACAAAACCGAGAGTCTGATTTCCTAAATGGACTGGTACAGTCAACTTAAATACGTAGAGCCCGTACCACATCCAAGGAGGCCACACCAGCAGACAGGACTGGGGAAGTAAAGGCCGGTACTATAATTTCCTCATTGATGAGGAAACTAGACACCACTGTAGGTAAAAAACCAGGGCAAGTGCGAAGCACTGCCCTGTACCTAGGAAAGGTGAGAAAAAGGGAGGTCTACATGACAGAGCCCCCCATTCTGCGATCCTACTGGCCAAATCAATGGCCAGAAGGAATACAGTCCTAGCCGTAAGTCATTTGAAATCCACTGAGCCGAGTGGATCAAATGGCGGTCCTCGGAGAGCCCTAAGGACCACAGCCAAATCCCAAGGAGCCACCTGTGGAACAAAGGGATGCTGAATATAACTTACACCTTTCACAAAGGTGCGGACCTCAGGAAGAGTAGCAATCCTACGATGAAACCATACTAACAGGGAGAAACCTGCACCCTCAGGTAAGCAAGGCGAAGACCGTTATCTAAGCCCACCTGTAGGAAAGCCAACACTCTGGATATCTGGAATACCCAAGGAGCATAGCCTCTAGGGCGACACAAGTGAAAGAAAGTATGCCATACCTGATGGTAAATTCTTGCAGCTAAAAGCTTCCGAGCTCTTAGCATGGACAGAGCCCCTGTTAACTATAGAGCTGGAAAACCCCTAGACCTTAAGAGGGCAGTCTCCACCGCCACACCATCAAGGACAGACAACCCAGGACTGGGTATCAGCCAGGATCCTGAGACAACAGGTCCGGGCTTAGAGGCAACAGCTTCGGAGTGTTAACTGAGAGGCTCCGAAGATCTGAGTAATAGTGCCGTTTGGCCCACTCTGGAGCTATGAGCAGGAGCATGCCTTCTTCCTGCTATTACTGGAGGAAGAAGGGATAATGGAGAGACAAGGTACACAACTTGGAAGGTCCACTGGACCTACATACGTCTACCAGAAGAGTCTCACCTCTGAAAGGCTCCACTTGTTCACCAGAAGATTGAACACCTCCGGATGAAGCGGACATTTCCCTGAATGCACATCTTAATGGCTAAGAAAGCCTGCTTTCCATGTGAGGAGTCCTGAATGAACACTGCCGATGATGGCAGGGATATAGCCTTCCACCCAAGCCAGAATTTGGGACACCACTGTTAGTGTTGCCTGACTTCGGGAACCTCCTAGGTGGTTTACATAAGCCATCCTGATGGCGTTGTCTGACTGTACCTGCACGCTATTTCCATGGAGGACCTGTCCTGCATGCTGGAGAACCTTGAATACTGCTCAGAGTTCTCAGATGTTTATTGGAAGCGCATAATCTGCTGGTGTCCACCTGCCCTGGAACAAGTGTGGACCCGTCACTGCTTCCCAGCCACGGATACTGGCGTCCTTCGTAAGGACCCTGTCCGCAATCCCAAAGAGGGTGCCCCTTGTTTAGGTGAGCTTTCCACAGCCACCAGGCCAGAGAGAGAGACAAACCTCCGGGGAAAGCACTATTGACTTTATCCTATGGGACAACCCATCCCATCCGGAGAGGATCAATTTTTTTTTCTCTAGAGGTTCACAGTGAAACTGGGTACTCTCCACCATGTTGAACAGTAACACCCTGGAACCCAGGAACCACATTGCCGAGTGAATAGACACTCGGCGACTCTGCAGGCAACTGCGTACCTTTGCCTATAATGCAGAGATCTGTTCCTCAATCACAAAGATCCTCAGATGTTGGGATATGGAGCATCCTCTGTGAGGAATCAGAGAGGACCATTTCCAGTTTATTAGTCAGCCATAACGTAGCAATACAGATATTGTCCGTTGCAGATGGCACTGAAGTATCTCTGGAGACCCTGGTAACAACAGGAGGTCACCAGGATAGGGTAACAAGCGGACCCCCTGCATCCGCAGGTGGGCTGCCATAACCCTGGTAAACCGTGAAGCGCGGAGGCCAGACCAAGGGGCAATGCCAGAAACTGGAAATGCTTATCGACCACTGCAAACCTGAGGAAAACACTGGTGTGCTAAGAAAATAGGAACATTCAGGTAGTCACCCTGAATATGTCCAACGACACCACAAAATTCCCAGACTCCATTGAATGATGGAATGCAGGGTCCCCCTCCTGAACCGAGGAACCCTTAAGAATTTGTTGAAGGATTCGAGGTTGAGGATGTTCTGGTAAGACCCATTGGGTTTCTGTACCAGAAAGAGGATGGAGTAATACCCCGTTCTCCTTTGGGGCAATGGAATAGGTACTATAACTCCTGCCTGGAGCATAGAGTGTAATACCCTCAAAAATTACAGGGCCTTGTCTTGAATTGACAGTAGACCTGTAACTTAAAACCGGGAGGAGAGGACATACCTTTAAGAAAATACTTCTCTTACCCAGTATCCGTGGTGGTCAGACACCAGCACTGGGTGAACTGGAGAAGCCGGCCTCCAACTCTGGGGTCCCCCGAGAGGAGGCCCGTCCCATGAGGCTGAAGGCTTATAGTCCAACTTGGGAGTAGGACGTCTTGTACTACAAGCCTGTTCTTATGGCTGAGCAGATTTCCTGGCTACTGACTGTCTTGGAAAGCTGTATTGTAGACTTACCCTGGCCTCACAGGGACGTAAAGACGAAGCCCCAAACCCTGATGGGACTGTAGCCGATGGCAGACACGCAGACGTAGCTGCTGCCTGCGGGGCCACAATTGTGTCCAGATGAGGGCCAAACAGAACCTGTCCCGTAAAAGGCAAAGCATTCCAAATGGAATCTGCGTCCACTTTCCAAGAGCGCAACCACAGGGAGCGGCGAACCGCTACTGCTGCCGAGGAGATTCTGGAAAGGAGCAGGCTATATGTAAGACTGTCTCATTATGAACGTGGCTAAGTCTCTGAGAATTTGCCACTATTCACCTGCTCTGCTGGAGAGTCAGTGTGCAGAGATCCAGTTACCTACCCAGCGTTCCATGGCTCTGGCCCCCCACCACACGGCCATAGCCGGCCTGGACGCCCCTCCAGCAAGGGAATAATTGGATTTTAGATATATTTGCACCTTGCAGTCTGTAACCTCCTTCAAGGAGGACCTGGGCAACGTAGCACTCCTCACTAGGCGTGTAACATGAGAATTTACCCGTAAAGGTAACTCCCATTCGGAAAAGTAATTATCCGCAAAGGGGTATGCAAAAGGTCAACCGTTTTTGAGGCTGGAACCGCTTACCCGGATTTTCCACGCCTCCTCTAAATGATCCACCTGACCAGATAGAGGAATTACAGTGGCAACACCCTTATCCTTAAAGAAGGCATATTTGGATTTAGCCACGGGGGATATGTAATAACCAAAGCCGCACGGACTGCCCATATAAGGCCAGGTATATAAACTTTAGACCCAGACTACACCTCCTCTGCACTAAGGGGCTCGTGTCTGAAAAAGTCAATAATGTCACCGTCATCAGACGTCATGATCCTTAGCCGTCTGAGACCCGAAAGGCCGTTTAGAAGGCCGAAATGGTGACTCCCCCTGTAAAACGTCCATCAGGTGCTATACCATTTGGACAATAAATTCACCCACACAGGCTCCAGCGAGACCTGGAGAGGGCGAAAATCAGGATACACTGGGGTACCATCAACTGCCCAGGAACCCCTGCATGTGATGAGACCACCACTTGCTGCGATAACCCCTATGGGGAAACACAGGGAGCGTTGCCAACAAGGGCTGTAAGCATCTTAGCCAGCCAAGGGCGGTCCCTTTTTGTGAATGCACAGTGACAGAAATGGGGCATGATATATAATACAACATGCCCTCCATAAACCCTCAGCGTCTACATATCCCTCCGCTAACTGCACATTATATCAGTACATTATAGCTGGAAGAGGATATCCTCGTTCACTTTCCGACATGAGGAGTGTGAACAGAGCGTATGTGACTTCCCACACAGAAAAACCATGTTTACTGTGAGGTAATAAACACCCTGCAACACTGCACCGCAAGGGCTGTAGCAGAAGAACAGGGATAGGAAAATGGCTGACAGTCAGAAATGAAAGTACAGGCAAACAGCACTAGCATTTAAGTCACATACAATGCAAAGATAACATCCTGCATTACAAGCACTGCGATCAACTACACAGATCAGAGCCTGGTAGGAAACAGTGCTGCATACACTGACCTTAATTGAAGGAGAGGTATGCGGGGGACCCGGACCGCAATGGCACCTGTATCAGCTTCCAGCAGCGTTTGCCATCCCCAGTACATGCAGAGAGAAAATGGCCACCGAGGAGCAGAGAGGAGGCGGGCCCAGGGGAGAAGCGCTGACACAGCCCGCTCAGACCGCTGTGCAATGGCACTGTGCAGCGGGGGAGATGCTGGCTGTGAGACAGGGAAGGCGTTCTCCCCTGGCCTATTAACCCCTGGGACGCCGCGCTGTACCGCACCTGCTGCGGTCCGCTGTCCCTGATGGTCTAGTGGAAGGCGCAGGATCAGTACCTGGCCCCACGCACAGCCGGTCTCCAGGGAGCCCCCTGCCTGGGGACCAAAAAGGACTGTGTTACCGGCGGGTGCCCACCACGGAAACCCGCCGCTTACCTTGTCCCCCGTACATACGGCCACAGTCCAGGTAGCCGGACTGTGGCCGTATGTACAGCCGCTAGCTGTGACCCCAGCTACCTACCAGCATTCCCGGATTGGTACCAGAGTTCTGGTACCGGCGAGGTGTAGGAGCAACAGCATGGATGTCAGTACTGACTGTCCATGCTGTAAGGCTCATCTTGTGCATCCTCTGTGAATGTGATCCGACCTCTGGCCGGACACCCACGAAACTGAATTGCCTTGGGGGTGGGGTATAGGAGAGGGACCCTGGTGCATCCTGGGAGGCTGAAAATTTAACTCTGTGGTGTCTGTGCCTGACGTCATCACCTATACCACAAGGTATCCTGTGGATACCCTATGGACCCTGAAGTAGAAATCTTATTATGTAGCATTCCTGCTAGGCTTTTTTAGCGGGGCACGGCGCCCTGCCCTCCTTCTGGAGGGCAAAAAGCACCCTGCCCTCCTTCTGGAGGGCAAAAAGCGCCCTGCCCTCACAGCCTGCGGGTGCCGTCTTCACCCGCGGGTCGCAGTGTCCCATGGGTGGGGAAATGCGTGGTGACCCGGTCACAGCCGGATAATATTCTCCCCGTCTGCAGCACTCGGGGGCTGCCCAGCGTGTCCGTAAGTGCCGGGCACGCCCCCAAGAGTGATGAAAAGGGGACGCGTCTTATAGACATGCCCATTTTCAATGGCCACACTTTTCGGGAGCGCACGCGCATGGAAGTGCCCTCTCTAGCTCCGGCGCCCTGCTTGCTGCCGGAGCTAGAGTGAACACTAATTATGTATTGTGCATTATCATTTTATGCTATAAATTACAGTTTTTATACTCATGGGAAATAGCTATGTATTTAACTATATGCTGAATTAATGCTTTGTCAATGTTTTACAGGTATGTACCTGATTACTAGATAATGGTGATTCTGATAACTACAAGCACTCACAATTTTATTTTTAGCTGGGATCAGTATGCCTTTTTTCTGAGACTCCAAAGGAGGTAGTTACCAGTAGAACATATTATATTTCTTATAATCATGGGTCTTCAAAAAATAGCCAGATGTAATACTGTAGCTGGTGATTCAGAAAATCACTGATTGACATATACTAGCTTGCAAAAGTCTTTGGCCAAGGAAAATAATTATTAATAAAAGACAAAATTTAGTGAAATAATGAAAATATTTATTCATAATAATGTTTCACATGATATTATAACTAAACATTAACAAAATGATTAATAATTTTATAGAACATAAATTTCAGATTAAATTTGGCTTTCATCAATGTGTCCTCCTTTGGTGCGTATCACTGCTTCACATAACTTGGGCATTAACTTTTCTAAAGTTTTGTAACTTTTAAGCCGTTCCAGGCATTGTTCAGACATTCCTATAAGTTTTTAGTATTTGTTGGATCCAATACACAATCTTTTCGGTCTAATTCATCCAAGAGTTTCACAATGAGATTTAGATCAGGTGACTGAGGAGGCCATGTCATAATTTGTAGAACTTTCTGCTTTTCTTTACTTTTCAAACAACTGATATACAGTTTAGATGTGTGCTTAGGGTCTTATCTTGTTGCACGATGGAAACCCTTTCCAATATTTTGAGTTCCAGGAGAGAGAGGAAACGGTGGAGCTGGAGCCGGATAACGTAATCACGCTGGAGCCGGATAAAGTAATCACAACTGCGGGCTTATATACAAGCATCACCAGTGACGTGCGGTTAGGTCAATGGTTGGGGAGGCACACATGTATAAAAACAGTTTTATATCAAAACTCTGGAGCATGACAGGGAATATGATAGGGGAGGGAGTATGGTAGGGGAGGATCTGCACGCAAACCCTCAACCCCTATTATGGTCTTTAAATAAAGACACACTAAATTCCTATGCATACATTTGGAGCAGACTATTGTTTCAAAAGGACACTCCAGTATATAAAAAATGTGGCTGCTCTACTTTGAAATGGTGATTTACATACATTAATAGAGACTGTATTCACATTTGGATATGGAAATTACATCGATAAACATATTTACCAAATGAAATTAAACACAATATGGAGTCTAATTTAGGGGATGACAACTTCTAAGTGGACTTTTATTTATAAGTGATATAGTATAACATTTGGGTTATTTTTTGCAACATTAATCAGATTCATACTTTTTTTGTGTGTTTTAATAATTGGAGGGATTGTTTGTCCGATCTTTTATTATTATAAAGTGATTGAATTAAGCATTTAATAAGGATTAAAATTACAGTTACAAATAGTGAGTTGATTTTTGATTTTATTTGAATTTTAGGTGCTCTGTTATTTATGTTTGAAGTAAAATGATTTTTTACTTAAAGGGAATTGGTAGTTACCCTTGTGAGCACCCACTACACTATTCATTTGAGGAGGCACACTATTTAATTCTCTACATTTGAAGTAAAGTCCTAGGGGTAAATTTACTAACAATCGAGATAGGTCGAGATGACCATCTTGAGTGATTTATTGATTTTTTCACTGCTTGCAAATTTACTAAAGGCAAAGTCGGGTGAGTTAGAGAGAGATTTCTCTCATCTCACTCGTAAAACTCGGATGAGATAGCAATCTCGACTCTTATCACCACTGGGCCAAATTGTAAATACTTTTCACCAAAAACATACATCTCTCAAATTTACCAAAAATCGGGATGACAAGCTCGGGTGAGATAGGAGCAAACTCTGCATGCTATTACACTGCGCTAATGTCGTGGGAACGAGTTGACTTCAGTCCCGGGCCGCCGGCCAATCAGCGGTGGCTAACGTTAACGGCCGCTCATTGGCTGGGATCCACGTGTACGAGCCACTCATTGGCTAAGCCCACGTGGGTCCCAGCTAATGAGTGGCCGCTAATGTTAGCTGCCGCTGATTGGCCGCGGCCCAGGACTGAAGTGAACTCGTTCCCACGAGCAGACATTAGCGCAGTGTAACAACATGCAGAAGCATGTTGTTACACTGTATCCGGGCCACGTATTGGATTTCTGTGGAGAACATCGAGGGACATAAAGGTGAATATTGGATCTTTTTTTACAGGTGATTTGATGGGATACTTTACATTGACAAAGGGACATGAACATCTGGAAACAGGTGAGTATGTGCAAGTGTGTTTATGGATGCAATAAAGCTTTATTTTCACGGTGTGTTGTGTGTTTTATTAACCATTTCTTTACTGGTGAACTACAGGTACCAGTGGGCCCTTAATGCCCCACATGCTGGTACTTGTGGTTCTCCAAGTACCAGCATGCGGAGGAGGCTTGCTGGGACCTGTAGTTCCACTGTAAAGACAATGATGAAAAATCTAATTTTTACACTACACCTAACACTATCAACCCACCACCCACCAGAATAGCCCCGGGCTATCAGCCTAGGCCAGGGGTGCCCTGGAGAGGGTGACCCCTTTATTGGAAGGGGGTCCCTAACTCCCCAGGGATCCCTGGCCTGGGCTGACTCAAGGTCAGGACTGATGCTGCGGCTTGGGGGCCCTGTGAAAGTGCACCCATGGCTGTGGCATCAGTCCCCCGTTAGAAAGGGTCCAGGGCTGGTTTTAAATATACGTGATACCTCACATCATTTTTTTTCTCTGTATATTTAAAACCAGCTCTGTCCCTGCTGCCTGTTGTTAGTTCGCAATTTACAGTGGAACCCTACACATTTTTTCCCCTGTAAATTAAGAACTAGGACAGGCTGGCAAACCCGTGGCTGGTTGAATGTTTTTTTTTGGGGGGGGTGTTTTGGGGGGGCCTCACGTCATTTAAAAAAAAAAAAATAACATTTATTTATTTTTTACAAGTTTTAACACACAAGCAGCAAGCACATATCTCACTGATATGTGCTGGCTGCTAGCTCAGGAGAGATTTGCTGAGAGAAAACAATGCAATCTCGTGTGAGTAATCTCATGCAAAACGAGTTACTCGGGAGAGATATCTTGTTCTGCTTCACCATCGGCAAACTCGTTTAGCCTTAAATCACCTGTTGGTAAATTTGCAAAAAAAAAGGGATTAAATCACCCGAATTTTGGCAAGTACCAGCGAGATAAATCACTTTGAAAATCGGGACCATCTCGAATCTTAGTAAATTTACCTCCTAAAGTCTTGTTTCAAATCATGATAATGATTTTAGGAAGCAATTAAAGTTGATATTCATTTAGAGCAATAAAAGTAAACATATAAGCTTTGGCCAAAAACTTTTGCACGCTAGTGTATTTAGGAGAGGTCTGAAAAATCAATAAACAAAATGAAAAAAAAACAACTTTGTAATTACATTACACAATTTGATGTACAAAGTGGGTATATTTTCTTGCCAGCATTTTTTTTAATCCACTGATTGTTGGTGGCTCTGTCTGCGGGTTAAGGGACCGTATCTGACATGAGTATGTGAAGGTGAGGGAACCGCAGCTACAGGATTGCGAATATGACCGACTGAGTACAGGTCACAAAATGCAAGTTTTGTTTTCAGACACATTTTGCAACAATTCTGAATAAGGCCTTTAAAGTTTGGATTTTCTTTATATAAAATATCCTTTAAGAATGTTATTTGAGTCATGAGCGACTGAAAAACTGTAGCCCTGCAGTTTTCTCCATTGATATGATTAAAGTTAGAAATTGAGGTTTAGGTACTATGAATTGTTTTGTTTTTTTCTCTGTTTGTTATGCAACAGTATCTTGCACATTTTTCGTCTCTCTACTTTATGCGAAATTGACATTTCACCACACAGAATTTAACATTGAAATACCTCCTCCTTTGATCATCCTGACTTGATGGTGAAAAATGCTTTTGCGCCAATCGTCCCACTTTTACACAAGGGACAGGATGACCATACTGGCACACTTTTACACTCACTCACCTAATTGTGTTTAATTGGTCTTGTGTAATGTTATTGGAATGACCTCCACTGTCAAAGAGAAAAGGTTTATCAATCATTTAAAACAGCTACATCTGGATGTGGATGTGGCTTTCTTGCTGGAGACACACTGGGTAGGAGAGAGACGGCTCAACTATGAGGGACAATTCTAGGGGAGATGAAAGATTTTTTGTGATGATTTGGCATGGAACGACCCAATAATATATTATTAATTGTATGGGCTTTTGATACAAACAAATGAGCAAGTAGGCTAAGTAATTGGTTACAATCTATCTTTCAGTTTAATATATAACCTAAGATTTTAAGAAAATATTGCCCCCTTCAAACCTTATATGTAGCGTTCCTGCTAGGCTGTTTTAGCGGGGCGCGGCGCCCTGCCCTCCAGAAGGACGGCAAAAAGCGCCCTGCCCTCACAGCCTGCGGGTGCCGTCTTCACCCGCAGGTCGCAGTGTCCCGTGGGTGGGGAAATGTGCAGTGACCCGGTTAACGCCGGTGAATAGACGCTGGGCGCATGCGTCCGGCATCTATTCTCCCTGTCAGCAGCGCTTGGGGGCTTCCTGGCATGTCCGTAAGTGCTGGGCACGCCCCCAAGAGTGACGAAAAGGTAACATGTCTTACAGACACGCCCCCTTTTCAATGACCACATCCCCTTTTCGGGTGCCATCGGCGCGCGCGTGCCTTCTCTAGCTCCGGCGCCCTCCTGCCGCCGGAGCTAGAGTGAACACTATGTATGTATATATATATATATTTATTCTACGAGGGCTGATGACAGGGCCAAGGCTCTTTTACGTCTGGTAGCCAAATGGATATTCACTCTAAATACTGTGACCCCCATTGGGCTTAACAATACTCTGCATTTGAATTGCTGCTTGTAACGTTTGCAGCTACGTTGGGTCTGCCTCTGTATTAGAGAGCATGGTTTGCTCAGTTTCCACTACCATAATTCTGGACACTAGTAGCTTATAAAGGAGTTTACTTTGTTGGAAGAGTTACCTATACTGACTATTGTGTACTTGTATTTAATAATTATATACATACATCTTTTTTTCTAGCTTGCTCCTGGAGAGCTATAAAATTCCTACACACATAGCCACCTGAGTTGTGGGATAGTCAGTTTGGTGCTTGGGACATACTTAGAGGTATGTAAAATAGGCATATTGCTTAATTTCATACTGTTTTATGTTCTGTATGTCATTATGATGCCACCTATTGTGTATAGTGCATTGTGATCTTACACATGAAATATTCTACAGTATAAGCTAGTGGAAGCAAGGATGAGGTGCCTCCTTGCACCCATGGTCCAGCTAGCACTATGATATTGTTTATTTTGGTTACACTTTGTTGCTATGGGCTAGTTGGGCCCCCAATGATTTAATTGGTAGACGTGGCTATGTACTGGGTGTCATGGGGTACAGCGCTGGCAGCTGGAGGCAGTTTCACTGGTGATATGGGTGGTGGCATTTAAAGTAAGATTTGCTTGTTATTTGCATTTGTATTAATTTACAGTGCCTTGCAAAAAGTATTCACCCACCTTGGCTTTTTACATTTTTTGCTACATTCATGTGATGGATCTGCACAAAATAGTCTAATTTGGTGAAGTGAAATGAGAAAAATATATATAAAAAAGAATCTTTATAAATAAAATTCTGAAAATTGGCATGTGCATATGTAATCACCCCCTTTGCTATGAAGTCCCTCAAAAGTTCTGGTGGAACCAATTACCTTCAGAAGTCACATAATTAGTGAAATGAAGTCCATCTGTGTGAAATCTAAGTGTCACATGATCTGTCAGTATAAACACACCTTTTCTGAAAGGCCCCAGAGGCTGCAACACCACTAAGCAAGAGGCATCACACCATGAAGACCAAGGAGCTCTCCAAACAAGTCAGGGACAAAGTTGTTGAGAAGTACAATTCTGGGTTGGGTTATAAAAAAATATCCAAATCTTTGATGATCTCCCGGAGCACCTTCAAATCCATCATCATCAAATGGAAAGAACATAGTACAGCAACCTGCCAAGAGAGGGCCACCCACCAAAACTCACAGACCGGGCAAGGAGGGCATTAAACAGAGAGGCAGCACAAAGACCAAAGGTAACCCTGAAGGAGCTGCAGAGTTCCACAGCAGAGACTGGTGTATCTGTGCATGTGACCACAATAAGCCGTACACTCCATAGAGCTGGGCTTTATGGAAGAGTGGCCAGAAAAAAGCCATCAAATAGTGATAAAAATAAGAAGACACGATTTGAGATTGACAAAAGGCATGTGGGCGACTCCCCAAACGTATGGAGGAAGGTGCTCTGGTCAGATGAGACTAAAATTGAACTTTTCGGTCACCAAGGAAAACGCTATGTCTGGCGCAAACCCAACACAACACATCACCCCAAGAACACCATCCATTTTTCAGCAGCAGGGACTGGGAAATTGATTTGAGTCGAGGGAAAGATGGATGGTGCATAATGCAGGGATATTCTTGAGCAAAACCTGTTTCAGTCTGCCTGTGATTTGAGACTGGGACGGAGGTTCACCTTCCAGTAGGACAATGACCAGAAGCATACTGCTAAAGCAACACTCGAGTGTTTTAAGGGGAAACATTTAAATGTGTTGGAATGGCCTAGTCAAAGCCCAGATCTCAATCCAATTGAGAATCTGTGGTCAGACTTGAAGATTGCTGTTCACAAGCAGAAACCATCCAACATGAAGGAGCTGAAGCAGTTTTGCCTTGAGGAATGGGCAAAAATCCCAGGGGCAAGATGTGGCAAGCTCATAGAGACTTATCCAAAGCAACTTGCAGCTGTAATTGCCGCAAAAGGTGGCTCTACAAAGTACTGACTTTAGGGGGGTGAATAGTTATACACGCTGAAGTTTCTGTTATGTTGTCCTAAATGTTGTTTGATTCACAATATTAAAAAAAAAACTTCACAGTTGTAGGCATGTTCTGTGAATTAAATAATGCACACCTTCCATTTTAATTCCAGGTTGTGAGGCAACAAAACATGAAAAATGCAAAAGGAGTTAACACTTTTGCAAGGCACTGTATATGGCGCCACAAGTGTTGCACAGCGCCTTACAAAGTACATAAACAAAAAAGTAACCAGTGAATTACAATACAATGCAGGACACGGACATGTATAAAAGAACATTGTTATATTAGCGTCCTTTACACCCACATAAGCAGCCAAGTGTTAGTTGCCCTAATGAAGAGTAAGAGATAAATAAAATTACAGTAGGGAGAAGCACAAAAGGGTATAGAGGGCCCTGCTCAAAAGAGCTTACATTCTTTAAGGGAGGGGCAGACAAACAGTAGTGACACAGATGGGGTAGGTGGGGAGGAAGGAAGATGTAGCAGCAAGTGAGGATGAGAGCTGGAAGGCTTTAATGAAGTAGTGGGTCTTAAGAGCTCATTTGAATTATTGTAAAGAGGTGCAGAGTCTGATGGGGAGAGGGAGGGAGTTCCAAAGGTGGGGCGCAGCACGGGCAAAATCTTGGAGGTGGGAGTGGGAGGAAGTAATCAATTGGCATGAAAGGCGGCGTGTATTATGTGAACGAAGAGGGCAGACAGAAGAGTGAAGGGAGAGGAAATCAGAGATGTAAATGAGAGAGGAATGGGTGAGGGCTTTGTAAGTGATTGTGAGAACCTGGACTTGGATTCTGAAAGGGAATGGGAGCCAGTGGAGGGCTTGTAAGAGAGGGGAGGCAGATGTAGAGTGTTTGGAGAGGAAGATGAGCCGAGCAGCAGCATTGAGCACAGACTAGAGAGGAGAGAGATGGGATTTGGGGAGGCCAGATAGGAGGTTACATTAGTCCAATCTGGAGATGACCAGTGAATGTATGAGGGTTTTGGTGGCATCCTGGGTGAGCTGGTAAGTAGTTTAACCCTCCTTTTTCTCCCCCCATTAACCCTCCCTTAGTGGTGCATAACCCTAAAACTGCTGGGGTGGTGCATAACCCTAAGTCCCCCACGGGGGTGCCTAAACCTAACCCCCCCACCTTCCAGCACCCTAAACCAAACCCTCCGAGGGGGTGCCTAACCCAAACCTTCCCCCAGTGGCCCCTAACACCCCCACTTTCCCTGGCCTAATCCTAAGTCACCTAACCCCCCCTCCCTCACGGCTAACAGCTAGACTGGCCAGATTTACCTCGTTCGGGATTTCAGCTAGCTAGATTCTAAAGTCGGGATAAAGATAGGTGTCAAATACCGACAACTATCTTTCGTAAGACCCGTGCCGAGCATTCAATGTCGGGATTTAGACCGACAGCATTCAGTCCGCCGGTCACTTAACTACATCCAGCTGCTGGTTATGCGCCTGGGCCAATTATCTAGGAAGGGTGAGCGCCGGTTCTGTGGATTTGTAAATATATTTCTTTATTGAATGTTTCTCTTGTGTATACCCAGCAACGGAACAAAGAAATGTAACGATACATTATGCCAGCCGTACACACTGCACAATCCGGTGTAAACCGACATAATATATCGTTACATGTTGCATATAGCAGCATGGTGTCGTTCATAGCATTGTCCTATCTACTGTGCAACACAGCAGATGGAACAATGTCATTGCCAGGTGATCTGAAGAGTTTCCGGATACATCTATATATAACATTTGTAACTGTACACATGAACTATGTATTGGGAAAATGTTTACTTGTGAGCTATGAGAGTTTGTCACTGAAGAGCTGCATACTGGACAATGGGAACCCGGTTTCATCTTTAAAGAAATTTATGCTTTAAATTCGTAAGCAAAATTGCCAAAGAAATCTGCAGTTTTGACAAATCAAAACCTATTACATCTACCCCATATGGTGCAATTATAAGTTTGCATATTAAGGGCAGATTCAATTACAGATGTGTCCTCGTTCATCTAGCCTCAATATGCCACACAGCACAACTTGCCTGGCATGAGTGAGCTGCCAGGCCCCGTGCTACTCTGCTACTGTCTGGCGTCTTTTTCTCCAGAAATGCATCTAAGTCGCAATGCGATGCAACTATGAGGCACCAGCAGACTGTGTTGATAAATTTGATATGCGATATTTGTGTGCATCCAAGTCTGTATATTATGAACCACAACAGAATTTGGAATGACAAAAGCTGCAGCCGCTACATTGTAGCACTTTGCATACAGATTCAGAGACTAGTCGCACTCAGATATAAAAGTGTCGCATATTGCATTAATCAGCACAGTCTGCTCTTGCGTCCGAGTCGCATATTTTCTGCCAAAAAAAAAGATGCCGGGCAGTAGCAGAGTCTCATGTAACCTGGCACACAAAGGGCTTTTTAGCACAACTGCAGCAACGATGTATAAAGACACATATGTACATGTAATGTGCAGCAGCAATGGCTTTGCAACATTCGTCTAGCTTATATTTGCACATACCCCATGTAGGGGAGATCAGAAATTAGCGCACAACTACTTACTGTAAATGCTGTGTGTGCAGACCATATCCTGAAGTTCCTAGCATCTAATTTAAACGGCCACTAAATCTATGCAGGAGCACAGCAGCAGGAATGTACTAGGTAAGTTTCCTATATTGCACTGACAACGTGTATAAATGCCCTGTGCTTGCTCTATTCCAGCTCTTACCTTACCTGATATAGATCTAGTGGCAGTTAAACTTTTACTGCGCTTTTATAACGTGTTTTACACCATGCTCAGCTGTAGGCAGAGCAATCTGTCCACCTCAATCGTATCTAATTTTTTTATCTACTAATCTCATATACATTAACCACAATGGTTGCTGTTATTTCCTAGTTGGGGAAAGGTAACCTTCCAACAATTCCTCTCTTCCCCAGCTTCCTGCACTAGAAAGGACTACGCACGCGCGGGAAGTGTGACGTCAAACCGATCTAAGTGAACGCGCTATACGCACCCGGAAGTTCACGTGAGAACCGCAGCGCATAGTGACGCGAGACTCCCCCTAACGCATGCGCGGTGGCTGTGGATGTGCTCAGTGTGAGCAGCAGCAGTGTGTTATTTATTTACATCGGTGGCTGCAGCGGTTCCTTCATCCCTATAATATCTGTACACCGGGCAGGCCCATAATATCCTGAAGCTGCAGTTATGTCACGTGTGCGGCAGCCTCCGCTGGTCACTGGCATCTCGCCCAAAGAAGGGACTTCGTGGACCAAGGTTACCATCAGGGGAGAGAACCTGGGTACCGGCCCGTCTGACCTCATAGGTAATGTCATATACTGTCACTGAGCAGCATTTCCTGGAGAGTACCTCACATCTTTGTGAGCTGGCCATTTTTTGGAGGGATGTTCCAAATTTCTCTGTCCCTCTTTCCATGCATCTGTAATCACTGCATAAATTATGGGGGAGATGTTTCAAGCCCTGGAGAGACAAAGATAAAGTGAAGAACTTGACTATAGCAACCAATTAATTACTATCTGTCATTTATCTAGCACAGGCTATTAAATGACGGGCAACTTTTCCACTTTATCTCTCTCCAGTGCTTGATACATTTTCCCTTATGACAATATGGTGTTCTGCTTCTTGTATGTTGGATATCATACATATTACATTACACATAAAAACACTAGTAGTAGTTTTGGACCACGCTGAAAAATGTCAACACGTCAAAAGCAGTTACACCAATGCTTTTAAGTTTTTTTACAATGAAGTGTAGACTAAAGGTGCGTACGCACTGGGCGATTAAAGTGGACGACTGAATGATAACGATATCGTTCAGTCGTCCACTTTATCGTCCATTTTTAACAAAAATGATAACTACGTGTTCCCGCGGGTCGTTCGTCATTATCGTTCATCGGGTTAACATGCAGGCCAACCTGACGATGTCGTTAGTTTGCTGCATGTTATGGAATGGGGGAGAGAGCCCGGCGCTGAACGATATCGTTAATGATATCGTTCAGCGGGTGTGCTCAATGTCATGAACAACATTGAGCACAGCCTGCCAGGAACACACTAGACGATATCGCTCAGGGTAGCATATCGTCTAGTGTGTACGGTCCTTACAGCTGCATACACACACAACGATTTTTTGAACGATTAGCGTTAAATGACATAATTTGACGATAATTGTTTGAAAAAATCGTTCACTTTCTGAGTCAAACAATGAACGATAATCATTCATGCGCGTTCACGTTTGTAGTTCAGTCAGACTTATCAACTCAATGATTTTCATTAAGGAAATATGCAAAAATCGTTTGCAGTTCAAAAAAATCGTTCATTACACTTTAAAAAATCTGACAGAAAATCGTTGGTAACAAAATCGTTGTGTGTGTGTGTGTGTGTGTATGCAGCTTTATTCTTAATTTATTCCATGGCTATCCAAGTTTCCAGACACTGGGGCACCTGTTGAGTTGGTCATAAGCAAATTTGCAATTCTCATTTGCACATTGAAATCCCTTCAACCTCATGCAGATTCAGTTCACATTGACGCCATTAACCTCATGCAGATTCAGTTCACATTGACGCCATTAACCTCATGCAGATTCAGAGGCATCTTAAGCTGGGTACACACTATATATGATGTTTGTACCCAGTGATGATGCAATGTAACGATACATTGCGTTCACTGTACACACTACATGATCCGGTATACAATGGCGCAGTGTGTCGTTACATGCTTCATGTATCTCTTTATTACATTGTCCCATGATGTTTGTACTCAGTGATGATGTGTTGTAGTGATACATCATGTGCACCGTACGATCCGGTATATGATGGCACAGTGTGTCGTTACATGCAACTCAGTTGGGTCATTCATTGCATTGTCCCATGATGTTTGTATCCAGTGATGATGCGATGTAACGATACATCGCACACACCATACACACTACATGAGTCGGTATACAATGGCACAGTGTGTTGTTACATGCTGCATGTAACTCAGTTGGGTAATTTATTGCATTGTCCCATCTTCTGTGCAGAACAATGAACGACCGTTGTTCACGATGGATTGGGTGTACACACTATACAATGTGTAGTATCAGTGTTGGAACGATATTTCGTATAGTGTGTACCCAGCTTTAGACTTGTGACTCCTTCCGCTTAGTAGTAATGAGCACAATACTGCACTAAACATTTCAAAGCATAAATAATTTATTAACTAGCATTCATTTATTGATCATAATATATAGCCACATGTTTAAAATTGTCCATAACACATTAAATGTATCTAATAAGTTGATAAAAGTACATTGTATAGCAAAAATATTTCTGTTGGTGTTGTCGGTAAACCAAGGTAATGGAGATTAGTGTTCTGTTATATGATGCAGTTTTTCATAACAATGTATCGATATTCAGTTAAATGGCCACAGTCTCTTAATTGGGGATGCAGTCAGGAAGCTGACGGTCGAAATGCCGATCACCGGTTTCCCAACTGTCATCCTGGCAGGGTACTAATGACAGGCATTGAAATCCTGACGCCTGTCATTGGACCTACGCCGGGAGCCAGACGCCTGGCATACCGAATGAAGGTAACCCGGGCGCAGACAGCCGCCGGGAGGAGTGTTATGTTTCAGGGCTTCCGGGGGGGACTTGGGGTTAGGCACCCCCCCTGGGAGAGTTAGGGTTAGGCTAGGGAAAGGGGGGGTTAGGGTTAGGAACCCCCATGGGAGGTTAGGGTTAGGCACCCCCTCCCGGGGACGGGGGAGTTAGGTTTAGGCACTTAGCGGGGGGTTAGGGTTAGACACTAGGGGGGAAGGTGCGGGTTAGGCACCCCTAAGGGAGGGTTAGGAGGGGGGGTAGGGTTAGCATTACTTACCTAAATACGCTGTCAGGATCTTCACCCCTGCCGGGCTTCCAGCGTCGGGATTTGAACCGTTGGTAATACGTACAGATTCCCTTAATTGGATGGTAAACAGGAAATCTATAAAGCTCAATATACGGTACCGTATTAATTAACTTATTAGATACATTTATTGTGTTTGTCTCTTATGGACAAATTGTATTCCTGTGGCAATGTATTATGATCAATAAATGAATATTAATCAATAATTCATGGTTAGGAATTTGTCTTGCACAGTACATCAGTGCTGTATTGTGCTTATTATTACTGTTTTGTTTGTAAGGTTGGCAATACCTTTTTGACTGGTGCAGGTGTGCATTCATCCCTTTTTGTTTCTCAGGTGCTTGGTATACTTCAATATATCCTTCCGCTTACATCTGGGTGCAGCTGCATGTAACTGCACCAGGTCATTCATTATATCATCCCATCTGCTGTACAGACGATGCGATGGACTGTTGTTGACAGATTGGGCAGACTCACTATATGTTGTGTACGATATATCATTGTTCTGATCCGTGCCGGAATTATTTATATATTTGTTGTGGCTGCTGAAGGGTTGGTGTGCAAGATCCATTAGCACACACCATGCTAGTGTGAAAAAAAAAGTTTATAAATAATAGTTAAAAGAAAAAATATGCTAGCACTTCTAACCCAAGTTTGACTTTGTGGAGTCCCCCGTTATAATGTCACTGAACCCTAGCTTGATCAGTATGGGGCTGACAGCCGTAGAGTAATTTGGCCCACATGGAAAATGCAAGCTTACTCCAAGAGAGAGCCACCAACAACAACAGCATTGCTACTGATCAGGAGGGCGCACTGCTCATGTCATCCTAGTTCAAAGCTACTTTACTGCTTCATTAATATTGCTGCTACTAGCTTAGAGTGTGATCAGGGGCAAAAAAGCATTGTGGTACATTTAATAGCATACAATATTGCTCTAAGCATTCACAGACAATTATATGTATATTGATTGATCTGTACAATTATGTGTATATAGCTTTTGTTTGAACTAGGGATGTGCAGGGTCGGATAGGTTCGAGTTTGCACGTTGAGTTCGGATTTTTCCCTCCAAAAAAACGGAACTCAGAAAGAGGCAAAACGTCATCTTGCATGGACGAACGTCGGATAGGTTCGAGTTTGCACGTTGAGTTCGGATTTTTCCCTCCAAAAAAACGGAACTCAGAAAGAGGCAAAACGTCATCTTGCATGGACGAACATCATCATTCCTGGACTTTTGTCCAGGAATGATGATGTTCGTCCATGCAAGATGACGTTTTGCCTCTTTCTGAGTTCCGTTTTTTTGGAGGGAAAACTTCCGAACTCAACGTGCAAACTCGAACCTATCCGAGCCTGCACATCCCTAGTTTGAACGCATTTTGAATCGTACATTTTTTTTATGCAAATGTGGGCAATTCCATCCTCAAGATCACTTATTCTACTTTCCATTGTTTGCTACAATCCACAATATTGAGTATGCAGGCCTTGGGTTACATTTTTGCCCACGTTGAGTGTGCATACTTTCTGTGTTACACTTTTGCGCATGTAGAGTATGCATATGTTTTATAAAAATGTTTCCTTTTCAATCCTCCATTGCAGATAATACAGTTACTAGATTCACTTCAAGGTCAGGTACAGGGGTCTAGATAAAAACCAGATCATATATAATGCAGATGATCTTTTTCCCCTGTTTCATTTTACTATAAATAGTCAGGACATGCTGTGTTCTTTTATTTTCTGTAATCTATGGGTTTATCTGCTTGTTGTTCCTAAGAACTCTCTGTGGAGGCAAGCCAAGGACAGGGCTGGCAACCCAGGAATGTAAGTCAGCTAATACCTGGTTCAGGCCTAGTTAAAATTCAAAGGGAGTGTGATGCTATCAGGCAGCAAAGAGAGGACCCTGAACAGATTGGATTTCCCTTTTACTAGATCACCATACTGGCATGTGAATCGGCATGCAGATTGGAGTCCAGTCCTAAATTGCCAACTGCACCTGCCTATAGCTGGGCACACACTTCCTGATGTGTGTACCCAGCGTTGCGATGCCCGACGGGCTGACATATCCGGTGGCCAGTACACATCACATGATCCGGTGTCCGACAGCCTGATATGTCGGTCACCGGCTCCATTCGCCTGCCTGGCGTCGTTCATCACATTGACAGATTTGCAATGAACGACCCCACGGGAACATGCAAGAGCCGACATAGTGGGTACACACGTGCTGATGTAAACAATATGTCGTCGTCTTATGTGTATCCACCTTAAGGTAAGCTGAGTATGACGGTGTCTTTGTACAGTATGCTGTTCACAGACAAATGGAAAGAGTGATCCTCCAGAACAGTTACATTTATAGCTTGGATGAAAGAATCTTTGGCCCTCATTCAGAGCCGTACGCTCTGAGCAGAGCGCACGCTCTGAATGAGGGCCGGCCTCCATAACTATGGAGCGTCCTCCTGGACGCTCGTATAGCTGTGGGTCACCACCCACAGCCTATACGAGCGTGCAGTTTGATGGCCGCGATGGTCTGGACCATCGCGACCATCGAAACTGCGTGCAAAAGCCTGCGGTTGAGGTTTTCAACCGCAAGGCCCGGAGTGATTTTGGCTCTGTCAGAGCCAAAATCACTCCCACTGACATCACTAGTAATGTCAGTGGGCTGGCTTCTGACGGGAGGCGTTCCCTTAGGAACGCCCCCGTCAGGGATGCACGCCCCCGGCACGCCCACCAAAGGGGGCGTGCTGCCAATCAACATCGACAGCACGCCCCCTTTGATCAGACACAACGAGCGAAGGAAAGTCCTTCGCTCGTCGCGTCTGGCGCATGCGCACGACGGAGCTCCCTCCGTCGTGCGCATGCTCAGTGCATAACATCGACCCACTTGCGAGCGGACAGCCGCTCGCGAGTGGGTCTGAATCAGGGCCTTTGATTGCTAATTAATAAGTAAAAGAGCAAGATCCTAGACAGTAATGCACATGGAAGATAGATTTTCCTGGTCAGAATGTGCTCAGGGATTTTGGAAGACTCCTTTAATAATAAAGCTGGGGAGGTTAAAGAAATGGCTATGCTCTTTACTCTAGATCAGGTCTGGCCAACCTGTGGCTTTCCAGCTTTTGTGAAGCTACAAGTCCCAGCATACCCTACCATCGATCAGCTGGTAAAGCATGCTAGGGGCTAGTAGATTCACAACAGCTGGAGAGCCACAGGTTGGACAGGCCTGCTCAATGGGGATCAATGAGTCAACAACTTTTGTGATGGTGTAGACCAGGGCTTGCCAATTTTTTCTAAAATCAGGACGAAAGTATAGGAGCCAGACCACTGTCCCCCCAAAGAAATGACAGTAGTGTGTGAGGAGCACAACTCTGTGTGTTATCCAACTGTTATACACACTATACTAGTCTACAAAATGGAAGTAGTAAAATGGAGGCTACCTCACTACACTGCATAGCTCCGCCTGCTCCACCCCCCCCCCCCCTTCCAGTAATAACAGACCTCATATGCACATAAAACAATAGTGCCAGACATTACTACAATTTACCACCTGGGCAACCCACCCCCACGGCCACACTACTAAAGGAGTACCCCCAGGCAAACAACCCCTCTGTAGCCACATTGCTGTGCAGCTACCCCACGGGCAAACAAACCCCCCCACAGCCACATTACTGAGCAGCTAACCCCGCCGGCCAAGCAACCCTAATGGCCACACAACTAAGGGGGTACCCGCTGGCAAACCACCCCTCTGGAACCATCCAGCCCCCTAACTCCCTCATGGTCACACCACTATCTCTTTGAAGCCACTCAGCAATCCCTGGCCACACATAGACCCTCTTACCGGAGAGCTCTATGCAGCTGGATTTCGGAGCTAGCAGGCAGCCAGGACGTACAGGTGGATCAGCCTAGACTGAGAAAGACAGCAGGAGTCACCGCAGGCCGGGACGGAGAGGAGGAGTCAGCATAGGATGGGACGGACAGGCCAAGCAGTCACCGTAGGCGACATTCAGCACATGCACTCCTGTGCATGACATAACCGCCGCAATACTACAGACACGAAACTCTGCTGATGCTGACGAGGATCTGCTTCTGCCCTCCCTGCAAAATCTGGGAACCAGGCAGCAAAATCTTGTCGCCATGGCGACTAGATTTTGTCAAGATTTTGTAAAAATCTTTGTCAAGCCCTGGTGTAGACATCTCTATTTGAGGAATGCAGTTTTCTCCGTACATGGATTTAATCCATGAGGAGGAGCACATGTGGAAATTATCAGTGTAACTCTAAAATATGAGGATTCACATATCTGTTTAATGATGAGGAAGTGCAAATATGGTGTTTAGTCCCTAAGATTGATGCAGCCAATGATAGCATGTCTGCCAGAACTTCAATTCATATTGTAAATAGAAATCCTCTTAAATGTCATAGCGAGTACACACTGACTGACCTGGACGATATTTGGATCAGACGACATATCGTTTAGTGTGTACCCGGCTTTAGAGACCTTATAGATCGAAGGATAGGGAGATGTTGTTGTGTTTTTTTTTTTTTTTTTTAAATAAAACTTCATATTTTCTCGGGACTACATTGAAATCAGGTGTTACCATAACACTCATATAATGTGGAGACCAGGGCCGGTTCTAGACCTAGTGGAGCCCAGGGCGAAAATTTTCTTTTGGCGCCCCACCTAACAAAAAAGGAACATATCTCAGTGTTACCATAATCATATGAGGTGCCATACATGGTGCAGGTTACTCATATTGGAACTCTAAACTTTGCTTTATTTTGACCCAGATTGTGTACTTTCGTGCATTTTGTGTCTTAATTCAATAATAGTGTACCAAGTACTTGAAATTTTTATTGACCCCTCTATACCCTACATTTTTACTGACCCCTCTATAGTGTTCATTCTAGGTCCGCTGTGGGGCAGGGCTCCGGACCGTAGAAAGGGCACTCTCAAGCGCGGCCGAAAAGGGGGCATGTCTTTAAGATGCACTCCCTTTTTATCACTTTTGGGGGCGTGCCCAGCATTTACGGACATGCTGGGCTGCCCCCAAACTCTTACCTTACTGTGAATAGATGCTGTGACAGGTTGTTTTAGCGGGGTGCTAATACAGCCTAGCGTGAACGGTACCCTCTGTACACTACATTACTGACCCCTCTATACCCTACACTACTCAATTCTGTGTACCCTACCCTACATTACTGACCCCCTCTAGACCTTACACTACATTACTGACCCCTCTATACCCTATATTACTGACCCCTCTATATCCTACACTACATTACTGACGCCTCTGTATCCTACACTACATTACTGAGCTCTCTGTACCCTACATCACTGATTCCTCTATACCAGTGATGTCAAATTCAGGCCATCCAGCTGCAGTGGAACTACACATCCCAGCATGCACTGCCACAGTTTTGCTCTTAGGGCATGCTGAGATATGTAGTCCCACAGCAGCTGGATGGCCACGAGTTTGACACCCATGCTCCTATACCAGGGTTGCCTACCTTTAACATTCTCTTCCCGGGAGAAGCCCGGGTAAGAGATGCAGCAGGGGGCCGACGGGGGCGGGGCTTAACGATTCGCGTCATTAAGCCCCGCCCCCTCATGGTAAAATTGCCGCGATTGGGCACAATTTACATAGGGGGCGGGGCCAAATGCTGTGATTCATGCAGAATCACAGCTTAAGCCCCGCCCCCTTGACGGAGACCCGCGATTGCCGCGGGTATTCTCCTAATTCTGCCCACTTCACTAGGAAGTGGGCAGAATGCGGGAGAGATGCCTACCCTTCCGGGGGTGCGGGGGGTTACCCGAAAAATCGGGAGCCTCCCGCGAAAACCGGGAGGGTAGGCATGTATGTCCTATACCCTACACTACATTACTGATCCCTCTATACCCTACACTACATTACTGATCCCTCTATACCCTACACTACATTACTGATCTCTCTGTACCCTACACTACATTACTGACCCTTCTGTACCATACACTATATTACTTGCCCCTCTATAAGCTACATCACTGACCCCGCTATGCCCTACACTACCTCACTGATCCCTCTGTACCCTACACTACATTGCTGTCCCCTCTATACCCTACACTACATCACTGATAGCTCTCTACACTACATTACTGACCCCACTGTACCTTACACTAAATTACTTACCCCTCTATAAGCTACAATACACTCTATATCAGTACTATATACATTATAGATATGTATTTCAATTGACATACTTTATTTTTTATACAGGGGGGGCAGGGCAGTTCTGAGCAGCAGTTTTCTCCCTCCGGTCTGGCTGTTCTGCTTGTGCATGGCACAAGTTAAATATTATGGCTCCCCCACAGTCACAGACAAGACTGCCAAGATCAGGCCACAAAGTCAGTGTCTTCAGACTTCACAGGAGTACATAATGAAAGCAGAGGCACTCCTCCTAGAATACCATTCTTGATGACATAACGCCCAGCATACTGGGAATATGCTGTCAGACAGGGCAGCGCCAGCGGGGAGACTGCGGCCGCACCCTGCAGGCCGCAGCGCCCTCTGCAATAGGTCTGCCAGCCTGTCCCTTGAACAGCTCCTGGTCGAGATAGACTTTAAATGAATGACCAGGAGAATTTAATAGGCAATACCTGTTGTCACAAAATGTACTAACAGTGCTAGATTATATATAAACCAATATTAAACATAGTTATTATAAAATATAGATTTTAATCTCATAAAATTGACTTTAACAGTGGTAAAAAAAATTTATATAATATGACACGCCACAAATTCCTTGAACTTGTATGTGTGTAATTGTTCAGTGGACCAAACATAGGTATTGTTCAATTTAGGGTAGTCTCCTTGTTTATATAGGCAGCTACCACAATGATCATAACACCCAAAATTTCAACATGATGATATATACCAGTCCAAAACGGGTTAATCTGGGGTGATTACCAGTGAATTAATAGCGCAGATGGAAGATTCCCCTCCGTTGCAAGATTGAAAGTGCTAGTGCTCCAAAGTGCTGTAATATTTAATTCCTCGATGGATTGCCGATCATAGATGACTGCCGATCGGCGTTTCCGATCATTGGATGGGGTATATGCCCCTCAGATGTATGGTCTCCTTAAATTGAACAAGTCGTTTCAGTCTTAAAAAAGCTATATGCAAATAATAAATGTGCATTCTCATTTGTTGAGGCTTATTGAAATTCCCAGATATATACTAATGATACTTAGACAAACACAGTTTTTTTTTATTTAGTTCAGCAAAGAATGTGGAAATACAGAGTCAAAACATATTGAGAACAGTGTTGTATCCATGTGTAGTTTTGAATGGAATTTTGTTCATAAGAATCATAATACATACTCCAGTTTGTCTGTAAATATCAGAGATTTATTGAAATTTAACACACTAAACCAATATATGGTTTAAATAAGAACCTATGATATAATTATTGTATGTTTCAAAGACTGTTTATATTGCTCAAGTTTTTATATTTGAATAACAAGTTATATCTATAATGAAAAAAATATATAAAATTTTTAAGTGTGCCCCCACACAGAGTTCATTTCTTCTTTCGCTGTGGTAATACTAATACATGACTTTGGGGAGCACCAATGACTAACCAAAATAACATGCCAGAAAAAGAAACGAACTGGGAGCGCTAGAATATCACCAACATTTTTATATAGCTAAACAAACTAATAATGAATTACAATATGTATAAAAAAATGTACTGTGGCCACAGAAGAATAAATAAATGAATATACCATACATGAAAAATGAATGAGTAATAAATAGTGGTTGTGTGAAGATACTAATTAATCTTAATCCAGATGATAAATGAGGCTGCAAATGGATATCTTGATCACTCAGTCCATAGATATAATGCAGGTAACAATGTCTAAAGTTGACACAGAAAAATATATATAAAAAAACTGCACCTTTTGTAACAAAAATGTAAACAAGGCAAAGTTCCTGTAACATTGTGCACGATTCTATTCAACGCGATGTAAATAGCGTTGAGATAGCTCCCGGAGCTATTCAATTCATCGCGATGTTAGGTCGGGGAAGGCTCGTTCTCGCGCCTTAAACAAGGTTTTTAGGCGCGATAATGGGCATTCCCCGACCTAACTTCCCTGCGCAAGGCTGTTTTTCCAGGCGCGAAGGGCAGAAAACAGCCTCGCGCCGGAGGGATGAGAGAAGAAATCATTAGTCGGACGGTGTATTGAATAGCTCCGGCAGCTCACTCCCGGAGCTATTTACATCGCGTTGAATAGAATCGTGCCCTATTTAATGTCCTGGTTGAGAGAGAGGGGGTATACCTCTGAGGAAACAGCCTGTTTTTTGGGCTGAGAAACGCGTTAGAATTCACTACCCCCACACATCGTTGCACTCAGGACTTACTACATTCTCCACTGATTTATCCACTCGATTCCCCAGCTGGCTCTGGCAATTGCACAGCGGGACTGCCACGTTCTTCATTCAGATGCTCATCGTGCAATCAGCTGATGCTGGCTCCGGTAACATTGCAGGAAGGGACAGCTATTTTCCCTGCAGATGGTCAGCGTGTCCACAGCTGATGGTTCACCCACGTTGCACCACTACCCTTTGTTCCCATGTGAGGATTGATGGCAGATATTAAGGATCCCTCTGCCAAAGGACATAGGAGAGGCCTCTCCAGAGATTCATGCTGGTTCATCAGCAGTACGGTATTTACCTTCTCCTTCACATGCTATTTGTGTTTTAATGCGGACTGGTGGATTTGGACACACAGTTACAGGAACTTTGCCTTGATTAAATTTTTGCTAAAAAAGGTGCAGTTTTTTTTATATATTTTTCTGTGTCAACTTTAGACATTGTTACCTGCATTATGATATCTATGGACTGAGTGATCAAGATATCTATTTGCAGCCTCATTTATCATCTGGATTAAGATTAATTAGTATCTTCACACAACCACTATTTATTATTCATTCATTTTTCATGTATGGTTTATTCATTTATTTTTCTTCTGTGGCCACAGTACGTTTTTTATACATATTGTTATTCATTATTAGTTTGTTTATAATAAATATTTTGGTGATATTCTAGCGCTCCCAGTTCGTTTCTTTTTCTCCGTAGGTTGTTTAGGGCTCAGCCACCCCTTTCTGGTGAGCAGCTTTAGATTCACACATTGTCTTGGTTTAAACGCCCACTCATTTTTCCATTTTGCACAATTCTCTCTGGCTTAGTGGGCAGCATTTACCATACACTTTTAATCTAGATTTATTTTCCTTTTTTACTAAATATTGTTTATTATTTGTTTTTCATTTCACTGTGGCCATAGGCAATGCTGGTTCACTAATGTAATTTGAATATATTATTTAAGCCAGTTAAAAGAGTTGTATGCTACACTAACACTGCACAACAATGAAAATGTTTCCGATGTGAAAATAGTTACTTCTAATTGATTTCAGCATGCAAAGAATGAATATGACATTTAAAACTCTGTTAGCTCTGAGTTCCGAGATATAGCCCATTTATGACGATGTAGGGGTATTCCCAGTGAAGTGGGCAGAATCACAGAAGGGACGGGGCCTAATGACCCAATTAAATGAATCAGTTATTTGTCCCCTCCCCTATTCAAATATATGCGGTTCACGAGATTACCCACATAAGATAACTGTGGTGCACTGAGTGACAAGCATAGTGAGCGATTCCACCAAGACATTTCAGCAATGGAACAAAGATATCAGGGTTGGTGAATCACTACTGTTGGACAGTGACAAGAGATGCCCCAGAAGAGGAGTACAAGCGAGAAGCAAAGAGAAAGCACCCCCATGAATAGGCCACTATATTAGATAGTACTTTCATATGCTGTATGTTTGTTTCGTATGCTGTATGTTTGTTTCGTTTCGTGTTCTTATTTGTGATTGATTGAATTAAAACAACTGTTATTTATTTTCTGTCAAGAAAATATCAGATTATTTTAAAATAGCTTTTCACTATGACTATATTACTAATGTACATACAGTATAGTGCAAGTCGTGTAGTTCAAAAAATAGAGCTAGTAAAATCATTCTGAAATAATTTTATTTTTTCTTGATCTCAAATTAGTACTGTATGACTATTTTTTAGAAAGGAAACAAATGAAAAGTATTTGTTGTACAGTGTAATTATTCACATTGGGGGAGATGTACGAAGCCCAGAAGCGGTATCAGCGCACATTATGTGCGCTGATACCGCTTCTCCCCGATGTATTATCGGGGGTCTGGGCGGTAAATGACAGGGGCGCTAAGCGCCCCTGTCATTATCGGCGCTGCTATCTACAAGATAGCAGCGCCGATAGCCTGGGCCATGTACGAATGGTCAGATCGTCTGACCGTTCGGCCGGCTGTAGCTGTCGTTATCGACAGCTACAGCCTGGCGCTAGCCTATCCCCACAGCAGGGACAGCGCTGTCCCTGCTGCGGCGGCTGCCGGCTCCAGGGCTCCACGCGGGGATCTCGCGATACTTGCGAGATCCCGCGCATGCTCAGTGGAGCCGGCCGGGAAGAGACACAACGCATCAGCACTAGGCTAGCACTAGGCGGTAAAGAGGCGAAGCGGGAAGCTTTATACCGCTATAATACATCTACCCCATTATGCCCTACACCTGTGTTGTTCTCCTAGTTATGAATATGCAGATGATAGGCCTTGATATGATAGTGATTAGGACTTCAGGCCAAGAGCCATATCAATAAAATATGTATGAGAATCTTTGTTTTGTCTGCTTATGTGAGTAAATCAAGTTTATATCAAAATAAGCGCACGTTAAGCCACAATATATGGGAGGTTGATGTCCAGGTAATCAATAGGAAAAGCCGATTTGTGAAACACAGTGAACAGGAGATATATTTTCCCATGTTATCACAGACAGAAGGCATTATTCTTGATATTACTGTGCACATATACGTTTGATCCCCTTACCTTTTTATATGTTAGGATTTGTGTGTACAAGTCAATAAGACAAAATATGCAAACAATACACTCTCTATAATGGCCCATAGGATTTGAACTAATAGAAGCACGTGTGTATGTGTATATGTGTATGTATGTATGTGTATATATATATATATATATATATATATATATATATATATATATATATATATATATATATATATATATATATATATATATATATATATATTAGGGATGTGCAGGCTCGGTTCTACTCTGTTCCGTTCGGTTTTTTTTCCCGAATCTTATTGGGTTTCAGCTGTCACGAGTTTTGGATAGCCAATAAGATTTGGTAAAAAAAAACGAACGGAACCGAGTAGAACCGAGCCTGCACATCCCATATATATATATATATATATATATATATATATATAATCTAAATAACAGTAATTACATCATGAACGTGTGAAATTTAAATGTGCTTAGCCTAGGCCATAGTTTTCAATACACATTCTTTATGCTAACCAAAGTGTATTCAAATTCATGAAGGTGTATTTGGTAAACATATATTGTGGATCCAATTAAAGGCACATTTGAAACAGAATTTACTAAGGCGTACCAACAACAACCTCACACATCTGGTTCCAATTAAGGAGTAAAGCATAAATAAATACACAGTGGAACTCTTTGGTTTTATTTTTTTATTTCACTTAACACAAGTTATTTGTGTCTATATTTTAAAATAATTTTGCTGGTTTTGTCGATAGATTTTTTTTTTTTTTTTATATTGTATAAACCAGGGGTGGGGAACCTTTTTTTCTGCCGAGGGCCATTTTGATATATATATATAACATTATTCACGTGCCTGGTGTAGGCCACGACCCCTTCGTGTGATGTCACACAGGGGCGGGCCCACATTCGCAGGTGATTACAGCAATGCCCGGAGCATTCTCAGAATGCTTTTGGGAGCTGTAAGGGCGTCAGTGTAATCGTCTGAAGCATCCTAAAGACGCCCCAGGCGGCACTGCTGCATAGATTCAGGCTGCAGGGTGCTATTATAGGCACCCTGCTGGCCAGATGAGGCTAGCAGAAGAAAGCTCAGAGGGCCAGACCAAATGATCCCCCGGGCCTGAGGTTCCCCATCCCTGGTATAAACAATAATAATGTTTTAATATTAGTGCGCCACCCAAAACAACCTTCTCTTTTTTTTGTCGTTGACCACACCCCTGAATGAGGATCATTATAAACTGGAATAATATGGGGTACCGGGGGCGTATCTATAATGGGCCCCTGGGTCCAGGGAGACACACACCTTGCACCATTTGCCCAGTGTCTCGCGCATGTGCAGTACTGGTGTCCCCGGGAAAACAGGTGAGCGCCATTTTCCAGGAGACCCACACATGCGCAGTAGATTCTGACACTAAGCTAGAATCTACTGCACCCGCCGGCCGCTGTGGCACCACTAGAGAGAGGAGGGGGCCTGCACTGAGTCTGCACACGGGCCCCATTCTCTCTTAAAACACCCCTGCGGGGAACAGTTTAATATTGAGTAAGTTCATACTTGTGCAGAAGTTTTTTATTTTTTCTTGAAAAAATATTATCCAGTTAATGGTTAAAAGGGAAATCTCTTTGTACAGATAAAGGCTTCATAATAATCTACATACCTTATTGAAGGTACCATAATGTTCCATAAGTTTTTACTTCTGGCTATTCATTGACCGTATATCTTCAGGAGCCTTTCTCACTATCCTGGACTTGATGAGGCTCAACAAATTTGTCAGTGTCGGACATTTTAGAATGTCAGTGACTTCAATTCTCACAGTTATCAGCAAAGGAGATTTTCTACATCCATAGAACTCCAAGAAGATGCTTACTTTTATGTCCTGGTGGCAGTTCAGCATAGAAAGTTCATCAGGTCCTGGTTCATGGGACAACACTTTCAAATTTAAAAAACGGGGCCAAGATATGTTTAACCACATCTTGTAATGGGAACGTCAGAATATACTGAAATCAAAGTAAAAACTAAGAACAAAGAGAGTGTCACTCTTAGGGGTAAATTTACTAAAGTGAGAGTTTTTAGAAGTGGAGATCTTGCCCATAGCAACCAATCAGATTCTACTTAACATTTAACTAGCACCTTCTAGAAGACAATCGCTAGAATCTGATTGGTTGCTATGTTCAACATCTCCACTTCTAAAAACTCGCTTTAGTAAATTTACCCCATAGACTAATATGACAACCGCCAGTGGTACATGGAGAGGTACTCGCCGCAACACAGCTAGCAAAATGTACATGGTCACAGAAAGAAAAGACCTTTCACATAAATGTGCTTATTTCACATAAAAAATGTGTGGAAAAGTGTTTAGTTTTTTTTCTTCAACAGTTACTGGGGTTGCTTCTCTTATTCTAAGACAATGGTTGTAGCTTTCATAGCTTGGTCCAAAAGAAAACTAATGTCCCTTTAAGAGTTCCATGTAACAGGCAAGGTTAAATGCCATAGCTGATTTCGTAATTTGGAAACAAATTGTTTCTGAATGGTCCCTACATAAAGGAAGTCTTTCAACTACTGGTAGAAATTTAGGCTTCCTCAATAGCCATTATGTCAACAAACCGAATACCCAAGTACCCAGATTGTTCTCTCGAATGGAAGTTTTAGGGACAGAGACATTGGTGATGGCAAACTTCTGTTCCCAGTAGCCTGGTAAATGCTTCAGGAAGAACCATGGCTTGTACCTCTCTGTCCAAATGTATTGCTCCAGGGTCCAGTCTTTACACAAATAAAAAAAATACATTTAATGACCTGGAAGTTGTGCTGGAATTGTTCAGAGATAAAGGAGTAGCAGAGTGTTAGGATCTGTGGTTAGCAGATCATCTTGGTGGCAGTTCCCAGTTATACAGTAGTTGTTACTGGGATACTGCATCATGTCCTGTCCTTGTTCTGGCTTTTTGCAGGTAGCTGGAAATCCTGTCTTTTCTGTGTTTATATCATAGCCTGTCATTCATGTCTGTCTACCACAGTCCTGTCTGTCTGCATTCAGCTTGTTGCCTGCAGTGTCTCCACCTCGCTGCCTCCAGTATGTGTTACTGCAGTATCTGTTGTTTGGATCCTTCCAAGACCATCTCAGCTGCTTGTGTCTGGTGCAACAGGCCGCATTACAGCGTCAGCTGCTCGTGTCAACTTGGTGGCGCAGGCAGCAATCCAGTGACGTTAGTGCGCTATCCTGCGCACCAACACCAGAGACTTTGTTACAACTTTACTCGGCTGCTGCCGCACCTAGCCAAGTACCACCCGCCTCTCAAAGCTACAGCTTGGCTGTCTCAGCCGCACTTCAGCCCACAGGCTGATTCTTTGCCGAGAACTGCCCAGCTCTCAAAGCTGCACCTCGGCTGTCTCAGCCACACCTCAGCCCGCGGGCTGCATCTTTGCCAAGAACTACCCAGCTCTCAAAGCTGCACCTCGGCTGTCTCAGCCACACCTCAGCCCGCGGGCTGCTTCTTTGCCCAGAACTACCCAGCTCTCAAAGCCGCACCTCAGCTTGCAGGCTACTTCTTTGCCAAGATCTACCTGGTTCTCAAAGCCGCACCTCAGTCTGCAGGCTGCTTACTCAGCCCAGTATCACCTGGCTCTCCAAGCCACATTCCAGCTGTCTAAACTACACCACGGCCCTAGGCCACATGTAGTTACCCTGTCTTTATTTTGTTGAGTCCAGTTCTTGTCTGTTTTGTCTGTCAGTCTTGTCATAGTCTTTTCCTGTCTTGTTCAGTCTAGTCTTGCCTTGTTATCCTGCTATTCACTACAGTCCTGGTCATTCCTGCCCTTAGTCCCAAGAAGTACCCAGACCATTATTTGTTGCTGCTAGTGTACCCTATGTATACCTATTGTGTAATTTACCGCAGCCACACTCCAGCTAGCCCTAGTTGTGAAAGGACTGCCACTCCTCCATCATAGCTAGCCCTGGTCAGCAGTCCTGCGATCTCTCCTTTGCAAGAGAATCGTAACACAGAGTCTGTGTTCAATACACTCTTAAAGGCAAGAAAGAATAAAACTTCAATAGTATATTAGTGTTTTGCAAAATGTACTACATGGCGTGAATCTAAAACAAATCCAGCCAAAGCAACCGTTTCACACAGCATTGATTTTCATCAGTATGGACTCAATGAAGGTATTGCCTTATCTACACTCAAGAGCCACGTCTCACAGCTGTAGCTGCATTCATTAGGTGTTGAGTTAACCTTTTAAATTGAGACATTTGTAAATAAATCAAATTCAGAAACAAAAACTTAGGTGCAAGAGGGAGTGAAACTCCAGTTATTTCAAATAACTTGATATCTATGTTTGTGAGATATTGGTCTATAGTTCTAACAATGGGATGGTTTCTTGCGAATAATAAGTGTGCTTCTAGAGGGGAAAAACCATCCTTGCCCAAGATTTCATTACAAGCCTTCAAAAATAAGAACATCTCGGAAAGTTTGTAATAAGTAAACGAGGGCCTATCTGGGCCTGTACTCTTCCCATTAGGAGAGGATGACGCAAATGATATATCTAACTCCTCTTTCATGAATGGCTTCTCAAGAAACATACACACCTCTTAATTAAAATCCAACTTAGGGAATACCTACAAAAAAATTAAGTTCTCATAAGGTGGGGGGGGGAGGTTAGTTGGAATATTTTGTCAAAGGAGAAGATACTGGTTAAAGGAACCCTTTTTAAAAAATCTATGATGGTAAAGTGCTTCTTAAAGCCAATAAAACTTTCTTGCCAAAAGTTGTCTTACAGTAGATTTGGTGAGAGCAATCACTATATATTTGCTCAGGACAGAGGGATTTAGGAATACAGAACAATTATTTGTGACACATCATGGCCTCGGTTATGCTTTTTCCAAGCAAGCTAGTTCCACATGGATTAGAAAAGTAATATCACAGGCATACAAGAAGTATGGGTGCAAGGTGCTAGAGACACTAAGAGCCCACTCAACACAAGCTGTGGCAAATTGGGGCAAAACTATTTAGGCTTCAATGATATAGCTTCTCAAGGCAACAGGATGTACATCTATCCATACCTTCTCTAGTCATTATCATTTGGTTATGTTATCAGATACTGACACAGTTTGTTTGATATGTCTTCCACATAGCCACGTTAGTAAACTCTTGATTAAGCAGCATATATTTCTTAGTTTTCTTTTGTAGCCATCCCTACTATATTATTTGGGTACATCCCATTGTAATGACTGCCATTGTGGATTAAATAGTAAAACCGCTAATAATAATTTAGCAATAATTAATTTTCCTTGGAATATCTGACAGCCTAGATATCCCACTAGTGTTGTTTGATGATATGTATTTTTGAGAGACATCTTCGGAAGTTACTCAAAGACCAATGGAAGACGATCTGCACTATATACCTACCATTAGGGTGGAGTTTTTTTTTTTTTTTTTTAACCGGTTTCTATCTAACCTAGAAAGGGGTGCTGCCCACTGCAATAGCTGCTATGGCATATTTTAAAGAAATACAATTATTTTTAAATATAATAGCTAATTTCGCTGACTTTGAGATGTTAGAAATATCTTAATTATGATTAATGGAAATGACCTAACCTACAGTAGTACCAGGTTTAGAGTACAGGTATGTGTATGGAGGGCAAATATACAATGTTTAAGATCTCTGAGGTAGAACACATGTTTCATTAGGTAGGTGTTAATTTGTACACCCATTACTGTTTGTTTGTTTTTTTTATACCAATTTATTCTGTTTTACTTTACCTGAAGAAACTTAAAAAAAATAATTCTTAGATATTTGTATACATATGTAATTTAAGTTCTTTAATGCAAATGAAGAAAATGTGTTGAGCAGTACAGTATTACAGGTTGTCTCCCATATCCAAATATTCAGAAATACAGAATTGTTTTAGCATGACTGAGATGGTGAAACCTTTGCTTTTTGATGGTTCAATGTACATAAACATGGTTTAAAGCACAAATTATTAAAAATATTGTATACAATTACCTTCAGGCTCTGTGTATAAGGTGTATATGAAACATAAATGAATTTCATGTATGTACACAAACTTTGTTTGTGCCACAAAATTATTGAAAATATTTTATAAAATAACTGCAGGCTCTGTGTGTATAAGGTGTATATAGAACATAAATGCATTCTCTACTTAGATTTGGGTCCCTTTCCCAAGATATTTTATTATATTATGCAAATATTCCAAAATACGTAATATTCCGCTATCCAAAATACCCCTGGTCTCAAGCATTTTGGATATGGGAGACTCACTCTGTACTGGTATTTAATCCAGCAGTAGTACGGGCATGGCGTCCCTAGTGACACAGTTTTGTAGCTGATAATAAATTAGTTTTTCCAGTAATATCTTGGAGTATGGACAGACATTCATTTTGCGGTACACAGAAAATGAATGAAAAAAATCTCTCATTGAGCAGTTGGAAAGACAAGTTATTTGACAGTTATTGTGATAACAAGGTTTACTAACATATTAAATACTGTATCGGGTGTCATTTTCTCCTGGAGGCTCGCTGAAATCATTGTGTCAGAAGACCTGGATAATAGGAACATGAATCTGCCAGAAAATGTATCTCTTCTCATGGTGCAGAAACGTGGATATTAAGAGTATCTATTTCAGCATCAGAGATCATTAAACCAAGCATAGAGGTCTTTTATACAGAATCCACAGTGATTTGCAGCGCAATACAGTGAGGTAAACAAGTCATACATAAAATGGTGCTGCATAAGGTAAACAAAATACATGCAGATCTGTAAACCAATGATAGAGGGGGACCTGCTAATAAGAGAGCATAATCTAACTACCTGTAATGCCCAGCATTGCCTGACATCTATTTTTTCTCTGTCTCCACCCCACCTCTCTTTCTTTCCCTCCCCCCATTTTCTATCTCTTCCCCAATCCAGTTTCTCCACACATTTCCTTCTCCCTTCTCCATTTGACTCTGCCCCATCACTCTATCCTGTTACATCACTTACATTGGTGGGATAGTTCAGAGCTCCTTCAACTGTCATTACATTCTAACGTGATGACCTGACCAAGTACTGCCCACCGTACACCAACAGGAGGTCCGACCGGGACCTCAACTCCCTAGTATGTCTTCTGGGATCCAATGTAACCACTCTGTAAATCCATCCAGTGGAAGGCTCAGAACAGGCTCCCCGGATAAAATAACACTATCCAGCTTACACCAACGGGAGCTCCGACCGGGACCCTAACCCTCCTAAAACCTGGCCAGGATCTAACTGGACCACCTCGCTTTCATTTCTTCCCAATCGGTGCAGGGCTGTCTGAATGCATAACCACACAGATAAACAAACAAACAGACCAATTAAGTTTAATAGGTACGTTTTGTCACACTGTTGCATTGTCGCGTTGTCACTATGTGGTCTAATAGCTTACTTTTTTCATACTAAATGACTATGTAAGATTTAGCAGCTTTACCTTGAGAGCTGTGGAAGATATTCACCAATAAACAAGCAAACTTCTTTTTTATATATACAGTACTATGCAAACAGTTTGGGCAGGTGTGAAAAAATTGCTTCAAAGTAAGAATGCTTTCAAAAATAGACGTGTTAATAGTTTCTTTTTATCAATTAACAAAATGCAAGGTGAATGAACAGGTAAAAAATCTAAATCAAATCAATTTTTGGTGTAACCCCTCTTTTCCTCCAAAACAGCATCAATTGTTCTAGGTACAGTTGCACAAGGAACTTGACAGAGAGATTGTTCCAAACATCTTGGAGAACTAACCACAGATCTTCTGTGGATGTTGGCTTGCTCAAATCCTTCTGTCTCTTCATATAATCCCAGACAGACTCGATGATGTTGAGATCAGGGCTCTGTGGGGGCCATATCATCACTTCTAGGACGTATTGTTCTTCATTACGCTGAAGATAGTCCTTAATGACTCTGGCTGTATGTTTGGGGTCGTTGTCCTGCTGCAAAATAAATTTTGGAGCCAATCGGGCGCCTTGCTGATGGTATTGCATGATGGATAAGTACCTGCCTGTATTTCTCCACATTGAGGACACCATTAATCCTGACCAAATTCCCAACTCCATTTGCATCAGCGTGTCGGGGTCCATTCCCCGTCATCATGTCCTGATGACGGGGAATGGACCCCGAAACGTTGATGGACTAATGCAATAAAGCATTAGATTTTTTTTCACTATTATCCAGTCTGTGAGTGCCTCCTTATTGGAATTGGTTATGTGAAGGGGATTATATATATATATATATATATATATTATATATATGTGTGTGTATATATATTTTATAGCAGATTGACAAAAGAAGTGTGATTCTCGCTCAGAGTGGAGATTGGGACAATTGTGAGGGTGCATTAGTGCAGATAGGTTTTAAGGTGGATTCACACTGGGAAGCTATATCTGCAGCTACAGTATATCGGCAGATGATGGTTGTTCATACACACTGAACAACAATCATCTGGCCGGGGGACACGTTGTGACCCCCCTCCCTGCCAGCCTCTGCAGCTATATCTGCCATTGGCTGTGCTGCACAGCCGACATGATATACCTTGTGAACTACGTCGTACAGACATATTGTCTGTGTTTGTTTGTTGCGTCAACTTCGAACAAACAGACAAACACAATGTTCTTATTATATTTTTACACCTATAAAATAGAACAAGTACAATTTAAATGCAAACATCTATAAAACTGTTCAATTCTTGCTAATGATAAAGAAACAACTATAAATCGAATTTTAGCGCAGGATATAAAATACAAAGAAATCCTGTTTAGCAAATGGAAATATAATGGCATAGAAATAGTTGTCATAAATTGAGGAACAAAGGCAATCCCATGAATAGGTGTTAGGGAGTAAAATCCGCTTTAGCAAACATGTTCATTTCAAGATTTGGACTACCCATCTCCCATAAGCATATAATGTTTGCAACCTCTCTAACCAATTGGTAGCTTTCCAAAATGTAATTAACTTAGTATCTCAGTGTCTAGTATGCTAGTAGCCTTTAATAACAAATACCTTTTATACCAAAGACTGTAAACTGTCCACTTACTGTACTATATCTCCATTAGTTCTGATCATAGTGCAACTGCATGTCTTGGGCAGTTATGATATGCGTTCCAGTAGCAGTAATCAGCTGAGCGTTCTGAAAGTTATTAGTTTGATCCAGTACGTATATGCTGACTAACTGACGCATTTCATCCTCTTCCAAAAACTTTATTAAAGATGGATTATTTCTGCCACTAACACCACTACATGTTCAGTGACAGACTATAGTGCTGCTTGTTGCTTTGTTACCTAGCTTCTGTCAAACCCACTTGGCAGTCTTATCTACTTGGCCGGAGCTGCCTTTCATCTGCTGGATGGTTTCTTCTGTTCGGCCTGTCATTTATTCTGTTACATCTCTCTGGCTGAGTAAAATATGTTTTTGCCTCTTTTAAGCAGACTTTGTGCTTTAGTGTCTCTATTGCCCTTGCTGCAGAATGCTATGTAATAGGAATGCTATGAGTATGATAGAGTGGCAGCTGCTAAACTGGTGCAATTTGCTTGTACGGCTAAATGACTTTGGGAACATTTGTATAAATGTAAGGATAATTGGTTTCTCTGAAAAATCAAAAAGTAGAATTCCATATGGTCACATAGGTTGAACAGTGGCACAGACCCATCAATCATTTACAAATTGGGATTTTGTTGTTTCTGAAAAATGCAGTACAAAATCTACAGCTTCATGGGTTCCTGCCTGTTCCCAGGAATGGGAATCTAACTTTAACGATCTCATGTTAGTCAGTAGATATAAGCAATTTAAAAAACAGACAAAAGTACAGTAGCATGAATGTGAAACCATTTAATGGCTAACTAAAAAGACTAAATGAGGAACTTTAACAATCATTTTTTAATTTTTATTTTTGGATTCTCTGTTTATCTAGGTGACCTAAAACCGTTTTAGTCTATTGTATGTATACCACTAATCAGACTTTGCTCATCAGTTTAGTACTGTATAAATAAGGTAGGCCCACACGGAAACTCTGTGTAGGTGTAATATATATATATCCAAAGTAATCCTCAGTCAAGGAAGAAGAGGGCACTCACCAAAGTAGTACGCTTTTGCATTTTAATCGGCTAAAAAGGAAGATAATCCAAGCAGCATTTTCTATATCGACGTTTCAATCACACAGGACCTTTGTCAAGACTGCGGCATCATAATTATCAGAGTATCATCAGAGTTTGCTACTGATACTCTGATGATTATGATGCCGCAGTCTTGACAAAGGTCCTGTGTGATCGAAACGTCGATATAGAAAATGCTGCTTGGATTCTCTTCCTTTTTTGCTGATTAAAATGCAATAGTGTACTATTTTGGTGAGTGCCCTCTTCTTTCTTAACTGAGGATTACTTTGGATATACATTGAACCAGCTTAAAAACTGGTTTCGGAGGCTGCACCCCCGCTGCTGGATATTGGAGATGTGAGTGCAGAATTTTTATATATATATATATATATATACACTTAATCCACGGCACTCAACCATCTGGGGTGCCCTTGGTATGTGACCACACCATCTACATAAAAAAATATCATGCAAACTCGGCACTCACTTGCTTTTCAGACTGTGACTCCAGTTGCAGTTTGAAAAGCAAGTGAGTGCAGAGTTTGTAAAATATATATATAAATATATATGTATATATGTGTGTGTGTATATGTATCCGCAACCCTATGCATGTCGTCCTTAATTGGACTTCTACAGGGGTAATTCAGCATAAAGGGAGGGGCTTCACTGTGCCTCTTTATATTGTAGTTTTGCAGCGTCCACGTACACGTAAGTGAAAAAAACGGATCTTCCGGTGGTGCTGCAGCGCACCTGATCTATTTCAGATGTATATTTGTAAATCTGGAAGTGTCGCTGCGTCATTGGATGCTGGCCAGCGGTGAAATGCATATGGTACACAAGCACTGTCTGGCCGAGTGTGTATAATTTTATTTAGCTTAGCAACTTAGAACTGGAGCTTGTTCACTGTGCATCCTTCTTCCTCTCTTTGCTGGATGTCGGCTAAGAATGACACTTATCCCCTAGTGTGTTAAAGGGGTATTCAATATGAAAGGTTAACTTCCCTGGCGAAGTTAACGTTTCATATCGGAGTTTTTTTCTGAGTAAAGGTATGGTGTGCGCTCCCGCTTATCCCAGTATTCAAAATAAAATTAACGAAAACTGGAAACTCCGAAGTTGGATTTGCGTAAAGTTATGAATTTTTCCTTAAAATAATTGTAAGACCCCCCTAAAGTTGTAAAAACATGGGGGATCACTATGGGTACCCCCGTTTTAGCCTTTAATTGAAAGTCGGGGATTTAAATAGCCGCAGCAGGTGTTTTTTTTCCGACATTGAAGAAGTGATGCAGAAGAGCACTTAGGTTATTTTTTTCGTTTTTTTAAGTGGTCCCATCAAATTTGGGCTACATGAAAATGGGTACTAACATATTTTGATGTCCCTAAAGTCAGTTTTTAAAAATTCTGCATTTGTGCACCTGCCGCTATAATTCTATTCTAGAAAACACCTGCCGCATACTTGCAGAATAGCCCTGAACCTAATTCCCTATTGTTTAACAATTTTTTCCCATTTTTTTTTTTTTGCACCCCAATTTTTAAATTAATTTTTTGGGGTGTCCCTATTTTTTTTTAAAACTTTTTTTGACACAGTTCTTTTTTAAATGTCAATCTCAGGGGTGCAGCCTATTTTTTTTAAGCCTGCACCCCCAAACCCCAATTCTGCACTTTTTTTTGACACCTATTCAATGGTGAAAAGTTATCACCGTTTTTTATCAAAGACTTTTCAAAACTGTGGTAAGTCTTTGAAATTGAATACGGTGTAAAACTAAAACTAGTGATATTAACGCAAAAAAATGATGTTATCGCACCCATATTGAATACCCCTGTTAGTGTGTTAAGCTTGACCCCTAGGGTGTAAGATATGATTTCTGTGTTTCACGTCAGTGTCACTTTGATTGAAAGTAATGACGCTATAAACAGGTCCCAACTGCAGAGAAGGAGATGCTAATACCAGACCGTCCAACATGACCTATTCCATTAGGCACAAAATGCTCTGCGCCTGGACTTCCCACCTAATGTATGATTGCAGCCACCTGTGCTGAAACACCTGTCTCATCAATTACCTAGTTAAACACAGGTGTCTGCAATCATATATTAGGTGGAAAGTTCAGGAGTAGAGCATTTTGTACCTAATGTAATGGGTCATGTTGGAGGGTAGGTAATACACATTAATGAAGTATTGAGATTGGGATAAAGGCTACTTTAATATGTGAGATGTGGCACAGGGTGACAGTGTTTGCGATAAAGGTGCTTAGGCTGGTAAACTATGTGAATTTATAGTATTGGGATAATTATATGTTGGTCACTGGTATAAATCTATAACGCTTGTCAACATTCACCACCACTTCTCCAAAAATATTTGTGAGCTTCCTAAATTGTTACAACATTGCTGGCAAATAATGTTTGGCCCTGACGAGTAACCTTTCAAGAAATGTGTCTAGGAACACTTTAAGTTTACAGTATTTTGAAATATCTCTGAACTGAATTTAATTAACACATTTATGTTTTACAGGTTTAACCATCTGTGGTCACAACTGTCTGCTGACGGCAGAATGGATATCTGCCAGCAAAATAGTATGTCGGGTCGGTCAAGACAAGAATGACAAAGGGGACATCATTGTTACAACAAAATCTGGAGGAAAGGGGACCTCAACCGTGTTCTTTAAGTTGCTGAAACCTGACAAGATTGGTAATTGATTTTATTTTACTGTACTGTAAAATATCCGCTTTTGAAATACACATCAAATGATCATTTTGGTAATTACATTTTTTGCTAGCATTATGGGATAATTGTAATAACCTGCAAGTTGTAGGAAGCCATGAGATTTCAATTTTTATAGCGCTTATATGAAAGGAGGCAATTTTTTAAAAGGCAAAATCAGTTTTAAAAAAAATGCTGTTTTAAATTGTCAAAGTTTTGCAACTGCCAGCAACTTGAAGACTGTTACATATACCCCTGTGTGTTATATATTAATGTGGAACACAAATAAAGGAAATCTACCCACAATATGCATTCTAAAAACAATATTTTATAGTAATACATTTAATTAACAAAAAGTTGTGATGACCAATAAATAAAAATGTAATAAGGATAAGGTGCAAAACCAGTTAACTGTTAAATAAAAAATATAATTTGCCAAGAATACACAGTTATGATTATAGATGAATATTAATTATTACATCAGGATGCAAAAAATACAGCATATTTATGATTACATGAATTAATCACTGTAACACAGACTTTTAACTGCACTAAAGCACCTGACAAGATAGACTGTCGTTTGATTACGTCACTGCCAAGTGCTTCTGCATCATGTGACTGGCTTTCTCTTACTGGCTCTCTGTTCCCATGTGGTTTCAGCATATCAGGGTCTTTGTTTTTGTTAGCCATGCATTACAGACATTTCTGTCTATGGTTCTATATCAGTAACTCTTTTAACAACATTTACACATTTAGCTTTTTCTTATGTTTATTTGAATCTGTTTACTGCAACATGTCATTATTTTGAAACTGTATTGTAAATGTTGGTAGTCATGTATTAGCATGACATTTATTTATTTAGGTAAGCAATGTTTATGGCTTTCACACTTTCAGGTATATAATTTAGTTTTCACTGACCAGGTGCTTTAGCACATTGGACATTTTTTCCATTTATTTCTGTTTGTATGCTTCTAGTTTACTATAAGATTTTCTCATGAATGAAGTGTTGATGTTAGCAGATTTGTTTGCACTTGTGCCAGTTTGAGTTACCAGGGTCATCATTCATTAGTTATCAATCAGTATCTCATCATATTTTGTTGTTTGCATTATTGTCATTTTTGTTAATAAAATGAATGGATTTTAGTTATAGGTCTCCTCGATGCACACTTTCTTATTATGGGTAGCTTCCTATTTATTTACCCCTACTGTACCACCACTGCATTGCATCATTTTATCATGTTAGTGGCTTTTTCCTGATTAATGTAGCTTACACTTGGCTTGTGGTATTTTATGTTAGTGTAACAGGCAAACATTATGTAAACTTCCCGTACTCATAGGTGTATAGATGATTTGGGCCAAACGAACCCCCTTCTTATTAGCTACATAGATTCTGCTGTGAATATCTATATCCTCTATGCACCACGCTACTACTTTGTTTGATGTAAAAGGGTTTGAAAACACCCAGCATAAATGGCTTTCTGTGCTGCGGACATCAACCCCATGGTACCGTGACTATTCAATTTGTTTTAACTGTCCTATCACCATTAAAATAGCAAAAGTGTGATGTTTGCACCTTGTGATGACAGTATTATGTACTAGCAAGTGATTCAGTTTATTTAATATCTCTGTAGGGTAGAGAAGGCTGTAGATTTTAATTTAAAATCCGCAGCAAACCTTTGGAGAAACAGCCTAACATATATCTTTATCACATCAAAAACACTGCTTGAGTTAAGTTCATTCTTTGTAAGTGTGTTTTGTGACAAATCATAGCCACTATCCATGAATTATATTTTGACACAATTTCTTCGGGTTGTTACAGAAGAGTAATCTCTCTAATAAATATGAAGCAGTTTTTGGAAACCCTGTAGAGATAATCTAAATATTTATTTCTCTACAGCAGTGGGTCAGTGTATTTTGCAGAGGACTCTACAGACTTCAGCATATTAACCTCTTCTTAAACCCCTCCAGTTTTAGAGGGGTTATTTGTCTGTTTTGTATTAGTATTGTTTCTATTCCTTTTTGCATCTTTAGTATGTATATGTTTAACTTCTGAAGTCTTTTGGGACATAGGGGGAGATTTTGCAAAGTTTGGGGAGAGATAAAGTACCAACCAATCAGCTTCTGTAATTTTTCAAGTACAGCCTGTAAAATGACAGAAGCTGATTGGATTGTACTTGATCTCACTGCACTTAATCTCTATCCAAGCTTTGATACATCTCCCCCATAGAAGGAATTAGTGGGATGTAGTCGCCATGTCGACAATCATAATGTCGACAGATAAGATTTTGACATTGTTGACATGTGAAATACTAATACTCTCAGAATGCCGCCAGGGTTAAGCTGCGGGGGGAGGGGAGAGAGAGTTTGGGTTAGGAAAGACACTGCTGGGGTTGCTGGACCCACCGAACACGGTAAGTAATCGCTGGACCACCAGGAATGTTTTGTTTGCATTCTAATCATGTCGTCATTTCATCAGATATTGACATGATGAATGTCGACAAAACAAAACCAACCCAGTATTAGCGGGTACAGTTACTAAGCAACTCTTTTTAAAGGTGCTAACATTGTTGCCCCTTTAAATGCAGCGATGAAACTGCTGTAAAAAGCGCAGGTTTGAAAGGCGCAGCTTAGTAAATTTACCCGTAGATTCGTATTAAACTAGTGTTTGGAGGAAGTGGGGAAAACAATGTTTGGGTTGGGGCTTGTTAGATACTGTCATGATTGGTTAAGAGCTATCATTGTTTAGAATGGATACATTCTAGATGGCAGAAAATGTAGACATAAATTTGTAGTAAAATTATAATATCTAGCATACAGTATATTAATGGCTAACTTTTTTGTAGGTATTCTGGAACAGTCAGCAGTGTGGGTAGAAGAAATTAATTATTACGATTTGCGTACAGATCGGAATAAAGCGATATCCCCACTGTCTCAACGACCAGCCAATCCATTGGGTATAGAAATAGACAGGTAAGATACAAGGCTGACCACAATTGTGCTTATGTGATGTACACAACAGTTATCTTTTCATGGTACTCATTACATTTCAATACGTGCTGCTTGTTATATCATAACAACATAACAGTGCCACGAATATCAGCCGAAAGGTAAATACTGCTTACTTATTGCAGTCACCCATGTTGTTTTTAGTTAGGGGAAGAGAGGTCATTGATGAAATATTTTATTTGCCTTCTGCTTACTCGACAGTGGGATTTGGCTGATATTGGAAACCTAATACACACTATTGCACTTACTGCTCACTTCTACTATTAGCACAATATTGCTAAATTAATCTTTGATCATTTGTGTTGAGAGCCATGAGTGTGACAGACCGCAGCAATATGCCCAATTGAGATCTATATCCCGCTGGCTGTGTAATATGTCTTACACAAGAATCACATGTTGAAGTACAGCATGTAGTGTCCTGGCTGCATGCCACTTCTCTTTGTTATCTCCATAAAGTGTGCAGAGTGATGACATAACTCGCTGCAGCAAGGTACAGTATACACACACAAGAGGCTGACTTACCTTACACATTTCTGTTACTGTTGGTGAGTCTATAGCCAATTTCTGTGCTCATATGTTTGCTGCATGCTGAAAACTGACACTGAATTCTATTACTAGTATGAGCAATTTTCAAATACTTGTCTCCATTCAGAATTTGATTTATAGTTTTGGAAACATTGTTTTGTGTCCCAGTCATTTTTTGCATTGTGAATTGACAACATAGGGACATGGTTTTCCACTTTTACAGACCTATTTATCATTCATTCTTTTTTTTTTTTTTTTGCTAAAAAAAAACAAAAAACCTTTTTCACATTATTTTATTTTCACTTAATGTATTAAATGGCTTTTGGAGCAGTTTTCGTAAATGTGAATGTAATGGGAAATGTGACCTGCTCAGATTTACTAAATATTGATTGTAAAACAATATCCGGGAAAGCTCTGTGATCATCTCGCCATCTTCAGTAAGCGTTTGCGTCTAGCCGGCGACGCATGTGCAGTCACACTGTCAGGATATTTCTTGCTAACAATACCATGAAAAGTATACGGAGAGGATTCATAGGGTCAGCGCTCTCACAAAGTTCTGTCCCTGCATACGATATTTGAAACATCCTTTTGATATTTGGGCGATATTATCAAGACCCATCCGCATCTATGATGTAGATTGTGATAAATAGAGCCCTTTATGTTTTTAATTGTTATTCAATAGTTGTATTTGTTACCAACCATTTTACGTTCTAGTTTGTTTGTGCACATTACTGTATATTGTGTATACAGCATCTGGCAGAGAGTGGTGAAGGTGCTGCTCCTTCTCTTGACATCATTTTTATTTGTCATGTGTTGATGTTTTATATTCATTCCTGTTAATGAATATTTCTAACCAGTGTTTCATCAATACGTTGTACAATACGAATACTGATCATTTCTGCCCTTGCTCAGGCATTGCAAATACCACTTGGAGATGAGTTATAGATTGTGACATTTATGTATAGAGGATACACTGGGATTTGCTGACCAACAGAGTGCAGCAATTTAAATGTGCAAAGACCTATAACAAACAAGCTGTCATTTTGCTCTCATTGCTTATATTTACTAGCCGGTATTTATATAGGGCCTACATATTACAGAGTGCTTTATAGAGAATAGTTATTCATTCAAATCAATCCCTGCCCGAGGTGTGCATAACCTATCAGCACCCCTTTGTGGGAGGAAACTGTAGCACTAGGAGGAAATTCAGATTACTGGGAGAATGTACAGACTCCACACAGATAGCTCCTTGATCAGAGTTAAACTTGCAAGCCCAGAGCTACAGTATGTGGCATCCGTGCATGCAGATTGTTTAATATGGGTTGTTGTAATATTTGCTCTTTAAGTAAATGACCTATGTTTAAAAATATATACACTACTGTACCGTACGTGCACTGGAAACAATATTAATTATTGGTCAACACATCCTGAAACAAAACAATATTATTGACAAATATATTTGACCCATTACTGTATATATAAAAAAGATATGCCCTATGAGTCTTTAAATTATGGCTTTTTAGTTTCAAAACACACAGCGGCTCCGATTTACTTATTAAGGATCATTCAAGTGTAACTAATGCAATATTTGGAGAATTATAATTTATATAGGTTTTACTAATGTACATTTTAGTCTAATTTGGGATGAACAAAAAAAATCACATTTATTAAAATTTCCATTTGTTTTCCATTTATCTTTGATTAACTGATTTAACATCTTCATAGATTAAACCTTTAATACAGTCGTGATAAGTAACGATTTACAATGTTGACAAATGTTGGTACTTACTGTACCTGAAATGAAAGACCTTTAGGCTGATGTCATGCTGGCTCTTTTCCATCCTCCGTAGCTCATGCCTATTAACCGTTCACTGTTTTGAATATGCCTGCCCTTTGTAGATACTGGGGTTTAGTTTGGAAAGTGAAATTATTTATTTTATTTTTACCAGTTATTTATATATCGCACACATAATCTGCAGAGAATCTTTGGGCATTCACATCAGACCTTGCTCCAGTGGAGTTTACAATCTATATTCCATACCACATACAAAGATAATCTTAGGTAAATAGGTTTCCTTCTAAAAAGGAAAAAAAATTAACAGAATTCTCAATTACATGAATCTGTTTGTTGGGAGACGCAAGAAGACAGAACAATTCCCAATATCAGATTGGCTCCCAAGAATTGAAGAAAGTTTCAGACTTTTGGCATGGTATTTTCTGCCTGCTTGGGCTGTCACACATCTTCTGCTGGCACATGGGCTTGTGAAAATGCTAATCAGTTTTTATGGCCCTCTGTCCAGAGCATGCTGTCACTCAAGTTTGACACTCCCCACATCAACCTTATTGTGGTGGGAAAGGCAAGCTCGGAATGTATAAGACCCCATAATTTTACCATTATCCGACTGTTGGATAATTTGATGGCAGACCTAATGGCTAAACATTAATCTGCGATCTCCCTCCCCCACATGGCATTTCCTCAGAAAATGATCCTGCATCTGGACAGATAGTCATCAAGGGTCTTTCACATGCCACCATACTGCTAATTAAAAGAAGTACACTTAATAAACTAAGGGTTACATTTTGCCCAATATCCTCTGTTCCATAACATACTGTAATTACGACAGTGGTCTCTACTCTTTATTGTGATTAGATTATTCCTCATTGTTTGTAGTCGCCATGTTAATTCTCTGTGTGTTTGTTTTTTTATTTTAAATTTTATTGTTACTGCTACTTATAATTTTACCTGTATTTGTTCATTAAATCAAAAAGTATTGAGACATTCCAAAAATTTTTCCTACTCCTGAATGCCAAAATGTTCTTATTTTCTTCCATTGATCTTGTCAGATTGGATAATTGTGGCACACATGAGATTGGATAATTTTAGCACACATTGTGAATAAATAACTGTTCAATATTGGTTAAAATCTCAGATTGTGCACATTACTGATTAGATTCTTGGCAAACAACTAATTTAAAATCACCTCATTCCAAGACATGACTCGGATTACCCTAGCTGTATTTATAACTTTTAACATATTGTATACATAAAACAAACTCTTAATCCTTTTTTGATTTTGCTTACATTGAACCAAACGGGAGTGCTTTCAGAAAATCTATTTCCTTCTTCTCTACTTTGATACTGATGAACTAAAATAGTTTGAAAAGAAGTGTGGTTTCTCCCGAGCAAGGCGATCATAATCAAATACACAGATATTCTTCTGATGAATGTCTTAAAATGAAAGCCAAGGAAACGCCCTGCTGGAAGGTAAAAGAACCTTTAGTCATTTTGAGGGGAATGTTTATGCAAAATGTCCCAAAGCTGACTGATAGGAAATCCATTGGGAATGTAGGACAGTGCATGTGCAGACTAGCTGGGTGGCCCAAGTCTGAGGATCTCAACCTTTAACTCTTTGCAGTGCAGAGCATTACATTTTAGAATCGTTGTATTTTGTTCAAAAACAAAAGTTACCGGGCACCCCATTACTTTTCTATATGAATTTTAAATTAATTTGCTTAAGAGCTATTCCTTTTTAATTTTATATATAACCATTTCATCAGTAGGTTTATTTAATTTTTCATATCATATTTTGACTATTTTGTGACAATGTTTTGATGTCTATTATGTAAGTGACTTTGTTGAAAGTGTGTAAGATGTCTCTAGTGCATAGTGAATATTTTACCAGTGAAAAAAAAAATTAAGTTATGTGATCAAAGAGACAGTTTATCACTTTTTTGTGCTGTTAAAATTCAGAAATACTGATCGATTACACATTTTTCATGGTTGCACCTTAACATACTTCAGAGATATACTCTGTAAAAGTAGTGGCATAGTGACTAGTCTGTAACCAAGGATGTCTTGCTGCAACATTTTTGGCAAAAACTCCACAGCTTAAGGATGTTTAGTTTTACTGGCGACTGCTGAGGAAGAAATAAATAAATGGAGTGCATGTGACCTTATTCTGTTAGAGTTAGAAGCAAATGCTAAAACGCTCTGATCATTTGTGACGGGGAACACCAAATTGGGTGTATTTAAATGCATCCTAAAGGAACGTATAATTTGAAATTCTCATGTCTTGTTCCTATAACATATATCTCCTTACCATTTTGAATAATCCAAATTGTAAGTGAACGAGTTTCCGACATAAAGGCCATTTTATACTGGTCACTCCAAGGTGTCTTTCAATCTAAATGTTCTGCAGGCAAAAAGTAGAGTAAAATATGGCTATGCATTAGTGTAAAATTGGCATCATGCTTTGATATATATAAATGTTTTGTAGTAAGGAAAAAAAGTTATTTTTAAGCCATTCTGCTTCTTGAACTGCTGTGTGCCTGCAATTATTTTATATTAATTGCTAAATCAGTTGTTTGTTTACAAAAAAAAGTGATGATAAAACTTTATTATACAAAAGGCCAAATTACTTTTTAAATAAAAGACCATTTTTAAATATAATTCTGAGATCAGAAAATTATCTTTTGAATTGATTTTTAATTTGAAGTTTTAAAATCTAGATTTGTGCTATTTTACACTGTTTTAACACCATTTAATGATGATTTATTTTTTATTCATTTTTACAGACTGTTCTCTCCCGTCCTTACCCTCACCAACTCCATCATTACAGTGCCAGGGTCTACATTTTAAATCTTATTACATAGTGCCTTGTACAATCTTTAATACAATCTTTATCTTTGCACAATATATTATATGCTTACTTATAGGCAATCTCTTGCTAGCCTTATTTATTTTATACAGCTTTTCTAGTACTGCGATATAGAAGAAGTTGAATCAGGAGACGAATTATTGGATTTGGTATATAAAAATGCTCTCATGTGAACAGGTCTAGTCAGTATGCAATAAGCATATGAAAAACTAGTGTAAAACTGTACGCTTGTCCTTGTTACATTGTTGCTAATACTTATCTATCCTTTATGTCCATTTCAAAATGGTTGAGCATACATCCCCTTCAGCGAATGGAACCGGACGTGACGTCGAGTGAGGACAGAAGTGCGGTACCATGCCCTGAAAATGCTGGTATTTTGTCTCAAATGTACTATTCGTTCACCAACCGTAGAAACTTGTACCCTCGCGGGGTCGCTTTGCTCACCACACTTCAGGCATGGGGGCTTGCTCCGATTCGCTCGCCATAGATGTTCACATGGATAGTAAATGATGGCGTCAGGGTCAGTAAGTTGAAAAGGAAGTTAGCCGCAACCAATTTAAAACAGTCATCACAACTTATGAATTATTCATTGATACTTGACCTCCACTGTAAGTCTTAATGTTACTTGTATATTAAAGCACATGCTTTTACACAGATGTACATGGTGTCTTCAACATTATGGCTGTGTGTACAACAGATTAGTACTATCAGGAAATTGACCAGCATGCACTAGGTTATTTTGACTTGTATTTTAAATGTCTGCATATCTTTCTATCAAAAACCAAAGTTTACATTGAGCTGTATTGGATGATGAAGCTTTTTCACACTCTACAGTAACAGCCAATCTTCTTTCGTTGTAATTAGATGCTCCTCTTTCATCCTTATCTAATCTAAATATAGGGTATTAAGGCTCCACTATATATACATGCTGCAGTGTTTTTTATAGGTACAATCTCGCATAGATACAGATGCACTGGCATATCTATAATGGGTGCATGGTGTGTGATGCACACTGGCACCAGGGGGGCCCTCGCCGCACACCCTGCACCCATGTTTAGTACTTACCCCTCCTTAGTCCCGCTTTTGGCGCAGCAGCAAAATAAATCACGGGAAAAATGGCCTAACGGCTATTTTTCTGGAGTTTTGCGCATTTGCAGTAGAGAAGTCTCCGGGATCATGGTGCCGGCGCAATGTTCACGCAGACCTGCGCATACACAGACTCTGGCACAATGTAAGAGTCTATTGCACCACTGAGAGGAAGGGTCCTTCACGGAGTCTGCACATAGAAAAGAAAAGCTTTGGCCGCTGCATCGTTGCGCCTCGTATACAGAGTTGATGGTCAATTCAAACTATTTTCTTACATTTCTTGCCACACTTTTATTTATTTTGGATGTCCAAGACCTTCCGGGACATTCATCTTCGACATCTTCAATACCATCACTATAGGGTCTATGTACTAAGCCTTGGAGAGAGATACAGTACCAGCCAATCAGTTCCTAACTGTAATTTTTGAAACACAGCCTGTAAAGTGACAGGAGCTGAGTGGTTGGTTGGTACTTTATCTACATCCACTTTATCTCTCTCCAAGACTTATTACATAGACCCCTAAATCTTTGGTGACACTCAAACACACATGCACGTGACATACAATCTGCCCTGTACATACAGAGTTAACACGTTGCTCTACATTTGAACTTAGCATTTTTACAACGCACGCACGGGAGAAACACAACTTCTTTGAACACTGTGTGACCACAAACTATCTGTGTGAGGAGGGTGAAACTTGCAAAACTGTTTTGGGATAGTCCAATGTCCATTTTCCCCCCACTCCCTTTTAACTCATGCAGTATGGTTTATTTTTTACAAGTACAGTCTCCTTATTTAATATACACAACTCGTATCTTTGGAGTGTTGAGGAAAACCAGAGTACTCGTACGAAACTTATGCAAACTCTATACAGATAGGGTTCTGGTTGGCCCAACTGCTGTGTGACAGCAATGCTAATCACTGTGCCTCTGTGCTGCCCATAATATATACTACAGCACTCTACATTAGTGGATAGCAAGTAAGTGAGAATTTGTATAAACAAATAAAGATTATAGGTTGTAAGCAACCTACCTGTTAGTGCTGACAATTGAAGGATACATAAATTGTTTGTAAACAGAAGTAGAAGCACGACAAATATATTACAGTATAGCCTTGCATGATGCACCATGCTGTTTAGCAAGTCCCATAATTATATTCTAATATATGTCTGTAGAAATGCCATTTAAGCCTTTATATCTATTTCACTTTACATTTGATTTTCCTAATCGTCACTGTTGCTCTGGGAAATAGTGTATACATGAACAGCTGTGTGCTGCAACTGATAAATGACATGCAAACCCCCAGCACGCATGCTTTTTTTATTTTATTTTTTTACATATTGCTGCTGCCAAATAATAGAGATTCACTCTAAAGCAATCCTCTGCACAGCGTGGTTAGAGCTCAAAGCGATGTTTGTTGTTTTGTATACTGCATTGGGTCATTACCAGACATTAGACCCTTAAATAAAAATGAATACTGAAATGTAAAATAGGTTCCAAGTCATTCACCAGCCACCCACTTACTGTCTTAAGTAAAATCTTCCCACGGCCCTATTTTGTTTTGCTGTTTCTTGGTGTGACGTTGCCACCTACTGGATCATTTACATAACTTCATTTAAAATCAACATACTTGTATTTAAAGTGACGTAAGATAGCCCTTTTAGGTTTTGCTTTTAGGGAGAGAACTCTTTTACTATTCGTTCATGGTTTCTTATTTAATTAGTTTGTCAAATGCTGATAGATCTTTGCCAGAGTACTGACAAAAATACCTTTTTTCCAAGGAAAGTGACATTATTATACACCTCTATGATATTCACTTGGTTAAGAGAGGTTATTTGTTTCCTCTGGGGTTTTGGGGTCTAGTAGGACTGCACAGCATCTAGAGAGGAATTAATATTTGATCTCTAACAAGTGTTTTCATTTATTTACTCACACAAGGCATACATAACTGATTAATTTGTTAGCAGAAGAAAAATTTGTCATGTGCCATCTCATAAGTAACCTTGTATTGTAAAGTTTCCAGTCTGTTAAAACAAAGACGCCTGTTTCATATGTAGAATGTCAGGGCCTCTGTATTGTTTTTAAAATATAACTTAATTTTGTTTTCATGTTCTTTTTGTAAAGATTTATAAGGCACTGACAACTTAACAGCCTTGTGATTTAAAGTTCTAGAATCTACACATGCTGATTCACTCCAGTACCAATTGCCAAAACACTGAATCATGTTTTGCATATGTTGGCCCTGGAACCATAGCGTTCTTCAAGTACAAAATGAGATTATCAAATGTTTTAGACATTATTAACTAAGAGAAGTGACTAGAATTGGCATAGAAAATGTTTCTATTCCTTACAAAACTTTTTTGCTTACACATTCAAGATATCGATACTCAAAATTATTTTCCAAATATTGACCACTTACTGTATTCCTGATACTTCTCTATCTGAAATCGGTGGTTGGAAGACTCGAATATCGCTGTTGTTGCGTTTCAGCTGACATGTTTATAGCTTACTCATCCTTAGCAACAGCTAACCATCTAGATGAACTCTGGACTGCAGTGACAACCATTGCACTACACACTTTTGGTTGTTGATTTTATCTTGCAAAAGCATGCATCTTATAAACGTCATTATGATATTCTGTATTATAATATATATATATATATATATATATATATATATATATATATTATATATGTATATATATATATATATATATATATATATATATATAAAAACATGTTTGTGAAGAGATTGTCAACACATACAATTTTTTTAACATACAATACATACAGTATAGCCGATCTGTCCACAGTGGGGGAAAAAAAAGGGATAATCTGCCAGAAGAGCATATGGAAATGAAAGCGGTACATAACAAGATGCTGCATTCAGTACTCGCCTGAATCCCACATTCATACCTTCCTCCATAGGATGGTTCTAGTACTCCACTCCAGTCCAGTTTTTACATTAGAATCCAACATTATTATCATAACAGACACAAGTGAGGCTGACATATATATATATATATATATATATATATATATAACTCTTTCATATAACGTGCTCCTGTGCATTGTTTATAATGATGAGTTCTGATGCCATGCTACAGTTTATTCTGACAATTTAATAGAATAACAAACTTTCTTTTTTGTGAATTATTTACAACTATGGGAGGTCTGTAACCTGTATAAAAGCACTCGGCCTGGCTCTTGTGTTGCCATATGGTGACAGAGCTCCTCGATCCTTAGATCCTTTGGGGACAATCCAATAAAATGAAAAGTGATGGCCGTGAAGTGGCGTTCCAGAATGGCACTTGTAGCAAACGGCATTGATTCTATTTCCTCGCACCCCTTAGAGGTGTGCAGAGAGAGTTGTGATGTTGAGCTTCCCATATATGGAGGCTATGTGCACAGCCAAACATCACTGCAGTGTTTGGCGGTACATCCCAATGAATGGAATCCCCACTTTAGGGTATGTTATGCCATACATATATAACATCATTAGAATTAATTTTCGAAATGATAGAATAGCTGGATTATTTTGCTAACATGAAGTGCATCAAAACAAAATACTCAGGGTGGAAATATAATAAACATCTTATGAATGAGTTTCTAATTAAATGAATTGAGGAGTACAGTAAAATATTCTAAAGTTATAAAGTATCTCTCACTTTCCACTTGTTGCACTAAATACATTCATAGAAGTGTATGACTGCTGGAATCGGCTTGCACAGAAATACAGCTGCAGTCAGTGAGTAGGGACTGTAAGTAATGATTTGCTGAGTAAGAACTGTTCTGACTTCCAAGTAAAGGTATTAAAGTTGTTCATCTGTAATGCGAGTTCCAGCTTTGCGATAAAAGTTAATAATGTATTTGATGATTATCTTCACTTATTAAATGAGTTGGCTGAGTAGGTCCCATCAGAATCGCCCCTTGCAGTGTGTCCGTACTTTGCTGAGTGTTAAAGTTCTCAGCAAGGAACATGTCAGCAGTGAGCTATGAAAACATGTATATGTGGGAGGCCTGATCTCCTGTGTATGATCTCAGCCAGACAGATCTAGACTGTAATCCAGGTTACTCTCCTCCTGTTGCAATTCCCAAGACAGCATGAGAAGCAGAAAAAGCTAGAGTTTGCTGGTCTGTGTGTAAGGCCTCAATTTAATTTCCTTACTAAAGTAAGATTATGAATACAGGAGGTCCATACTTGTATTCTCAGGTTATGTTTCCATTGTAAAAGGATCAATTCTAATTAGATCTTTAAAGGTTTGAATGTGTATAAATAGCTTTTTTCAGTATTGTAGGCTATACTTTATTCTTAACATTTACATTTCCAAAATCAACTTATTTTTAAGTTAAATTATATTTTTTGTTACTTTTAATGTTGCTTGTTCAGTATTTAAAGTCTCTTGGGGCCAAATGTAATAGGGTGAGAGTTTAGAAAATGTGAGTAAAACTCTCACACTAATACATTGATCGAGTTGTATTTTCAATACAGGAAACACCTGGATGAGAGTTTAAATCTTGATAATTTTTTTGAGTCTGAAAAACATGCAAGTTTGCCTGTTCTGTGACTTTATTACATTGGCTGAGTTTAAAAATTTGAGCATTTTCTCTCTCATTTTCTAAACTCTCACCGTATTACATTTGGCCCACGATGTCTGAATTCTATATACATTGACAATTAAATATTTTTAGATTACGCTGGCATATTTTACGTTTATATGTTAGACTTTGTTTATACTAATAATAAGAATGAACTATTCATTTTTCGATATAAACTTAATCATTCACTTTCTAGGCACATAATTATTTGTGAAAAAGTCTGCTCCACATTCTTAGCCAATGACTTTAATCAAAGTGATCATATGATTACTTAAGAACGTTTGTATATTTGTTACAGTGGCAAATGCAGGATTTTTAAAGGGGGGGGGGGGGGTTCCAAATACTTCGTTACAGAACCTATGAAAAAAGTGTAACTAGAATAAGCCTGCAGCATACACTTTATTGTGTAGTTCAAGTGTTATATTATATATACAGTATATCCCCCTCCCCCCCCGGCACCCAGTCAGACAAATACCTGCATTGGCTATCGGGACATCGGGAGTATAAGACGGTGAGTGCTTCACCCGGCCAACATCATTTATTAAAGACTACCCACCCCGGGGGGAGTTACAGGGAGAGCGAGCGCAGGGACACTGAGGGGGAGTTACAGGTTTATATATAATATATAACCAAGCAGACTGAATAAGAAAATGAACAACTTCATAGAAAGGGAGGAATGTCATGAAATTCATTATATATATATATAAGAAGACATGCGCCTAATAGTGTAGTATTCCTGATAAATTGATAAATCGTGCTCATAGAAAATAGTTGTGCGTACCACAAAGAAAAACTTTTAAGCTTGTCTGAGAATCCAGAAATTGAGTGGTTGGGTGAGATGTCATCTGCTGCATCACCTTATAAAGAGCTTATATGAGCTCATAAAAAGAGAAAGCATACATAGTGTAGTATTTCCTTGGAATTAGTATAGTGATAACATATAGAGGCTTCAGCTACATCCGCAATTGCGACCCGCTCCTGAGTCCTGACTGACTTACAAACACAGCCAGCCTGAGCATTAAAGAAAAAAAAAAATAATTGGTCAGCTGCATGGATGGATCAGCGGGCAGGGGGGTTTCTAGGTACTCTGAAACTCCCCCTGCATGCGCTTATGTGTTCTATATAGCATTGTTCTTTACACAGAACTTTAAAAAGCACAGTACATTCATCCGAGGTCTTACAAGTATAATTTGTTGGGATGCATGAAATGACTAAATAAGTGCATTTGGTGGCTGTGCACAGTATTTGCCATGTCTGGTTTTAAAACAGATATGTATGGAGGATCAGATGAGTGGATTGTGAGAAAGGTACATAGTAGCATACTGTAGTTGATCCTAGACTTGAAAGTGTTCTAGAAGAGGGATGTAAGGAGAACATGTGTTGTGATCAATCTGGGACAACATAGAATTAATAAATTCTCGTTCCAGTATCTGAGTAGAATGCAATGTATGAAGATGGATATAGTAGTATGTACAGTAATCCAAACATCATAGATTAGGACAGTGGTTCACAAACTTTTGTGAACCACGGCGCCCTAGAGTATCAGAATTGTCTTCACGGCACCCCTAGACCGAAAGTTTCTTATTGAAATTGTGCATATATATCATCCTTAGGTTCAGTTGTATGGTGATGGTCACGGTTGCAATTCTGTTTGTGCACATATTTTATGTTGGGCAAAATTAGACCTGATAGCTGCCAGTCACATGGAGCTTAAATAATTTGATTTTGTCCTGGACCACCAACTTGTGACACCCCTGTGAGCGCTCTGAGGCACTCCAAGGTGCCACGGCACCCAGTTTAGGAACCACTGGATTAGGGTATGAATTAGAATATTGGATATAGAGCAACCGAGGAATGGGCAGATCTAGACGGCATTAAAGAGGGAAAAGAATCAGGTCAGTCAAAATATGAATATAAGTGGAGAAGGAGAAGGCATTTTGAACCAACTGAGCACCAATCAGTAGGGTTTGGCTGCTAGATAGACTTTAGACTGGATTTCAGGTGCGAGATTAAGGACGGATAAATGTGTGTGTGTGTATCATCTGAATAGAAGTGCGAAGTTGGATATCAATTATAGAAACAGAACAAGGAAATATCAAGTTTGCAGGAGAATGCAGAAATGAGACGGGTAGAGTGCTCTGCTACCATGTTCGAGGATGTTAAAGCTATACAATTAAATGATATTGGGTTAAAGTGACTAGATTCCAAAAAACATGTTCATTGTAAATAGGTTATAAAAAGAATTTGACAAATATATTTTAGTTCATCTCCATTAATTTGTATCTTTTTAATGATTTTCAATAAGAGCTCCTTTAAAATAACATTCTCAGTGGAAACTAAGTATTTAAACTCACATCCATCTTTTGAGCATATGTGAATACCAGTAACACTTTGGTTATTGGTAGAGTCTGCTGTCCACATTTTAGGTTTACATGGAAAGCTTTCTAACTAGGTGAATTGTACCTTTTTATTATTGCTTTTCCTCAAATGTTTCTATAACAATTGTTTTGCTTATTATGTTAAAAATGTCACCTGTGTTCATATTGTTAGTTATAATGTACATGTCTGTATTGTTGCAGGGCCAATGTTCAATCCAAGGACATTGAGACATTATTTCCTGGAAAGAGCGGGGACTTCAATAGTGAGAAGTTTTCTGCCACATGGTATCTGATAGAAAATCACTCTACGTCAAGGTACTGGACAGGCATTTTTTGTGCCTTTTATTTTTTGTTACATTTCACATGGTGGTGTACCATAAAAATAATGTTTTTGGACAAAAATATAGGCCTTTGTGGAATAAAACACAGAATGACCCTAAAAATAAAGCAATATATTTAGCTTACTTAAAAGCAGACACAATGCAATACACATTTAAGTGTCCTAGATTCTTAAAGCCTCAGTGTGCAGCTAGACTGTGTCTGCAAACTGTGGGCCTGATTCAACCCAATGGTTTGTGTACATCTCTGATGGCAGTAGGACTACACATATGCACAACTGGTCCTGCGTCGTCGCTCACTATGACACTTGAGCAGCAGCCTGATTGACAGGCTGCATCCTTTGGGGGTGGGGAGGTTTCGGCACTGCCTGCATTTCCAGAAAACAGGTGTGTCGGCCCACTTTTCTGGGCGTGCCGAGGCCAGCGTCTGGCCTCGCAAGTGGGTGGAAGGTGGCAATTTTGAGTAAGCTTAGACTATCTCAGATGGCCAACGCTGCAGGCAACAAATCTGAGAGCAGGAGGCATCTTTTTCCTTCAGATGCCTCCTGTAGGCATTAGCATATTTTTGAACAGCAGTTGTGTACATCTCTGTGTTTACAGTTCTCTGACGCAATGGAAGGAACTTCACCCATTACAGTGAACACATCTCACTTTCCACTAAAAATTTTTCTAATAGTGTAAATTTGAGCATAGCAAAAAGGCGATTTAGTTTTAGAGCAACATTGCAGAAGATCACCAGTTAGACTATACATATTTCTAATTGTTCAGGTATTATACATATGGTATGAGGCTCAAGTTGCCTGAACAAAAATAACTAATGATTGGATTTTGTTCATCATTTTGGTAAAATAGAATAGGACAACTAATATTCCCAAATAAATACTATTGCATTTAGTGAATTAGTATTTATTGTACATGGTTCAGTGTTTCGCTTACAGGGTACACATTGTTTAAAGTACCATAGTTTTAATGTTGATTACCCAGACTTGTAGAAATTCTAACTACAAATATGATATTTATATTTCTATCAACACTTTTCATCATTTTACCATTACAGAAAAGAAATTGCAAAAGGGTTCTAAAATATCCCAAGACACAAATAGGAATTGTTATAAATAAAACATTCCCTATATTTGTAACAGCCTAACATCTGCTTTTACAGCACCTTCTCACTCCCGTGCCCTGTATTTAACCTATGAGAGAGTGAAGCTGAAGGTATTCTGGGCACTTCTGTTTTGATTTGCTTGAAGTATGTTTTTTCCTTAAAGGAAATGTCTTGCTTCAAACTCTAAATTCTACTTTCCTGACCCATGAATATGCGGCAGTCTATGGAAATGATTACTCAACTTGTCTAGAGATTGGTTACATATTGTCAGTAGGTATACTAGCCTTGGCAAGGTCCTCTAAGGCCTGAAGTACACTATTGCACATTAAGTAAAGTTTATATTCATCTCATGGTAAGCACTTGATAAAGCACATGGATTATTAAGCCCCTCAGAGAACGGGTTATTGGTATACGTATTCTTTTTGGAAAGTGAGTGATAATGTAGACAATGTGGTATCGACATTCTGACTGACGACCTTCTGGATATTCATTTACTTAGGAATAAGTGTTCCCTATGCTTTACTCAATTTAAATAATTTCCAAACAAAACAGTTTGCTTGCATAAAACTTGTTTGTACAAATACAAGTTACTATATTGGAACAGAAATGTACATGTATTTCTATTTCGGGGTCCACAGGGATACCATGTGGGATATTATAGTTGGAAGACCAGGCACCAAACGGTTAACGCTTCTGCTCCCAGAATGCCCAGGGTCCTTCCCCCATATATACCCCGTCCCTGGCCATAGGACTTCAGTTGTTCGTTTGGTGTGGCAGGATCAAGACGCACCTTTGTAACAGGGGACTGCTCTAGCAGTCCTAAGCTTTTATTTTATGTTTTATTTTATTATGTTTGAGTCAGCAGTACTCGGCGTCTGTATTAAGACGCATATAATACGACTCCATCTTCCTCCGCGGAACTGCAACATCCGTAATTGTGCTGGTGATTTTGGCGGGTCGCGGCAGAGCTTAGCTAGCAGCAACACTGCGACCTGGACTGCACTGAATGTTTAGAGATGTCAGGTAATCTCGCGTGGCAGTCCTTGCTTTTGGTGTCAGAGACACACCAGAGGGCGCTGTTGTCAGGTCCCGGGATTGTCTGCGTCCTCACTACACCAGCCGGGGCCTTATCGTCTGACTCTTCTGCTGCCACGGGGCCAGCGTACCCGGCTGGTTAACGCAGCCTAGGGTAGGTAGGCGCTCCCCCGGGCAGCTCCTCCCCCGACGCAGTCCATGCGAAGAGTTTTGCGCTTCTGGGTTGCTCCGCCTACCCTCCACGTGTATATGAGATGCTCACGGTCCACGCTCAGTGTGCCCTGAGGCTGTGGTCTCAGGAGTGTCTGGGTCAGTCTCCCTGTATACCTCTACCTATATGGTACTCTGTCCTACCATTCCTTTGCATTGCTGTAGTTGATTTAGAGACCATTGTAATTCTATTACATATGCATTGTATGTGACTGTTTACTAGCTACTAATTGTCTTTTTTATTTCTAAATCTGTCAGTTATAAATATCACTGTTTTCTCTCCATCCTTTTTGGGTGGAGGCTTCTTTCTGAGTACTTCACATTCAATTAAGATTTTGTGAAGGCTGTCAGATAACATTGAAATTATTGTCTTTATTGGTCATGTCAAAAGATAAAGGGAAGCAGGAGTGGGAGCAGTCTGTGCTGGTTCCAAGTAATGTACGGCTTATGTGTCCTCTCAGGATGTGAAGGATGGTTTGTGTGTTGTCTGTTATAAAGAGTCACCTCTCCAATCCAGTTTACCTGTCTCTGGACAAGAACCATCTTGGGTTTCCTCTTTGTCCCAGGTTATGATGAAGGTTGTGGATCATATGGCTGCTCCTATGATGCCTCCTTGGATGGGGTGTCCACAGTATACTATGGCACCATCTGATGTTGATAACAGACCGATAGTGACCAAAGCGCCTAAGCGCAAGTTATCTTTTTATCAGTCTGCCCAACATATGGATTCAGACGCATCATCAGGGGAATCTGATGATGCACAGGGTTCCTTTCCAGGATCTAGCTCTGGAGACGAGGATTATCAGTCCACAGTGGATTTTCCTTCTTTGGTGAGGGTTGTTAAATCAGTCCTAGATATTCAGGATAATTAACCAGCTCATAGTAAGAAGGCTCCAATGTTTAATCACCACAGGAAGGTGGTCAAAACACAAACAAAAAATGGCAGCTGCTCAATCAATCAGGTAGTACTTTTTTCAGGTGCATGAAAGGGAGGGGTCATACCAAGTAGAAAAGAGAGGGGGGTTTAACCCCCTATTGTTCCTCAGCACACTGAATTATACTAGCAACAATATATGAACACTATATGGTAATAGAATTTCAGAGATATTAGTTGCATGCATTTGCAAATACATGGGATGCTGCTAGGCCTCGTCAAGGCTTCTCTGTCACTAGCAGTCCCTACACTAAACGGTTCACGTACAGGCGCAGAGCACCCCAAAACTACGTACAGCCCAGGACCCCCCAAGGGCATCACACGAAAATTGGAAAAAGAGTGACAGTGCAGTGTAAAGTATAGTAGTGTGCAAGTAATTACTAAATGTTAAGGGGTTAAAATATATGTGAAAAATTACATGAATAATAAACAAACATAAAAAGGTGATGTGAAAAGTAACTATGTGTATTAAGTGGTGATGCCCTCAGGAGGCCCAGCCAGAGCAGCCTCGGCGGCCCTACGCCCAAACGCTCACCCCAAATGTAATGTATGCCAATTAAAGCCTCATAATAAAGGCACATATATATTTTTGGCAAATGTAAGGCCTCATGATAAAGGCACATACATAAATGCATCCGAATTGAGAGCCAGCTTACCTGGGAGTCACCCCTGGGAACTCCAACTAGCACTACTAGAACCAGCATGCCCTGCTAATGCTGGCTCATTCATGCATCTCATAACCACAAACAAAAAATGGCAGCTGCTCAATCAATCAGGTAGTACTTTTTTCAGGTGTTCATATATTGTTGCTAGTATAATTCAGTGTGCTGAGGAACAATAGGGGGTTAAACCCCCCTCTCTTTTCTACTTGGTATGACCCCTCCCTTTCATGCACCTGAAAAAAGTACTACCTGATTGATTGAGCAGCTGCCATTTTTTGTTTGTGGTTATGAGATGCATGAATGAGCCAGCATTAGCAGGGCATGCTTGTTCTAGTAGTGCTAGTTGGAGTTCCCAGGGGTGACTCCCAGGTAAGCTGGCTTTCAATTCGGATGCATTTATGTATGTGCCTTTATCATGAGGCCTTACATTTGCCAAAAATATATATGTGCCTTTATTATGAGGCTTTAATTGGCATACATTACATTTGGGGTGAGCGTTTGGGCGTAGGGCCGCCGCGGCTGCTCTGGCTGGGCCTCCTGAGGGAATCACCACTTAATACACATAGTTACTTTTCACATCACCTTTTTATGTTTGTTTATTATTCATGTAATTTTTCACATATATTTTAACCCCTTAACATTTAGTAATTACTTGCACACTACTATACTTTACACTGCACTGTCACTCTTTTTCCAATTTTCGTGTGATGCCCTTGGGGGGTCCTGGGCTGTACGTAGTTTTGGGCTGCTCTGCGCCTGTACGTGAACCGTTTAGTGTAGGGACTGCTAGTGACAGAGAAGCCTTGACTAGGCCTAGCAGCATCCCATGTATTTGCAAATGCATGCAACTAATATCTCTGAAATTCTATTACCATATAGTGTTCATATATTGTTGCTAGTATAATTCAGTGTGCTGAGGAACAATAGGGGGTTAAACCCCCCTCTCTTTTCTTCTAGGTGGTCAAAACAGAATTCCCTGTATCTGAACAGCTTACAGAGCTTATCGAGGAGGCATGGGGTAACCCTGATAAATGGTTTTATGTGAATAAAATAATAGCATAATTGTATTCATTCTCACCTTCTGTATGTACTAAATGGGAAGTACGTCCTACTGTGGATGCTCATGTGACACATTTAATCAGAAATGCTACATTGCCTATTCCATCAGCATCTTTGCTGAAGGATTCCACAGATAAAAAGATTGAAGCCTATCTTAAGGCAATATTTTCATCATCTGGAGGGGCTACTTGTCCAGCTATGGCTGGAGCCTGGGTAGCCAAAGCTGTTGAAGAATGGATAAGGGCATTGGAGACTTCACTATCAAATGCTACCAGAGAACAGATGATGAATATCTCCCACATATGGGAAGCAGCTTCCTATCTGGGAGGGGCTGCAGTGGATGCTCCTAGGGCATCAGCAGCATCAATAGTGGCACGCAGGGCCCTTTGGATAAGATCTTGTAAAGATGATACAGGATCAAAGAGGGAGCTGGAAGTCTTACCTTTCTATGGAAAGGTACTTTTTGGAGTAGAGTTGGATAATCTAATTACTACTCTGGCGGCTTCAAAATCTGCAGGTCTGCCATCTACGTCAAAGACTAGATCTAGGCAGGGTTCTTTTCAGTCTTTCCATCCTCAGGGTCGAGCAACGGAACAGTCTTCCTCTAGGCCAACTAGTTTCCGCAAGTCTAAGCGACAAACTAAACGTTCTGGCCCAGAAAGAGGTCCAGTTTCTAAGCCGGACAACAAGCCCTCAGCCTGATGGAGCGGGCCTCCTCCTGGGGATGACAGGGTGGGAGGCCGACTTCTTCAGTTTGCGGATTATTGGCATCCGACAACTACAGATGCCTGGATCCGAGAAGTGGTCTCTCAGGAGCATGCCCTCACTTTCAGGAGACATCCCGTTTTTTTGCACAAATCTTCCATCAGATGCGGTCAAGGCCTTGGCCCTTCAGGAAGCCATTCACTCTCTGCTGCAGGCGGGGGTAATAATCCCGGTTCCTGTGTGTCAACAGGGAAGGGGTTATTATTCCAATCTGTTTCTTTTTTAGAAACCGAATGGGGCATATCGCCCTATACTAAATCTAAAAACCCTCAACAGGTTTATTCATGTACCCAAGTTTCGTATGGAAACTCTCCGGTCAATTATTTTGGCAATGGAGCTGGGGGATTACATGGTTTCTCTGTCCTTCAGCAACATTACCACTTTCCAGCACTAACCTTTTGGCCTATCTACAGTTCCCCGGGTATTTACCAAAATAATGGCAGTCATGACGGCCTATCTCAGGCGTCAAGGAGTCAGAACTCTACCATTTCTGGACGACCTTCTGATATTTGCACGGACTCCGGTTATGTTACAAAACCATTTTCAAATGACCATAGCCTGCCTACAAAGGCACGGCTGGATAATCAATTGAAAGAAATCGTCCCCTTCTCTAACACAGCAGATGGTACATCTGGGAGCATTTCTGAATTCTCGGGAACAAAGCATGTTTCTGCCAGAGGACAAGATTGCGGATCTATCATTGCGAACACGCAAGCTGCTACGCAAGCAAAGGGTATCCATTCTATTAGCAATGCACTTCCTGGGAGCAATGGTATCCACCTTCGACATGGTGGGGTATGATCAGTTCCATTCTAGGCTTCTACAAAGATTGATTCTCTCCAGGTGGAACAGACAGCATCATCTTATAAGGTCTCAGAGGATCCTTCTCACTCCAGAGTTTCATCACTCTCTCCTGTGGTGGCTGAGAAAGGATCATCTAAACAAAGGGCGCCCATTCTGGATTTTGATTTGGGTGCTTCTCACCATGGACACCATCCTTACAGGATGGGGGGCACTGACAGGTCATCACACCTTTCAGGGAAGATGGACAAATCAAGAAAGTCATCTGCCAATAAATATTCTGGAACTGTGAGCAGTATACAGAGCTCTCGTTATGGCACATGACTGCTCCAGGGCAGGCCAGTCCATATCCAGTCTGACAATGCGACTACAGTGGCCTACCTTAATCATCAGGGAGGCACAAGAAGTTATGCAGCCATGAAGGAAGTGACAAAGGTTCTGATTTGGGCAGAACGTCATCTTCTGGCCATCTCTGCAATATTCATACCGGGAGTACTCAATTGGGAAGCAGACTTCCTAAGTCGCCAGGACATACACGCTGGAGAGTGGTCTCTCCATCCGGGAGTGTTTCAGCTCCTGGTAAACAAATGGGGTCTACCAGAGAGAGATCTCATGGCATTATGCCACAACCTCAAGGTCCCCAGGTACGGGTTGAGGTCCAGAGACCAATCAGCAGCCTTCGTGGATGCACTGGCAGTAAGATGGGATTTCAAGTTGGCATATCTCTTTCCTCCTATTTCTCTACTCCCAACAGTTCTCAGAAAATTCAAGCAGGAAGTAATGGTAATACTGGTGGCTCCGGCTTGGTCCAGACGTCACAGGTTCACCTACATCCAGAATCTTTCCATAGACAGACCATACCCTCTTCCTCTATGGCAGGATCTAATGCAGGGTCCCTGCCGACATCCAGACTTACCCCATCTGGCTTTGACGGCGTGGCTCTTAAATCTTCCATCCTAAGAGCGAACGTTTTTTCCAGTTCTGTAATTCAAATGATGATTAGGACACGGAAGTCTCTACCCGCATCTATTACAGAGTTTGGTATTCTTTTGGTCAATGGTGTTCCTATAGGAAGTATGATCCTAAGATTTTCAGGACTGGCTTTTCTTCAGGCAGGATTAGACAAAGGTCTATGCCAGGCCACTTTGAGAGTGCAGGTTTCTGCACTGTCCATCTGGTTTCAGAAGAAGATTGCTTCATTACCAGATGTTAGAATTTTTTTCCAACGAGTTTTGCGAATTCAGCCTCCTTTTGTTCCACGGGTAGATGGGATTTGCCTTTGATTCTTAAGGGACTCCAAACTTCCCCATTAGAATCTTTGGACTCTGTGGATTTGAAGTGGTTAACAGCAAAGACACTTTTTCTTCTTGCTATTTCTTCTGCTAGCAGAGTCTCTGATTTGGCAGTGCTCTCTTGTCGCTCCCCATTTTTGATTTTTCACCAGGATAAAGCTGTTCTTCATACAAGGGAGGGTTACCTTCCTAAGGTAGTGTCCCGTTTTCATGTGGATGAAGAAATTATTGTTCCAGACCTTTCTGTAGGTGAAGCCTCCCTGGATGTAGTTTGTGCTCTCCGTATCTGTGGAGTGTACAAACTCTGTTAGAAAATTAAATGCTCTTTTTGTATTATATGGTTTTCACAAACGAGGATGGCCAGCTAATAAGCAGACTCTGGTGAGATGGCTAGGCTTGACTATATCTGATGTGTACACACAGGCTGATCTCCCTGTCCCAAGCATGGTGACAGCACATTCTACTCTGTCTGTAGCGCCATCGTGGGCATGTAGTCGTGGTGCCTCTGCTGAACAGTTGTGTAAGGCAGCCACGTTGTCTTCTGTCCACACTTTTTTTTTTTTTAGGTTTTATGCCTTCGATACTTTTGCCTCTCAGGATGCTTCATTTGGGCGACGAGTTCTCCTTTCTGCTCAGGAGCGTCTCCCACCCTAGGGGAACTGCTTTAGGACATACCCATGGTAACCCTGTGGATCCCTATGGACCCCGAAAAAATTAAATAATTAACGTTTTATGGTAGAATTACCTAGATAACTCCTTTTCTTCGAGGTCCACAGGGTACACAGCCTGATGCACCTGGCTTCGTTGGATTTTATTCTTTCGGTCATAGATTCCCTCATCTTATGTAAGAATGTCTCTGATGTACGATTGTTCTTCATTCTCCTGCCTTGAAGCTTGTTAACTAAACTGAAGTCCTATGGCTAGGGGCGGGCTATATACAGTCAGGTGCATAAATATTGGGACATTGGGCCTCATTCAGAGGCGGTCGGAGGATACAAGCGGTCGCTCAGAAACTGGGCGGCCGCTTGCATCCTGACCGCCCGCCTCTGTTTCGGTCATTAGGCTGCCACCCCCCCGGCCCGCCTTCCAAACGGGGCGAGCTGTCAATCAACGTCGACAGCTCGCCCCCTTTGGAAAGAGACCCGCTACGACAAGCGCTGTCAGTCGTAGTGGGTCTCACGCATGCGCACTAGACCAACATCGAGGCGGCCGTGTCGTTGTAGACCGTACGGCCGCCTCTGAATACAGCCCTTGACAGAATTTTCATATTTTGGCCTCTATTCACCACCACAATGGCTTTGAAATGAAAAAAACAAGATGTGCTTTAACTGCAGACTTTCAGATTTAATTTGAAGGTAATTACATCCAAATCAGGTGAACGTTGTAGGAATTACAACGGTTTCTATATGTGCCTCCCACTTTTTAAGGGGCCAAAAGTAATGGGACAAACTAAACAATCCTAAATCTAACTTTCACTTTTTAATACTTTGTTGCAAATCCTTTGCAGGCAATTACAGCCTGAAGTCTGGAACGCATAGACAACACCAGACGCTGGGTTTCATCCCTGGTGATGCTCTGCCAGGCCTCTACTGCAAATGTCTTCAGTTCTTGCTTGTTCTTGGGGCATTTTCCCTTCAGTTTTGTCTTCATCAAGTGAAATGCATGCTCAATCGGATTCAGGTCAGGGGATTGACTTGGCCATTGCATAACATTCCACTTTTTAGCCTTAAAAAACTCTTTGGTTGCTTTTGCAGTATGCTTCGGGTCATTGTCCATCTGCACTGTGAAGCGCCATTCAATGAGTCCTGAAGCATTTGACTTAATATGAGCATATAATATTGCTGGAAACAGTTCAGAATTCATTCTGCTGCTTTTGTCAGCAGTCACATCATCAATAAAAACAAGGGAACCAGTTCCATTGGCAGCCATACATGCCCACGCCATAACACTACCACCACCATGCTTCACTGATGAGGTGGTATGTTTTGGATCATGAGCAGTTCCTTTCCTTCTCCATACTCTTCCCATCACTCTGGTACAAGTTGATCTTTGTCTCATCTGTCCATAGGATGTTGTTCCAGAACTGTAATGGCTTTTTTAGATGTTGTTTGGCAAACTCTAATCTGGTCTTCCTGTTTTTGAGGCTCACCAATGGTTTACATCTTGTGGTGAACCCTCTATATTCACTCTTGTGACATCTTCTCTTGATTGTTGACTTTGACACACATACACCTACCTCCTGGAGAGTGTTCTTGATTTGGCCAACTGTTGTGAAGGGGTTTTTCTTCACCAGGGAAATAATTCTTCTGTCATCCACCACAGTTGTTTTCCGTGGTCTTCCGGGTCTTTTGGTGTTGCTGAGCTCTCCGGTGCATTCCTTCTTTTTAAGAATGTACCAAACAGCAAAAAAATTACGTGTGGCCAAATCAACTATCTCTCTGATGGGTTTGTTTTTATTTTCAGCCTAATGATGGCTTGCTTCACTGATAGTGACAGCTCTTTGGATCTCATATTGAGAGTTGACAGCAACTGATTCCAAATGCAAATGTCACACCTAGAATCAACTCCAGACCTTTTTCTTGCTTAATTGATAATGAAATAACGAGGGAATAGCCCACACCTGTCCATGAAATAGCTTTTGAGTTGATAGTCCCATTACTTTTGGCCCCTTAAAAAGTGGGAGGCACATATAGAAACCGTTGTAATTCCTACACCGTTCACCTGATTTGGATGTAATTATCCTCAAATTAAGTCTGAAATTCTGCAGTTAAAGCACATCTTGTTTTTTTCATTTCAAAGCCATTGCGGTGGTGAATAGAGGCCCAAATATGAAAATTCTGTCAATGTCCCAATATTTATACACCTGACTATATGGGGAAGGACTCTGGGCATTCTGGGAGCAGAAGCTTTGTTGTAGTTTTTTTTTTTAAATCTCTTTATTTATTAAAGGTAGATAACAACAAGTAAATACAAAAAGAAAAAAAATGATCTACAGCCATAAAAAAACAAAGCAATTAAAAAATCAAACTACCTTATATTGTTTGGTTTTGGTGTCGAAATAAATTTAACATAAAAAAAACCCAATAGCATCTAGAAAATACAATTCAGAATATAAAATAAGAGAAAACTGATATGACGCCCCCCGTCAGGCACCAAGCAGCAGAGTTGAACAAGAAAGGGGGGAAAAAAAATAACAATATTGAAAATAAATTAATAAAGTTCAAAATGAAGGTCAAACTAGACCTGGAAGGGTCCTATTAAAGTAAGAATACCAGGGGTTCCATACTTCATGAAATTTTGGTATTTTGTCATGGAGGAGGGCAGTGATTGATTACGTGGAAGCAGTGTACCCGATTCTATTGAGTAATGCATGAATGGGGGGTGGATAAAAAATTTTTCCAGCTAAAGGCAATCAAAATTTTAGCAACGTTAAATACATGACCACATAGTCTGTTGTAGGATTTAGAAGTGTCAGGAAATGGTTTACATAGCAAGACATGTAATGGATCTTTAATAGGTGCAGAGTTGAAGATATTGCCTAGAAGTGATAAAACTTCATCCCAGTACGTTGAAATCAGTGGACAGTCCCACCATATGTGGAAGTAGGAGCCTTTGGGCACGATTCTATTCAACGCGATGTAAATGGCTCCGGGAGTGAGCTCCCGGAGCTATTCAATACACTGCGCTGCCAAGTCAGACTAATGATTTCTTCTCTCATTCCTCCGGGGATGAGAGAAGAAATCCGACAAAAGTCCCGGCGCGAGACTGTTTTCTGCCCTTCGCGCCTGGAAAACAGCCTCGCGCCGGGAAGTTAGGTCGGGGAATGCCCGTTATCGCGCCTAAAAACCCTGTTTAAGGCGCGAGAACGAGCCTTCCCCGACCTAACATCTCGATGAATTGAATAGCTCCGGGAGCTATCTCCCGGCGCTATTTACATCGCGTTGAAAAGAATCGTGCCCTTTATGTCCACACTAACACCAACAAAGATCTGATGTCAATGGGTAGATGGAATGAAGTTTTTCAGGAACCATATACCATCTGGTATAAAGTTTGTAAGCAGTTCCTTTAAGGTTGGTGTTAATGGATGTCTTAGAGTCCAACTGACGAATATCTGACCACTCCTCATCATCTAGATTCCTACCCAGGTCAGTCTCCCATGCTAATTCAAATGGTTCCTTGAATTCACGGGGGGACCCAGTTAATACAGAATACAGAATGGAAATAGCACCTTTACGACCAGGGTTGTAAATACAGAGATGCTCAAAGGAGCTGAGTTCCCTGAGGGATTGTGACTTACTGAGGAAATTGCTAAAACTAGTTATCTGTAAATATGCAAAATAGTATTTCGGTTGCAAGCCATATTTTTTGCGCAGTTCCTCAAAAGTGTGAGGGGCAAAATCCCCTAGTTATACCCACTGCTACCCAGGGGCGCGAGTAAGGACCCACACAAACGGGAACTGAGGGCATCTCCAAAGGGGTGTCAAGGGGATGGGTACGACGATAAGTCTAAGCGTTTATTCACTCTGTCCCAAATACTCAGTGGCCTTAACACATGGAACCGTATGCACTGAGGCTGGTCTCAGATGTGGAGGGAGCCATGGGAGAAAACACCCTCTGGTACCCAATTAAATCGCTTTCAACATCCACCCATTTTTTATGTCCAGGGTTTAGATGCCAAGACATAATGTGGCTAAGCTGTGCAGTAAAATAATAACGTTCAAAGATAGGGAGGCCTAAACCACTGTTAATAGAGGATTTAGCTAGACAGTTTCTGCAAGTACAAGGTCTTTTACCCTGCCATATGAAAGTACCACATAGCGACTGAATGGTGCGTCGAAATTTAGTCGGTATAGCGATTGGGATCGTTTGAAACAAATAAAGCAGTCTGGGCAAAATATTAATTTTGATAGAATTGATACGTCCAGTCCAGGAAACACAGAGGGGAGCCCATCTGGCCAAATCCGCTTTAATAGATTGCAAAAGAGGGATATAGTTAGCTGCATACAACTGGTCATACAGTTTTGCGATCTGGATACCAAGATAAGTAAGAGACTTCGGCCGCCACAGGTAACCAAAATTAAGTTCCAATAAGTTAGAAGCGGAAGGAAAAGGTGAAGTGCCAATGCCTCCTTTATTTTATATCCAGCCTCCAAATTGGGAAGTGAGGTCAGCGGAGAGGAAAGGGTCAGCAATACGTCGTCCGCAAATAGTGATAATTTATATTCCTTATTTGAAATAGAGATACCTTTTGATATCAGGGTTTTCCCGTATCTTGGCCACCAGGGTTTTGATGCTTATGGCGTAAAGTAAGGGAGAGAGGGGGCAGCATTGTCTGGTTCCATTATTTATTTTCAATGTCGGGGATGAGAGCCCTTTAGTGGATACTATTGCAGTCGGATTAATATACAATGCTTGGACTGCCTGCAGGAAACCACCACAAAAATGATACGCCAGGTAACACCTGAAACATAAAAGGCTAGGACAACCTATCAAAGGCTTTCTCTCTCTGCGTCCATTGATTACAATACTGCAGGTGTTTTAAATCTATTAATTTATGTGATCAGATTAACTGTACGCCGAGTGTTGTCCAGAGCTTGTCTGGTAGGCACAAAGCCAACCTGATCTATATCAATAAGCTGCTGGAGGTACAAATTAAGACACTTGGCCAGTATTTTAGCGAACAATTTAAGGTCAGTGTTAATCAATGAGATTTGGTCGATAATTAGCACAACAGGTAACAGAAGCTTTAACTGTTTGATGCCTGGTCTTCCAACCATAATTTCCCCCATGGTGTCTCTGTGGACCCTATGGACCTCGAAGAAAAGGAGTTAACTAGGTAAGTCTACCATAACTCTAATTATTTAAATATGGTCATGTGCCTTTAGAAGAGATGCTTTCATCCAATTAAATTTTTGTTTTTTCGTTATGTGAATATCTTTATGGGCACAATTAATTCTTCTGTAGAGTGAAGATAGGCTATGAAATTAGCTACATTGCCATGTGTGATGTAATTCGCTGTACAGTATGCATGAGGCTCAATGGTCATACAACCTGATGGGCAATCCCTGTGTTGCCTGCTGCATTCATTTAGAGGTATCCATTTTGTTAATGATTGTGCAGCCGATCATTATTGATAGCATACAATAACTATAGGGGTTCCCCTGCCTGGGGCCCCTGCAGTTATGCTAGTTAACAAGAGCGAGGGTATTTTCTCTGTTAGATTTAAATAGTAAATGAAATCTATTTCTACTTCAGGGTCCATAGGGTATCCACAGGATACCTTTGGGTATAGGTGTGACGTCAGTCGCAGGGCACCAAAGAGTTAAGCTTTCAGCCTCCCAGGATGCACTAGGTCCCCCTCCTATACCCCGCCCCCGAGCCAAAGCACCTCAGTTAGTTTAGTTTGGTGCCCGGCCGGAGTCGGGTGCACCTGTTGGAGTGGGGGCTAGAAGAGCCCCTGAAGCTTTTTCTTCATGCAGCTGTGGCTGCACATCTGGATGAACAGCATGGACAGTCAGTCCTGACGTCCATGCTGTCTTCCCTACACCCCGCCGGTACCAGAACGCCGGTACTGATCCGGGGATGCTGGTGGGCATCTGGGGTCACAGCTAGCGGTGACCCCAGATGTTCCGGACCATGGCCGGATTCAAGGGGGACAGAGGTAAGCAGCGGAGTCCCGAGGTGGGTCCCCACTGATCACATGGTCCGAAGTCCCCAGGCAGGGGGCTCCCTGGGGACTGGCTGCAGCGTGGAGCCAGGCGACCAACCTGCGCTTCCACTACCCCCTGGGACAGCTGACCGCAGCAGAGCGGTAGCGCTGCGGCGTCCCAGGGGTTAAATGCATGCCAGGGGAGCGCGCCTTCCCTGTCTCACAGCCGGCGCCTCCCCCGCTGCACACAGCCCTCTCTGCACTGTGCTGACTGGCCCTGTGTCAGCGCTCCTCCCCCAGGCCAGCCTTCTCTCTGCTCCTCGGCGGCCATCTTTTCAGAAGCATGGTGAACGCTGCTGGAAGCCTGCATTGGAAGCATCGTGGTCTGGGTCCCCCCGCATACCTCTCCTCCGCTGTGGTCAGGTCTGTGTATGCAGCGCTGTGTCCTACCAGGCCCTGTGTCTGTGTAGTTGAGTGATCAGCGCTGTTAGTGCAGGAATTGATTTTCTTTGCATTGTATGTGACTGTGCTAGCGCTGCTGCCTGTAACTTTTCTTCACAAGACTGTCAGCTTTATTACTGTCCCTGTTCTTTCTGCTAAGCCCTTGCGGTGCGGTGCTGCAGGGTGGTCTCTCGCCTATTTAATATATAATTGGTGAGAGGGGTCACATACGTGGTGCCATCATGTCTGAAAGTGATTTTCCCCTTCGGCTACAGTGTACCACGTGTAAAGTACCGTTAGCGGAGGGGGAGGGTAGCGCGGAGGGCCTTTGCCGGCAGTGTTTGTCCATGGCGCGGCCTCTTACGGTTACAGCACCGGTACAGGAGCCGCCCTGGGCTTGTTTCGCTCAGGCGCTAACAGCTTTAGTGGGCCAGTTAGCTCCGCAGCCCGCGTTTACTCCGATGGGTTTGTCCCAGCAGTCTGTGGTGTCGTCACCCATGCAGGGTTTCCCACGACAATTGGTGGTACCCCACAGTCTCCCTATTTCCCCGCTCCCGGTTTCTCAGGAGCCAGCGTGGGTTAACTCCCTGACGAGTTCTGTACAGCACTTGTCGGATGTATTGCAAGGGGAGTCTGTGATGCGGCCTCATAAACGGCCGGTGGCGTCTCTGTCCGCTCCTTATGAGGATGACGAAGGGACGTCTGATGATGGGGAGATTCTGGATCCTTACGATCAGGAACCTCTCCATACTAAGGACGCTGATGCTAAGTCCAAAGTATATATTCCTGGACTTATTCGGGCGGTCAGCACAGCCTTGGTGATTGAGGACGAAGTTCCCCCAGCGGCTAAGTCTAAGTATGCCTTTTTCAAAGATGTGAAGGGCGATGCCACAGTCTTTCCTCTTTCGGGTCAGTTGGTGGACCATTTAGAGGAGGCGTGGAAACAGCCTGGCAAAAGATACCAGCCGCAGCGACGCCTGGCGGTGGCTTATCCGTTCGCGGATAATTATTTTGCTAAGTGGGAATCCCCTCCACAGGTGGATTCTCACGTGACCCGTCTTGTCCATAGTGCCACATTGCCGATGCCATCCATGTCCTCCCTTAAGGATGCTACGGACCGCAAGGTGGAAATCTGCCTGAAGTCCGCTTATTCCCTTGCAGGGGGGGCAGCATGGCCGGCTATGGCCATTTGCTGGGTTGCCAGAGCGATGGAGCGCTGGGCGGATTCATTAGAGGCTTCTTTTGATTCCGACTGTCCGGCCGAACAGGCGGAGTTGATTGGCAATCTCCGCAATTCGGCCACCTACATCAACGAGGCGGCTCTAGACATTAGTACTCTGGTGTCTAGAATTTCTTCAGCAGTGGTAGCTGCTCGTCGCACCTTGTGGCTGCGATCCTGGAAGGCGGACGCAGATTCCAGGAAGGGTCTGGAAGCGTTGCCGTTTACCGGAGAAGTTCTCTTCGGTCCGGATCTGGATAAGATTGTGGCCACGCTGGCGGCAGCCAAATCTGCTTGTCTCCCGTCGGCCGCTGCTCCTCCTGGTTCTGGACCATCGTCCTTTCGGTCATCTAGGGCCCAGGGCAGGCCCAAACCACAGTCGTTTCCTCGTCAGGCTGGCCCTAGGAAATCGGTCAAGCCCCGGAAGCAGGCATGGAGTACCAGATGTCCGGCCCCCAAGCCAGATGACAAGCCTGCGGCCTGACGGTCCGGGCCTCCCTTTGGGGGATCCCAGGGTGGGAGGCCGCCTGCTGCAGTTCGCCCAGTGTTGGTCGGTCACTACGACAGACACTTGGGTTCTGGAGGTGGTCTCCCACGGGTACGCCCTCTCCTTCCGGCACAGACCCCTGGCTCGATTCTTCACCACGGGTCTACCATCAGACCGGAACAAGGCTACGGAGCTGCGGAAGGTATTGCACACTATGCTCCAGGCTGGAGTTATAGTGCCTGTTCCATTCTCCCAGAGGGGCCAGGGTTTCTATTCAAATCTTTTTTTGGTACAGAAACCCAATGGGTCGTATCGTCCGATTCTCAACCTCAAAGCACTCAACAAGTCTTTGCGGGTACCGAAGTTTCGGATGGAGACCCTACGGTCCATCATTCTGGCACTGGAACCTGGGGACTACATGGTGTCATTGGACATACAGGACGCTTACCTGCATGTCCCTATTCTTTTGCGCCATCAACAGTTCCTCAGGTTTGCAATCTGCAGCGACCACTTCCAGTTTCGGGCATTACCTTTTGGCCTGGCGACAGCACCACGTGTTTTCACCAAGGTGATGGCGGTCATGGCGGCTTCTCTGCGGCTGCAGGGAGTCTGCATGTTGCCGTACTTGGACGACCTGTTATTGGTGGCGGGATCTCCAGAGCTCCTGTTACGCCACTTGGACCTGACCATTGACCTGCTGCAACGGCACGGCTGGCTAATCAACTGGCAGAAGTCCACTCTAATCCTGTCTCGGAGGATTCTGCATCTTGGAGCCTTATTGGACTCGGGACAGCAAAAGATCTTAGTGATGGAGGAAAAGATCTCTGCTTTACAGTCAAGGGTGCGCAGTTGTCTGCACAGCCGCCGGGTGTCTCTACACTCGGCGATGAGGTTACTGGGCTCCATGGTGTCGGTGTTCGACATGGTGGAATATGCCCAGTTTCACTCCAGACCTCTGCAGCACCTGATCCTGTCAAAGTGGAACGGGCTGCCTCAGTCTCTGAAGTCCCAGACGATTGTGTTCACCCCGGAGGTTCGCCTGTCCCTTGCTTGGTGGTTACAGACGACCCACCTCAGCGAGGGACGTCCGTTCTGGGTTCCAAATTGGGTCCTGTTGACAACGGACGCCAGTCTTCGGGGCTGGGGAGCAGTTTCGGGTCCACATCTGTTCCAGGGCAGGTGGACGCCGACAGAAGCGGAGCTTCCGATCAATATCTTGGAACTCCGTGCGGTCTTCAATGCTCTCCAGCAGGCACATCGGTTTCTCCAGGGTCACCCGGTACAGGTCCAGTCGGACAACGCTACCACCGTGGCCTACATAAACAGGCAAGGAGGAACCCGAAGCCGGGCGGCTCTCGTAGAGGTGTCTCGGAGCCTGGTTTGGGCGGAGCGCAATCTTCCGGCCATATCAGCGTTCTTCATCCTGGGAGTGCTCAATTGGGAGGCGGACTTTCTAAGTCGCCAGGACGTTCATCCGGGGGAATGGTCCCTGCACCCGGACGTTTTTCAACTACTGGTGGACAGATGGGGTCTTCCAGAGATCGACCTCATGGCGTCCCGGCACAACAACAAGTTGCCGGTGTACGGGTCTCGCACAAGAGACGAAGGGGCGTCTCTGGTGGATGCTCTGTCCGTCCGGTGGACGTTCCGGCTCGCATACCTGTTCCCTCCGGTCTCCCTTCTTCCACGGGTAATCCGGAAATTCAAACAGGAAGGAGGGACGCTCCTGTTAATAGCTCCCGCGTGGCCCAGACGGCACTGGTTCTCAGACCTTCAGGGTCTGTCCGTGGACAGTCCTCTGCGGTTGCCGCTACGACCGGACCTCCTATCTCAGGGTCCTTGTCGTCACCCGGACCTGACTCGGCTGTCTTTGACGGCGTGGCTGTTGAGACGGCCATGCTGAGGTCCCGGGGGTTTTCCAGCTCTGTGGTGCGTACCATGTTGCGAGCTCGGAAACCGTTTTCCGCGAGGATATACCATCGCGTGTGGCATACGTTCTTCCAGTGGTGTCTACCGAGAGGTTATGCACCGCGGGAGTTTCGTCTGTCTCGGATTCTCGCCTTCCTGCAAGCGGGACTAGATCATGGGCTTCGCCTTGCTTCTTTGAAGGTACAGGTTTCGGCCCTGTCTGTCTGGTTTCACCTTAGGATTGCTACAATCCCGGATGTGCGCACCTTTATGCAAGGTGTTGTCCGCATTCAGCCGCCCTTTGTTCCACCTGTGGCGCCTTGGGATTTGGCTGTGGTCCTGAGGGCTCTCCAAGGACCGCCGTTTGAACCACTGGGATCAGTGGATCTTAAATGGCTAACAGCTAAGACTGTTTTCCTTCTGGCTATTGCTTCGGCCAGATGTGTTTCTGAGTTAGGGGCTCTTTCTTGTAGACCCCCTTTCTTGGTTTTTCATGGGAACAGGGCAGTACTCCGCACTCGGCCCGAGTTTCTTCCCAAAGTTGTTTCCCAGTTTCATGTTAACGAGGAAATCGTTGTTCCGGCCTTTAACTCACCGGGTCTTTCCGTGGGTGAGGCCTCTTTGGATGTTGTGCGGGCCTTAAGGACTTATGTTGACCGCACTTCTTCGTTTAGGAAGTCGGACGCTTTGTTTGTCCTCTATGGCTTCCGTAAAAAGGGTTGGCCTGCTTCAAAGCAAACTTTGGCAGCCTGGATCCGTATGGCTATTTCTGAAGCTTATCTTCATGAAGGCCTACCGGTTCCTCCTTCTCAGTTGTGAAAAGGTGAATGTCACAAACGTGAATATCAAAAGAATATTAATTCATAGCATTTCCTTAAATTTCAATAGACACTGTATTTGAGCGGACATAGGTGCTTCTTAAACCGTAAGTGGCATATATGACTCCCATACATGGAATCATCTGCATTATGTACAATTTTAGAAGGATGTGTCAAACATTGTCACCTAAAATGAAGGGCAAGTTAGATAATATACTGTCAAAGCGAAAAATATAACTTCATGACCAGAGATATTCGTTGAGGTGACAAATGGAGTATGAAATAGATATATCATGATAGGGACCCAGGGTCTGTCTCCCCCACTTCTGCTGTAACCGTGTCTTGCCAAGGACAGAGGACATGGGATGAGATAGTGGGGTTGGCAGCTGGTGGGAAGAAAGGGATATGGGCACTTAATATTTCTAAAAGAATTAATTATATTTCCACCAGCCAATAACAGTTACCAACCTGATCTCTCTATCACTGTTGATACCTCGACCATCCATCTCACCCCACAAGCTCGCTGCCTTTGTGTTATCCTTGACTCTGAACTGTATTTATTCCCCACATTCAATCTGTCTCAAAATCATGTTACATACATTTAAAAAACATTCAAAATTCGACCATATCTCACACAAGACACTGCAAAAACTCTAATCCATGCACTTATTATTTCCCGCATTGACTATTGCAATAGCCTCCCTACTGGTCTTCCCAAAAACAGGCCATCACCATTACAATCCATTATGAATGCAGCTGCAAGGCTTATCTTCCTTGCGAAACGTTCTTCTTCTGCTGCCCCGCTCTGTCAGTCCCTCCATTGGTTGCCGGTTTTCTGCCGTATTCAATACAAAATACTTTCACTTACACATAAGGCTATTAACCAAACCACACCAACATACATCTCTTAACTCATCTCATAATATCTCCCAATCCGACCTCTCCGCTCAGCACAAGATCTGCGTCTCTCATCCCCATGCATTACTTGCTCCCATTCACGGTTACAGGACTTTCTTCGCGCTGCACCCACTCTATGGAATGAACTACCTCACACAATAAGACTTTCCTCTAGTCTCCAATCCTTCAAGCGTTCCCTGAAAACTCACCTCTTCAGGCAAGCTTATCAGATTCCAGAACCTCTCACATAACCTTCATAGCTTCCATATCTAATTACATCCCCTTTTACAGTCCACACACAATCTCACACATCGTTTTTCTCTCACATCCTCATGACATTTGGTCGACATTCCTGTGTGACTGGATCATGCAGCAAACCAAGAAACTGTGCATTCTGGCTGGACAAAAATGCAATATATAGCACCTATCCTTGTGTAGCAATCCCTATTTCCCTATAGATTGTAAGCTTGCGAGCAGGGCCTTCCTACCTATATATCTGTCTGTTATTACCCAGTTTTGTTCTATTAATTCTTACAATTGCAAAGCGCAACGGAATATGCTGCGCTATATAAGAAACTGTTAATAAATAAAATAATTTGTGTTTCTTCAGCTTTGAACAGCTCAAAACAGCAGCCAACAACCTGAGAAAACAGGCAAGCAAGAAAAATGAGGGGAATGTTGCTTATGTGAAAGGAGGTCTCAGCACATTCTTTGAGGCTCAAGATGCATTAGCAGGTAAAAAGCTGATCGTTTATCTTACCTGAAACTTGCACATTTAAAACCAAACCCTGTAATATTAATTCCTACAGTATATCTGACTTATTTTGTGTTTAAATCAAAAGTACACATTAATTAATTACTTTCTCTTCCCCACTTCAAAGTGACATGGGCATTTGTGGTTTCTTTTATATGCTTAAGGCCTCATAATCACTGGCATTATACTACATGTGTTTGCTAACCACTTTGGTGCTAGAACAACGCTTGTAAGTGGATCTGTCAATGGAACCTCTTGTATCAAATATTGTCACACCCTCACGCATTTCGACTTGCGTTCGTTTTAATTGGGTTAGTTTTCGGAATTGTTTTTTTCTCCACTAGATGAGTTTGTTGTAAGTTTAATTTAAACTCATTGAGGTCAATGGAGGCAAGCAAAAACCCTAGTGAGGAACTTGTCAGACGTGCTTGCGTACAAATAAAATGCCAGGGTGTACCTAACAGACCACTGAAAATCCTAATGGCTACTTCCTGTTTTGTCTGCCAAAAATCAGACTTGTAAGAAATAACAATATAAAAATTCCATGCATGAGATAATAGTATATTTCCAAGTAATAGGTGTGTGGTAGCCATTTGTTCTAATTTTTTTTTTTTTTTTTTTAACATTTCTTACTTAAAATATAAAATACACACAATATATTGACACTTGTCTTTTGTGTAGAGACACTAACATGAAAAAGCATTCTATTATTTTTTTATTTTTTAAATAAAAGCCTTGTGTGTGTGGTGTTCAAGATCATAGAAATTAAAAAAAAATATTTTCTCTGTTGTGAACATCTGGGAATACTGTCTGAGAATGTCCATTGCATAACTACAAGCATTGCAGAGCAGTTGGGTAACACATAGTGATATTTCTTACTTCCTTCATCCAGTTATTATTATTATCATTTATTTATATGGCGCCACAAGTGTTCCGCAGCGCCTTACAATGTATGAAAACAGGTGACAATAGACTTTCTGTACAATACAATACACTACAATACAGGACAAGGACATGGATAATATACATCGCTACATTAGCGACCATAACACCCACATAAGCAGCAGAACATAAGCAACCAAGTGTTAGGTGCCCTAGTGGGGAGTAAAAAGTAGATGAAAGTAAAGAAGGGAGAAGCACAAGAGGGTAGAGGGCCTTGCTCGGAAGAGCTTACATTCTAAAAGGGTAGGGCAGACAAACAGGTGTGACACAGATGGGGTAGACGGGGAGGATATACTCACGGCCAGGTAACCAAGTTTCAGCTGATGAGAGTATCCAGGATATGACTCCGTTATAGGCACAATATCCAGATCGTACTTTGTTACTATTGCAGTTAATTCTGAAAGTTTTATCAGCTCAGCCCCTATAATTTCAATACATAGCTTTAAGAGTTATGTTAGTGCATCTCGTAGTCCAAACCATGCTCATTAAACACATAAAACTGTAATAAATTTAGTTGATATAATTTGGTCTCAAATTTTGGTCAAAGTTTGTTCAACTGTTTGATTAACTGTTATGCATATCACACTTAATACTTGCCACACTTTATATCTTTCCACATGCAGCTGACCCAAGGGCCACCGCTGACCCTTCTAATTCTAAAGAAATAGTTTGTCTGATTATGGCAAACTACAGCTGGCATCTATTGGTCAGCTGATCAAAGCAGATAAATTGCACTCTGTTAAGTAAACACATGCTCAATAAACTATACTACCCTCAAGAATATCCACAGAGCAAGTAAGACCAATTACTAGCACATTATGACATCCCATACATTTAAATACACAGATTATTTTGCATGAGGGTGAATGGAGATTTGAGTGTAATAATCATGCAGGATGTGCAGACAGTCAGCTGACTGGGTCACACTGGGGATACACTGCACGGCTGATCGAGAGAGTTTTACCCAATCAGCCGCTCATTGTACAGGCGTTTACCCAGCTTTAAACAGGAAAGTTATAATGGTATTAGCTGCAACTTTCCAGTGTAGGAGTGCTAATTTTGACAATATAATAACAGCATCTAGTTTTACAAGTAATGTTCAAATGTTATGTCTATTCCTTTTGAGTACCAGAGCGCTGTTGGAATTTGGAACGTGCCATACTTGATTCACTGGAACCATTTAAGTGTTTGAATGGGAAATGTTTAACTGTTTCTGCTGCGGTTTCCAAATTATATTTTAAAATTTAGTTTTTCTAACTATGATCCAGTAGATTTTTTTTTATATTTATTTAAATTATGGGTCATGATGCCAGCAATGAGGGGTTGGGGGTTATGTTTGCTATATTTGGTAATCCCTTAATTGCTGTAAAATGGTAGACGTGTGAGCACCTAATTGAAACGACCCCAATAAATACAAAATGGAAATTATTGTAAAATATGACAACTAAAATAAAAGATAGGCTTGATGTTCAGTAAGTTATACAGTCATTCCGACCACTACTTGTCTGTCTGGTGGCTCCCCAATGTCTCTAACAGGCCTCTAATTTTTTTAACTACTGCTAAGCAGAACCTCGCTTCAATACACCTACTCCTTGAAAGTTCCTTATACCAAACTGTAATAATGACATAAATGTATGACACTTGGGATGTAAACCGAATGGCATAAAAATTATTCATTTATAATTATTTTATAAGTTTATACTTATTATAAGTTAAATGCATTTAAACAAATGTGAAAATAAATATTAATATGCCTTTTTATATGCATTTTAACAGAAGTGTGACCTTGACCCTCCCCAGCACACGATTGCCCTAATAGGCTCTCCCTCACCTTAATCCGCCCCTGGTTATAGCTATGTGGTGTATTATGAATAGGGGCACTAAAGCATAGTAGAATATTAATTGTAATATTTCAACTCTGTCATTTGACCACCCCACATGCCCCTTCCATGAGTCAGATACCTGCAGCCTGTCCCCAGGCCGATTAGCCTCACTGGGGGTAGGGGGGGGGCTGAGTTTGACACGGGTGGAGACAAACCCAGCCCTTCTGTATCTGGTCAGATACTAGAAGAGACAGCACCAAAACTACAGCATCCAGTTGCAGCTGAATCTAAATTTCGAAGGCTACCTCCTCCTTGTCCAGAATTCAGCTGGAGTTAAACATTGAGCTGATGAATTCACCTTAAGGTCAGAGCGCCAGCTGGTAACAGGAGAGGGAGCCGGAGAGTTCAGCTGGCCACCGCAAATTAGTAAAGGGCACATTTTACTAGTAAACTGGTACTTTAATTTACCATTAAATTGGGCAGGGTGCAGGTGCTCTGCAATGAAGCCTGGAGGCCCTAACAGGATGTTACAGTAATCGTCATTTTCTTTACATGTTGGTAATTGTTATTCAGACTGATTAGCAGGTTACAGAAAAATACAAAATACCTTTAATAAGTTTAAGAATTATAAAAAGTTATAAAATAATCTGTAGTATCCTTTTGATTTTAATAAAACCTCCTCAGTGCTATGGAATATATAGGGAAGTAGCACACGCTTTTTCTAGAAGTAAAACGGAGCATAAAAAAAGAGTAATTTTATTGATCACCAGACTGATATAAAGCCAAATTATAAACAATCAACAATACATTTAAAATCAATTCTTGATTAAGCAATTATTATTCTTACAAAAGCTTTATACATTTTTTTTTTTTTTTAGAGAAAGGTGTATTCCATGGACATGTTAAGGGGGGAATTAAATTAGCTGTGCACTTTGCTGCGCAGCTTCACTCCCAGGTAAAGTGTCTGGAACTATTCAAGCAGCGTCACAATGTCTGCCTGCGATTAGCCCTGAGACACCTCCGGAGAGTGCAAGCAGAAATCCTCAAGTGCTGCATTAAATGTGTTCATTCACATTGTCACCCTACAAATTGGCTTATTTGCCTTCGTAAATAAACTAGTAATATGGATTCAGCATATGCTGAGTCATTCCTGCCTTGTCCAGTTATACTTACTCTGTACCAGTGTGTTTTTCCTCTCCTGGTCTGTCCTGTGTGTTCTGCATTAGCAGTGGAGGTGTGGAATTCCAGCTTTTCACATGTACACAGACCCAGCTGGAATAATCACTGGAGCTCTTTGCTCCTGATGATGGACAATCTGGCCAGGCGTAAGGCCAGGGGTGGTAGTTGGCATTAGGGTGCCAGGACCTGGAAGGTTCACAGAGATTGCAACTGCTGACTTTTAAGCATGAGGAATGCTGGGACATTTACTTTTATGTTTATTTATTTTCTGTATGTGCCTGTGTATATCCAGGCCTATGCTCACGTGTGCTAAGGTGCAGTGTTTGTTGCCATTAAAACACATTGCTTTACCAAGTACCTGTCAGTCTGCAGTCCTCATTTCAGTACCCCGTGTTACTAATATATAGTGGGACTAGATAATAGAGATAGAAAAAGGTATGTGAGAGAGAGCTTCATTAACTTTTACAGTTTATACTGAAGAAATTAATAAAGAAAAGGCTGTTTCAACACTTCAAAATGCTACTATTGAAGTATAAAAACATTCACATATGAAAACCTAGTAGTTTTTGTGGAGAAAAAGCTGTTGACAACCTTCTAAATTCATAATACAATTTATTACAATAAAAAACATTTTGTACAATCAGGACTCTTTGACGCCTGGTGTGCATTTAATCCCTCCTCTCGTTATTCTACTTTCTTTTCCTCCCCCCATCAAATGTATTCCAGAATTGATTTGTTTCTTTGTTGTACTCAAATTTCCAGACACTTATCAACTCCTTTATTATACCTAATACGTAGTCGGACCACTCTATCCTTACAACTACTTTTGATCTCCTCGAAACACCTGCATCTAGACCTTCTTGGCAATTAAATGAAACCCTTTTGAAGATACCACAATTTCAAGATAAAATTAGGTCCGCACTGGCTGATTATTTTTCTATTAATGCAGCAAATCCTTCCTGTTCACCTTTGGTTTGGGAGGCCTCTAAATCTGTTATGCGGGGCTACATAATTAGCTACGCTTCTTATAGAAATAAGGAACATAAGCTTCGATTGGCTCTTTTGACTGAGGAAGTTAAGCGTTTAGAAACTTCCCACAAAAGCAATCCTTCTCCTCTTTACAAAACACTTACATCAGCTAGAAGCGACCTTAATGCCCTTTTTGTCTGATAAAACTGAGAAATCCCTCCGCTGGCTTAATTAGCATTTTTATGAAAAGCGTAATAAGGCGGACACATTACTGGTTAAAATCTCGGAAAGCTAAATTTGCCATTCAGGCCCTACGAGATGGGAATGGTGACTCTCAATATGACTGTCAGGGTTCAGCCTAGGATCGGCCTCTCTCACCTCCTTGTCGGCTTCCCCTGACTTCCTTGTGGTCAGACATCTGGTGCAGTGATGGATGTGGGCTGAGTATTTATTCCTTAGGTGCTTTTTGCGAGCTTCCATGGTCGGCTGTGTGTGCTGGGGATCGGAATTCCCATCATGGGTGCCGCCATGACAGTTCCTCTCATGTGACAGTACTCCTAACCTATGGTAGCATGATTTCAGTCAGTTGATGCTGTGCTCCAGTAATTTGCTACCCCTGGGTATAAATCCGCCTCCAGAACTCCAGGAAGTTGCTGTTCAACTTTGTTATTCCAAGTGCCTGTGTTACTCCCACTGTTGCTTCAGCCTGCTCACAGTTTCCCAGTTTCTTGTATTAGCTTCCATGCTAAACCTTACTCTGAGACTTTAGCTTTCTCACAGTACTTCAGTGTTTCATGTCCCTTCCCTGTGTGTCCTTGTATATGTGCTGCTAATTCTATTGCAGCTTTCCTGTGGCTATTACCCTGTATCACTGAAGTGTCAGATTACCTGCTGGTATTAATTAGCTCACAACTGGTCCTCCCAGCACATGTCTGTGTCAATCTGCTCTGTGTCTTGTCAGTGCAAATCTGCACTTGCAGTTAGCACTCTCCCAGTGTATGCCTAACTTCTCTATATGTCTTGTCTGTGCAATCTGCACCTGCATATATAATTATTCCCAGTATTTTGCCCAGTACCAGCATTTCTAGCTCTCCCAGTATTTGGCCTTTGTCCAGTACCACATTTCTAGCATTCCCAATATATTCCTTGAGTCCACTCTACTCTTGTATGTGCAATCCCCAATATATGTTTGTGCTTTCCTGCATATTTAGCAAACTCCAGTACCTTCCTGTGTCCACATCTCCTTGAGCTGCTGAGCTAGTCAGCTCCTGGATTTCTTAGTGATTCTCAGTACTTTCTGAGTAATCTCATGCAAGCCGGTGATCAGGATTTCTAATTGTGTTCCAGTGTATCTCCAGTGTTCTAGCAATAACTTAATATAGTTTCCGGTCTTCTGCCATTCCCAGGTACCTGTCCAGGGGGCCGCGACCTGCTCACTTGGTGCAGCGGAAAACCAAATCCCAAATGGAGGGGTCACTGGAGAAAACCACCAAGTGAGTTAGACTCCGCGCCTCTGGGCAGGTCTAGCCAAACCTGGGTTCGGCCACAAATAGGCGACCTAGCCTCAGTCACTCCGATAGTCACCTGAACCCCCCGGCTCACCGTCCTCCACAGAGGATCACTTTCACCGGATTGTGACAGTTTGAACAGCCTAATATGCAAGCCGCCGGGTTCCAGGTTGAAGCAGATTTACTCTTTCGTGTCTGCACAGGAGACAGCTTTGCAATCCGTCAGACAGCAGCTGCAAGAACTCTCTAGTCAAATGACGGTTATTCATTCAGTTCTAGCTGCTTTGTCCCCAGACACACCACAAGTTCCGCCAGTGAATTCTCCACAGTTCCGTTCCGAAGTTTCAATTACCCCTACAGATGAAAAATTTTCTGTGCAAGCTAGTGAACCTCTCAAGTGTCCTCTGGTTCCCCAATTTTCTGATATTCATGACCCTGAACCTTTCAAGAGTTTCTACTGGCTTCTAGAACAACTACAAAATCTCCGTCCCAAAATTTTTCAAGTTATTTCCAAGCTTTGTAGTGCTACTCCTGACTTGACTAACAGCTTTTCCAAGCAAACTAAAGTAAAGCATCAAAGTTACCTGCGCCCTAAACTTACTGAGGTTGAACGCCAGCGATGCTGGGAACTGCATCTGTATTTATATTGCGGTTATGACGATCACTTTCTTAAGGACTGTACTCTGCGCCCACTGAGAAGGGGGGACAAGTGTGTGACTCCCAATATCTGCGCTTTCAGTTCTCCCCATCATCCATTCCCGTTTCTTCAGTTACAGATAAGGAGGTGATGTCCACTAAGCAAAAGAAAGTTCAAGTTTTCGATTGGGGCCCTGCTACAAGATGCTTCAACCCTCGTCTAAGAAATATTGGGAGGATATTTCAACCTTCTAAAGTCAGGGACACTACTCATTCCATTTCTACTGGTCACGGCCCGGATTCCATTTCCATCGGTCCCAGTCCGGATCCCGTTTTTCCCAATACGGGACTCCAGTCAGTAGCCCCAGGAGGGGTCTCAACTTCCTTACCCCGAGTGGAGATCCCAAGTCTCGCACCCCAGGAGGGGGTGCCAAGTCTCGCACCCCAGGAGGGGGTCCCAAGTCTCGCACCCCAGGAGGGGGTCCCAAGTCTCGCACCCCAGGAGGGGGTCCCAAGTCTCGCACCCCAGGAGGGGGTCCCAAGTCTCGCACCCCAGGAGGGGGTCCCAAGTCTCGCACCCCAGGAGGGGGTCCCAAGTCTCGCACCCCAGGAGGGGGTCCCAAGTCTCGCACCCCAGGAGGGGGTCCCAAGTCTCGCACCCCAGGAGGGGGTCCCAAGTCTCGCACCCCAGGAGGGGGTCCCACGTCTCGCACCCCAGGAGGGGGTCCCACGTCTCGCACCCCAGGAGGGGGTCCCACGTCTCGCACCCCAGGAGGGGGTCTCAAGTTCCTCGCACCAGGAGAAGGTTTCAAATCTCTCACCCATGAAGGGGGTTACAAGTGTTGTACCCCAAGAGGGGGCTTTCATTTCAAGTTTCATGCCCCAGGGAGGGGTCTTCGTTTCGAGTTTCACGCCCCAGGAGGGGGCCTTCGTTTCGAGTTTCACGCCCCAGGAGGGGGCCTTCGTTTCGAGTTACACGCCTCAAGAGGAGGCCTTCGTTTCGAGTTTCACGCCCCCGGAGAGGGCCTTTGTTTCGAGTTTCATGCCTCAAGGGGAGGCCTTCGTTTCGAGTGTTATGCCCCAGGAGCGGACCGTAATTTCAAGTGTTACTCCCCTTGAAAGGGTCTCAAGTTCCATACCTCAAGAGGGGGTTCTGAGCCACTCACCCCAGGAGGAAGTCTGTGTTCTTGCATCCCAAAAGGGGGTTTCATATTGCGTACCCCGAAAGGAAAATCCAAGTCAGCTTCCCCAGAAGGGGGTTTTAGGTCCCATACTCCAACAGGGAGTGTCAAGTTCTGTACTCCAGGAGGGGGCCTTGAGTCTCTCACCCCAAAAGAAGTTCAAATCTTGTTTCCCAGGAAGGGGCCTCAAATGCCCCAGGAGGGTGTTTCTAGTGTTATACCCCAAGAAGGGATTTCAAGTGTCACGCCCCAAGAGGAAATCCTCATTTCAAGTTCTTTACCCCAGGAGGGGGTTTCAAGCCTCTTACCCAGAGAGAGGGTTCCTAGTGTCCTTCCCCTAGAGGGGACTTCAAGTGTCTCACCCCAGGATGAGGTTCCCAGTGTAATACCCCAGGAGGGCATTTTCAGTGTTACGTTTCAAGAGAAAGTTCTTGTTTCAAGTTCTTCACCCCAGGACAAGGGTCCAAGTATCCTACCCCAGGATGGGGTTTCCAGTGTTATACCCCAGGAGGGGATTTCAAGTGTTACGTTTCAAGAGAAGGTCCTTATTTCAAGTTCTTCACCCCAGGAGGGGGTTTCAAGCCTCGCACCCCAGGAGGGGGTTTCAGTTTCCTCACCCCAGGAGGGGATTTCAAGTGTCTCATCCCAGGATGGGGTTCCCAGTGTTGTGCCCCAAGGGGGAATTTCAAGTGTTATTCTCCAAGATGGGACCTCAAGTGTCTCACCCCAGGATGGGGTTCCAAGTGTTATACCTCAAGATGGGATTCCCAGTGTTATACCCCAGGAGGGGATTTCAAGTGCCTCATCCCAAGATGGGATTCCCAGTGTTAAACCCCAGGAGGGGATTTCAAGTGCCTCATCCCAAGATGGGGTTCCCAGTGTTATACCCCAGGAGGGGAATTCAAGTGTCTTACCCCAGGATGGGGTTCCCAGTGTAATGCCCTAAGATGGGGTTCGTGGTGCTATTCCCCTGGAGGGGACTTCAAGTGTCTCACCCCAGGATGGGATTCCTAGTGCCATCCCCCAGGGGGGATTTCGAATATTACATTTCCGAAGAAGAGTTCAAGTGTCTTACCCCAGGAGGGGGTCTCAAGTCTTGTACCCCAAGAACAAAGGTTTCCAAGTATTACTCCCCAAGATGGGGGGTCAAGCATCATACCTCCAGAGGAGGTTTCTAGTTATGTACCCTGGCAGGAGGTATCAAGTCTCATAGTCCAGGGGAAAGTCTCAAGTTTTACATCTAAAAAAGGGATTTCAAAATCTGTATCCCAAGGAAAGATCTCCGGTTCTTTACTCAAGGAAGAATCTTCTAGTGTTGTGTCAAAGTCAAATGTTTTAGTGCCCCATCAGTTAAGAGGTTCACAAAATGACGCTACCACTATATCTATGGGTATCCCTCAGGATCCATCTGATGTTTCTATGCCCATTCTTTTTGATGGAGATATAACGCAGTATTATGCCTTGGTGGATCATTTCATCGCTATAATGAAATCCTCGCCATGGTCTGAAATCAAGCTTACTAATGTAGTAAAATTTATAATTTCATCTTTCCGAGGTAAAGCTTGGGACTGGGTTGAGCCTATTTATGATTCAAAGGATCCGATGCTGTCAGATTTAGTAGCCTTTACTGCGGCAGTCATTAAAGAATTTGGTCCAACTTATCCTTACAGTTCTCTCGAGGATACTCATCTCAACAAAGTCTCCTCCAGTTCTGGGGTACCACCCTCTGCTATTAAGCTCAGATGCATTTCTTGAGTCCTTCTCAAAAAGATCCAGTACAAAAACAACCTGTCCAGAAGGATAAGACTCAAGGAGGCATAAGGATGATGAATTATAACACAGATTCTGACTATGATCCTGAGTACGATGAAAAAACAATTTCGGTAGTTCCCATGAAAGACACTTTGCAACTTAAGTCTTCTTCTTCAAGTGGTTCGAAAAAGTCTCGGAAAAAGAAGAAGAATTGATGACTTCCTGGTGACCAACCTTTCTTGGACCAAGTTGACTATTTCGTCCAATTATTAGTCTCAGAATCCATCTGGTATTGGGAACCCTGTTCTTCTAAATTTCCCAGTTCTTATTATATCTTCAATCAAGATTTTCAAGTTTCCTGTGTTTTTCAAATATATTTTTTGTGTCTTTCTGAGGAGTTCCAGTTGAGCCTTTATGGGTGTTCAGTGCCCACCCTAAAAGGATGCGGTACTGTCAGGGTTCAGGCTAGAATGGCCTCTCACCTCCTTGCCGGCTTCCCCTGACTTCCTTGTGGTCAGACGTCTGGTGCAGTGATGGATGTGGTATGGTAGCATGATTTCAGTCAGCTGATGCTGTGTTCCAGTAATCTGCTACCCCTGGGTATAAATCCGCCTCCAGAACTCCAGGAAGTTGCTGTTCAACTTTGTTATTACAAAGTGCCTGTGTTACTCCCACTGTTGCTTCAGCCTTCTCACAGTTTCCCAGTTTCCTGTATTAGCTTCCATGCTAAACCTTACTCTGAGACTTTAGCTTCTCACAGTACTTCAGTGTTTCATGTCCCTTCCCTGTGTGTCTTTGTATATGTGCTGCTAATTCTATTGCAGCTTTCCTGTGGCTATTACCCTGTATCACTGAAGTGTCAGATTACCTGCTGGTATTAATTAGCTCACAGCTGGTCCTCCCAGCACATGTCTGTGTCAATCTGCTCTGTGTCTTGTCAGTGCAAATCTGCACTTGCAGTTAGCACTCTCCCAGTGTATGCCTAATTTCTCTATATGTCTTGTCTGTGCAATCTGCACCTGCATATATAATTATTCCCAGTATTTTGCCCAGTACCAGCATTTCTAGCTTTCCCAGTATTTGGCCTTTGTCCAGTACCACATTTCTAGCATTCCCAATATATTCCTTGAGTCCACTCTACTCTTGTATGTGCAATCCCCAATATATGTTTGTGCTTTCCTGCATATTTAGCAAACTCCAGTACCTGCCTGTGTCCACATCTCCCTGAGCTGCTGAGCTAGTCAGCTCCTGGATTTCTTAGTGATTCTCAGTACTTTCTGAGTAATCTCATGCAAGCCGGTGATCAGGATTTCTAATTGTGTTCCAGTGTATCTCCAGTGTTCTAGCAATAATTTAATATAGTTTCCGGTCTTCTGCCATTCCCAGGTACCTGTCCAGAGGGCCGCGACCTGCTCACTTGGTGCAGCGGAAAACCAAATCCCAATTGGAGGGGTCACTGGAGAAAACCACCAAGTGAGTTAGACTCCGCGCCTCTGGGCAGGTCTAGCCAAACCTGGGTTTGGCCGCAAATAGGAGACCTAGCCTCAGTCACTCCGATAGTCACCTGAACCCCCCGGCTCACCGTCCCCCACAGAGGATCACTTTCACCGGATTGTGACAATGACTCAGTTGCCATAAATACTATTTTTAAGACTACTTATAACCAATTGTATAACCTCTCAGATTCAACCACTGCGGACCCTAGTATCGGGTCTTCCCTGCAATGATCCACAAATGGCGGGAACACTTGGACTTTCCATACTGAGGAGGAAACCCGTAATGGCCTAAAAACACAATAACCCTCCAAAGTGCCTGGCCCTGATGGATTCCCAATATCCTACTATAAAACGTTCCAAGCCTCCTTAATCCCACACTTTACTGAGATGTTTAATCAAATTCTCGATTATGAAACCTCCCATCCTTCGCCTCACGGTCATTCCCAAACCAAATAAGGATCCTCTCACCACCTCTAATTATCGACCCATCTCACTACTTAATGCTGATTTGAAAATTTTCGCTAAGATCCTTGCAACTAGGCTCAATCACCTACTATCCGACCTTATTCACCCTGATCAGGTGGACTTTGTCCTATCTAGGCAGGCACTTGATAATACTAGACGTACAGTGGACATTCATTATTCACTATATAAATACATACCAACTTCCTTCTCTTGTGTTTGCTCTAGATGCGGAGAAGGCCTTTGATAGTGTCTCCTGGTCAATCATGATGTACACGCTTTTGGTTTTAGGGGTACATTTTTACTTTAATCCAACTGCTTGTGTTCTTGCTGGGGGATTACTTTTGGATCCTTTCTCTATGACTAACGGGACCCGACAAGGATGCCTTTTATCGCCCCTTATTTTTGCGTTGATTATAGAACCACTGGCTAGGAGAATATGTATTAAACCCGATATTCCTGGTGTGACTGTTGGAGACTCTCAATATACTCTTTCCTTATTTGCCGATGATGTTCTTCTCACCTTCACTAAACCGCTCACCTCTCTTCCAAACTTTATCTGTCGGGCTACAAAATGAACCATACAATATCTGATGTTCTCCCTCACCATCTCCCGGGAGGTCTGAAACCACTGTTCCAAATGAATTTTGAATTCCATTGGAGGAAAGACTCCTTGCAATATCTTGGGGTCAGTATTACCAAAACATATGATTGTCTATATAAAGCTAATTACCCTCCCTTGTTTAAGTCTATGGAATGTGATCTTTTGCAATGGAAGACCTATTTTATCTCATGGGTTGAGCTTATAAATGCTATTAAGATGAACGTTCTACCAAAACTGCTGTACTCGTTTCAGACATTACCGGTTGCGATACCAACCCGAGTTCTTAATCAATGCCAATCTTTGTATTGTGAATTTATTTGGAACTATAAAAGGTCCCGTATACGCCGGGATATCTTAGCTAAACGATCATCCGACGGGGGATTGGGGTTACCTATGCTATTACGGTACTATAATGCTTCTCGGTTAAGTCAGATGGTTGCTTGGCATGCTCCTAATTTTACTAAACGCTGGGTTGACCTTGAGAGTGCTTTAGTGGGTTTGAATAAAATTTCCAATCTACCTTGGTTACCATGCAAACACAGACCTCGAGCCACCCTCTCAATCCCAACTATAGCTCTAACACTCTCTGTATGGGATAATATTAATAAAAACATTTTCTCTCTCCACATACCAGTCTCCTCATACCCCCTTGTGGAACAACCCTTCTTTCCCGTCAGGCATCTCACCCATCATGGCATCTGCCTGGGTCAGGGGCAGGTATTACCCGCTTCTGTCACATTGTAGGACAATTTGCCCCACAGTCTTTTGGTGATACCCAGGAAAAACATTGCTTTCCAAACTCCATTCACTCCTTTCACTACCAATATTTACAATTTTGCCATTTTGTTACCTCTTCGCTTTCTGCTCTCCCCCTTCGAAATTCTTCTCCTATGGAAAGACTTTGCATATACCGATCTACTGACAGGGGTACTATATCCTTTCTTTACCATTCTATTTTGTTATTGGAGTCCCCCCCCCCCCCCCCACACACACTTTCTTTACACGAACTTGCATGGGAGGCAGACCTGGGACATCCATTAAGTGATGATACTTGGGAAATATGTCTTGCTATTTTCAAATGTTTTTAGTGTGGCTATCTGGGAAAATTCATATAAAGTTTTTACTAGATGGTATCTAGTCCCATAATGCCTCCATCATATATTTTCTAACACTTCTGAACTGTGCTGGAGGCAATGCAGTCAAGTTGGCACATTTTTTCATACTTTGTGGAACTGTCCAAAAATTATTCCTTTCAGGAACATGGGGCCCGATTCAGACCCGCTCGCTAGATGCGTTCGCACGCAGCCGTCAGCTGCCAAAGTATGCAAATCCGGCGACCACATGGCAAGACATTAACATGCCCACTATGTCTTGCCCTGTAATCGCAATATGTATATAGACTCCTCCCAGCCTGTCATTAGACGTCCATTTTCCCTTCGTAATACACGTCATCTCCAGGAAGTTTATGCAACAAACATCGAGTAACATCAGACCCATACGCAGCACTTGTGGCTGACCATACCCTACCGCAAGCACTGCGAGTGCTTCAGTGTGTAATTCAGCCATGTCACGTGTATTATGACGCTGCATCTTAATTATACATACCTCTGAAAATGGCGTTAAGATGCTCAGACACGCCTGCGTTCGCACCTCCACACCCCCCGTTTCCATTGACCGTCCCCTGTCACCACCCACAAACGGCTTGTCTTGTCACTCATTCTAGCGAGGCAGCTATGTGCAGCATGTGAATGCTTCCCAATCGCATGGACTAGTTTGCATATACACACTGCCTCTTATACGCATGCTCACATTGCAAACATCGGCAGGCTACATGCGAACGCTGCCTAACAAGCGGATCAGAATCGGGCCCATGGTTCGCTCCCTTATATCGTATGTTGTTGCCCTACCTCTCTCTCTCTCCCTTACCAACCTATTACTTTGTGCCCCAGTTGACCAGGCTTCCAAAAACACTAACAAACTGATTCTTCACATCTCCTGTGCAGCCAAATATCAATTGGCACGTAACTGGAAAAAAACAGATACTCCAACTCAACAAGAATTCCTGAACAGAATATGGTTTATATCTAAGATGAAGTCCACTACTAGTTTTTATTGAATAAAACAGTGGATAAGTTTCACTCAGTGTGGTCTCCCTGGTACTCCTCCCAAGCGGTTACCCTTCTCGGTCTTATGTGAACCTACTCCTGTTTTATTTTATTTATTTATTTTTTATTATGTGTTATTCTGACTCGCTTATACTCTCCCTCCACACTTTCTATCCTTTCCTTTTCCTCAAATATCCTATTGTTCAACTTTATTTTCTACCAAATTCTTTTTTTCTCAATATTTTTATTTATATTTAGGATGTTCTCCTTTTCAATTTCAATACTGCTGAAGAACTTTTCTTATGTTGTCTATTTATTCATAATTAGGAATTAGGATAAAAAAAACAGTTACCCTACGCATTTCGTCTCCTTGGGGATGTCTTCAGGTTAATATCTGTGCCTTCACATAAAGGAATACATATTGTAAGTTCCAATTGGTCTCAAAAATACTGGAACAATGGATATTCTTAGGAAACATTTGGTTCTCCGCAAAAGGTAGCAGATTTTGCACCAGGTAGGCAGAGCAGCACATTTACCTTCTTTCCTTATGGATTCAAAATTATATTTATATATAATATATATATTATATAGGAAGTGGATTTGGTCCCCGAAATGTCGACCACTTAATAAATACCCGCACGAAGGGTTCACTACTTGGAAGTCTCTGAGTGCCGCCTCGTGTGTTACTGGACTGTATTTTGGGGAGTGCAGAACCTTGAGGAGGGCACCGGAGCAAGCTTTTTTGCTATATGTGATAAGTTGGAGTGCCAGGGCAGTATTGGGAGATATATAGTTTTTAAGTATAGGCTAAGAATATTTCTATTTCAATAAAAGTGTAATAAATACATTTTTTAAAGATCCTCTAAATATTTAAAAATGTTTAAATTGTTCTTTGTCAAGAAAAGTGAGAAAATATTACCGTATATAGTAGGTACAACGGCCAAGCTTGTTAGAGTTGTATTCCTGAAATTCTGGCCAATTCAGTCTCCTGCTTCTCACCACATTGAACATAAATATATCATATATACTTGATCAATAAGTACTGTATATTTAGTGCAAACACAGTGCTTTTATTAAATAAGCTTTCCCAGTTACATACTTACAGAATGAGTAAAACAACCATTTAAAAATAATATACAGTATATCAATGTCTGTGTATTACTGATAAGAATAATATATATATATATAAAATAACTTCTGTGTTTATATTTAATGTTCCTCTAGCCCTGTTTCACTATTCTATAGCAGATTACTATGTTAGGAGATGGGTGCTATTTTTATTTATTATTATTTTGAATATTTTTTAACTATATAGCCCCACAAGGATTTCATAGTGCTGTGCAAAAGGTACAAAAAGAAAATATGGTCTGTTTGAAAAAAAAAAAATTTCAATCATTTAATTGTTGTAAACAGTCTCTGTACCAAGCACTATACATGAACACATTTTGTCACAATCATCTTATGCTCCAAACTCTGTCCATTTTCAGATGCATTAAATACTGCAGATGAAAACTGATTATTTTGTTTGTTTGTTTTTTACATTAAATGACAGAATACTTATTACTTTGTGTGTGAAAACAAAAAAACCCTACCAAGCAAAAAATTAACAGTCTATATCAGTGGTTCCCAAACTTTTTTGAATCACGGCCCATGGAGAATCAGCATTGTTTTCATGGCACCCCTAAGTTTGTTATTGAGAAATTCAGGAAAAAATTAAGTAAAGTGAAGTAAATTGTGCTTAGCTGCCATCCTTAGGTTCAGTTATGTGGTGGTGTACAGATTTGCACTTCTGTTTGTCCACATATGTACATTACATTAACCATAAATAATTTGATTTGGTACTGGACCACCAACCTGAGGCACCCCTGCAAGTGTCCTGGGGCACCCCAGGGTGCCAAGGCTACACGGTTTGGGAACCACTGGTCTATATGTATTTAAGATAATTTGTATTTTTACAGTCACAAATTTCTTACACATATCACTGTGCATTCAGAGGCATTAAAATCCATAATCATAGGAGGGAACATCTTCAGAATTAAATATCTCAGATTTCTAGTTGATGCCACATAGTGCTTTCAGCAATTGACCCTTTTTTAAAAAAACTGTTACCAGACAAGCTTTTTCTTTCTTCGCTCATCCACACATCGTTTCTTTCTATCTCTGACTTTTTACGCGACTCCATACAACTTACTCAGTGCTGCATGTTAGCATGTATTTGAATAAAAGTCATTTAGTCACAAAGCTGGATGTGTTTTACTTGGGCACTGGACACCTTCCAACTCTACAACACTTGAGAAGCAACACCACCCCATAAGATAAATATTTCCTTTCTTCTTGCCATTATGAAGCCATTTTGCTGCTGTTTTGCACCATTTTTTAGTTGTTTGTGTTCATGAGATATAGGTTGCTGACTGAAGCTTGATTTTCTGAGCAAATATTTCATAAGTATCATAAGTGTTTATTTACAATACATGTTATTCTATGGAAAACAAGTAAAACACAATCTATTGATCATTATAATCAATACTTTTGGTACCATGTAAGACTGTCTAATGAACATCAGAATACTTGATGAATGTTATTGGTAAAAACTAACTACAAGTCCATAACCTAGAACTTTGGTCAGATACTGTATTTCTAAATGTTTTTTCTCATTGGTCTTTCTGTCTGGGAAAATGGAACTGATATTTTGGAAAGGATTATTGTACTGTTACCTTTCCTGAATTGTAGACTAGCTCTACTTACTTGAAATGAATGTATTTGATCATTGAATATTAAAGAATGCTGTGGACATCTGTAACACATATTAATTCACTACTACCCCTTTCACATCGCGAATGGCGGGTTTCACCCGGGATTTGTACACGCGTTTATCCCGGGTGCGACCCGCCTGAGACCCCTTTCAGACCTGTCACCGTCATCACTGCTGAGCCGGCGCTTGGAGATGAGATCATCTCCAAGCGCTGGTTCTCCCTATGCAGTGAATGGTTTGTGGTTAGTACTGCAGTATTCTGATGTAAAATCCTATACTGTTTCTGCCATATTTCAATTATTATGTATATACAGTCATTTGTAGTATCAACAGTCCTATGTCTAGTATCAGTGTTCTCTGCTAATGAACGCTAATTATTTACAGGTCCATTTTAATTAGCTGCCACATTAGTGCCATATGCTGTGTGTGATCTATTTATTTTTATGGCAGTTCCCTTCAAATTAATTAAACTGCAGACATCAGACAGATCTTATAATTGCATGTTTGACAGTTAAAATTTCGGATGCTAAAGCCTCTCGGGATTGAACAGGAAAATCTGAAAATGGTAAATTTAATTATTTTACTATTAAAAGTTATCTAGGTTTTCTCTTACCTACAACAGAAAGCAGTATCCAGTCCTATTTTTCATTTAGTAGCTCAGAGGCCAGTAAATTACATACAGTGAGATAGAGAATAATCAAAGACGTGGAGAGGAAAATATGCCAGTTAAATACAGGCAGTATAGTGATGTACCCATCCATGCTAGTGGCTATGCAGAATTGCAATCCTGAAAACTCAAGGCCATACCCTACAAAGGCAAGTACATTTTCCTTGTACACAAGGCTCAGTAGAAGTAATAAACTGGTGAGTAAAATAAAATAAGCTAGTCCAAGCTATTTACATATGTTAGGAAATTAAAGAAAACCGGTTTCTGCTACGAGAGGTGGGTGACACATGAATGCATGATGATTAGGAGTCAGTATTTCTTCCCCACCATGCCCTTATGCTGCCCACACACATAGCGATATTTTACCAGAGTTTGGCCAATTTCATAACGAATCGTGATGACAAATCGTGTAAAATATGACCAAATCATGAGTGTCTACTCACGATCACGATGACAATGCGCGTCCCCGCTAGTCGTGCATCGCATCTTCAAATCTGCCGTGCTGTAGAGCAGATCTGGGACACGATTAGGTGCCTATCGTGAGTAGTCTTTTACTCACGATGTATCTCACAATTCATCGTATGTTGCGGAATTTGACTGACAGGACCCTGTACACGACCAATCGCCATCTTGTGCAGCATCGTGGATAGAAAGAGATGGACACACGATAGAGCCTGCACACCCGAAGTCTGGACTTCTGCAGTTTGGTGAGTATATTTGTACTGTATTGATGCTACCCCACCTACCCACCAATGTGTGCCGCCCACCTATAAATGCATGACCCAGCCACCGCCTATCGGAATGAGGCAGGCGGTAGCTGGGTCATGCATTAGCCTCCCACTGCCCACCAATGTGTGCCACCCACCTACCCTCTCACTGGCCATCAATGTCATGGGCTGCCTAATAAATAACTAGAAAACACTCCAAATATATGAAATTTTCAAAACCAAATATTACAACAACATAAACAATTCTATTACAACAACATAAAATATATTTCATCAGCATAATCAAATTTGTTTATGTTGCTGTAATATATATGTTTATGTTGTAATATAACATACTACAACACAATAAACAAATCTATTTCATAAACAGAAATATATTAAAAACCTGTAAAAAAAACCAAATTAAAATACAAATGAAAACACATTACATTTCTTGAACATAAAGAAAAATTACAATACAAACCTATTTAAATCCTGTAAAAAAAATATTAAAAACATTTAACATTAACAACATTAAAAATAACAAAACTATTTAAAGTAATAAATAAATATTTATATGTTTTATTTTTTATTCTTATTATGAATGTCAATGGATAGAGTTTGTGACTGGATTCCTCGAGATCCTACAGTCAAAAGATTGTCTATGGCGGATAAGCTGTAGACAATACCATAATAAGTCTCAGAAATTGGCAACTTTAGAGGTGTTGTTGGACTACACAAAAAAGTTGATGCTGACCTGAAAACAGTCCGCCACGAAATCCAGAACCTGCGTACGGTCTACATCAAGGAGAAGAAGAAAGTGGATGATTCAAAAAGTTTCGGAGCAGGCACCGACGACGTGTATCATCCAACGCTGTGGTACGATAACTTGATAAGCTTCATCAGCGATCAGGAGCCACAACGCCAGTCTGTCGTCCTGATGGAGGGAGAAGTGGAGGCGGCAGAAGTGAGTGGACTGTCTGAGGAGATTTTGGTAAGTTGCAACACAATTCATAACTCAACATTTTTATTTTTTTAATAATCCAAAATGTCCACTGTAGTAAGTTGGTTCACAGATAGTCCTCCTGCCATGGCACCACACCTGGTCCGTTGAAATAAGCCATATACTCCTCCCTCACTTCTTTGGCACGTGCGGTTAATGTTGAAATTGGAGGTGCAGCCACTGATGTAAACTGGGCAATCTGCTCCGGAAGTCCTGCATCTTCAGGTCTAGCTGTGACTGGTCCCCTTTGTGTTGTTTTCCTTCGCAGAAAGTTATGCAGCACACAGCATGTCATCACAACCCAGTCTATCGTGTCCACACGTAGGTTTATGGTGGTGTGGAAAATGCGGAACCGGTTGCTGAGTATTCCAAATGCATTTTCCACAATGTGCCATGCACGGGATAGACGATAGTTGTAGATCCTCTTCTCTCTGGTAAGGCCCCTCTGTGCAAATGGCTTCATCACATGTTCATGTAACGCAAAAGCCTCGTCTTCGACGAAAACATAATTTAGGCCGTGTTTTGTCTCTTCTAGTGACGGCAAGTTGAGGGTTTTGTTGGTAAGTCTCTGGTAGAATGCCGTCTGTTTGAAGTACCCACCATCCGAAGCACGGCCATTCTTGCCAACATCCACAAACAAAAATTTGTAGTTGGCATTCACCACTGCCATGAGAACAATGCTGAAGAAGCCTTTGTAGTTGTAGTAATAAGATCCGGTGTTGGCAGGTGGGTTGATGCGGATGTGTGTTCCATCGATGGCTCCTCCACAGGTTCATATATGTGCACACATATTCTCTATGATTCACGATAGATTGTGAAATCGTGAATCAAATTGGTATCTTTTTTGACCTAATCGTGCTTACGACTGCCGGGGAGCTCCCGGGGAGAGTTCAGGTGAAATCGTACACTATGTCGGATCGTGAGCACATCACTATGTCTGTGGGCACCTTTACTTGCTCTTCTCACTGACTTGGCATGGAAGGACAGCAATGCCAAGATATTGAATGCAAGCCAAGTGATTAGGATTTGCCCAAGCCATGAACTCTCTTCTAGGGGTAAAGGGGACAGGTGTTCAGGATACGCAGGTGGCAGGTCCTCTGTAAACTGTATTTTTTCTCTTTCCAAAGTGTAGAGCAGCGTTTCCCGACACCAGGCCTCAGGCAACCCTAACAGTGCTTGCTTTCCAAACTCCATGCTTCAGCACAGGTGTATACTTTACCGACACCCATTTTAAAAGACATACAGTTGGTACTAATTACTTCACTTATTCTGTGAGGAAACCTGAAAAACATGCACGGTTAGGTTTCCATGAGGATTGGAGTTGGTAGACACTAGTGTGGAGTATATCTGATAATGTCATAGGAATGAAATATATAGCATCTTTCCTAAATGCCACAATCATTCAAAATCTATTACTATAATTCTTTTCTTAAACTCATTATGTTAGTCATTTTGATATTCAAGGCCAGTTTAAGAATGATGTGCCGTGACTGATAATTTTGTAAAAGCCAGTTTATGGGTCACATGTTAAAAACTGATTAATCTTTTGCAAATTTGCACCTCTAAAGAGTTTGTTCTGGAACTGTACTTTAACAGGTGCATGAGCTTTAGAAGGTTTGGAGCTATGGGGGTTTTTAACACACGTAAGTTTGTTAGTTTGTCCAATCATATGGGGGCAAAATGACCAAAGCTGGCTATTCAACTGACTCACTTCCTGCCCACACTGAGGCCTGACTGTGCTGTCAGAACATGACCACATAAATTGGCTGATAGTAGTAATCGTCCAGCAGCATTTTGCAACATATGCATTAATTGTCTGTTTATAACTGACATTACGTTAGATGTGGGGCTACTTGCTTTAATAACAGATCAGTTGCTGAATATTACCAATGACACTGAAGCAGCCAGATCATACTATGTGATGACATGTTCTTCCACATTTCACTCATACCTGTGTTCTGCTATAGTCTCTACACTAATAGCACAGAGGATAAACACTATTATAGTACTTGTATGATCAGCTAGTTGGGTGCAGCAGCTGTATGAGCATTTTCTCATAATGTAATGATATATAGATTTATATATATATATATATATAAATATATATATAAGTTCCAATGGATGGCACTCCAAATAAATATCTTAAACAATCCCCGGTGTCCTCTGTTTTAGGAAAACCCCCATATGAGGTATCCCTCATATGGAGGTTACGGCAACCCGTATTTCATAGGTCTGGGATGTGCACTATTAAAATGCAACATGGTGTTCCGATCAGTCGGTTTGCTAAAGACAGATGTAAATATCTTACAATCAGTTAATGTTACCTGATCATCCAAAAAATTCACTGTAGATGTATTGCAGCAATAAGTAAACTTAACCGGATGATCAAGAGCATTATGGTTATCAATAAACAGAATAAATTGTTCCTCAGTCCCCGTCCAAATAAAAAAAAAAAAAATATCGTCTATGTATCTGGCATAGAAAAAAATCTTGCCAGACACAAAGACGTCACTAAAAAATGTCACGTTCCATCGAAAACATGTACGCAATGGCATACGATGGGGCAACATTGGACCCCATCGCACACCCGGACAGCTGCAGATAGAACCTATCATCAAACAGAAAAAAATTTCTAGTCAAAACCATCTCCCAACAAATCATGTACTAATCCAACACTAGGTCCCGTATATGCATCACTCTCACTAATAAGTTTATCCACAGCTGCCAGACCCGCATCATTAGGTATGACAGTGTAGAGGCTGTTAATATCGATGCTGCACAACAATCTACCTTTGGGAACATCCCCTAAATTAATCAATTTATTCAAAAAGGATGTTGTATCGAGCAGAAAATCAGGATGTTGCAAAATACACGGTTGTAGAAGCGCATCTAAATACACTGATGTAGGTTGGAGATGACGGATGCCGGGACCCGCAGTCGCACGTGGTGATGGGTGATGGTATAAGTAAGTAAGTCTTTGTATTGTATGTTTTATGTCTTGACGATGGAGCAATAAAATGGCTCCGAAACGTTGATATACAAACCTGGACTTGTGGATCTGTTATTGACATGAGTGCCGCTGTCTCTGGTTATATATATATATATATATATATGTGTGTGTGTGTGTGTGTGTGTGTGTGTGTGTGTGTTTGTTTGTTTGTTTGTTTGTTTTTAAATAATGTCCGGTGTTGTCTTTGCCAATGACCAAAATATATTTACTTTCAAACTGGCTTTAGTTTATTTATGCTCTTATTTGTGGTATTACTGAATTTAGAAGATATATCCAAATGGATCTTCTAAACTTTAGTAGGCCTGATAATCACAATAATTAAATACTTGATAATCACAATACTTAAATAATTGTATAAAGAAGGTTCGGTTAATAGTACGTTTTCTTAAGCTGACAGATGTCAAGAAACAAATCACTGATAGATCATTAACACTAAGAAGGTTGGGCCACTATAACAAAAAAAATAAATCTTTTGCTGTAATCACAAATATAGTTCAGACTGTGGAAGAACTTTGTTTAAAATGTGTAGCTTTCTCTCACTCTGGTGCTAGCTATTGTTATTTGCTCTCCACCATTTTAGGCTCGGAATGGAGCCCTGCCACTCAATTTATTGGTTTACAGACTGCATATAGTGCATTAAGAAAAGTAGAACCCCTTTCATACGGGATGCAATCGGGAAACCGGCTGACGTGATCCCGACAGCTGGCTTCCCGATTGCTTTATTCCGGCGTGAGTTAAATGACAGGCGTCTATATCTAGACGCCTGTAATTTTCCCGACGCCGAGAGACAGGCTCCCGGCATCCCGATCGAAGGGATGCCGGGCGCTGCGAGCGGACAACCGCCGGGGGGGGGGGAGGATTAGGTTTAGGACTCCCGGGGGGGACTTAGGGTTAGGCACCCCCCCGGGAGGGTTAGGGTTAGGCTAGGGGGAGGGAGGGTTAGGGTTAGGCACCCGCCCCTGGGGACTTAGGTTTAGGCAACGGGGAAGGGGGGGTTGCGGTTAGGCACTTACAGGGGGGATTAGGGTTAGGCACTTGGGGGGGGGAGGCTAGGGTTAGGGGGGTTAGGTTATTATATACTTACCTGAGGACGATCGGGATTTCCAGCGCTGTTGGGCTGCCGGGATCTGTCCATCTGTCGGGTTGCCGCTGACGGGAATCGAACCGGCCAGCGGTATTTCATACCGATTCCCTTTCATATTTCCAGCACTAACCTGGGTTATTTCACATGAACGCGCAGCAACCTGGTATATTGCTCAGTGAGAAAGGTCCCATTTGAAATAACCTGGGAAATTTCAACGCGGGTAATGAGCAAGGTTGAACACTGATTCAACACTGCTCGTGGCCGGGACCTGTTAACAGCTTAGGAAGAGCCGGCGCTTGGAGATGACCTTGGACTATCCCAAATCGGTTTTGTAAGTTTCAACCTTCTCGCACAGATAGCTTTACTGTCACACAGCATTAAGTTGTGTTTTTTAAGTTGTTGTGTTTTTCCTGTGTGTTATAAAAGTAGAGCAACGTGTAAACTTAAAATTTTTAGTTAAATTGAAAGAAATGGTCATCAAATCATACTGTATGCTAACCGAGGCTTACCTGGCAGATTGTCACACGTGTGTTTGAGTGGCACAAAAGATTGTACTCGTAGTAACCCGTTTTGCATCAGTTACTGAGGTAAAGAAGAAAACAACAGAGCTGTTGAGACAGCTGACAGATAATGAGCTAGAGCATGGCTTTGACCAAGCTGTAGCGGTGTGTGGAAGCAGAAGGGGAGTACATAGAAGGGTAACAGAGTTAAAATGTACTTGCTATAATTTGTGTAATTATATTATCAGTTTTGTTATTTAATAGCCACACCTCGTATAAACAACTGTGAAAGATGGTCCTTGTGATGTCAAAGTAACAAAGATAACATTTCACTATGGTGCCCGTTTTAGGTCAAACCTCACCTATACCAGACACTGAAAGATATTGTGCTCTTAGCCCATTGTAAATTTTCTTCCAGTTTACAGTAGATGGTAATTTCTCTGAAACGTTCCCATACATGACACTTTTTAGGGTTTACATTTCCCTCTCTTAGCACTTAAGAGACTGACTGGCATATGTTTCATCACTAAAGTACTTGCATATACATGGACAGTGATGTGATTGCTTTAGCGTACAAATGTTTGCAATTATTCCTCCTGTTGATAAGCAATTTGTGTAGCTATGCTTTGGGGAAGTCTCTACATGTGATTGATGTGTGTGATGACATAAAGAGAATAATGTTTATAAGCAAATACATAATATGACAAAATAACATTCTGTGATGCCCTTTTTTACTCTTTTTAAGCAACTTTTATTAGACCGAGAGAATGGCACTTGTAACAGGTCTATAAATCAAAGTCTGCAGAACTGTTGTACCTCCAGCAGTTTATGTATGTGATCCCTCATTAAGTGTCATTGATGCATGTAAAGGAAAAATAGAAAGCATGAATGATGGTGTGTATTGGATTTGAACCTATTTTTTTTCTCTATATGTTGTATATGCATATAGCTTTGAATTCACCCAAAGAGAAAGCAATAATTAGTGAACCTAAGGGACTATTTGTGCTTTTTTCTGCTTACCAAAAAATAAATAAAAAATACATACACACACAGCAGAAACTGTGTGTATTCTGAGTCCAGTATATTAAATGTGCTACTACTGCTTATTAATGAGAATAACTATATACTTTTGTGTGTGTTTGTGTATTCAAACATAACATTTTTGACCATGTGACATCCAAGGACTGTGAAATGCAGTATAACTGTATTCCTGTTAAGCAAACATTACCTAAAACACAGATTTTTACAGTTTATTGTTCTGCATTCTGTATACAGAGGTACAAAGCACTGCTGCTGGCCACAATAAAATGCAAGCTTCCTGTCAGTGCCAGACAGGCAGCTTTTGACTCAGACGACCTTGATCACTACATGTCTATACCTAGATAAATAACGAATATTCATGCAGTTACACTCTTACATATGTAAGTGACATGCATTCCTACCGTACACATCAAGTAGTCTCTCTCTCTCTATATCTATCTATATATATATATATATATATATATATATGTTTTTTTCAAAACCACATATGTTGAACACACAGATCTGGGTATCTGACTATATAGATCTTTGTATATCTAATGAAACCTTTACATTCCCAAGTGTGAGCACTAGATATGTATTTTATTTAACATCCTATTTGATTATGTACATGATTTATCACCTGGACACTCTTTGTGGTTATCCATACCTATAATAAATATGTATTACTATACTTTAACAGCATATATTCTTCTATGTGAACTATCCATCAATACTAACCTGTTATGATTATTTGCAGATGATTTTTTTTTCCAGAAAGTAGATTATCTGCATACTCCAACTAATGTTGTTGTCTGCTTTCTGAGTCAAAATTACCAATAAATTTTTTGATACTTCTTGCTTATTGTACCTTTTTTTTTTCTTTGTCTCTTCTGTGGAGTTATTCAGTAATTTTGCTTTAATTTTTTAAGGATCCTCTTGCAGCTGATAGTCACCTGGATTATATACCTTTATGATAAGGATTTAAATGATGTATTCAATTTATGTATTGAACATTTCCAGGGATCCATATATTTTGGCATATACATTCAGTTCGTCCCCACGTAAATGACTTATATATTTTTTTTCTTATACCCCTTTCACACTACAAGCAATAACCTGGGTTATTGCACGTGAACACGCAGCAACCTGGGTTACTGTGCAGTGTGAATGGGCCAGGTTGAAATAAGCCAGGTCGAGCGGCCTGGCATTTCAACCTAGGTCACGAGAAGGGTGTAACACTGGTTCAACCCTGCTCGTGATGCAGTGTGAACTGGTAACCCAGATCGATCTCCAAGTGCCAGCTCAGCACATGATGGCGACGACGTCATCAACCCTGCATTATTGTCGGGTCGGGCCGCCAGTTTGAAAAGGGTCTTAGCCGGGTTGCTCCCGGGATGGACCTGTGAACAAAATCCTGGGTGCCTATTTAATTGTTTTAATCACCAATTTGAGTATGTTGAGTACATATTCGCTTTCTACAAATGTGTCCTTTGCTGCAGTCGTGCTAAAAGAAGCCCCTCTTGGCGTGCCAGGTCCCATGAGACTCTGCTAGCACTGGATATGCGTCTAAGTCGCAATGTGATGCAACTAGAGCGCACCAGGAGACTACGCTGATTAATTTGATATGCAACACTTATGAGCGACTAAGTCTGAATATGTATACAAAGTGCTACAATGTAGCAGACGCAGATTTTTTAATTCCAAGTTCCATTGTGGTTCATATACAGACTCAGGTGCACACAGATGTACACGTCACATTTCATATTAATCAGCAGTGTCTGCTGGTGAGTCCTAGTCACATCACATTGCGGCTTAGAAACATTTTCAGCAAAAAAAGATGCCCAACACTAGCAGAGTTGCACGAGACCTGGCAGCTCACTCATGCCAGGCACGTCGCACACATGGAGGCTAAATGTATGAGGACACATCTGAACCTTTTAAGGAAAGCACAGTAAAAGTTGTTTTAACCATTAACCTTTAGATTTTGTATTGAAGTGTGCCCCAAACAAAGCTTTTATCTTCTGCTTCTTTTTACACCCTTGCTATCTAGATATGAGGGGTGAGTACTAAATAACAAGACTGATGCTATAATTTGTTTAATTATATTAAGTACTTTTTAACTCTGTTACCCTTCTATGTACTCCCCTTCTGCATCCACACACCGCTGCTTTCTTATTTTCCATTGTTCAAAGCCGTGCTCATTATCTGTCAGCTGTCTCAACAGCTCCATTGTTTTCTTCTTTACCTCAGTAACTGATGCAAAACGGGTTCCCTTGAGTACAGATTTGACTTAATGGAAAAGAAAGTAGTCACATGGTGTTAGGTCTGGCGAGTAAGGAGAGTATTCTAGCACTGCAATCTGTTTCTTGGCCCAAAAACTGCTTCACAGAAAGAGCTGTGTGGACTGGTGTGTTGTCCACGACTCTGGCCTCTTCTAATTCTTTCCTGCAAAGTTCCTAGAACATTTTTTCAGTAATGTTGATTCATCATTCGGATGCTGAATTTTTTCCACAGTTTCATTCATTTTTCATGTGCAAGGTCTTCCGGAATGTTCATCATCTTCGACATCCTCACGACCGCCACTAAATCTTTTGAGCCACTCAAACACACTTGCACGTGACATACATCATCTTCCTCATAAGCCTCGGTTAGCATACGGAAAAATTTGGTGGACATTTTGATCAATTTAACTAAAAATGTGAACTTCACACCTTGCTCTACTTTTGAACTAAGCATTTTTACAACACACTGGAAAAACACAACTTCTTTGAATGCTGTGTGACAGAAAACTATCTGTGCGAGAGGGGTGAAACTTGCAAAACTGTTCTGGGATAGTCCAAAGTCAATGTTCCCTCCCACTCCCTTTAACTCGCACAGTATGGTTGATTTTTTACAAGTACAGTCTTGCTATTTAATAGCCATACCTTGTACAAAAGTAACATGTGTTGTTCAAGAGGGATGTGGTTTAGTTTGTCGACATTCATAATGTCAACATGGTCATAATGTTGACATGCTCACAATGTCGACATCATATAAAAACTGATGAAATGTCAACATGACTAGAATGTTGACAATACATCCCTGTTGGTCTAGTGGTGACTCTACCTGGTATGGCAGCTCCAGTGATGTATTCCAGATCCTGTAGTCAGCTGATGAGGACTTCTGGCTGATCCAGTGGCGGTATTGCTAACCCTCCCCCTAATGCGTCACCCACACCTCCCCTCCTGTAGCCTATCCCAAAACCTCCGCTGCTGGTTCGTGCAAAATGAATGTTGCCATTTCACATGTCGACATTCCTCACATGCCGACATGTCCATTGTTGACATTTTAACAACATAGATAACATAACTGTTGACATTGTGATGTTTTGACTACATCCCTTGAAGTGGTGATGAGGTGTGTTGGAGCAAAGCTGATTATCTGCATATCTAACTGTCCTATTTCTTCAACGATGGGATGGGAAGTAAATTGCCAATATATTTTCATAAACCACATTGATTTTGCTAGAAAAATAAAACATTTTCTGTATTGAGAGGTTATAATGTGATGGTATTACACTGAACATTTACTGTCTACCTCAATTTTACAGAATTACCTTTTACATGTAATGATGGAAAAACACTTCTGTATTCTACATTACCTTCAGCGATACTGTTGGGCTGTTCTATGCTGAATCCCTTTTCTGTAATAAAGTTATGTGTTTCAGCTATGATGAAACCTCCCAGAATCATATTGCAGAGTATGAGATACACCATCTTTATGCTTTTCAGGAGCCAAACTAACTCTCTAAAAGTTGTCATGTACATTTACATTTTAGCTAAAATTATCCTGTCATCAGTGGAAAAAAATATTAGTATTTTTATATTATTTGATCAATATAATTCTTTCATCAGTGGAAATCTAATTTTATTTTATTCTACAAAACTACTGGTGCATTTCAGTTAAGCAAAAAGTTTTTTATTTTTTTTTTCAAAGCAGGGTAATATCATGTTGTACGAAGCTAGTCTAAAAATAAAATTATAATGTACATTTTATATAATTATTAAGCTTGGTTTTGTTAAGCTATGTTAAGTTTTTGATGTATTTTTGTCGAAGTAATATGAACGGAGGTTCCTGAAATGTTAAATATGACTAGTGTACACCTTTTAATGACCATTTATTTTCCAGCAATCCATCAGAAACTGGAGGCGGATGGAACGGAAAAAGTGGAAGGGTCAATGACGCAAAAATTGGAGAAGGTTCTGAAAAGTAAGTGTTCTGTACCCAACAAACATCTATTAACAACTAAACTGTTTCCTTTCATTCCTCTCCTGGTAACACGATCATGCTTATTTCCAAATATAAATTCACTTATTACATGGTGACTCAAACTCGTTATGCAAAAAAATGAAACGCGTGATGATGGATTTTACCTGACTTCTCTCCCACTCTCTGCGTAATCAGAGAAACTGCATTTCCTATGTTACACTGTTCAGCAAAAAATGGAAAAAGAAAATAAATTAACTTTTACTGTGAAACTGGCATAATTTTCTATGTTGGGCCTCTTTTATTTCTGGACTATACATGCAACAGTCTTGAGACAAAAAATAATTTTTTAGAAATACACACACACACACACTTGGCGTGGAAAAAAGCTGTGGTTGATACATCGTAACACTTTGCATGTTGTTTGAGAGATACAGTATAGCAATGTCACATATCAAATTAATTAGCCCAGTCTCCTGGTGCATCCTAGTCGCATCGCGACTTAGGGCCGTATTCAATTAGATGCGAAAAGCGTTCGCTGATGCGATGTTTTCGCCCTATTCAATTCCAGCATGTTTTCACATGTGCGAAAACTCCATAGGCAAAAACAGGTGAAAGCGTTTCTCCACCCAAAGGCAGGAGAAAAGATGAGCAAAATCCCTATATTTGTCTAATAATATGGGGACTTGGTTCAGAACCCTTTGGACACCCTCTCTAATGTCTAATTAGGCAAAAAATATATAATAAAATATCTTAATTCACCCTAAAAAAAAAGTAATGTAATTTTTGGGGCAAAAAAGGAAAAAAGTTTGGAAATGGGTATTGGGTCTGGTATTTTGGGGTGCTGAATGGATGTGACAGGTATTTTTAGGATTGCAGGTGGCTGCAGCAGGTGTATTTTTAAAACTTTTTATACTGCATTTTATAGATAAAAAAATATAATATTATGCATTTAAATTAACCCCCAACTTAACTACAATTATTTTTCACAAAAGAAGTGGCTTTTTATAATTTACCCACACTCATGCAGATATGCAAATAACGGCCCATTGACTCCATTTAAGAAGCTAAAATACTTTTTTTGGTCTATTAATACACTTCTATATTGATTTCCAGGGTCAGTTAGGCTGTTTATGAGGTACAGACTGATTTCCCCAAAATAAGTAGTCTTTTTTCGCCATTCACTCCATTCACACCTCTGTGTTTTCGCCTGTTTGTGGAATTGTATAGGGCGAAAAGCGGGAACGTGCATTGTGAAAATATGCGATAACTTCGCGTACAAACAGGCGAATGAGGCGAAAAGATTGCAGCAGCGAAAACATTTCACTGGCCTTTAGGTTTATTTTTGTCAGAAAAAGACGCAAAAAAGACTCCCAGCGCTAGCAGATTCTCACTGGATAAGGCGCGCCAAGAGGGTTTATTTGATGCAACTGCGACATCAGCGTGTGTGTGTGTATGTGTGTCACCTTTTCCACATTTTATGTTACAGCCTTGTTCCAAAATGGAATAAATACATTTTTCTCCTCAAAATTCTGCACACAATACCCCATAATGACAATGTGTAAAAAGTTTTTTTTGAGATTGTTGCAAATTTAATATAAAAAAAACCTAAGAAGTCACAAGTAGATAAGTATTCACAGCCTTTGCTCAATACTTTGTTGATGCACTTTTGGCAACAATTACAGCCTCAAGTCTTTTTGAATGTGATGCCACAAGCTTGGCACACCTATCTTTGCGCAGTTTCGACCATTCCACTTTGCAGCACCTCTCAAGCTCCATCAGGTTGAATGGGAAGCGTCGATGCACAGCCATTTTCAGATCTCTCCATAGATGTTCAATCGGATTCAAGTCTGCGCTCTGGCTGGGCCACTCAAGTACATTCACAGAGTTGTCCTGAAGCCACTCCTTTGATATCTTGGCTGTGTGCTTAGGTTCGTTGTCCTTCTGACAGATTAACCGTCACCCCAGTCTGAGGTCAAGAGCGCTCTGGAGCAGGTTTTCATCCCGGATGTCTCTGTACATTGCTGCATTCATCTTTCCCTCTATCCTGACTAGTCTCCCAGTTCCTACCGCTGAAAAACATCCCCACAGCATGATGCTGCCACCATCATGCTTCACTGTAGGGATGGTATTGGCCTGGTGATGAGCGGTTCTTGGTTTCCTCCAAACAGAACGCCTGGCATTCACGCCAAAGAGTTAAATCTTTGTCTCTCATGGTCTGAGAGTCCTTCAGGTGCATTTTGGCAAACCCCAGGCGGACTGCCATGTGCTTTTTACTAAGGAGTGGCTTCCGTCTGGCCACTCTACCATACAGGCCTAATTGGTGGATTGCGGCAGAGATGGTTGTCCTTCTGGAAGGTTCTCCTCTCTCCACAGAGGAATGCTGTAGCTTTGACAGAGTGACCATCGGGTTCTTGGTCACCTCCCTGACTAGGGCCCTTCTCCCCCGATCGCTCAGTTTAGACGGACAGCCAATTCTAGGAAGAGTCCTGGTGGTTCCGAACTTCTTTCATTTACGGATGATGGAGGCCACTGTGCTCATTGGGACCTTCAAAACAGAGATATTTTTCTGTACCCTTGCCCAGATTTGTGCCTCGTGACAATCCTGTCTCGGAGGTCTACAGACAATTCCTTGGCCTCATGTTTGGTTTGTGCTCTGACATGCACTGTCAAGTGGTGGGACCTTATATAGACGGGTGTATGCCTTTCAAAATCATGTCCAATCAACTGAATTTTCCACAGGTGGACTCCAATTAAGCTGTAGGAACGTCTCAAGGATGATCAGTGGAAACAGGATGCACCTGAGCTAAATTTTGAGCTTCATGGCAAAGGCCGTGAATACTTATGTACATGTGAATTCTTAGTGGGTTTTTTTTTAATTTTTTTTATTAAATTTGCAAAAATCTAAAAAAAAAAATTTTTACACGTCATTATGGGGTACTGTGTGTAGAATTTTGAGGACAAAAATTAATTCCGTTTTGAAATAAGGCTGTAACATAACAAAATGTGGAAAAACGTGAAGCCCTGTGAAATACTTTCCGGAATATATATAAAAATTATAAAGAACGATATCTTTCTATCTATATATGACACACTGGCTGAAGTGCCAAAAGTCATGTTATGGCAGTATGTAAAGGTAATGGTAGGTAGCATCACCATACTATGGCATCTTGGAAAAGGCCAAACCTCAAATCAGTTGTAATCTCGTGAGTCAGTTTGAACACTGGCTAGGCTGATCATGGCAAGGTGATGTGAATTTTTGGAGCTCGAACGGAGCATGATAGTAGGTGCACGACTGATTGGAAATTCTATTCCCAAAGTTATGCGGACATTCAACATTCCTCGATCTACAGTGTCATGTGTGTAACAGGAAAACCTCATGGGAGACAATACCACCCACCGTGGACAGCGCAGTGGCCAACCACAGGTACTTAATGACGTGACCAGCGCCTTCTGTCCAGAATTGTCAGTGGTAACAGACAAGCGAGACTGGCTTAAATCACATCCACATTTAATGCAGGTGGTACCAGGCGAATATCCAGCAGGACAATGCAGCTTACATTAGCTTCCATGGGATATGACCCATCAGAGTGCACCTGTTAACACTACGAGACTGGACATAGCGCACTACCTGGGCTCGTGACATTACTAGTTAGACCCTGGAGGACTGGCAACATGTAGCCTGGTCCGAGTCACAGTTCCAGTTGTTTCATGGTGATGGTAGGCTTTGTGTGTGGTGCAGACCCCATGAGAGTTGATGACAAGGCAGTGTGCAGGCAGGTGGTGGTTCTATAATGGTGTGGGGTGTGTTCACTTGGCATGAGTTGGGTCCGCTGGTCCACCTGAACATGTCATTGACCGATAACTGCTATGTTGCATTGCTTGATACCATTTGCAGCTCTTCATGGACTTCATGTACCCCCACAACAATGGAATATGCAAACAGGACAATGCACCATGTCATCTGTCCCAAGTTGTCCAGAAGTGGTTAGAGAAGCATTCTGGACAGTATAGACATTTCTCCAGAGGTCTTTCATCCACCTCTAGAATCTATTTTATATGTCAAGTTGCTGTGTGTGTGTATGTATGTATAAATATATATATATATATATGTGTGTATATATATATGTGTGTATATGTATATGTGTATATGTGTATATGTATATGTGTATATGTATATGTGTATATATGTATATGTGTATATATATATGTGTGTATATATATATGTGTATATATATATGTGTATATATATATATGTATATATATATATAAATAAATTATACACACACACACACACCCGTCAGCCATGACATTAAAACCACCTGCCCAAATTTGCACTGGTCCCCCTCATGTTTTGCATAAAAAAAAAAAAAATCGTCGACTCGTCGATGCATGGACTGTGTTCTGTGGTATCTGGCCCCAAGATATTAGCAGCAGGTCCTTTAATGAGGGTATTTGGTATGCAACATACAATGTTTAGGTAGGTGGTACGCTCCAAAGTGACATACACATAAATGGCATCAACCATGGCTTCCCAGCAGAACATTGCCCAGAGCATTACACTGCCTCCTCTTGCTTGTCTTCTTCCCATACTGCACCCTGATACAACCTCTTCCCCAGGTAAATGACATACATGCACCTGGCCGTCCACTTAATGTATAGGAAACCTGATTCATCACCTTCTTCCATTTTTCAATGGTCCAGTTCTGATGCTCACGTACCCATTGTAGGCACTTTTGGCGGTGAACAAGGGGCAGCATGGGCACTCTGACCAATCGTCGAGCTGATGCCTTGTAATTGATGTCACAACTGGGAGGTTATTTACATGTGCCCGCCCAGTCTGTCAATCACCGGTGGCGTCTGCAGCAAGTGAACAGGAGGTCGGCTAACTGACCGTACACGCAGTGCAGATATATTGGGCATCGTTCAGACATAACGCTGACACGCTTACGAGATCTATTGGCCATTCAGTTGAATGTCCATTCCAGTGCTTGATTGCTTTCATAAATATGGGTTAGATTTGTTGGTAGGGTTGTTGTCATTTGGCTTGATAGTTATTGAATGACAGTGTGTAATAAATGTCTGCAACAAGCAAGTGAAACATGTATACAGTATGACAGCTGTAACATCTCTTGGTGTAATTGCTGTATAGCCAGCTATCACTTCTCCTATGAAGAATAAGATCTTTAGTTTGGATCCTTTCTTAAACCTCTAGTGTAATAGTGGCTTCATGCAAGTGAATATTTTTACTTTAAAGTTAAAAATTTCAGCAGAGTTTTAACTTTATTTGTATTAAACAATGCTTTTAGCTCTGCTGTGTTCAGATTTGCTGGGCCACCCACACTGCTGAAGAAAGAATATGGCACGCAAGCCACCCAGAGAGACTGATGTAATTTTTTCATCTTTGCTTAAAGTATAGTCACTAGACCAGATAATGTAGAGACTTTCTGCTGGCAGTGATCAAAACGGCCCAAAATGCTTCCAGTTTTTCCTCCTATTTTCTTTTGGGTAAAGGAATAATTAGGATAATTCACGGGTAGAAAAATGTGAGCTATTTACAAGCTATATAAATGGCCTCCTGTATAAGGTACTCACAATGGCACGCTTGTAACCTTTAAGAGAAACTTTGAATTGTGGAATGTCAGTATTCATAATACACTACCTGTTCTTCTTTATACTAAGTACAAGGATTATCATATCTAATAAAAACACAAAATACCATGTATAGCTAGCTAAAAATCCATTGGTCTAAAGACTGTAATATTTTAATTGAATGTAAAGATTCCTTATACTGTCTCTGCTTTCTGTTGTCAGGTGCAAGTACAACAGCAGATGCTCTGTTCCAAGAAGTGCTGGGCAGGAAGGATAAAGCAGACTCAACCCGAAATGCACTAAATGTTCTCCAACGATTTAAATTTCTGTTCAACCTTCCACTGAACATTGAGAAAAACATTCAGAAGGTGAACTCATACTACAATGTTGGTTGCAGACTAATGCAGCTCTTGGTTAACCTACAGTCATTTATCACTGCTACTGCAGACACTGCCATCTTCCCTGCAATTGGTGCAGTGTGGAGGTTCCTTATGCACATACATATTATGCTGTCACATAAATCTGTTTGCCTGTAAATGGCAGGCAGTGTTATTGCAGCGTTTCTGGTTCTGTCAGTGCTCATTTCACTCTGTATTGGCCTTTACATAGCTTACTGTGTCTCACCTCATGGCATTCGTTATATCTGATTATTTACGGATTTCTCACTCTGACTGTACTAGTATGTATCCCAGTGTAGTATAAATGTGTGTGCACGCTGGCCTGTAAAAGTGTAGCAATTGCTTCTTTTTACCCCCTAAAACCCATTTGCTCATTGCAGCGATTTCCCTTTTCAATTTAAGGGGGCGATACAATTGTTTTTTCACTGCACTTTCCTAATGGGTGCCCAACGGAGCAATTCACTTGTTTCTCTGTTTGGGCATGATTATCTGCAACTGCACACATTTCTGCTTGCACCCTGTGCAATAAGTCCTGTTTTTGGGCACCCACGCTGCTGTTTGGGCATACTAACCAGAACTTAAGACGGGTTTAGCCATTTTACGCAACTATACCCAGTCTAATTGGGCACAACAATTTAATTGCTCCATCGGGCGCCCATTAATTAAAAAACAATTGAATAGCCAACTAAGTGCAAAATTTAACATTAGGTTTCTACCCAGGCTTAAAGAGATAGCTCTTTTGTCCTTATTCCTCCTAGTACCAAACGGAGCATGTGCATTATGTTCTAGATTCACTGGTACTTTTGTGGTGCTCACTTATTGTGCCCTACATTGACATTCCTTTGATTGTGTATAATGCATATTTCCATTCTCTATACTTTTTGTTTAGGGCGACTATGATGTTGTCATTAATGACTATGAAAAAGCAAAGTCATTGTTTGGGAAGACTGAAGTTGAAGTTTTTAAGAAAGGTGAGAAACCATTTTAATATTTAGCTACAATATAGGCTGGTATTGGACAGGTGCAAACATCTTAATGTGACTTATTGCTTGCAGTTAATTATTAAGCTTCATATTTCTACTTGTTTTTGCTAAATATTGTGATGCTCAGACACGCAGGTTATGAGTCTTAAACTAGGTAAACACTATAAGATTATCTGTCCAATCTGGTGGTTGAAACCATATGGTCCCAAACACTGGAAAACAGACACAAATGGTCGTTAAGATAAATTTGTTAAGTCCATTTTATTTAAGCAATTTGTCCGAACAACCATATTTGACCATTTTGGCTGATTGTCATTTGCTTCTATACATTACCAGATTTTCGTTACACCCAGCCTTGTTGGACAGATAATTATATAATGTGTACCTAGTTTAAGAGTGGAACTATACCTGAAAAGAAATTGTTGCTATGATGTAAAGTATAGATGGGTATAGCCTACAACAGTTCATTGAATATTAGCTTTGTTTTATGGAAACATCATAAATACATGATACCACATCCTTATCCATTGACATTAATCAATAAACAACTACTGTGTTAGCAGCTGTGTGTGTATAGACAATGGCTTCTTTTTGTTTCCTCCTTCACCAATTTACACATCCCATTATTTGAACAAGACATTTTTTTTTATCAGAGTTATCTTTGCTCTCATTATATATACTACACCACAGGTTCTCAAACTCTGTCCTCAGGACCCCAAACAGTGCATGTTTTGCAGGTCTCCTCACATAATTACTAGTGAAATAATTAGCTGCACCTGTAGATCTTTTAAAATGTGTCAGTGAGTAATGAATTCACCTGTGCACCTGCTGGGTGACCTGCAAAAAGTGAACAGTGTGGGGTCCTGAGGACCGAGTTTGAGAACCACTCTACTACACCATAAGACCTCCTTTTTAGATAGATCATCATGGCAACATTGGTGTTTCAGCAGTGGTTACCGAATTTGTAATTGAATCCAAGGGGTATATTTACTAAAGTGAGAGGTTTTAGAAGTGGAGATGTTGTCCATAGGCTGTAAATCGAAGACAGCAGAAAAAGTAGTGCTTATGAGTACAAGTGCATAAATAAAACCATGACTTGGTATATGGAAAAAATTAATTTATTGAATTAGCAAACAATTACAAAAATTAAACCCCCCCTGTTCTATAATTGCATAGTACTGATAAATAACAGACACCATACATGTAATTAGGAACTTAACATTAGGAGAGCTAGTCCCAATAGTGTAAAGTTCCACAGCAAAGTAAATCTAAATTAGATGGTAAATATTTAGAATGAAGATCATGCAAAATATTACTCTAGGAAGTCTGATTGGGTAATTAGCAGCTTAGCTGTAGTAATTGGATGCTGGTTCCACTAGTATAGGTTAAGTATTTGTCTATGGAGTCAAAATTGTTATAGGTTCCTTAAACCTCTAAAAGATGAATAACTAAGTAGATACAGAGATTGTAGCGTTAGTGTAGAAAAATGTTTTATAAATAGCATCTCTGATAATAGAGACTCGACTCTAAAGGTGGGTAAACACCTGAAAGATATATCTGCAGATCGAGTGATTTGCAGATTTATCTTTAGATGATGGTCGTTCATAAACACTGAGCGGCCATCATCTATCCGGCAACTGCAGGTTCCGCTGGCATGGAGGCGGGGCGGGGCCACCCCACTCCAGGCAACTGCCACTGTGTGTGTACGGGCGGTCTGCATACCGCCCGTACACACTTGCCGATGGACAGATATGTCTGCAGATATGGGAAAGATTCCTGGACTGCACACCCTGAAAAAAAAAAAAATATATATATATATATATAATTCATGTCTCCTGCTCAAAAAAGCAGGAATAAGCGGCACTCATCCGGACTTAACAACAAAGTAAAAGTGTTTATTCCAGCGTAAACCGACGTTTCAAGGCCTGAACGGCCTTTTTCTCAAGGTGTGCATCACAAAACAAAACAACAGTGCTTACCTTTATACAAGAAGATCACAAATGAAAAACAGCTGTTTAACAGCGCGCCTCCGTGCGGCGGGAGTCGCCCCCTGGTGACGTCATCAGACGGTGTCATGTGATGGAGAGAGGGAAAGCTGTCTCCATGGGAACGAGTCACAACAATGTGTGAAAAATGGGCGGAGCCCAGCACACACGGAGAGCGGTGCTGTGGGAGACATAAATAAACAAAAACAACCAAATGACATATAGAAAAAGGAATTGGCATATCGCAAATTAAGAAAGTGCAGTGTAGCTGCGCATAATAATGGCATAAAAAAATAATACATGGATAAGCCAAAAACACATATGTGCATACAAACGTTCGCATACTGATTCGTATACATCATCAGTGAAAACTCATAAGTTATTATCATTATCCTCTCAATGTCAGAAATGCGTGTAATGATGAGAGTTAAGAAAAATCGAAGGATAAATACAGGCAACAAGGCTAAATCTGAAAATTAATTAGACTAATTAAACACATGATGCCCAGGAGATCTTCTCGTTAAGACCACGCGGGTATACTGTGTCCAACGAAGTAATCCATTTGGTTTCCAAACGTGCCAGAATTTTGGCACGATCTCCCCCTAGCTTTAGTGGAGCCACATGATCGATGATCTTGTATCGTAGGCTTGTAAGTGGATGGCCTGCAGATTTGAAATAGCGAGCGACTGGTTGGTCAGAGTCCCTCCCTTGTATCGATAATTTGATTGAGGAACGATGAATCGCCATTCTCTCTTTGAACATATGTGTAGTTTGTCCTACGTAGTGCAAGCAAGTAAGGGAGGGTTAGGGGGTAGAATTAGGTTAGTCAATACTTACCTTAGGACGATTGGGGTTTCCTTCTCTGCCGGGATGCCGCTGTCGGGATTCCAACCGCCGGGGATGGGTCCGGCGGTAAATCATACCGATTCCATTCCCAGGGACTGCTGCATTCATCCATTTTTCCAAATTTACTTGAGCCAACTTTAAATGTGGCAGCAGATGGGTGTGTGAATGGGGAGTACCAGTTACAGTCAGGAGTTTGCAGCATATCACCGGTCCTTTTCGAAACATACCCACAAAGTGAGATGTACTGCCCCATGAAATGTCTTATGGAGCATACACACGATCCGATTTGTCAGATCTCTCAGATGAATGATTTTACCAAAGATTTGACGATTTTTGACTGCATTAAAATGAATGGAATCGTCCAAGTCTGACTGCAAACACATCAGATGTCAGATATCGTTATCTGACCATCGGGAACGCGCATCGTTCAAATCGTTCATCTAACAGATCTGACAGATATGTCAGATTTTCCGTCAGATATGAATGATTTTTTAAATTGTTATCGTTCAGTTCTGAAGAAAAATCTGACCGTGTGTATGCTCCATTAGCTGCATAAGCTGTAGAGCCTTTTCTTGAAAGATTGACTAAATACATGAACAAAATGATCCCTTCATGCCTATAGAAACTTAGGGGTCTAGTTACTAGCAGTGTTAGGAGACAGAGTGAAAAGTGATAAGTCTGTGATAAGTGCCAGCCAATCAGCTCCCAACTGTCATCTCACAGGCTGTGTTTGAAAAATGACAGTTGGGAGCTGATTGGCTGGCACCTTATCACAGACTTATCACTTTTCACTCTGTCTCCTAACTGTGAACTGTGAAACCAGGTTTTATTCCACGTACTGTATGTGGTTTTTGTGCATGAACTAAATTAGAGCTTTGTGACCAAGCCTCAATGCTCGTGCCTTATGCACAGAATTGCAGTTTTAACTTTTACTCATACATTAACATGAATATTTTTACTTCAAATTATGTAATCCAGAAGATTGTTTGTTGTTTGAATGTTTATAATTCTTACCCTTATGTTTTAGTTTATGCTGAAGTAGAAACTCGGATTGAAGCTTTGAGGGAATTACTTTTAAATAAACTGTTGGAAACCCCATCTACTCTGCATGACCAGAAACGCTACATCAGGTAATGCTTACAAATAGTCTTCTATTTGCATGTGCTGAAAACTCTTCATCTTTCAGATTCTGGTCAACTGTTGTCCCCCTGAGGAGTAGGAGCTTCTAAAGAATATACCCAGATTTACAGTCTGTATATTAAAAATAGTAATCAAAATAAAAGTAGATTTTTGCAGTGTTAACCAAGAACTACCCCAAGGGTGGGGAACCTTTTTTTTTTATTCTGCTGAGGGCCATTTTGATATATATATATATATATATATATATATATATATATATATATATATATATATATATATATATATATATATATAAATAACATTATTCGTGGGCCTGTTGCAGGCCACGCCCCTCCATGTGACATCACACGGGGGCAGGGCCACAATCACCGGTGATTACAGCAATGCCCAGAGCATCCTGAGGATGCTCCGGGGAGCTGTAAGGTCAGCGGTGTGACCGTCTGAAGCATCCTAAGGACACTCCAGGTGGCACTGCTGCATAGATTCTGGCTGCATGGTGCCTTTCCAGGCACCCAGCTAGCCAGATGAGGCTAGCAGAAAAAAGCTCAGAGGGCCAGTCCAAATTATTCTGCGGGCCTTATACAGCTCCCGGGCCTGAGGTTTCCCATCCCTGATTTACACTGACCTATTAGGGCATTGACTAATACTCCTTTTCCACTGGCCAAAATACCCGGGTTATTGTTGTGTTAACCCGAGTAGCGGGTTCTCTAGAAAAGGCTCCTAGGAAAAAATCCCGAGTCAATTGACCCGGCAAATTTTTCCCGGATTTCAAGCAGGGTTTTACGCATAAAACCCTGGTCAGGCTCAGTGGAAACGGGTAACCCAGGTCTTCTGACCTGGGACGCGTTTACCGCATAGTAATTGGATGATATTCAGAAGCTGTTTGTGACAGCTGTCACCAGGGAGGGAGAGATTATAGCTTCCCCGTATGGTCCCGACCGTGCCGCTTCATACAGGGAGGCTGCTTCCCCGGTGACTACTGTCACAGACAGCCTCCCGGATGACACACCCCTCCCCTGGAAAGAACCCCCTCCCCTGGTCGCCGGTCCGCTTCGGTCTGGCATTCAGGGGAGATCTGGAGTTTCTGGTGCTGGGTGTTGACATCATCTCCAGTAGTGTGAACGGCGCTGACCCGGGATATTTCCGAGACTGCACCGCAGTGGAAATGGGGTAAATCCTTGGTCTGACCCTGCTTGGAACAGTGTTCCAAATCCTGGGTCAGACCCAGGATTTTGAGGAAAAAGGGTATAATTAAAAAATAACCATTGGCGAAGAAAATGAAGTATAAAAATATTAATAGATAATATAAAGATGTAGTTTAATTACTTGTCTAGCTACATAGGCCTTATACCCACTATAGTCTAGTAGTGTTCACTCTAGCTCCGGCACGAGGCAGGGCACCGGAGCTAGAGAGGGCACGTTCGTGCGCGCACCCGAGAAGGGGGCGTGGTCATCAAAAAGGGGGCGTGTCTATAAGACGCATCCCCTTTTCGTCACTCTTGGGGGCGTGCCCGGCACTTACGGACACGCCGGGCTGCCCCCAAGCCCTGCAGAGAGGGAGAATAGATGCCGGGTGCATGCGTCCGGCGTCTATTCTCTGGCCGTGACCGAGTCACCGCACATTTCTCACCCGCGGGACACTGCGACCCGCGGGTGAAGACGGTTCCCGCAGGCTGTTAGGGCAGGGTGCTTTTTGCCCTCCTTCTGGAGGGCAGGGCGCTTTTTGCCTTCCAGAAAGAGGGCAGGGCGCCGCGCCCGGCTAAAACAGCCTAGCAGGAACGCTAGTCTAGTTAACAATAATAAAATTACATTTTATTTAGTAGTTCAAGATGAAGACAAACGAAGGGCAAAAATACACCACCACAATGGCTTTGCAAAAAGTTAAAAAGTGGGAGTCGCATATAGAAACTGTTGTAATTTCTACACCGTTCACCTGATTTGGATGTAATTACCCTCAAATTAAATCTGAAAGTCTGCAGTTAAAGCACATCTTGTTTGTTTCATTTCAAAGCCATTGTGGTGGTGAATAGAGGCCAAAGAAAATTCTGTCAATGTCCCAATATTTATGCACCTGACTATTATCAGTAGAACTAGTATTTGTAGAACTAACATGAAGTGTCATTTTTTTTTTTTTGATTACACTAAGCAGCTAATTATTTTATGCGGATGGGACGGAAGCCCTATTTATTAAAATGATCCTTATCGGTAATCCCCTATATATATATATATATATATATATATATATATATATATATATATATATATATATATTAGTGTGAGAGCACATCTATTTATTGTTTACTGTGTTCATTTGATAAATCTCACTTAATATAGCTTTTGGGTTAAATTACTCATATCATTAAAAATGGTAAATCTCACATTCATCTATACAGTCTGCAAAGCAGCTCTGGAAATTAATTTTAGGTGACACAAAGCTGCTAGCTCATCATAGCGTCGTTATTTCTAAAACTTTTAAGTTTTAAACCATTTACTCCTTTCAACTCCCACTTGTCCTGTCCGCACATTGGGGGAGTCGTAGGATTAGGGTGGTGAGCCTGTTTTGACATATTTGCTGGCAAACCTGGTAATTCTTGGTTTATTAACATTATGTTATTGTGTTATAAACAAGTCAATTGAAATGTTAATTTAAGAGTATTGAACATAACAGACCTGTTTTAAATGTTTGTCACAAATGGATCAATAGAATCAATAAAAATAAAAAAAATACTGTGATCAAACCATAAACTGAATGTGCCAGCTTTACACTGCAAATTTAAATAAAGTATTTGTCATGCAAAAATATTAGCTCAGGCAAAAAAATTGCTGTGGTTAGGTTACCCATAATACAGAGAAAACAATAACAACTCAACTCTGTGTTTGCAGATATCTTTCCGAACTCCACACTCCGGGTGACCCAGCTTGGCAATGTATCGGAGCACAACAAAAATGGATTGTTCAGCTTATGCACAGCTGTAAAGAAGGCTACATAAAAGGTAAGGATGACTATAGCTGTGGGAACAACCACTAGCTAGTCACTAGTTAAAGTGTCACTGTTTGTTCTTTTCAGTGGAATAAGGCAGTGAAGATTTTACACACACATCAATATGACAATTACCACCCCTGCCATTAATAAAAAATAAATATTAAATATGCTGGTGATGTGAACAAGGTGTCTAATCTGGGAGAGAGTAGTCAGCAATGAGCCCAAAAATAAGGACTTCACTGAACTGGGACAGTAGACGAGGACTTTTTACTCTATTAGCAATGAGGGCAGAATCTTCACTTGCAGGAAAGATCTTCCAGTTAGTTTAGGCCAGGAATCAGAAGATTGCAGTGCTCGTGATAACACTATCCCCCTACCTGGGTAATTAACATGCCATAGCCTGTGTCACGGAATAGCTCAAACCATGGACATCATTCATCAGTACAGAACACCCGAAGTGCACACTGCTGGTAATACAAAATAATTCCCTTATGCAAAGGTCATCAAAGCACAACATAAATTGCATTATATACGTCATTGCATACATTTGTAAACATTATATATATATATATATATGTGTCCCCTTACACTATTGCTGCAGTAACGCTAAACAGCCCCTCTCTGTGCGCCAGATCCCTTGTGACCCTGCTTCTGCTGAGCATCTTTTTGTGTATTTTTTCAGTCAAAAATGTGCCGTAGTCGCAATGTGCTGCAACTAGGATGCACCACAGGGCTGCACTGATTAACTTGTTATGCGACACTTGTATATCTGTGTCTGAATCTATATGAAGTACTACGATGCAGTAACTGCGGCTTTTTTCCACACCAAGTTTCGTTGTGCTCGATTTAAGCTAGGTACAGACTATGTGATTTTTTTTTTATCAAACCGATAATTAAAATGATTTTTCGGCAAAATCACAGTCTTGATATCTGTGTTACACACTATACAATTTAAATTAAATACCTGGCAAATTTCACAGTGAATTTGCATATGTACGCCCACAAGGATGGTGAGGTATCCGGGAAAAATCACAGGAAATATGAGCAGATTATTGAGCATATCACACACACTGCACAATATCAGGAAATTGAGGCCGAGATTTTCGGTCTTAACTGACAGATCGGATAATCGAAGGAATGCATTTGTGGATGTTTTCTAACTGTTTTATCAGTGAAACACAAACGATCGTTCATACACACTACACAATAAATGAGGCCAAACACCCGATTATTGGCAAATCGGCCCAGTAATTGTATAGTGTGTATGTAGCTTAAGAGTTTTCAACATAACAGACTCCGTCACACACAGATCTACAAGTGTTGCATATCAAATTAATGAGTGCAATCTCCTGGTGCTTCCTAGTCGCATCATATTGCGACTAAGACACCTCTTTGGGTGAAAAAGACACTCGGCACAAGCATACTCGTAAAGGACCTGGAGGCTCGCTCACGCCAGGCATCTCTCGCCGCATTGCGATTTGAGGCTAGATGTATGAGGACATATCTGTAAATAAAAATATCTGTACAAAGTTTTGTCTGATTAAATTTCCTTACATGGCATCAGCAGGCGTGTAGCGTTTCAACATACATATGTGTCCTCATACACCTAGCCTCAATACACCATGCGTCGTGAGCCACCAGGTCCTGTATGAATGTTAACGTGGAAAAAAAGCAGCAGCTGCTGCATCGTACCACTTCGTATGCAGATTTAGGGGCATATTCAATTAGGAGCGAAAAGTCCCGTACTTCTGACATACTGGACTTTTCGCCAACATCGCTGGCTTTCCATTCGAAAAAGTATCGCGCTCGTCTCCGTTTATTCTTGTATTCAATTCCAAATCAGCGAAAACTGAACCCAGCAAATTCGAAACCAACGAAAAGTACTGTCAGTTTTGGGGAAATCAGCCTGACACCCCCCAAAAGATGCACTGACATTGGGGATCACTATAGATACCCCCGAATAGGTCTGCTGAAGGTATTTGGTGTACCTAAATGCTCTCGTTAGCTGCTAATTAGCGTCTTTGCATAAGTGGTGAAGAATAGTATTTAGCAGGGTTTTTTTGTGAAAATAAATAGTCCCAACAAATTTGGGGTATATGAAAATGGGTGCTAGCATATTTAAAAGTAGCTAAAGTGAAGTTTTAAAAAACTTAAAAAATCCACCTGCCGCAAACACCTGCAATCTTAAAAACACCTGCAGCATACTTGAGGACACCCCTGGAGTTTATTTCGCTAGTTTTTTAGTTTGTCCCCGAACTTTGTTTTTTTTCGCCCCCAAAATGAAAGTACTTTTTTGGGGTAAGTTTTTTTTTTTTTTTCTTTGACACAGTTTTCCTTTGGGGGGCGGTCCCAAGGGTGCAGGGTGGTTTCCGCAAGTTTGCAGCCCAAAACCCCAATTCTGCACTTTTTTCCGCCTAGTTTCATAGGCAAATCTTTTTCGTTTTTTCCAATGCGAAAAGTCCTTGGAATTGAATACAGGGATAAGTTTTTGCCTGGCGAAATGTCACCGGCGAAACTTTTTCACCTAAAACGGCTTGTCGCGGCTAATTGAATATGCCCCTTAGTCTCAGCTTCACTGATTAATTTGAAATGCAACACTTGTATATATGTGTGCGACCATTTGGGGCAAGGTGAACAGCACAGGATTTGGCGCACCGAGAAGGGCTGTTTGGCACGACGAACAATGTCTTTTCCAGCATGATGGAGCACCTTGCCATAAGGCAAAAGTAATAACTAAGTGTTTCGGGGAACAAAACTTCAAAATTTTGGGTCCATGGCCAGGAAGCTCCCCAGACCTTAATCCCATTGAGAACTTGTGGTCAATCCTCAAGAGGTGGGTGGACAAAAAAAAACCTGAAATTCTGACAAACTCCAAGCATTGTAGGCAAGAATGGGCGGCCGTCAGTCAGTATGTGGCCCAGAAGTTGATTGACAGCATGCCAGGGTGAATTGCAGAGGTCTTGAAAAAGAAGGGTCAACACTGCAAATATTGACTCTTTGCATAAACTTCATGTAATTGTCAATAAAAGCCTTTGACACTTATGAAATGCTTGTAATGTTACTTCAGTATACCACAGTAACATCTGACAAAAAGGTCTAAAAACACTGAAGCAGCAAACTTTGTGAAAACCAATACTTGTGTCATTCTCAAAACTTTTGACCACGGCTGTATATATCTCTGTTTTATCATTTATAAAACGGCTTCATAATGGGAGTAATGTGCAATCTGGGAGATTGCTACTATTTCAGGGGGTCTCCCTGACAATCAGGGATAGTAGGCAAATATGGTATTTACCAGTCTGCCTACTATTATTATTATTGTTAATATCATCATCAGTAGATCATGGTTATTTTAAACAGTGTGGTATCACCTTCACTTTCTCCAATTCTCACATATAATTTGTCCACTACATTAGGATACCCATTCCCTCACCTTTCTTTACTGTATATGTACTCCTCTGGCACTGACAAGCCCGGCGATAGGGAGGTACTAAGGGTACACCTGTCCCGGGCCCTGTGGTTCAGGGGCACAAAATGGGCACCTGGCACCTAATAGTTATTTACAAACTAAATGTTATGGCAGCCTGACCAGCGCATTCTGCAAATAGGCAAAAAATAAACTTATTGAACCGTCCCTACACCTCCCCCTTACCGGCGCTGTCACTTGGTCCGGTCCTCTGGGCATATGAATGATGTCCAGGCTCATCACGCATGATGCTGTCCCAGGTGCCAGACTACACTGAGGTGGTGGATTTTGCTGGGGGGGCTGCAGCCTTGCAGCCCCTAGGCAACATCCGCCACTGTATGCAAATATATATATATATATATATATATATATATATTTTTATATATAATGTGTGTGTGTGTGTGTAATATATATACGCACGCATGCCTGGCAGTCCACTGGTAGAATATATTGATAACATACATATAAGTAGCAATGAATATTCAAGTAACTGGTAATGTAGTCCATTAATATACCGTATATACTCGAGTATAAGCCGAGTTTTTCAGCACAAAAAATGTGCTGAAAAGGTCCCCCTCGGCTTATACTCGAGTCAAGTGTAGCGCTGACCAGACGGAGTTCGGTCAGCGCTACACACTGCCAAACACATAGCCGCCGGAGCCGGCAGCTATGTGTTTGCTGTAATCAGCAGCCGCTGAGAGTCTGTCAGACTCTCAGCGGCTGCTGCTGCTCCCACTGCGGGAGCCATCTTCCGGCTCCCGCAGTGGGTGATGGGAGACACGTCGTCATGACGACGTCTCTCCCATGCAAAGCGGCCGGAGGAGCGGACAGCGGCGGCACCAGGAGCGGACAGCGGCGGGACCATGAGCGGGAGTTTCAGGTAAGTGTTTATTTTTTTTTTTATTGTTATCACGTCTCTCTCTACTTAGGGGGGGGGGACTACAGGGGGCACTACCAGGGGGCGATGACTGCAGGGGGCACTACCAGGGGGCGATGACTACAGGGGGCACTACCAGGGGGCGATGACTACAGGGGGCACTACCAGGGGGCGATGACTACAGGGTGCACTACCAGGGGGCATTATCAGGGGGCGATTACTACAGGGGGCACTAAAAGGGGGGAATACCACTGGGGGAACTACCAGGGGGGGATTACTACAGGGGGCATTACCAGGGGGGGATTATTACAGGGGGCACTAAAAGGGGGGATTACTACAGGGGGCACTACCAGGGGGGATTACTACAGGGGGGGATTACTACAGGGGGCACTAAAAGGGGGGATTACTACAGGGGGCACTAAAAGGCGGGATTACTACTGGGGGTACTACCAGGGGGGGATTACTACTGGAGGCACTGAAAGGGGGGATTACCACTGGGGGCACTACCAGGGGGGGATTACTACTGGGGGCACAACCAGGGGGAATTACTACTGGGGGCACTACCAGCTGTTGCCATTTCCCACACTAGGCTTATACTCGAGTCAGTAAGTTTTCCCAGTTTTTTTGGGTAAAAGTAGGTACCTCGGCTTATATTCGGGTCGACTTATACTCGAGTATATACGGTATGTACAGTATTATGAGCAGAATTGCTATATTCATATTTCTATTCTGTTTTTTTTGTTGCTGGTTAAATGCATTTTTTTATGGAATTGTGTTTCCTATGTGTGCGAAATATACATAGTCATTTTTTTCTTTGATCTGTTTCTAATCTATATGTATGGTTAAACCGCTCAATGGTAGATTTGAAGAGTACATATAACAGGGTAGGGCAACTTAACCTGCTGCATATCTAGTAAATCCTTTTTGTCAGCTCATCCTGGCATGCATTAGAATCTATTTGTAGACATGGGCATGTCACTTACAAAATATCTCTTATCTCTATCCTCCTACTTTTATTGGACAGTCCAATGATGAATAGCAGAGGTTAGAGCTGAGTAATGATCCCAGACTGTGCTGAAATTGGCTCTGTGGTATACCGAAATATTACTGTGCTGTTTTACAGACTCTGTGTGTGTGTCCATGGGACTCCCCAAATTACAGAAAAACCTATGGTGGTCTGGGAAGGAGAACAAAGAGTTAGGAGAGTTTAGAAGCCGGTCTGTTCAAACAAACAAAAGTACAATCAAGATGATAGTTGCAAGTTCGAGCTAACGTGGGGAAAGAAACCACTTAAAGTGTAATTATTTAAAAGGGAGTCTTTTGACCATTTGATTAAATTAAGTATTCTGTTTCGTTCATTTGTTTGTTTTCTTCTTGCATTTTGTAAACCAAGGCTTGAATTTGAGACTTATTTTATCCCCTGCCGGGCTACAAGGTGTAGATATTACATGCTTTTAGCTACAATAAAAATGATGCTTTATGCATTATGGTGTTTTTAGTATTTCTGCTCTGATTAAGTCATGATACTGATGCGACAACTCATTCTTACTATTGGAGAATGAATGCTGTTCGCTGTTTAAATACTTAGGTGTAGCATTTTTTATTTATTTGTTAGCATGTTTATCAGGTTGTTAGCTGCAAAACCAATTTGAACCAAAAATGTAATGGATGATTGCAAATCTGTCAAGTGCCCCAGAAGCAAAAAGGATTAAATAAAACTAACCCCCTGATTTTAAGCAACATTTCATGTGGGTAAGATATCTGTGTGTAAGGTGTATTGATAAAGTTCTCATGTTTGCCATTCCATGATTGTCTGACAGTTCCAAATGCACATACTGCAGAGCAGTTAGTTCAGATGCATATTGCATGGAAGCGATGGTCATTATGCAGTACATATCTCAACTAAGGGCCTCATTCAGACAAGTACGCAAACCCGATGGTTTGCTCACATCTCCGATGGTGGTGCGCATGCACAGGACCTGTCATATATTGTCACAAACACTGCCCCTTGAGCCTTAGCTTGACTGACAGGCTGTGGCCATTGTGGGGTGGGGGCCGTGCCTGCCTCTTCCGACGCAGACTTTATGGCCTTGACTGCTGAGCTGCGAGGGCCAATCTGCGTAACCTCGGTAATGCTGGGTACTCACTTAACGAGTGATACATCGCGAGTGCTTCGGCAGGTATGTTTACCCCATATGTCTGTGAACGACAAATGTTTATGGATTGTTGTAAAGGCATTTGTAATGTGATTTAATTACTACAACTACTAAAATTATTTTACCACTTAACTGGCTAATATTTTTTTCCCGAAAGCTGCTCCGAAATTAAATTTTTTTATTTTTTTTTTATGATTGATCACCAACTGCCACTCCAAAGGCTACCAAACATTGCCAGCTGGGACCCACTGGCAGTTGTTGTGACTCGCCTATTTGAAATTTGGACTGTCACACTCTTAACACACAATCACTGATGAGGAACCTTCCGAACTCCCTGTATAAACAACTAACCTTAATATATGTATGCATACATACACACACACATACACAGTATGGGAAATAAATTAATATATAAATAATATATACTGGGCTTTTTTTGTGCTGGGGGTGATTTCTGAATGTTTTCATTTATATTTATATCCATAGAAAGATTGGTATTTTTCCCCACTGTGTGAAATTATAACAGATCTAAAAGTAGACCAAGGTCTGTGCTCCTTTCCTGCCCGGAAAAAGCTCCATGTTCGCCCTGTACCAGCATCCGCCAGTGGAATTCGCAACAATCCTGTAGTTTCAAAACAGTTGGGAATTTTGTGTGTACTCCTGGCCTAACATGCTGATCAGGCTGCTGATAAGACTCTTCCTTACAAGCTTGGCCTGCCCTGCTTACAAATGTCTGCTGAAGCATCTGTTATTGTACATAGGAGAGACACAGACTTATAGAAAGCAAAACTGGGAAGTCTGTGAAAATATTCTGTTATTTTTTATTTTATTTTTTTAAGCATAGTGTCAAAAGCAGTAGAAATTGCACCAAGTTACATTTGCTTTCTGGTGTAATATGCAAATGAATACATTAATATTAATGTTTTTAGACGAATTGTAAATATTTTAGCAATTTTCAACTCTGTAGTATTGCCCAGCATTACTCAAATACTGCAAATGAGATGGATTTGTAGATGGGACATAGAGAACAAGCACCATGCATTTCCATGAATAGGCTTATATTTATTACATTAGACACAGGCAGTAAAGCTGATGTCAAAGAGGCCTTTTGAGCTTGTTATCCAAGCAGCTGGCTCCCTTTCATTTACCCTCACTTACTGTACATCTGGGAAAGGGCTTCTTCCAGCTGCGAGCCATTTCTGTCTAAACCACATCCCCCAGGCTTAGTAGAAATATTCTCCTGACAGTGTGAGCCCTGATATACCTCCTTATGCTGATGCATGGTAAACTGTAGTTGTAGAAGTGGCATAATACCAATATATTCCTTCACTGATCAATTATTTCACGTTAGTATTGTTTTTTTTCTTGGGTTTTGCTTTGATTAGTTTTTAATTGTCAATATATTTACATTGTATTCTGGTATGTGATTTATTTTATATTTCAATATTTTAATCTTTATTATAGTAACATATTGATGCAGAAATGGCTGGTGATAGACACAGCAGAATATAAAGATTATTTATGTCCTCTGAACTTCGCACAGGATGTTCACTAGAGCAGAGAAGTCGGACATATTATACATAACCATAGGCAGCGTGTGTGGGTGTACCAGCTGCTGGCCCAGTATTGACAGCGTAGCATGTTGCAGTTGTAGAGCATGCACAATATAGTGTTTTACTCTGACAGGTTAATTTGTTGTTTGAAGAAATCTGAATTGACAGTAGAGAACATTTTATATCCCCATGGGATTCCTCTTTACTCACAGTCTGAATGGAAGTGTGTTGTGCTGGTCTGTCTAGAAGGAGCACGTCTGACAGATCGGGTCTCTCAGTGATCAGTAGTTAGTGGGTGGAAGCAGATGTTCAGTTGCTCTACTTCTACATTCTCATCTTACATCACTACAGAGCTGCGCAGTCTAAAGCTGGTTACTTACTTATACTAACGCCAGGCCGTTCTTTCGATTCTTAACCCGTTCATGCGATATCGTAAGAGTGTATATGCACCTTTTTGATCATGTTTTCTCTGAAGAAAACAGGTCACATCTGAAGATCAGGTTTTATGTGCAGTTTAACTTTCACCCGATTCGATGGTACAATATACATAAAGTATAGTGTGTATGCACTGCTAACCATTCTGGCCGATGCTTCTGCCCATACTTCTCCAGCAGCAGCAGCACTGCCTTTGTGTCAGCAGATGTTTTAGACAGATCAGTTTCCTGGATCACAAGTTAGATTGTAAAGGTGTGTGCGCATGAGTCGGGACTTCCGAATGTTATGCTGGGTACACACTACACAATGTGGACCCAGCATGCAGCAAGTGCATACTCACTTGCCAATGCTGGATCCCACGGGGGAACTATGTGTTATGCTGCATTCTGCAACATGGCATCGTTAGTGACATCCCCAGTTGGCCCTGCAATAGAGCCGACTGGCGAGGTCGCTAGCGACCCGTGGGAGCGCGCATTTCATGGGTACACAGTAGACAATGTATCAGATATGGTGCTCCGGTCCGCTGGATCGGACGACATATCGTCTAGTGTGTACCCAGCTTAAGTGTAATGGAAAGTAACATTGCTTCGAAAATATGATAGCACAGGTTTTTACCTAGCTTAAGCCTCTACTAACCTGGTTCCCACCTTCATGCTGGATGTAAAGATACCACACCAGTGTTTCCCACACCATAAATCAGAATTAGGAGTATAATTCTCAATCAGTGTCAAATACAGATACTTGTCCCATTGCAGCGTTTGTGTTGGGACCCAATGATGCCACTATAGCCTCTTGAGCCACTCACTTAGTTCGCAAAAGACCAGAGCGAAGGCTGAGTATTCGTCAGCACAGTAGAGGTCTCTATTCTGCTCTTTTGAGAGCAGAGTGCCCTCTTGGGGAGGGAGCGTGCATTGCTTCTCTGAGTGGGATGTTGTTGAAATTCCGGCTTTCGGGATGCTGGCGCTCAGAATAAAGTCCCTGGAATCCCGACCCTTGTCCTAATCCCGGTGCCAGCATCCAGACGGTAAGTATTGGGGTTATGGGGAGAGTTAGGGTTAGGCACTAGGGGGAGGGTTAAGGTTAGGCTGTGGAGGGAGGGGAGGGTTAGGGTCAGGTTGTGTAGAGGGATGGTTAGGTTTAGACTGCGGGGGTAGGGTTAGGTTTAGGGTACTTACCAGCAGGTGTCTATATCCTAACCCTGTCGGGTGCTATCATCTTGATTCTGACAGCCGGGATCCTGAGCGGCAGCATCCTGTACCCAACCTCTCTGAGCAGGAGCTGAGTACAGAATAGTTGTACACAAGGCCAGGGCCAGTGATTTCACAGCAACTGAGGTGACTGCAGTCTCTGCTTTGTATTCTGTGTCAGGATACTGACCTAAAGAAGTGGGAGGGGAAGGGGAAGAGAATTACAGTAGAGCAAATTGCAGTGGTGCTTTAGCAGTTTTGACTTGCCACCCAAATGTTCCTGTGACACATCCAGTCTGGCATAGCACGGTTACATACAAATTGGAATTACTGGCCTCAGTGAGTGCTACAATCCATGAAGGCAGGGAATGGTCTGTGATGATGAAATTATGCATGTGACATGATGTTCAATAAATTAGTGTTATAGTTGTTGGAAGGAGTGTGCTCCTGAGCTGTGTCCCTCCTTTACTATCCAGGTAGGAGAGAGCCGGTGATCACTAAGACCCGCCAGGACTCGGTTAAGAAATGTCTGACCTCTGACATGAGCTACTGTGCATGTGCGGTATACATGAGGACAGGTCGGACCATGAGACTCTCCCCACCAAAGAGCCCTGTAGTGCCCCACTGTACGCCTGCAAGTACACCATACAACCACTGTTGTACACTAGACCACCAGTGCTTCTATACACCGGTGTCGGAACTGCGATCATACCAGGCGCACTATAAAACCCAGCAATACCCTGAGCTCCAGGCTGTCACAAAAAACGTGTATTACATCTACTGCTGTTACACCTGTGTAATTTCCTGTGTCACATGCTATCTGCTACATTATATATAATCTAAGAATTGGTTAAGCATGCCATGTGTGGACTAACCAGCACCAACTGCAGCGTTATACATTTAATCATCATCACTCACTCTGGCCAGTTACTCTGGTGTATAAATTCATCTCTCAGCAAACTCTGCATGTGCATCATTGTGACCGTTATCTATCACCTGCTGTCACCACCATCTCTGCTAAGAATAGTCAGATTAGGAAGCTGTTTGGTCATTTTTATTTTTTATTGTTCCTAGGCTGTAATTGATACTTAGTGATATATTGTGGTCTCCAATATCAATTCTGGCATATTCAATTTCAGGCGGAAAGTCCTGGACTTTTCGCCAACATCGCTGGTTTTCAAAGTATCGCGCGCGTGTCCGCTTTTCCCCGTATTCAATTACAAATCAGTAAAAACGGGACCCGGCGAAACTGTAACATGCGAAAAGTACTGTCAGTTTTGGGGAAGTCAGCCTGACACCCCCCAAAAGATGCACTGACATTGGCGATCGCTATAGATACCCCTGAATAACCCTGCTGAAGGTATTTGGGGTACTTAAATGCTCTCAGTAGCTGCTATTTAGCGTCTTTGCATAAGTGGTGAAGAACAGCATTTAGCAGGTTTTTTTGGGTGAAAATAAGTAGTCCCAGCAAATATGGGGTACCTGAAAATGGAATGGGTATGAAATACCGCCGGCCGCAGCGGCAGCCCGACAGGAGCAGAGTACAACGCAGCGGAAGCCCGACAGCGCTGGAAATCCCGATCGTGGATAGGTAAGTATCCACTAACCTAACCTAACCCCCCTAACCCTAACCCTCCTTAGGAGTGCCTAACCCTAACTTCCCCCCCCAAGTGCCTAATCCTAATCCCCCCTCTAAGTGCCTAACCCTAACCACCACCTTCCCCGCTACCTAAACCTAAGTCCCCCGGGGGGGTGCCTAACCCTAAGTCCCCCCCCGGGGGTGCCTAACCCTCCCTTCCCCTAGCCTAACCCTCCCGGTGGGGTGCCTTACCCTAAGTCCCCCCCGGGAGCCCTAAACCTAAACCGCGGCTGTCCGCTCGCGGCGCCCGGCATTACTACGATCGTGATGCCGGTCTCCCTTGCCGGGATAAGACAGTCGGGAAGCCGGCTGCCGGTATATAGGCAGTCGGCTTCCCGATTGCTTCCCCCCCGAAAATGGGTGCTACCATATTTTACAGTTGCTAAGGTGAAGTTTTAAAAATCGGGAACAAAAAAAAAAACACCTTCCGCAAGCACCTGCAAACTTAAAAACTCCTGGGGCATACATGGGGACCCCCTGGAGTCTATTTCGCTAGTTTTTATTTTTGTCCTCCCAACTTTGGACTTTTTTGCCCCCAAAATTAAAGCCCTTTTTTGGGATGATCTAAAGATTTTTTTTTACTTTGCAGGGGGGTTCCCGCAGCTTTGCACCCCAAAAATCCAATTCTGCACTTTTTTTCGACACCTATTCATAGGCGAAACTTTTTCGCAGGTCCCATTGCGTTGAGTTTCCACACCGGCGAAAAGTGTTCAGAATTGAATATGGAGGAAACTTTTTCGCATAGCGAAATGACATCACTCGTGATACTTTTCCGCAGAAACTGACTTTTCGCACCTAATTGAATACGGCCCTAAATCATTAATTAACAGTTCTTTGGTTTTTTTTTACAGCTGCATGTAATTTATCAGTTTTGCACTGCTTTCTATTTTCATTTTATTTCTTCATCTAATCTCTAATCCAGTGGTTCTTAACTCGTCCTAAAGTACCCCCAACAGGTCATCCTTTATGGATATCTTTAATCATGTACAGGTTAAATAATTATCCCGCCTGCTTCCACAGAGAGAAATCCTCAACACATGACCTCTTGGGGGTATTTAAGGGTGGAAATGAGAACCACTGATCTAAAGCTGGCCACACACTAGACCAACTTACATCCAACCATCCAACTAGTTGATTCGTTGGAATGAAAATCTGGTAAAGGATGAAAGCAAATGACAATCAGCAATTTGTTCCCAAACGCCCGAAAATGAACTAACAAGTGTTGTTTGAACAAATTGTTTTGATTAAACATTTAACAAACTTGTCTGACGACCATTTTCATCTGTTTTCTGGCATTTAGGAGCAAATTGCTGATCATCATTTACTCTCATGCGTTACCATATTTTCATTCCAACCAATCAACTAGTTGGCTGGTTGGATGAAAGTTGGTCTAGTGTGTGGCCAGCTTAAGATAACTTTGCCTTTGTGCATACTTATAAAGATCTTACCTGCTACGAAAGGAAAGGTTGGAGTTCTATAATTAGCATGTTCCAGGGAAAGTACACTAAATTCCATGAAATCCTTAATGTGCATTCCTCAAGTTTGCATATTATCTTAATATCAGTGCTTCACTGTAGATTTAAATATGTACCTAATGGTGCGTACACACGTAGCAAAATGCCAGCGATATGATATCGCTGACAGATCGTTATGCACCCTCCCTGGTGTGCTGGGTGATTGATATCGATCACCCAGCACACCACATACTTACCGTCAACTATAGCGACCCACAATCAACGATATTGAGCAAGTTGACGCTATCGTCCATACGTGGCCGCGCATCGCTGGTCGATGGTAAGTTGGTAGAGTTATTTTTAATGAGTGATTTAATCGATAACAGTATCGATATCATTGAAACCGCTCATTAAAATTGGTATCTATGTATGCACCATAAGTTTAACATTTCCCAGCAAGCCTCAAAACAAGGTTTATTCATCCAACTGTTCTTTGATCTTCTTATGTTGTAGTAGCTCATTGTAAAGTAATATACAAGATTTGAGATGGTTATATTCCACCTGTTTCAGGATGTACATTTGTGGAAAATGTCTTTATAAACTCAGTTGTTCACCATCGTTCTACGTAAACTATATGGGGTTCAGCGAGAGAGGTTACAATTTGTTAATTCTTAAGGTGCCCATACACGGTATGATTTATTACCCGATATGGACAGTTGTGATGGGTTGTACAGACCAATCGTATGAAAATAGGTGTTTTTTGTGTGTTCTGCCACCCTCTAGTTGGATCGCAGATCAGATGGTTTTGCAGAGAGATCTACGATCTTTTGAGTACAATGTGATGCATCTTATCCTATGATCGTAACGATTAATCGTACACCATTTGACCACATCGTATGAAGAATTTTAAGGGAACAATTTCAAGGGCAATCGTACAACACATAATCGCATCGTGTATGGGGGCCTTTAGACTGTGCTAATATAAGCTTGAGCCAGTTTTTTCCAAGCTACTAACACAATTAAACAAATGTTTCCCCTATGTTCTTCTAGCTCAGAGGATTTTTTTGCATAGTCTGACAGTGACAGAGATTCTAGGCCCAAGAGAAAATCAAATAACATTTCTCTCTGTTGATATAAGTATAATTTTAGACGGGTTTGTTATGCTGCCCTGTTTTCTTATCTCGGAAGAATGAAATGTGTATGTGCAAATAATTCTCTCTACATAGAAAAGGAATCCTATACCCTAGTCGTATCCGCACAGCTCCCAAGCACTATATGTTTGGTCAACAAGCAACAGTGGGTGGTCAGACTGCAGCACAGGACAAGGACCCGCTGTGCACAGGAAAAAATGTTCAAAGGTGTTTAAGGGTGGTAAGGAAGTCTGACAGCCTTCAGAAAGTCCAGAGGCTACGGATCCGAATTCCCGCGCACTGTTATGGTTGTGAGAAAGCTCAGTATGAGATACTTCCATACAGAGGATGAACATCTTCATTTGCCTTCACATGTGTCTGATCAGGCAGAGGCTGCTTTCCTATTGCAGCACGCCACTGACATCCTCATTCTCACACTCCCATCACGTAGCCACTGCACTGACATTACATTGTCCTGGTGTCCAAATGCTTCAAATACTCTGACATGAAAACGTTTTGGGATTTTCTTTTTCTTTAAATATGTTTGTACTTTGAAGGGGTTAAGTTAGAAATCTGCATGTGGTGTTTTGTACAGGAGAATGTAAAATACAATGTAACAAGCTATTTTTCATTACATTATATCTTTATCTTAACTTCTTTAAGGGGCCTGTACTGTACATCTAAACACTATCGCTGGTGGGGAAATCGGGAATTTTCAACGTGTTTGAAAAATATTACTTCCCCGATCCCAGTTCAAAAATAGTCAGAATTGGCAAGTTGGGGATATTTTTTGATGTCAAATTTTGCGGGTGGGCCGCAGATCATCAATGGCTGTCAGTCTGCAGATCAGCAGAACGAGGAATCAGGGCCTTAGATGTAGTTTTTAGCTTTGCACAGCACTATGCACTGGTGATTCAGGGCTCCATTGGTCATAATTTGCTTAGTTTACATTTGAGCACGAGCCCTTGAGCAATCTACATCAGTGATACAGGAAAGTTCCCTGTAATTAGGATACCCTAATTTAATAGGACATGTTTGAGGAGTGCCTTATTTTATCACTAAGTTTTGGACACTATCGGCCGTATTCAATTAGGTGTGAAAAGTCAGTTTCTGCGTTAAAGTATTGCGAGTGACGTCATTTCGCCTTGCGAAAAGTTTCCTCCTTATTCAGTTCCAAAAGCTTTTCACCGGTGCGGAAACTCAATGCAATGGGACCTGCGAAAAAATGTCGAAAAAAAAAGTGCAGAATTGGGGATTTGGGGTGCAAAGCTGCGGGAACCCCCCCTGCACCCTTGGGACAGCCTCCCAAAGGTATACTGTATAAAAAAAAATCTTAAGATCGCCCCAAAAAATGACTTTCATTTTGGGGGTGAAAAGACCAAAGTTGGGGGACAAAAATTAAAACTAGCGAAATAGATTCCAGGGGGGTCCCCAAGTATGCCCAAGGTGTTTTTAAGTTGGCAGGTGGATTGTTTTACAATTTTTAAAACTTCACTTTAGCAACTTTAAAATATGCTAGCACCCATTTTCAGGTACCCCAAATTTGCTGGGACTACTTCTGCCCCTAACCGAACAACCCCTCCCCCCCCCCGCGGCTGTCCACGCCCAGCTTACCTTCGATCGGTAAGCCGGGTGTCGGGCTCCCATGGTAGGTATAATAACAGGCGTTGGGATTTCAACGCCTGTCATTAGACAGTCGGGATTACGTCCGTCGGCATCCCGAGCAAACTGTGACTGGCAATATATAGAATCACTGCACATTTAAAGTACAGTAGACTGGCAGAAGATTTAAGAGAGTAGCAAATAATTTGTGCCCAGCAGTCAGTTTTATGGGATATTCACAACTGTTGACTATCTGCAAAATATATAAATTAAAATATTAATGTTGTATAGTAATGTATTAATATTGTATGATTAAGAGTTGTTTTAATGTAATAAAGAAAATATGTAGTGAAGAAACAAACCATATTCCTGATAATCTTTTACACCGTTAAAGATCATTTCAAAATAATTTTGTGTATCGCAACTATGGAAAAAGCTTTTGGTGAGGTTACACTTCTAGCTCAGGTCTTGTCTTTGTTAGTGTTGTACTGCCCTCTTGTGGACATTGGAGAACAGCACATATTACCCCCCCCTCCCCCCCAATTACAGTAAAAACACTCCAGATTTTTAATGCTGTATCATTTCCTCTCTGCTGTGCAAGACTTCTCTCCAGATTGCCAATTAAGAAATTAGTTTTAGTTAAACGCTCCAAGAACTGGCAAAACATCTTTGAATTGGTTTTGTTTAATATTTGCATCTCTATTTTCTCTGAACTGTTCAAGATTTTTAGAAATAAATTGATATGTTTTTGTTCAGTACATTTCATCATCATTAGTGCAAAGTGGGTTTTGATGCAAGTTACTTTGTATCTTAAAGTGAGTGTCTTCTAATATTCCTGGTTAAAAATAACACCTGATTACCTATAACATTTCTATTAATAACTGTCATTTTTTTATTTTTTTAAGGCAACCCAATTCCTCAGAGCCCATTGATTGAAATGGACAGTGATGGACACCCATCTCCAATAAGCCGACTCAGCCAGACTACCTCATTGCAGAGAGGGAGCAGCTTCCAATCCGGACGAAATGACTGTAAGAATAAATGGAATTGCTGGATCAAAGAAATTGTTATTTTAAAAGACCAATAAGGCTTTTTTTTTTTCTTTGATCTTAGTGAAATTACCAGAAACACCTCCCTATCCATTGTTATCTGGCAGTGTGCAGGGTTTTATGCAGAACTCCATGTTAAATAATGTGCTTACTGTGATGTAGGCATATTCCAGCTAATTTCAGAGGCCTTCTCCTAAATTACTCTGCTCCACTGCTCCAGCACAGTGCTTTCCCTCATCTTCATACAAAACATTTCGGGATACGGTCAAGCCAGTACTTAGATTGCCGACGCCGGGATCACGACACCTGTCATAATCCAGTCGCCGGCATCCCTGCGGTTAGGGTTCGGGGTTAGGCACTAGGGGGAGGGTTAGGTTTAGTGTGCAGGGTCGGTGAGGGTAAGGATTAGGCACCAGGGAGGGTGAGGGGGAGGATTAGGATACTGACCGACAAGTGTCTGTAGTCTAATCCTGTAAGGATGTCGGCAACAGGGTTCTGACGACCAGGAACCCAAGCGCCAGCATCCGTTACCCAACCCAGTATTTCTTCTACTTCTCGTGTATGTGAATATACTGTATTTTAAGAGGCTGCTAAAAATATTTATCTGTTGGCCTTTACTTTCAGTGCCACATAATGGTGTCCCTGTTGGGGGTCACCAGAGGAGGCCAGAATTGAAGCTTTCATTTCTATAAATCAGCAATGACGCTCCTCAGGGTCCGCTGTTTTTGTGCTCCTGGGAGGAAGTTAGGGCTCTGGACGTTGTCCCTCAGTATGTAATTATACTGGGTGTACTTATACTTTCAGGACTAAACTGACTTGTGCTTGTTGTGCCTTTTGCCTTTGGAGGTGTTTAGTCAGTTAGGTTACCGTGCACCTTAATGCAGTTAGGGGTTCCCACCCCTATGGTTAATGTGACCATATGCTGTTTCTCTGTCTCCTAGAGGTAGAGTAATAAAATCTTGTCTTTATAGTATAGAGATCCCAGCTGGTATTTTCTCTATGCTGTTCATCTGCAGTGTGCATTACGGGTTCAAACATGTAGGTATGTCAAATGTCCAGAGAGTTTTGCCAAAGCAGTCTGCACTGAAAATAAGGTATCCATTACTGTTTGGTATTTTTTACTCTCCACTGAAAAGGAGATTGGAATTAATTAATATAGCTCATATATCTCTCACACATTTAGGGAAATCTTAACTTTTCAATCAGCAATAACATTAAAACTACCTGGCGAATATTGTGTAGGTCCCTCTCTTGCCGCCAAAACAGCTCTGACCCTTCGAGGCATGTACACCACAAGATCTCTGAAGGTGTCCTGTGGTATCTGGCATCAAGACGTTAGCAACAGTAAGTCCTGTAAGTTACGAGGTGGGTGCTCCATGGCTCAGACTTATTTTTACAGCACATCCCACAGATGCTCAAATGCATTTGGAGGCCAAGTCAACACCGTGAATTCTTTGTCATGTTCCTCAAACCATTCCTCAACAATTTTTGCAGTGTAGCAGAGCGCATTATCCTGCTGAAAGAGGCCACTGCCATCAGGGAATACCTTTGCCATGAAGGGGTGTACTTGGTCTGCCCAATGTTTAGGTAGGTGGTGATGCCAAAGTAACATCCACATGAATGCCAAGACCCATTGTTCCCCATGCCAGAGCATCATACTGCCTCCGCCGGCTTGCCTTCTTCCCATAGTGCATCCTGGTGCCATCTCTTCCCCAGGTAAACAACGCACACGTACCCAGCTGTCCACAATATGTACATGAAAATGCAATTTATCAAAGCAGGTCACCTCCTTCCATTGCTACATTGTCCAGTTCTCATGCTCATGTGCCCATTTAGGTGCTTTTAGCAGAATGGACGGGTACTCTGACCGGTCTGTGGCTATGCAGCAAGCTGCGGTGTACTGTGTGTTCTGACAACTTTCTATCATAGCCAGCATTAACTTTTTCAGCGATTTGTGCTACAGAAGCTCTTCTGTGGGACCAGATCGGCTAGCCTTCGCTTCCCACATGCATCAATGAGCCTTGGGGGCCCATGACCCAATTACCAGTTCACCAGTTGTCCTTCCTTGCACCACTTTTGGTAGGTACTAACCGCCACTTTTCGTAGGTTGGTAACCACTGCATACTGGGAACACCCCAGCATACCTGCTGTTTTGTAGATGCTCTGACCCAGTCGTCTAGCCATCACAATTTGGTTCTTGTCAAAGTGGATTAGATCCTTACGCTTGCCAATTTTTTCTTCCAACATATCAATTTCAAGAAGTGAGTGTTCACTTGCTGCCTAATATATCCCACCCCTTGATAGATGTCATTGTAACAAAATAATTAATGCTATTCACTTCACCTGTTTAATGTTATGGCTGATCGGTGTATAGATCTAATCTAATTTATTGAGATGATTCAACAGTATTTTGGATGGATAAATTCTTATGCTTTTCTGTATATTTATCATATACAGATGTGTCCTCACTTGTCTTTTCTTCAGTCACATCAAACAGCCCCTCTTGGCGCGCCTGGTCCCATCCTGGTCCCAATTTGCAGGCGTTGTGCGTCTTTTTTTTTTTGCCGAAAATACATCTAAGTCTTAATGCGAGGCGACTTGGACGCACCAGTAGACTGTGCTGATTAATTTGATGTGACACTTGTGTATATCTGTGCCAATGAATCGCTCAATCAGCATGCAAAGTGCTGCGTTGCAGGGCCACAGCTTTCTTCCACGCAAAGTTCTGTTTACAGACTCCGTTGCACACAGATATACAAATGTCACATAGCGACTTAGACGCATTTTCATCAAAAAAGACCCCCCGACGCTAGCAGAGTTGCATGGGACCTGGCGGCTCACTCACGTCAGGAATATCGCTTTGCATGGTGTTATTGAGACTAGATGAGCAAGGCCACATCTATGTGTGTGTGTATACATCTATATACAGTACTGTGCAAAAGTTTTAGGCAGCTGTGGAAAAAATGTTGCAAAGTAAGTATGCTTTCAAAAATAAGTGTTATTTAGTGTTAATAGTTTATTTTTATCAATTAACAAAATGCAAAGTAAATGAGCAGAAGAGAAATCTAAATCAAATCAATATTTGGTGTGACCACCCTTTGCCTTCAAAACGTCATCAATTCTTCTAGGTACACTTGCACACAGTTTTTGAAGGAACTCTGTAGGGAGGTTGTTCCAAACATCTTGGAGAACTAACCACAGATCTTCTATGGATGTAGGCTTGCTCAAATCCTTTTGTCTCTTCATGTAATCACAGACAGACTCGATGATGTTGATATCAGGGCTCTGTGGGTGCCATATCATCACTTCCAGAACTCCTTGTTGTTCTTTATGCTGAAGATTTTTAATGACATGGCTCCAAATATATTCTGCAGCAGGACAATGACCCCAAACATACAGCCATTCAGATGCCCCCTGATGGTATTGCCTGATGAATAAAGTATCTGCCTGTATTTCTCAGCACTGAGGACACCATTAATCCTGACCAAATCCCCAACTCCATTTGCTAAAATGTAGCCCCAAACTTGCAAGGAACCTCCACCATTCTTAACTGTTACCTGCAGACACTCATTATTGTACCGCTCTCCAGCCCTTTGGCAAACAAACTGCCTAATGTGACAGCCAAATTTTTATCAGTTTGACTCATCAGCCCAGAGAGTATGCGTTTATGAAGCTGGCGGACGGAATCCCGACCGCCGGCTTCTAGACTGCTTAATCCCGACGAGGGTTACATGTCAGGCGTCTAAATCTAGATGCCTGTCATTTTACCAACGCCGGGAGACCGGCGCCCGGCATCCCGATCAAAGGGATACCGGGCGCGGAAAGGAGGGTTAGGGGGTAAAATTGGGTTAGTTTATACTTACCTGGGGACGATCGGGATTTCCTCCTCTGTCGGGCTGCCGCTGCCGCGATTTGAACCATACTGATTCCGTCCAAAGCACCTGCTGTTATTTTTCTGCACCCCAGTTCCTATGTTTTCGCACATAGTTGAGTCGCGTGGCCTTATTTCTACGTCAAAGTATGGCTTTTTGGCCGCAATTCTTCCATGAAGACCACTTCTGGACAGACTTCTCCAAACAGTAGATGGGTGTTCCTGGATCCCACTGGTTTCTGCCAGTTCTGAGCTGATGTAAGCATTTAGTCTGATGCACTAAGTTTCCTTGTCTGACCACTGCGTCTATGGTCCTCAACGTTGCCCGTTTCTTAGTGCTTCTTCAAAAGAACTTTAACTGCACATCTTGAAACCCCAGTCTGCTAAGAAATCTTTGCCTGGAAGAGTCCTTGCTAATGCAGTATAACTACCTTGTGTCTTGTTGCTGTGCTCAGTCTTGCCTTGTCAGTTTGACCTGTGACATGAAATGGTCTTCCACAACCTCACCTTTGTAGCAGAGTTTGGTTGTTCCTCACCCAGTTTTAAGCCTCCTGCACAGCTGTTATTGTTTCAGTTAATGACTGTTTCAACCTACATATGAAAATGATGTTCATTATCACCTATTTGGTATGATTGGTTAATCATACACCTGACTATAATTCTACAAAATCTCTGACTTTGTGCAAGTGTACCTAGAAGAATTGTTGCTGTTTTGAAGGCAAAGGGTGGTAACACCATATATTAATTTGATTTAGATTTCTCTTCTGTTCATTCACTTTGCGTTTTGTTAATTGATTAAAAATAAACTATTAACACTTCTATATTTGAAAGCATTCTTACTTTGCAGCATTTATTCATCACCTACATAAACCTTTTGCACAGCATTGTGTATAAAATCAAATATTCTGACTGACTGTCTCACTGATTCACTGACTGACTCATCAATGCCCAGCACAAACCCCTGGACCTAGAAACATGTAAATCTGGGAGTATATACCTTCTATGAGGTAGGTACCACTAATAAGGCTTTTGTTTGAAAAGTGACTTCTAAGGGGGTGAAAAGGACAAAAATGTTTCCTCCCTCTGTGCACTGTCCTTAATGACTGTCTCATTGTAGCTGCAGCACAGTTCAGAATTCAAACACCAATTGTCATCCCGAATTCTGACAAACATCACTGGCATTTGGTGGGGGTATTCTATTTGAATAACAAGGGAAGGAATGTGTTACTGCGGAGGTGAAGGAGGTGAATGTGTAACTACAAAGATGAGGGAGGGGAATGTCAACTGTTTTACTACGGGATGAGGCATGGGAATGTGTTACTCCAGGCGTGAGCGGGGGTAATGTGCTAATACAGGTGTGAGTGTTGGTAATTTGCTACTACAGGTGTGAGGGAGGGATTGTATTTCTACACAGGTGAGGGAGGGGTATGTCTAATGTGTTAAAACGAGCGAGGGAGGGAAAGGTGTTACTACAGAGGTGAGGGAGTGGAGTGTGTTAGTACACATGTGAGGGTGGCTAATGTCTTACTACAGCAATGATGCATTTCTATAGACAGTGACGGACCCGGGTGTGTTAGCACCCTTTGCAGGTGCGTATCAGACTATCAGGACGACAGTGTGCGCTGGCCTGCATTGCACTTCCGCCTCTTTCCTCCCCCTGAGCTACTGTACTTATGAAGCTCTATTCTCAATCTCTGCTGGAGCCGACCAGGTTGCGACAGCTGATGGATGCCGCCCGGTGTGGCCGCACTGCTTGAACGGCCCTAGAGCCGGCCCGAAGTATAGAGATTAAGGATTAATGTGTTACTGCAGAGGTGAGATGGAAAAGGAAACGGTAAATATCTAAGTTCTACCCGGGTGAAACCGAGTACATCAGCTAGTGTATATATAATTTTATGTAAGTGTATGTATATATATATATATATATATATATATATATTGGGCCTGAGTCAGAGTAGTATGCGAACCCAATGGTTTGCGTAATACTCCATTGTTTGAAGATCAGCGCATGGGCACACTTCCTGGCTTCGGCTACAGTTCTCCGAGGGACAATCTGAGTAACCTCTGGGTTACTCAGATTGCCAATGGTCTTGCAGAAGATCTGATGCTTTGTCTTGGGGCACATCACTCAGATTTGTGATGCTGTCAGCAGGCGTCTATTTACACCAGACTCGTCCTGCTGCATTAGCCATGGAGCTGTTCAATACTGTACAACCCTGAATCAGGCCCATTGCACACTATTAAACAAAGCAACAACCTGCCCCGTTACCTTCCTAGATAATTAAGATGTACATTCCACCATGTCAGAATAAAGAGGTGGGACTCTGGCTCTAGAGTAGTGTATTAGAAAAAACAATGTTTTAGAACGCATGAGCGTTCTTTCTTCTGAGGCTGACAGTCTTACCTTACGGTATATATTATTTTATGTAATTATAATATATATTGCGAGCTGCTGACATCCCCATTTTGCCAGTTTTAAGATATTCAAATCCAGTGGAGGAACCTGAAATGGAACAACTGCAAGTGGTAAACTGTCTAGTTTAGCAAAAACTGAAAGAAATGTACGTTTCAGAATTATAAAAAAAAAGCCTATTTCTCAGTGAACAGGTAATGGGTTAAGAACTTACAGCGGTTCTGAAGCAAAGAATAAGAGGCTTGCCTGGGCAGTGAAGCACCACCAGTGGACTGCTGAAAACTGGAAGAAGGACGCGCACAGAGTAACTGGCATCCTGAACCTAAAGGGCTACCACATCATTTCACAGCACCATGCATTACTCTCTGGTCTATGCATAGTTGGCCAAGGGTTCATCCTACAGCAAGATAATGACCCAAACATACCTCCTGGCTATGAAAGAGTTACCTTTGTGGAATAGAGAGACTGTAGGCTTTACGCTTTGGAACAGCCAGCACAATCTCCAAACTTGAACCCCATCAAACTGGATTGGGATAAACTGGACAGAACGGTGAAAGTAAAACAGTATTGAAAAACCATCAAGGCACATAGGGAGCGCATAAACACTTATTTAATACTAGCTGGAGTACCCGGCGTTGCTCGGGATTTTAAGAATGTTTGTTTACACATCATCCTCCAACAAACCTCTCCTTAGGCAGGCCTCACGAAAAGTGTGACAAACTTCCCCATCCACAGTCCTAAGGTCTTTGAAGGAAGTAGGACTTGTAACGGTGTAAAGCAAACTTCGGAGATAGAAGCATTCAAAATTTGTCGGATGTACAGTGTAAACACGGCCAAGAGCTTCTGTTGCTCTGATACCAGGATGACGGTGTACTTCCTGGTTGCTGGATCGCACTATGAAATACACAGCAACTACCTCCAGTTCCTTGTGCAGCTGTTTCCGGCATTCAGGATCTCCACGGTGTATAAGATTCATCCAATCGGTTTTACCCTTCAGGGGCTGACAAAGGAATGAACCAGAAGTAGCCTCTGTGTGTTCCATAGTGCGGTCCAGCAACCAAGGAGGCAGACAAAGTTTGGTCGCCACTGTTGACCCCATCTATTTGTGTAAGCTGATGCATGAGCAAGTATAAATAAAAATATGCTGCAGAGCTGCGTTTTTGCATCCCAGTATAGTTGCCATCTTTATGGGCCTGACTGTAAATCATATTGATCTCTCCTCATGGATGCAGATATCAATTTTGACCATATTCAGACTCCTAATAAGCCTGGCTTAATATCAATAGTGGTTCCTCAGTGCAAGTTTGCTGACTGTGTTGGCAGTGCAAGGGTGTTCTCAATGCAGGGTGTCGGCATAGCGGGGTGCCAGCGGTGTCCTCAGTGCATGTGTGCTGACAGTGTCGGCCGTGCAGGGGTGCTGGTGGTATCCTCAGTGTGGGAGTGTCGGCAGTGTGGGGCTCGCTAAGGGTGTCCTGAGTATGTGGGGCAGCATTGCAGGGGTGCTGGCAGTATCGGCAGCAGGGGATGCTGCCAGTGGAGGTGCTGGCGGTGTCAGGCAGCGAGGGACTGCGGGCGCCATCTTCTTTTGCTTCCTGTGTGCATATTAAATGGGCTTAACGCTGATTGGCTGAGAGCCGTGACAGACGGCTCTCTCAGTCAATCAGCGTTAAGCCCGTTCAATACAAAACCTCTCAACCCGACAGCGGCATTGCAAGGTTTTGCCTCAGGTGAGGTATCCGGGGCAGGCAGGGAGATCAGAGCTTGGCTCGGATCGCCCTGGATCCCCAAGATTCAGGTGAGCTCAGTTCTCTGAGAACCGAACCCGCTCATCCCTAATCAATTCATACAGCATTTAAAAGGTACTGTAAACTCCACGCGAGAGCCATAGTAAATGCTGTTCAGAGACTTAGATTATATGCTACAGAATAAAATTCCACAATTCCTTAGTATGTAGCAAAATGCATGTTATAAAATCAAATTATGAAATGAAACAAAAATAACATATTAATATTTTTATTATTGACCTAGCAGATGGCCCAAGAAGAATGGTGTCCAAATTTGCATCTAACAATAAACCAAACAGGACAATGCTTTTATTCTTCTTTGGTGTTTTAGGTGTAGAACCATGAGAGATCTTGGCTTGTAAACTGTGGGCTAAATCCTTCTGTAATTCCCGACCTAACCTGTAGAGAGCGAATGCTATGCAAAAATTGTGGTTTTTAATTAATTAAAATTGAACAGTAATTTCAATTTTCTAAATTTTTTTTTTTAGTTGCCTCTGCCGTGTTTTAATACGGTCGTATGTAAAATTTCACGATCTTGGCTTGTAAACTGTGGATTTGTATAGAAAGACAGAAGGACAAATTTTCATTTTTATATAGTAGATATATTTTACATACACACCCATCACTTTAGATATACAGATGTGTCCACATACATCTTACTTCCTTGTGCGTTAACAGCCCTTCTAGTCGTGCCATGACGTTGTGTGACTCTGTAGCGCTGATCGTCTTTTTGTACGGCTATTTACCTTCAAATTTCCCTTATTCACAAAGCCGCTGACACTGTAATGTAGCATTTCGCATGCAGATGCGGACGCACACAGAATAGACTTACTGCATATCAGTTTAATCAGCAGAAGCTGCTTGTGCGCCCTAATCAAATCGCTTTGCGAATGACACATTTGAAGGCAAAGAGTCGCACAAAAATACGCTCTGAGCTACAGAGTTGCACAGCGCTCACGCGTTATATTTAATGCGACTTGTAGCGCACGGAAGTAAAATGTATGTGGACATATCTTTGCATACTAAGAGTAGTTATACTATGTGACCACTGCAAACGTAATAATCCTTTTTGTCTTTTTCCAGCTTGGAGATACAAGACACCACCCCAAGTGGAGTTCGTGGAAAAGCTGGCAAAAGTGGTTGTTGGGCAACTTCCTAACTTCTGGAAACTCTGCATATCATATACAAGTGGAAATCTTTTTAGCGAGGTATAACATTTCTAAAGCCAAAAGCTTAAGTTGCATTCATATTTTTAAAACAGGTTAGTCAAAATGTAAATAATGAACCTTGACTAAACTAAAGAGAAGTTTGCACTAAAAATTATTTACCGGAGATTGTCTTCTTTAGTTACAGCAGTTGATTGAGTCCACATAATGGTTGTCGTCTTCTGTTATTACTGGTTACCAGTATCAACCATAAACCACAAAAAAACTTGCAATATTCTTAACATAAGAAGAAGAAAAAAATATTGTGCAAAATACATCTCATACATATGAATACCGTTTTCAGTTATAACTGATATCCGTGCCGCATCATTTTAAGTCATGAAGGCGAAAAGTGAATCCGTTGGACTAACCACAAAATGGTTTAGTTATATCTGTGCAGGAAAGGGTTACATTACTAATCTAGCATTATCTTGATTCATAAATTGTACAAGTTTCAAGTTCTGTTTACTTTCTAATCCTAACAGTCATTTTCTCATGTTAGGTGTCTGGTAGCTGCATAATGTGTACCCAGTATTTCAGTACCATCATAAAAGGCAGTGTCACTCATCTTAAAAGATTATTGTTTTGTGTTTTTTTTACGTAATGTGAGCAGCATTTATGAAAATCGTTTGCTCTCGAAAAGCAAAGTTATAGTAGTTTAATCCATCAAATAAGGGACTAAGGTTTTTCAAACTTAATTTTTTAGAGGCTGAGCTTTAGCATAAATTTGAATGAATGGAACGCCTTATGGATATATGTAGATGAAGCTGATTGGGCAGCTGTTGCTTGGCTGTTATAGCAACACATTGGTACTGAGTGGTTTTCTCAAACTTCTTCAGGGCATCAGAAGCGGAAAGCTTCTTATTGGTCCTTGCGACTACACCCATGTGTGCAGTGTCTCATAACCTGAAAGCTGAGGCTGTGTGATGAACTGCTAGATGTCCCTGGGGCTAACAAGTGTAGAGCTGGAAGCGTTTATCAAGGCTTTTTCATCCTACCAGTGATTGCATCTTTAATTATTAAGAATTTCTGAATTTATTGCTTTATTTTAAGTTTCTAACTGCATTTTTTTGTTTTTGTTTTCAGGAACCTTGCATTAATTAATACCAAAAAGGAAATTTACTATTGGGTATTTTGTCAATTTTATGGAAGATTTGTAAATCATCAGATTTACTAAAGGCAAAACTGAGCATAAAACCATTTGTTTTGAAAGTTCTGCTAGATGGCATTTTTTTATCACTACTCAAATTTACTGATGCTTAGAACCGGTACCTAGAATTTGCAATTGACTGATAACCAATTCTTAAACATATTCTTTAAATACTTTACATTTCCTCGCAGTGTTTCAGTCATTGAGACACAATATAAGATTATCACTAGGTGGTATGGATGCCCCATTATTTGAAGCAAAAATTGTTTCCAGGTCTCCTGATGTTTTTTGGTGATGAACTAGAGGTGTAGGCTCTCCCTTCCACATCTGGTGGCGTTGTCTTGTATTTGTCCCTTTTTGGTCAAAGATAATTCAATTATCCAGATATATTGTAAGAGATGCTGTTCCTCAGGGGCCTGAATTTAGGATCCTGAATCTGATAGTGGCCTATTTCCAGTATAAGAAGTCAGTAATACCAGTGAATTGGTGGTCCATTGATCCTCCTTTGGTTAGAGAGTGGTTTGCTAGATTTGAAATGTACATGACTATGTAAGAAGTCACATTGTCAGCATTTGATCGCTTCTCCAAATTCACTGTGCCAATTACTCTGATACTCATAAAATACTTATTGGATGATGTCTTATGATGCCATGTTTATCTTGAACATACTATGCTGTCGAGCATTGATCTAGTGCAGGTGAGGACAGGGCCAGTCGTCTTAGACGATCAGTGAGTGTCAGCAGCACAGCATGTTGCCAGCTGTGCTGGATAAATGGCCGCAGGCTGCTTAGAGAGGCAGCGCATGGCCCGTCCACCTGACTTGCCATCGGACCATCCCCCCGCAGGATCCCTGCATCCCTACACCTTAGGAACCTCTGTCCTAGATTATATATGTTAGTATAGCAGTGATCAAGAGATGCTTTTTTAAAAGCAAACTTTCAATCACCCATCTATTATGTTTTTATTAATCTCAAACATGTAAGACATTCGATTGTAAGCTCTCATGAGTAGGATTCTCTACCCTCATGTTCTCTTTATTCCCTCAGTTATACGATCATCACCTTCCCACTGTCAAGAACAGCACCAAACCTTGGGTTTGGCCACTTTGCTGCTCATTTGGGTGTTATGACTGCTGCTGCAGAATGTTTATTAATCTTGTCCATGTTCTGCATTGTTTTGTAACATGTCACTTTCTTCTTGTTTCATACATACTGTTTCCACTTATGTACTGTGCACGGTACTGCGGACCCCTTGTAGTGCCATATAAATAATGGATAATCGTAAAGCAGTGACCGCGGTGAGCGAAAAAAATTGTGGATCCCAAGGACCCCTGACTTTAAAGATTGGCGTCTTACTCCACAGTTTCTGAGTCCCATCACATATTAATGGAGGCGAGGGCAATAAAATGCTAAAAATGTACTTACACACATGTATAGAAATACAAAACTGTTGTAGTGTTTGTAGTAATGGCTCACTAGAATATAATAGATACATGAAAAAAATACCTCTACTGTAATTGTCACTAAAATGCATAGTGTCCATCCATTTTATTGCTCCAGGTCCACAAAATAATTGGTGGCATCCAATAGGTTAATAAGATAGATGAAAAAAAATCTTTCTAGTGGTTAAAGCAGTTCCAGGTATAATAATAACTAATATTCAAAAATGCTTAGAATCGTCTGCACCACAGTATTGATTTGTTTGTAACCTTCAGATTGTATAATTCATGGCCATATCTCCACACAGTTCAATATCATGTGTAGCAGGTAATCAGCCTGAGCTATTTGATCAGTCCGTAAAAAATTTGTAACAGTATATGTATCTGTTACAATGTTTCCACATAAAAGTCCGTACATATCTATACAGGTGCAACACTTAGCTCACCACATTGATAAAATGGTGATAGCTTATCGCCTCCGGCTAAAGAAGAGTGTATAGCCACCTGTCTGTGTGGATCAGACCAGACTCCGCAATCATCAGACACGGACCTCCTCTTGTTGTTTAAATTCATGTTTGTGGACATCAATTCCTTGCTGAAGTGGATTATGGCTGGTGCATAAAAACAGTTTGTAGCAGTCCAGGGAGATCCTGGGGGCAGTGCTGGGGGTAGGGATGTGGTCAGGATAGCAACTGGGGCAGTACTGGGGGTAGGAAAGGGAGTAAGAGTTGATAGCAGTTGGGGCAGTGGATACTTCCTGGTAGGAGCCCCCCCCCCTGGTCATCGTTGTCTGCCTCCAGCTCCTTCCTGTCTGCATGCAGAGAGCTGGGATAGAACGGAGGCAGCACTGCTGCAGCCAAGCAGGATCTGCCACCACCGATGAATGCAGAGCCAGGAAGGACTAAGTACGTGGGTAGGAGGTGGTTTCCAGTCAGTGGCGGTTGGATGAGACACTGCCGGCGGCGATTGGTTGAGAGATGCTGCCAACAGCGATTGGTTGAGAGAGCATGCCTGCAGGATGTGCTCTGTGTGTGCTATGTCCACAGCAACCAGTCACTGCCGGCAGTGTCTCCCGAACCAATTGCTGCCGGCAGTCAATGTCTACGGACCAGTGGTTTTGGTCGCAAATTGGCAGAACGGGCCGGCGCAGGTCAGAATGGGGAATCGTGGCTCAAGTGTATGGGGCCCTTTTCTTAGCTATGCTTTACCCAATGCACACTGATGTGCTGGTACAGCGCCCATCATTTCCAGGTTGCACATCAGGCAACAGTGTGGGAATAGCCTCTACCACAACCCAGTCTATAACCAGCACTGAATGCAGTAGGGCAATGCTGCACCCTTGGTAATCCTCCATCCTGTTTTACTATCCTCCTACACCATGCAATAATCTTGCCCATACCTGATGCCTGGGTAGCTGGCCGAGTACTGAGTCTGCTACTAAAATGCTTACATAGCACCGGGGGTGGGGGCGCAGTCATGTGGACTCAGCAATGCTTCCTGACTTAATATAAAGTAAAGGTGATCTCCTATTAGTCACAGCGGACAGCGCTCCCATTGGTCTGGCTGTTACATCGCAGGCAGCAGCTCCTTAGATATTAACTCAGAGACGCTGCAGTACCGGCAGCGATTGGATGAGAGAGCGGGCCTGCAGGGCGCGCTGAGTGTGTGTGCTATGTCTGCAGCAACCAATCACTGCCGGCAGCATCTCCCTAACCAATCGCTGCCGGCAGTGATTGGTTGGGGAGACGCTGCCGACAGTGATTGGTTGGGGAGACGCCGCCGGCAGTGATTGGTTGGGGAGAAGCTTCCGGTGGTGATTTCCCTGCTGCAGACACAGAACACACCGCACGTCCTGCAGGATCCGCTTTGTTTTAAAAACCATGTCACCAACTGCCTGTATCGCCTAAATACGCGTTACAGCGCGTATTTTGTGATCACTTGTAAAGTATGGCTAATTGAAGATTGAGAGACCATTTATTTAATTAAACATATCAACTCTTTTCCTTTTCTAACTTTGTGTCAAAATTATGGGAAATTATTTAAACTGTTATCATCTGCAGTGGATTTTAGGTCGTCCTTTGCCATAACTTTCATTAAATTGGTATCATGGTTATGTGCAGCCATTAGTGCTCTCTGAGGACTTCTAATTATACAGGGGCTCCAGAATGTATTTGCTCTTGCTTATACACCTAATATGTAAACCCTTTCATGTGGCATTACTCTAGACTCAGACATATCGAAAAGGGACATTAATACTATCGTATAAGACAGATGTATGTTTCTTGGGCTATATAGAAGAAGCTAATGATAAACACACAACTATATTGTTCAAATAACTAATTTTCCAGACAAAAAGTTGCATGGCCAATATTGGATTTCTGGTATTTGCAGTATTTTAGTTCTTCGTATCTCTATACAGTTGGATAATTCAGACAATTGCAGTTCTATTATTTTATTTTATTTTGTTTTGACGTTTAGTTTAACTGCACTGTTGAAAACCTTTTCAAGAACTGAGTAAAATATATAAGCACAAAGGAATCTGCTTGTGCTATATAAAAAACTGTTACTAATAATAATAAATATGGACCATGTAGTGTATTTAATCCATATATAAGAAATAATAATGTTATTATTATATAGCATTTTTCTACTAATAGGACTCAGTAATTTACATTTTATCAAATCACAAGAATTAATAGTGTACAGAAAAAAGAGCTAAGGAATTCAAAATTTTCATTATTTTTTTAAATAGAAATGAGAGGGGCATTAATGAGATGCTGGAGTAACCAGTTAGATCTTGAGTCTCATTTTGAAGGTTTCCAGAGTGGAGGCCTCTTGAACCGTGTGAGGAACTAATTTATTACAATTTATAAACCATGTTGGTTTTGTAGAGCAACAATTGCCTCACTCATAATCATATTTGTACCTGGTTGAGCCTGACTGTAAAGTGTTTTGTCTATTTCTTTTACTATAGTGTAAGAACATACTTGTGTAGAGTCAACGTACTGTACACTCATTACAATGTATTTTTTAGAAAAACTGTGTTTAGAATTTTTCTGTTTTGTGATTTCCCTCTAGACTGCAGAAAAATCAGGCCAAATGGAGCAATACAGGAAAAATGCAAAACAAAGACCAAATGTTTTCAGGGTAAGTTAAAGCTGCATCCAAACATATACACTGTTTAAATTCACAAATTCATTTTTATGTGGGGCATACTGAGTTTGAAGGGATTTTCCAGTCATTCCCCTGAAACCTCCACTTGCAGTACTTAGTGTACAGTGCTCTGGTCTGTAGAGCAGATATTCCTCCAAGCAGTAGTTAACTTTCATTACTAGCGCTGCATTGGTTTTCTCCTATTCAGGGAAACCAATGCCAAAGGTGATTGGTAGAGATCCCAGCTATGTGCAACTGCCAGGCCCTGTACAGTACAGCACCACAGTACTACATGGATCAGAAAAATTCAATATCAAAGTAGAGATCTGTTTTAAAACTAAAAAAGAAAAAAAAACTCTGATATATTATGTAATTTTCATCACTTGAAGTGATTACTACTTGCATTTCTGTCATTTTCTGTGTATTAGGAAATGATGCAAGTGATGCAGTCACTGGTGAAGCTCATCCGTGGAGCTTTGCTGCCATTTACTCTTGGTGAAGAGGACCTGAAGCATTATGGGGGCTGGGATATGAAGACTGAACTGTCTGGCCCTTGGTTAGCTCATGTTGTCCAAACTGTCAGGTAAACGTGATAATAGTTACCTCAATCACCAGCCTATTACACCTTTAATTCTTTTGTTTCTGCGATGGCTATATTACTCATCTGTATTACCAACCTTGACAAAATTTGCTAAATATCGTTATATTACTTTGGGTTACATTATACACAAAATGGTTTTTGTGTTATATATCTATATATATCTATATATATATATATCTATATATATATCTCTAGTAAACCTAGTAATATATTCATAAATAATGAGCTGTGAACTCCAGTTGCTTGACTACAAATTACTGGGCCCCATATAAATCTTTTTATGCATACCTTTCACCCCATCAACAATGATTCCATTGGAAACTCATTGGGATTAATGTTGCATAGAACAATTACACAGCCTCACTCTAATGCTGTGAAGCCTCTGCATACTTCCAACCCCCTGCTAGTGGTCCCCTTCCACATATCCCAGTCCCATGTAGCTGTTTCCCAGCTTAGATCCCAGCAGAGCTCCACTAGCATAGTTCCCAATCCTCATTTGTTTCCCCATGAAAACCATCACATGTACATATGTAGTATTTAGGAGGAGTTGATCTCCCTGTTTCAGTTTTTATACTTCCCCTGAAAGCAATACTTCATTCGCTAGTATAGGCTGCTAGCATATTTTTACACCCTGCTAATAGAAAATTGTATTCAAAACTAATTGATTGGAAGGTTATTTAGAATGTTCAACCGTTAGCTGCCATATTCCATCTCTAACAACAATACCCAAACATGACTCTTCTATCTGAAATTCAGCTTCTGACATAGGCTGATACCACAGTGGTGCTTTATAATGCTGCATTATTCCAGCTAAGAAAAAAATTACAATTACTGTAGTTACTTTAGCATCTTAGTTGGTGCTTCAGCGATGCATTACTGAGCACTCGTGTGGAGATGTATTTCAGAGCTTAATGCAGAGATACTATATCCCCTTTGGACATTTTTACATGAGTAGAAGGTATTCCGAAAAGTGTTTCATCTTTAAAACGGCCTGTGTATCACAATTCTTACACGGCTTCTGCTCCCTGACACATGTATAGTATAACTCACTGCTGTGTAAGCTTCAGCTCTGGACTTTTAAACTGAAAAACACTTGAACCCCCTGATTTATCTCTCAAATAGAATGCAATTTGATCCCTGTCCTATAAATATTGGGAGCCACTGGTCATACAGTACTTCCCGGTAAAGCTGTATAAAGCCTTTGCTTCACTACTGCCAAACATTGCACATAATTTATATGGGTTGGGTACGAAATGCCGGCATTCGGGATCCCATGTAGGTTAGCAATCCCGATGACTCAAGATAAGTTATATCTAACGTAACCCCTACCCTAACCCTAATCCTCCATCCCCGATGCCTAAACCTAACCCTCTCCCCTAGTGCCTAACCCCTAACCCTCCCTCCCAACACCGCAACTTACCTTTGGGATTCCAGCGGTCGAGCATCCAGCACAGGTATTCTGATAAGTGTCGGGATTTCTGCGTCTGCATTGTGACCGGGGAAATCCCTGCTGTCAGGATATTTAAACATATCCCAATTTATATACCAAGATAAGAATATGTAAGTGTGTACTCCTATTAAAATTCCAAAAATATGATTAGTTGGTGACTCTTATATGAATAAATACAGTACAAAGCGTAGTCCCAGATGTGTCCTCATATACCTAGCCACGAGCCACTCCTAGAGATGTAGAGTACCGTCTTTCTCTCTACATTTTGCACCTTATTCAGATCGCAGACGCAGCAAAACACCACTCAAACTGTACTAGATACTGGGCTGTGACGTAACCCGCACATGAATTACATTTTAAACATGTACAAAGTTGCAGATGGAGCACAACTGAACTTGATGTGAGAAAAAGCCATGGCTGCTGCATCGTAGCACATCGTATACTGATTCAGACTCATTCGTGCACACACATATAAAAGTGTCACACATCACATTGATCATTGCAATCTAGCAATGTAGTTTTGTCAATTTCAGTCGTTTTGTTTTTGCATGCAGTGGGGCTGTTTGGCACGATTAAAGCCACAGTGAATGAGGACACCTGGATTAACTGTAATGGTGCATACACACGGTCAGATTTTCCTTCAGATCTGTACAATAACGATTTTAAAAATCGTTCATAGCTGAAGGAAAATCTGACATATCGGACATGTTTGTCAGATGAACGATACGTGTTCCCGTTTGTCAGATAACGATATCTGATGTGTTTGCAGTCAGATTTCTCAGATTTGATTAATTTTAATACTGTACAGGCAAAAATCGTTCAATCGTTCATCTGACATAAGCTGCCCATCCACTACAAGATGCGGGGACGAAGGCACGATTACGACATCATAATCGTGCCATCGTTCCCCTAGGGTGAAGTGCATACACTGAACATTCAGACATTCAGTGTATGCAGATCAATCATCCCTGAACATGGCAATCTGACAGCGGTCGTCAGGTTGACCGTCATGTTCGGGCGATGATAGATGTTAAAAACGACCAGCGGGCACGCGCATCGCTGGTCGGTTTTAACATTTTACTGCGCGATTTGCGGACGATTTGCAAGCGATTGCACGATAACGACGTCATTATGGTGCAATCGCCTGTCAAAATCGCCTAGTGGCTGGGCAGCAATTTCTAACAGTGTGTATGCACCATAAGTCTCTAATACTAAAGTGCTATTGTGCCTCTAGTGTTCATTCTAGCACCCTGCACCTGTCACAACCTGTGCAGTTCTTCTTTCCTGCCTGGGTGTTGCTCCAGTGCTTCTAGCACACTATGGTCGGTATCTAAGCAGTTTGTTGGATCAGCTGAGTGTGCTAGAAGCACCAGAACAGAGTGTGACACCCCAGGAACGAAAAGGGACTGCACGGGTTGTGACAGGTGCAGGCTACTATAATGAACACTAGCCTCTACAGATATTTAACCATGTCTGTGTACATAAAGTGAAGGTCAAATTGTGGTATAAAATTTCCGTAACCAGAAAATAAACCTCTTTAATGGCTTTGTGTTATGGTCCATATAGGCTTACTTATGAATCACTGACCGCCCTTGAAATCTCAAATGACATTCTACAGTCTATACAAGACCTGATTCTGGATTTAAGAGTACGTTGTGTTATGGTCACTTTGCAGCATACTGCGGAAGGTAAGAGTGTGTTTTTGGCAGGTGTCTTATCTTACATCGTGTCAAAAATAAAGGTGCATAAAGCTCAACCTTTCATACATCATAGTTACATTGTACCAGGGGCAATCAATACTTTGATTGTAGCAGTTGCCTATTTAGCTTCAAACGCTTGCTTCCTGACTCCAAAATGGTAATCTGATAATTCCCTGCATGCATTATCACCATAATGTCCTCTAATACCATTTCTTGTATCCAGTCCATTTTGTTTGTGAATTTGCCATCACCACCTCATTTGGTTATGAAATCCACATCTTACTTACCTTTAAGGAGCCCTTTCCCATGTTGACATTGAACCTGTATGTATTCCATTTGCAACTGATCACCTTTGTCTGCTGTATGGGTCTTGGTAAGAGACTCAATAGACCAATCTTTGATTGCATATATACGAAGTATATTCATTAAGTCACTTCTAATATATCGTTTTGGCAAAGTAAACATACCTCATTTTACAAACCTCTCTTTATAAATGTAATCCTCACATTCACTGATCCCCCTTGAGTTTTCCTGAGTTACCCAAAACTGTACTTCATCTAACGGATACTGTAATGGTACTATTACGTTTAATGTATCCTAGGATTTATGCACACTTTCTCTCAACTATTATTCCCATGTCCTTTTCCAGTTTTTTTTTTTCCCCCAAATTGCATTTCATTTACTGTGTAAATAGCACTACCATGGCATAGTTGCATAACACTAAATTTATCTACGTTCAACTGTATCTTCCATGCCACAGCCTGGTTTACCGTTTTGTATAAAGCTTTCTGTAGCAAGCTACTATTCTGCTTTGTGTTACTACAGTACCGCTATATAGCTTCGTATCATCAGCAGTTATGGGCACTTTACGTTCTAGGTCACCTGTAACGATGTTCAGAAGAAATGAACATCTTGCCTGGCGTGGTGGAATCATTTGCTTGCTGGATGGACTGTTACGATGGTGGGCGGCACCAGCCATCTGAGTGAGCCTCAGCTTACGAACGCTGGCCAGCTTGCGAGGCCAGGAAACTACACAGCCCTAGGCCTTGCCACGCCCGGATAAAGGGGCTGATACGCCCCTCTGTCCGGGAACGCCAGCTGTCCCCAACCTCGCACCATTCTTTAAATGCCTCTACCTGTCAATCAGGCAGAGGCATAGCGGGGGCTGCACGTGATCATGCAGGACTCATTCTGCACATGCACAGAACAGGTCCTGATAATCGGGAATCTGTGTTCATCGTGCAATGCTGAATTAGCCCCATTCTACGTTTTATTTTTCTTGCTATGTGTTTCAAAAATGTCTTGGGACTAGAATTTCTTTTACAAACCATTTTTCAGCTTCAGTCTTTGCTAACCTGATTTCCTTTCTACATACTGTATTTTGATACATTCTTTGTAATTCCAGAAGTTTCAGTCCCTTCTATTTATTTTAAGTTTTCAATGCTCTTGTTTTCCTTCTTACCTTCAATTCCATTCTTACCTAACATTTGTTGCCTTTTCTTCCTACAAATGTTTCATTACAGTGTTTACTTGCAACAGTGTTTAGTTAAAATATGTTTTAGTAATTTCCCATGTGGCCTCTGTGCTTTTGTGTAAAGCTGGGTACATACTATGTGATTCATTGCACGATATATATTGCCCCGACGCAGAAGTGCTGCACTGGAAGCAGCCCACTGGTAAGAAATTAAAAACCATCCAAAGGGCTAAGGAAGGTGACCGCCCATCTTCTGGCAGTGTAACTGGGTGCAGGGGAAGACCAGGCCCTGTAGCAGCCGTACCCCCTGCAGCTACTATAGCTTAAGCCCTTGGTTAAAATCATACTTGCCAACTCTCCTGGTTTGTCTAGGAGTGTCCTGAATTTTGGGGCATCTCCTGAACTCCCGAAAGAGTTGGCCAGTCTCCCGCGAGCCACCCACTTCCTAAGTGAAGCTGGCAGCCCCCTTTCTTATATGAAATTTGCCTCCAGGTCCAGGTGCTGCCCGACCCTTCCCTCATGTTGCCTTTTACGGAATCCTCTGAAGATGCAATTGTGTGACTTTCATGATCCAACAAGCAATTAAGTAAACGAAAACATAATTAAATACAACAGTAGACAAAATAATTTTTGCCAGAAATGGCTAACCGTGCATTTAAAGGATAATACAACCACTACTGTGAGACATAACTGAAGTCACCTTTGAGTTGTGCGATTTTGTGCTTATTTATGATCATTGAGAGCCCCATGGACTTCTAATAGCCTTATATTTTACTATAGATGGTAAATTATCCCACATATATTTATGGGAATACATATGTTACACCGCCAGCCACATTGTCCGGCGGTTCAAGTCCCGGCAGCTGCAGCCCGACGTAGAAGGAAATCCCGATCATCCGAAAGGTAAGTATTATCTAACCTAATCTATCCCCTAACCCTCCTTTAGGGTGCCTAACCCTAACCTCCCCACCCCCCCGTGCCTAAACCTAACCCACCCTTTCCCCGCCTTTTAAACTTAAGTCCCCCGGGGGGGTGCCTAACCCTAAAGGGGGTAATCCACTACACGATTTTAGCAGGCGATTGAACGATAACGATGTCGTTATCGTTCAATCGTTTATAAATCATGCAGTATTTGGTCGTTAATGATCAACGATGCGCACTCCCGCTGGTCGTTTGATCGTCTCGTCAGTTGACCGAACATGCAGGTCAATTTTACTTGATCTATTAAAGATCGTTTACAAATCGTTCAGACTGAAAGATAACATTTCAAGGGAAAATCGTTTAGAGATTGGACCGGGAGTAGATCGTCTAGTGGATGTGCCCCTTTACCCTCCCTCCCCCTAGCCTAAACCTAACCTCTGGGGGGAGGGTGCCTAACACTAAATCCTCCCCGGAACCCTAAACCTAACGCTCCCCCCCGCGCGACTGTCCGTGCTCGGCATCCCTTCGATCGGGATGCCGGGCGCCGGTCTCCCGGTGTAGGCTAATTAACCCTCACCGGGATTCTGTAGTGGAGATGCCGGCGGTCGGCATAGCGACCGCCAGCATCATAAACACATACCTATTTATGCTGTTTCTGTTTTCTACTCAAATATAGCTAGATTGCTGTCCTATAATGTTATATATATTGAAAAAAATTAAATGCCAGGTTATTAATTTAACAGTCTGTTTAATTGCATTGCTGCATATACAGGTGACAAACAATTGGAAGAACCTTGTATGGCAGTTTAGGTTGCAGTTGAAGAGGCGTGTGGATGAAGGTGTTATGTAACAAGTTTCTGAAAAATGACTTTTATAAATGGATGATGGTGTTGTGACTTAGGGACTATAGTGTAACAATGCTATTTTCAATATTGGTAGTCTATTTTTACTGATATATTTTGTGTATAAAATTGCTGTGTCCAATTCTTAAGTTCTAATAATTCATCTTTAACTGTAAATATCTCAGTTTCTTCTAAACGTAACATAACACCTTGATCCACTCGCCTCTTCAGTTATTTCTCTTGCGGAGTTTCCTAAGCTACTATTTGAAAACAAGTGGTTTACACTGCTACCTGTTGTTTAGCAGCACACACAGCAGGGAAATTGAAGACTAAAAAGCTGCAGAGAAAAGAGCGGCACTTTATTGTTTTAACAATAACAAAGAGGCTAAACCTCAAATAAAACTATTTAACTAAAATAAATTGTTACGCACAATCTGAATGAGCATATACAGGACTCTAGGTGAGTATCAATGTCCCCGCATTGATGTTTAACTATCATTCTTTTCCCATCTTATTAAGGAACAGATCATTTCTGTCCAAACTTCAATTTCTTTAGCCTGTTTAAGAGGGCAACAAACTGGAATAAGCTTTAAAACTGTTAGCAGATAACCAAGCAAGAACGGGTAGAGAGAGAGAATAGAGACTATGGCATGGCAGCCCCCAGTCTGTGAAAAATGTTGTGAGATAAATTACTTTGAAAGTATTAATAAAATATTTCTCAAACATCAGTATAAGTCTTAATAATGTGCTAATTTTGACTTTTTCAGAAGTAAAGCGGTTAGCTGACAAAGAAGATTGCATCATTGATAATGAAGGTTTAAGCTCTTTGGTACGTACTGTACATTTGAAATTGTAATGCATATATCTTTATTATACAGGTGCTACATACCACAGGGTACTTATTTCTTCAAAATTAAGACACTTCTTAGCGCCTCCCATAATGTACACACTGCAAGTGCCTTAAGAGATGTGTTCTGATCTGAGCGGTGCAATTGGTCATTCCTTAAGCAAACTGGAACAATATGAGAACTGTGTAGAAGCTCAAGGGAAAAGTAAGGAGCTAGGTACATCTCCATGCGGTTGTGTTCTATGCATACAGGGCCTGATTCAGCAAGGAACATAGTTGCTTATAGGCACGCAATTGGCCGATTGTTGCGTTTTGTGCATGCGTATGCATCGTGCGAACTATCCACTGCCATGGGAACTGCAATTACAGAGGATACGCAGACCCATGCCAGAGTGATTGACATGCCGTTTGTGCGTGGTGACGGGGGAAGGGGTAGTCGGCCGAACACAGCCGTACCGGTGCGTTCGCATGCTATTGCAAGGGTGTGCATAAATTATCCACTGCGATACCATATGCAGCCTGAGGCCTCATAGCGTGCGTGGCTGTTAGCAATTTCTGAGTAAGGTCAGGGCTTGTGCAAGTGTGAGTATTTGTCCGATGGTACTCGATTGTACCGATGGTTTCGCTATGTTGACAAAGTATGCTGATGTTGGTAAAGGGAAGTGGGCGTCCTAATGTTAGGCAGCTATCGCAATGCGATTGCAATCATTTACATACTGCATCCCGCTGATATTAGCAACTGCGTTGCATGTGTATAAGCAGAATAGCGATTTGTAGTGAATCAGGCCCGCAGTACACCACTGTTACGCAGCCTTGGGTACGGACTAGGGGCCAAATGTAATAGATGTGAGTTTGAAAAAGTGGTCCGATTCTGGCTTATTTCTGCTGACTTTCAAGTCACCGTATATATGAAAAAGGGCTTGATTCAGAGATGTGCGCTAACCTGATGGCTAGCGCACATCTCAGATGTTTGGAGGACTGCGCATGCGATGCAGGTGTACTGTGCATGTGCAGCCCTCCGACTTCGAGCCTGCACACAGTGTGTCCCAGCCGCAGCCTGGTTGACAGGCTGTCGCATTTGGGAGGCGGAGCGGGGGTGTTCCCTGGCAGCGTTCCCGGAAACAGGGCGTGTGTGCGGCTGTGCAATTCCGTTCATTTCTGAATCAGGCCCAGAATGCGACTAAACCTAATTCTACAGAATTGCGCCCCAATCATTCTCACCGTGATGTAACTCACAAATTGAAAAGTCATCAGAAATGTGCCAGATAACTTCCTAAAGAGTAGACAGGCCTCAATATTAAAGTAAGCTGTGCTCCATATGTTTTAATTATGTTGAAATTAAACTTTTAAAGAAAAAAACTGTAGTTTCCCCCTTCCCCCATGCAGAACCAGCATTAATGCTTTTACATACCGTAAGCTGGTAATGGAAAAACTGGGTGGGACAGAGCATGGGGTTCCCCCAATTCATTTACCGGCATTAGGCTTGACCAGCCAAGGTTAGTGGAATCATAAAGGGGAGGTCCGTAGTATCAGTTGGCACCAGGGCTGGTTTCCCCAAGGGAGTGGGGCCCGCAAAAATAAAAAGTGTAGGCTCCTCCTTCTGGGTATAACCAGTCCTACTGCCAATATCACTACTGCCAATACTCCCGGAGCTTTGGGTACGGAGGTAATAATTGTATACCACTCCCCTGGGTCAAGTATATAGTGCTCTACATCCTACCAAGCCTTGGGTGTTGGTCAGTTGTATCAGAGCCCATTGCGATTAAATTGCATATACATTGTATGTGACTTGTGCTAGCTCCTGTATTGATACTGACACTTATTTCTGACTGTCAGTTATATCTATCACTGTGTTTCTCCTCATACCTCTGTATAAGGTGTGTGGGGTTTTCTGTGTACTTCTCAAATACTGGTACTTGAGAAGGCTGTCACATTGCATTGCGTTTATACCTTGTACATTTTATACATTGATATGTCAAAGGTAAAAGGGAAGTAGGAGGTTGAGGCTCCTGTGCTGGTTTCATGTAAGTCCTGTTTGAAGGGCTTGTCAGCTAAGGATTTCATGCAAGATGTTTTGTGTGCTAGCTATTTTAAAGAGCCACCTCTCCAATCCAGTACACCAGCTCCTGTACAAGAGCCACCCAGGGTGTCCTCTTGGTCTCAAGTTATGTCACATTTAGTGGACTGGGCAGCAGCTCCGGTACTGCCTCCCACTATGGGGTACCCGCAGCAGTTACATCCTGCTATGTGTATGCCCCCCATGCATCCTTTCTGGATAGATGCCTATGCTCACTCAAGTCAGAGTATGGTTCAACCATCCACCGCTGCTCAGCAAGTGGTGCAAGCGAATAGACCAGTTACCATTAAGCATGGGCATAAGAGAGTATCCCATCAGGCGCAACCTGGGAATTCTAACACATCAGATGAGGATACACAGGGTTCCTCTTCTGGGTCTCTCTCAGCTGGGAAAGACCACCAATCCTCCGTGGATGTCCCCTCTCTGGTAAGAGTGGTTAGATCCGTCCTTAGTATAGAGGAAGAGGAGGTTCCTCCTAAATCTATGACTCCAGTCTTTAGGTGTCAGAAAGTGGGAAAGGATTACTTTCCTCAGTCTGAGCAGCTGACGGACCTCATGGCTAAAGCATGCAGCACTCCAGATAGACGTTTGCATGCTACAAAGAGGTTAACATCTCTGTACACATTTTCACCTGGTGAATGTACTAAGTGGGAAGTCCCTCCGACTATCGATGCTCATGTGAGACGGTTGATCAGGAGCTCTATATTAGCTGTTCCATCCGCATCCTCACTCAAGGATGTTACAGATAGAAAACTTCAATCATGAATGAAATCAGTTTTATCATTATCTGGAGCTATTACCCGACCGCCTATGGCCGTAGCCTGGGTAGCCAAGGCTATGGAGGTATGGACGAAAGCACTGGAAGACAGTATGTCACAGGCTACCAGAGAACAACTGTCCTATCTCTCCCAAATGCGAGAAGCGGCTGCTTATGTGGGAGAAGCGGTTATTGACGCAGGACTTCTGGCTTCTAGAGTATCTGCAGCTTCGGTTGTTGTTCGCAGAATCTTTTGGTTAAGGTACTGGAAGGCAGATGCGGGATCCAAGAAAGCTCTCAAATCCTTGCCTTTTGCTGGAAAAATACTGTTTGGACCAGAATTGGATAACATAGTGGCTACTTTGGCAGCATCAAAATCTGCCGGATTACCATCTGCAAATACCTCTAAATATAGGCAGTCTTCGTTTCGGACCTATTTGCCAGCAAGGAAGGGCAAAAGGATATTCTTTTTCCAGACCAGATAATTCCCGCAGGAAAGCCAAACTGCAAACCAAGAAATCATGGTCAGTCAGACGTCCAGCTTCCAAGCCAGATGGTAAACCTTCTGCCTGATGGGGCAGGCCTCCCCCTGGAGGCTCTCAGGGTGGGAGGACAACTTCTCCAGTTTTCTTACGCCTAACATCAAACAACGGATTCTTGAGTTCGAGAAGTGGTCTCTCAAGGATATGCCCTCATGTTTCTGAGGCTTCCTACTCTGAATTTTTTTCTTTTGCACAGCTCATCCATCAGACCCGGTCAAAGCCCTGGCCTGCTTAGTTCAGGGGTAATAATCCCTGTTCCTTTGGCCCAACAAGGAAGGGGTTATTATTCAAGTTTATTCTTGATTCAGAAGCCGAATAGGTCTCATCACCCTATTCTGAATCTGAAATTTCTCAACAGGTTTATCCATGTGCCCAAGTTCCGTATGGAAACCCTACGGGCAATTATGCTGGCAATGGAGCCTGGGGATTTTATGGTTTCCCTGGACATTCAGGATGCGTATCTCACCAAAGGTTTATGAGGTTTGCTATTCATCAGCAACATTACCAGTTTCAGGCTCTGCCCTTTGGTCTGTCCACAGCCCCACGGGTGTTTACCAAGATAATGGCAGTCATGACGGCTCATCTCAGACAACAAGGAGTCGGGATACTGCCATACTTGGATGACCTCTGATATTGGTGCAGTCATCTCCAGGTGACCATTGTCTGTCTACAAGAGCATGGCTGGATAGTCCATTGGAAAAAGTCTTCTCTTTCTCCAACGCAACAGATGGTACATCTGGGGGCGTTACTGGATTCCCTGGCACAAAGGATCTTTCTACCGGGGGACAAGATTTCTGCTCTACAATTGCGGGTGTACAAATTGCTCCGTAATCGAAGAGTATCAGTTCTCACAGTAATGCAGGTCCTGGGGTCCATGGTATCCACCTTCGACATGGTGGCATATGCCCACTTCCATTCCAGGCCCCTGCTGCAATGCATTCTGTCTCAGTGGGATGGTCAGTATAATCTGATAAGGTCTCAAACGATCCTCATCTCGCCAGAGGTTCGGCTCTCCCTCTCATGGTGGCTGCAGACAGCTCATTTGAACAAGGGTCACCCATTATGGAAATTGTGTTCTCCTCACCACGGACGCAAGTCTTCGAGGATGGGGCGCGGTGATAGGTCATCACACCTTTCAGGGAAGATGACCGCTCAGGAAAGTCACCTGCCCATAAACATTTTGGAGCTTCGTGCAGTGCAGTGCACAAGGTGCTCATTCTGGCACAGGATCTCTTTCAGGGCGGGCCTGTCCAGATTCAGTCCAACAATGTGACCACAGTGGCCTACATCAACCATCAGGGAGGCACATGATGTCCGGCTGTCCAGGGCAGTGGCGAACATTCTGGTTTGGGTAGAACACCATCTTCCAGCAATATCTGCAATATTCATCCCAGGAATCCTCAACTGGCAAGAGGACTTCTTAAGTCGTCAGAACGTCTTTCAGCTCCTGATGGACAAGTGAGGACTACTGGACGTAGACCTCATGTCATCACATCACATCCACAAAGTCCCCAGGTACGGGTCCAGGACAAGAGACCCCTCAGCTGCTTTTGTGGATGCTCTGGCAGTGAGGTGGGACTTAAGGTTGGCATACCTGTTTCCTCCATTCTCCCTCCTACCAAGGGTCCTCAGAAAATTCAAGCAAGAAGGTGGCAGGGTGATACTAATAGCTCCGGCTTGGCGCAGGTGACATTGGTTCGCCGATCTGACATGTCTATCTATAGACGATCCACTTCCTCTACGGCCGGATTTGTTAGTGCAGGGTCCCTACCTACATCCGAACCAACCTCGTCTGGCTTTGACAGCATGGCTCTTGAGTCTTCCGTCTTAAAAGCAAAAGGTTTTTCTACTTCTGTGATTCAGACGATGCTCAGGGCAAGAAAGCCTTCCTCTGCCCGCATCTATTACAGGATTTGGCATTCTTTTTTTTTTCAATGGTGTTCCCACAGAGAGTATGACCCTAAAGTTTTCAGGGTCTCCTGAATTCTTGCTTTTCTGCAAGCTGGACTAGACCTCGGTCTTTGCCTGACTACCTTGAGATTTCAGGTTTCTGCATTGTCAGTTTCATTCCAGCACAGATTCGCTCCCCTGCTGGATATTGGAACATTTTTGCAGGATGTTCTCCACCTTCAACCACCAATTGTCCCTCCGGTGGCACTGTGGGATTTATCCTCCCTTTGAGCCCTTGGACACAGTCGACCTCAAATGGTTGACAGCAAAGACACGTTCTCCTCGCTATCTCCTCAGCTCGCAGAGTTTCTGATTTGGCCATGCTTTCGTGTCGCTCCCCATTTTTTATATATAAAATATAAGCTGTCCTCTGTACATGGGCGGGTTACCTTCTGAGGTGGTATTCCATTTTCATATGAAATACAAATTGTTGTTTCGGCCTTTCAGTCTTCAGACCTTTCTGTAGGTGAAGTTTCCCTGGATGTGGTTCGAGCCCTTCATATCTACGTGGATCAATCAGATGCACTTTTTGTGTTTATATATGGGTTTCACAAGCAAGGCTGGCCAGCTAACAAGCAGACTCTGGCTCGGTGGCTGCGTATGACTATATCTCAGGTTTATACACAGGCTGGTCTCCCTGTTCCCATCACTGTGACAGCACATTCTACTTGGTCTGTGGGATCATTGTGGGCGTTTAGACTTTTGCCTCCCAGGATGCTTCCTTTGGGCGGTGGATTCTCCTCTCTGCTCAGGAGCGTCCCCACCCTTAAGGGAACTGCTTTAGGGCATTCTTGTGGACCCTATGGAACCTGAAGAAGAAAATGAGAGTTATGGTAGACTTACCTTTTTATCTTCAAGGTCCACAGGGCGCCTACCCTGACGCACCTGGCCTCAGTTGGGATTTGTTCCTTCTTGTCACGGATTCCCTCATCTTTGTGAGAGTGTTTCTAGTGTAATTTGTTCTTTCTTCTCCACTTTCCTTCTCCTGCCATTGGGCTTGTTTACAAACTGAATGCCTGTGGCTGGCGGTGGGGTATATATGGAAGAGGATCAGGGCATTCTGGGAGCTAAAACTTTGGCTGTTTGGTGCCTGGATTACTCCAACCACATACCCCCCAAGGTAGTTCCTGTGGACCCTATTGACCTTGAAGAAAAAGAGTTAACAAAGGGAAGTCTACCATAGCTCTTATTTTTTTTGCCATGTGTGAGGATGTCAATGATTCTGTAAGTAATAACTGGGTTGAATAGGGATTTTGAGGAGCTTTATTTTAATATTGTTTTCTTTTCAATTCTGTTTTTAGGTTCAGTAGGTTTTTTTTTTTTATTATTTCTTTTATAGGTACACTACAGGTGCCAGTGGAACTGTATGCCAGGGCATACTGGCACTTGTGGTTCTTAAACTGTCAGCATGCCCTGGCAGCCCCTACAATTGGATATGACAATACTTGTATTGCACCAGTTAAGGACATTATTATTCATATTATTGTACAATTATTCCGTCTTACTGCAGGCCTCGGAGGTACAGAAGAAGAGCCCACGTGCTACTGGCTGATTATACCCAGGAGGGGGAGCTCACACCTTTTTCTTCCTAAGGCCCCACTTCCCTGGGGAAAGCAGCCCTGGTGCCAACTGTTCCAAACCTGTTGAAATCATAGTGGGTCTACCTATATGATTCCACTAGTCCAGAGGTTCCCAAAGTCCGCAATTACAGTCCACGTTTTAGGGATATCCATGCTTGAGCACAGGTGACTTAATTAGTACCTCAATCCATTTGATTTAACCATCTGGATTTAACCATTTAGATATCCCTAAAATGTGGACTGTAATGGCGGACTTTGGGAACTTATGCACTAGCCCAAGCTGGTCAAGCCTAGTGTGCTGGTAAAGGAAAAATTAGGGGGACCCCACACTTTGTTTCCACTATATTTTTTCTAATACAAGCCGAGGCAGAAGCACTAGTGCTGGTTCTGCCTAGGCTTGCATTTTATGCATTTTTTTTTTCCAGCAAAAACGCTGGCAAGTGTAGCTTCATAACCCATCGCACATCACCGGCAAGTTGCCGCCCTGAGCATTAAAATTGCATGCTATTACATCCAGCAGATAGTTGCTGCGAGCTTTAACTCGACCGGTAATTCGCAAACTAGTACATTTGCCCCTAGGTATCTTGTTATTGGGAGATGGTAATTAAAGAGTTCCTGTCAAGCAGTTTTTAAGAATCTAACATTAACAGTACAGCCTGAGCAAAATAACAATGTACAGTTATTTACACACAAGAAAATTCTGGTACAGAATGTGTCCCTTCTTCTGGTACCACAAGTACATACCCTAGGTCAGTGTTTCCCAAACTCATTCCGAACAGTGCATGTTTTCCAGGTCTCACAGAATTACAAGTTAAATAAATAGCATCTGGATTTTTAAAATGTCAGCCAGTAATGAACACACCTTTGCACCAAATAGGAAATATGGAAACAATGCACTGTTAATGCTCCCTGGGGAGAAACTTTGGAAAACACTGCCCTAGGTCAGGGATGGCCAGACTTTTTGTCTCTGTGATCTACTTTAAAAGTTAAAATCTTCCGTGATCTACCAAGTATCTAAATATTATTATTTTTTAAAAGGGGGGGCATGGCGTGCCAAAAAAGAGGGCGTGACCTTGCAGCAAGGGGCGTGGGGTCTGTCCTGCCAAAATCACACATTGGCCCCCATAGGAAAAAAAAACACACACATTGGCCATCACAGCAAAAAGCCCAAACCCAATGCCCCCCCCCCACAAGAAGAAACCAAAACATTGTCCCTCACATAAAAAAATCAAACATACATTAAATTGCCCCAGCCTCCCACCGAAGACTGATCTGTCTGAGAGAGAGGAGCTCCCAGTCCCTCCCTGCCCTCAGCTGTGGGCGACACCAGCAGTCCAGCAGCAGCCTCATTGCAGGCCCGCCCATCTTGATTGGTCCAGGGTTTGGGGTTTGGTGCCTTCGTGCCAGATCTGCCCCCATGCCCCACCTTAACCCAGCTCTGGCACTGGCACAATGGAGGCTGTTACATGTGACAGTCTCAGCCAATGAGAATCAGCCTGATTCTTATTGGCTATTGCTATCACAGTGACAGCCTGCAGACAGCCTGCTTCAGTTCGCCAATAATTATCACTGACCACAAGCAAACATGGCAGCCACTTTAGCACCTCACCTGTGATTTTGGCGCAGCAGCCAATAAGAATCACATTGATTCTTATTGGACACTGCTAACTGCTTCTGGATGGGCCAACATGATCGTGAGTGCCTGAGGTTGACAAGTCGCTCACGACGCTTTGACCACCTCTGCAATAGGCATTCTTTAAATGACCTTTTAGTGCTATATACTGATCTCTCATACCTTCAAAGACTTTAAAGAGCCTAATTAGGAATAAATCTTGCCAGTCTATTTCTAAACCTCACTAACCATGGCCACAAATCCCAAGACTTGCCCTTGCCATCCCGGGCTGAGAAGTCTCTGGAGTTAAGTAAATATGCTCCTACCAATACATGGGCTGCTCATTCTGTCAAGAATATTCATGAATGTTCTCAGCTTCCCACAAGATGGGCAACTTCCTACAGATTTTTAAAGATTCTGCTATAGAAGAAACTGTCAAACCCTCTGTGTAAACATATATTTTGTTTTGTGTTGTATGTTCAAAGATATTTTTATTGTGTTTTTTAATGTATGTACTGGTTAATGTGATATGTAGACTGGTCCACTTTGTGGTTTGTTAAAGAAATGTAGTTAATATTACATGAATTGAAATGTCTACATATGCTATGCAAATTTCATTATTTGCTTTATTTTTGTATTAAAAAAAAGTGTGATCACAATTTGGCTGACTTACAGGTCGAGAGCAGGTTGGGTACAGGGCTGGGTTATCCACAAGGCAGTAGAGGTGGCCACATAGGTACTGGTAGGCCCCAGGGTGCCCTGCCTCTTAACTGGCTGCAGTATGTGCTGAAAACAAAGTTATTTTTTTCAGTGAACATCTATTTTCTGCTGGGCGGCGTTGGGGGGGGTGGAATTACCTTTTTAGCCTAAACACATTGATATCAGTGCTTATAGACGGGGGGCTTGGTGTGGGCCGTTCGGCTTTGCCCACACCAAGCTCCCTTCCTGAAGGCACCGATGTCAGTGTGCTTCGGGCTCAATAGTGATCCACATGCAGAAGGGCAAGATCTGCATCGCGGGGAGGGATGAGGGGGATAACTGTGGAGGAGGGGAGAGCTGTTTGTGCTAGGGGAGGGCTGTGAGAGACATTAATATACTGTATGTATTTTATAGAGCAAACACTGTAAAAAAGCTGTTGTACAGTTCTGAATATTTGTCATTATAGTAGAAAATTGAGAAACATCTGTGTAGGTGCTAATTGTGTATATTTTGTCCTTATGCTGCTGTTGGTGGCATTAAATTTTTAAACAACTCGCACAACTTTAAAAACATGGTTTATACTACCTTCTGATCGACCCATTATATGATCTTTATGTATCATATATAAATATATAAAATCAGATGTCCTGACTGACGGACTGAATTACTACCTCGCTGCCTCAACGCCCAGCCCAAACCCCTGGACCTAGAAGTATGAAAATCGGGGAGTATATTCCTTCCATGACGCTGGTGCCCACTAAGAAGGAATTTTTCAAAATTTGACCCCTAAGGGGGTAAAAAGGGCTAAAATGTATCCTCCCGCTGTGCAATGTCCTGTCTGACTGTCTCATCGTGGCTTTAGTACAGCTCAGTAGTTTGCAGCTTTTTTCAACGATAAGATCAGTTAGGCTTTATATCAGGGATGGGGAACCTTTTTTTTCTGCCGAGGGCCATTTTGATATACAGTATATAACATTATTTGTGGGCCCGGTGCAGGCCATGCCTCTTCGTGTGACTTCACACAGGGGCAGGGCCACAATTTCCGGTGATTACAGCAATGCCCGGAGCATCCTGAGGATGCTCCGGAGAGCTGTAAGGGCAGCAGTGTAACCGCCTGAAGCATCCTAAGGACGTTCCAGGCGGCACTGCTGCATAGATTCTGGCTGCAGGCTACCATTCTAGGTACCCTGCTAGCCAGATGAGGCTAGCAGAAAAAAGCTCAGAGGGCCAGACCAAATGATTCCTGGGGGCCATATACGGCCCCGGGTAGGAGATTCCCCATCCCTGCTTTATATACAGATTCAGACTTGCTCAGATATATGTTTTGCATATGAAATTAATCTGTGCAGTCTCGTGAAGCGGTTTGTCGGATCCAATTGTGACTAAGGGCTTGATACAGCATGGAACACAGTTGTGTATACGTACGCAATCGGTCGATTAATTCGCACTGCGCATGCATCGCAGCGCGCGAACTAGTAATTGCGGTGGGAACTGCATCTGCAGAGGCTGCACGGACCCAGAGTAGAGTGATTGACAGGAAGTGCCGTTTGTGGGTGATGACGGGGGGTGGTCGGGCGAACACAGGCGTGTCAGTGTGTTTCAACGCCGTTGCATGGACTTGAAACCTCCTGAGGTTTCATAGCGAGCGCAGAAGTTAGCAATTCCTGAGTGAGGTCTGGGCTTCCTTAACTGTGTGCATGGGTCCGATGTTACTCAATGTTGTTTCGCTATGTTGCCCTAGTATACTGATGTGAGTAAGGGGAAGTGGGCGTCCTTATGTCAGGCTGCGTACACAATGTGAATGCACACATTTAAATAGCACTGCTGATATTACCAATGCAGTTGCGTGCGTATAAGCAGAATAGCGATCCATGCTGAATCTGGCCCTGAGACACCTTTTCAGGCAAAGAAAGATGCAAAAAAAATGCTACACTGCTCGGCACGATTCACTCGCACCAGGCCACTTGCGCCGCATGGTTTATTGAGGCTAGGTGTATGAGGACACATCTGCATTCACCTGTTACTCTCCAAACTGTATCTCATTTTAAATTATGTTTCAGCTGACCAACTGCACCAAAGTGTTCCCATCTGGCCAGTCTTACACTGTCCCTCAAAGAACGCGACAATACTCTGCTTCCTACCACACTAGATGATATACAGATTTTAAAAATAAGCTATGCTTTATTTGTGGGTTGGGGTCTCCCAGCCCTTAGGCTGAAAGAGACAGTGCATTACAATTAGTGTACACTTGGGGAATTGGCTGACGCAAATTGGCATTCATAAGCTGGAAATGGGGTTCATGAAAGATTGTGACCACAAAATATTGTTATAAACAATTAGGCTTTATTCTACGGCACTCTTCATCTATGGTGCCAGAAATCTATATATACTGTAAATATATATATATTTCAATTGCCTGAGCTTTCAAGGCATTTATTTTTGTATTATCTGCTACAGCTTTGACTGCTCAATATCCTTTAGCCACATAACCATATGTTTTGAACATAACTTGTAACGGGAACAACTTGGAATTGTTACTAGTGATTAGCAATGATACCACAGTAGTGGTTTTATTTCTGTCAGTAACCTAATGGGAAAAAAAACTTTTGGTACCTGGAACGGGCAGAAGTTACAGTAAGATTTCCCTTACTTGCTAAGGATATTATTGTGATCATTAATATTGTAGAGTTTAATGACACAAGAATAGATTTTTTAAATCTCTTTTGAAATTCAGTTTGATTCATTTTGCAAGTAATTTCATTGTGAAATGCATGATTAATTCTGAGTGATTATATTTAAGAATGTAGTTTTATTTCTTAGTATGGTTTTACAATTGCTATTCCTAGAAAGCATTGCAAATACAGTGATAAATCCAATGACATGTCAGGCAGCAATGTCAGTTCTTTTAAACAGCAAAAATAACTATACAGTATGTCTAGTTTTGCAAAGCAGTGATATAAACCCTTTAAATATGTGCTTAACAAAATCAGTTAAGTTTTTGCATGTTTACAAATATTAAAATGTTTGCACCTTTTAATTTGCTTGTTATATTAATGTTTTTTTTTTTTTCCTTTTCATTTTGTAGCCATCTCAATTTGAGCAGTGTGTTGTCCAGTCCCTGCAGTCACTGAAAGGTGTGCTAGAATGTAAGCCTGCTGAAGCAAGTGTGAGTATCACTGTATGGGTCAGGGCATGAGGAAACTTTCTGTTTTTATTGATTTTTATCTGTTTACATCCCTAAGTAGTAGGTAACTATATTAGTCCTCACACAATTATTATTATTATTATTACCAGTTATTTATATAGCGCGCACACATTCCGCAGCGCTTTACAGAGAATATTTGGCCATTCACATCAGTCCCTGCCCCAGTGGAGCTTTCATTCTATATTCCCTAACACACACTCACACACATACACACTAGGGTTAATTTTCTTTTTGCTGAGAGCCAATTAACCTACCAGTATATTTTTGGAGTGTGGAAGGAAACCGGAGGAAACCCACGCAAGCAAGGGAGAATATACAAACTCTGCACAGTTAGGGCCGTGGTGGGAATTGAACCCACGACCTCAGTGCTGTGAGGCAGTAATGCTAACCATTACACCTTCTGTGCTACCCAATAAAAGCTACCAGGCATAGGTTAATTCCTATGTACTTTATAATGTAGTACAGTATATATTTTAATATGATAGAAAATGACTATGACCCCCATTTATTAATGATCGCTCTTGCAATGTGATCTGGGCATACCAGTATCGCCCATGATCGCATTGCAACAAACGATAATAGCGCCGGGATGTATTATCTGGCACATGCATTGAGAGGGGCTCCGAAAGGAGCTTGTCCCTGTGTTGCACTGAATAGCTGCCGGGGCTGCCGCGCATGCGCAGTCCCGCTGACTGCACATGTGCAGTGACCATTGCCGAAGGAGCGTTCCGGTGGAACCCTCCACCGGCTAATTATGCGGAGTGTAGCCCATAGGCTGCAGCGGCTAACGCCATCTTCAGATGGCGTTAGCTGCGGGGGCCAATATCGGGAATACATCGCATTCCGGATATTGGTAAATCTGGCAGCGTCGCATCCCCCATAGAAGCCTATGAGGGATGCGGTTGCATGTGGGAATGGAGAGTTCACAGCAGGTATCAAAGATATCCGGGGCTTACTAAATATTTGCGGTTAATAGAATGATAAATGGGCTCCTATGTTAAGGAGCCTGTTTTTCTTATGCTAAAGTAGGGGGAATTAGTATGTTTTAATTAGCTCAATCAGTATGTACTGTAGTTTTGTTTGAAGAACAGTGCTTTCATGAATTAGCGAGTATAGCAAAGTTACTTCACTTTGGATATCCTTGACAAATAGCAACAATTTCATTGTAAAAAGCAATAATTTATAGTTTTGTACATAAGTAGAATATAAAAAACAAATAAAAGCATTAGTTTATGTTAATTTGTATTAAAGTCATTGTTTCATTGAGCTGACTAATATACATAAAACAATCTTAACTAAATTTGTCCGCAATGCTCTGTGTCACTTCACTTTAGCAGGATGCCTGGTTAGGAGGGAGGAGCTTCTGTAAACAGGCACAGAATGGCTCACTGCTTGACAGACTTGCATCTGGGAAAGGCTCTATGCCATTGATGTCTGTCCTTTATAAGTGCAAGAAGTGTAGAGGTTATAGAGTATATAATCTAGAGTAAAAGATGATCAGTATAGAATTTGTTTAGGGAATTTTTCTCTGCTTAACACATTTTCAAACTGTATGTCATGATATTTTGTTCAGTCTTCTCTAATTTTCATAATATGATTCAATAAGTAGTATTCTAGCTTTATATAGCCTGTATTAAAATACAGCAATTTCTCATTTAAGAATTTGTCATGTTTACTTAAAAGGCATAATGACAGCCATATGGATACTCAGTTGTTAACAATGGGATGAAGCACTAATCATTAAGGGGTTGATGTATCAACCAGTAAAAAGAGTGGAGAAGTTGCCCATAGCAACCAATCAGCTTCTACCAATAGAATGTACTTGATATATGCTACCTCAATGCTGACTGGTTGCTATGGGCAACTTCCCCACTGGTCCACTTCTCCACTTTTTACACTGCTAGATGCATCAAGCCCTTAGTGTGAATGGGAGCAGTTTGGTTAGTTTTTAAAGTGTGATCGTGCAGAGTTCGATCTACTTATTTTATTTAGCCTCTATCTTTCTTTCTTTCTTCATTACGGGCCTGTTTCAGAGGTGGATGGTAATGCAGCTGCGACTGCGTCTTTTTCCGCAGCGTGACTGTCTTTATGCTAATGCAAAAGCCAATGGGATTTATACAGAGACACCACCTGCTGCGGCACAAATCTGCTGATTTGCATATTAGGATTCACCATCGGCCGCACATCGAACATGGAAACACAGACTATACTTCTGAACATGGCCACCAAAATCAGTGCAACAGCTGCAAAGAGCCACACTCGCTGATCACGAAACACCCATGTCTGGCTAGCCACCCACTCCCTCCTTCCCCGTTAACACCCAGGAACTCCCACTGAAAATAATTATTTCTGCAGTAACCATCATAGTGTGACTCTGGTACATGCGCAGACTGAAAACATTGTCTGCTTATGTGCGACATCAACTTAGTGAACCTAGTGAACTTAGTGAACCTAAGTTCTCACAACCAGCTATTAGGTTATCTACTATAACCTTGGTTCACATTTATGTGATTGGTAGAGAAATTTAATTGAAATGATCATTCTTCAAAGTGTGCATTCCGGTAACTCATTTCATTTAATAAATGGAGCAGTGATTGTTGGTGGATGTAAAATAGGGCTTTGAATTAGGAAAGGACCAAGACTGCCAATGTTAATGTCTGGGAATAATCATCTACAAATCAGATTATTCTATATTAATAAGATTTTCTGAATGTTTCATCTCAAAGGTTGTAACATTTATATGGGCTCACACACATTTTTTTTATTTTTGCCTGACATTACTTTTCTTAACAGCAAAGTATTGATCTATTGCTGTCTATAATTTGTGTTTTGTGGCTGTAATAACTGTGCTTTTTTTTCTTGCAGATATTTCAGCAGGAGACTACACAAGATAATGTCTGCCATCTTTGCATTAACATTATTCAGGTGGGCAGAATTGATTACCTACAGATTTGTCCACATTCACCTATCTTCAAAATGCACCAAATAGCCCTGTTTATTGCGTCACAGGCTTTGCTGCTTAGCTGCGCCAAACACTAATCCTAAATAGCTAGTACTCTATAAACAATTTAAGGTACAAAATTGAGGAACAAATAGCAAATCTTAGCAAAACGTACACAGTCCAGGTTAAACGGGTAAAAACAGGTCCAATACGAGTGACCTTCGCCATGTATCATTATGCTGAATCTGCAACTTTGATCCAATTCCATTACAACAAAAATAATACTACTAAATACCTAGTACATTATATGCTAACTAAGACGCAGAGCTGTGGTAAAAGTAGCAGAGTTGAGGAAAATGTAAACAGCTGTTGAATTTGTCGATAAACCTTTTAATACATTCCTGCCTATAAACCTCTAAGATTCACCTGCCTAGAACCTCTAAGACAAAATCTGCCTATACCTTCTGAAATCACAAGATGTCGCTAATTAGCGCTGTGCTTGATTATACCATTAATGAAATACTGAGACAGTTGAATAGCGGTCCAACGCGCTAAAGATTATTATTCAGGTAAAAGTACAAATGTTACAACGCTATGATCTAATAATGAGCGCAAATAAATTGTACAAACATTAGGTCATAAGGTACAGTTAAAATACATGAAACGGTTATTAAAGATCAAAATACAATGAGCAATAAGAGACAGAGAGAGAGAAAGAGACACATCAAAATACAATGAGAGAGATATCAATGTCTGCTGGGAGCACATGTTCAAGATGGCTGGTGATGGTGTGTGTGTTTGTGTGTGAGGGGGGGGGGTTTAGGAATGCTTCCTGCCCTACTGTCCAAACCGCATGGTCTACAAACAAACTCCATTATGAATCTACCTCATTGAAATCTCCCATAATGCCATAGTTAATTAAATATGCAAGCTGGATATCATATGCCAGCACAACAGGCAAACACGAGCAGAGATATTGTTCAAGCACATGGGAAGGCCCTAACACAGAACACATGGGAAGGCCCTAACACAGAACACATGGGAAGGCCCTAACACAGAACACATGGGAAGGCCCTAACACAGAGCACATGGGAAGGCCCTAACACAGAGCACATGGGAAGGCCCTAACACAGAGCACATGGGAAGGCCCTAACACAGAGCACATGGGATCTCAATCAACCAGCATTAATCATTTACAAATATTACAAAAACTTCATAATCAATCCCTTTCCTGCATGCTGATAAGACTATTGTACCCTACAGTGTAGATGAAAAGTACAGATTATATAACATATCATCCACTGTATGCTAACACAGACTCATGAATATCCTTAGAAAACTACAAACCACACACCATGCTAAGCTAATAACAGATTAACACCAAAAATAGCTACAGACGCCCAAATAGGCTAAATATTGCACAATTTATACTTAGCTATAACCCAGAGGAACTGAGACCCATATTCCGTTGTCTTGTGAGGGAGGGAACCTCTCTCTTCCTTCCAAAATCTGCAAGTGTTTCTGCTGGCTGTGTGTTCTCAGAATGTGCATGCTATGTTCCCGCCCCCTTTTACCTGTGAGGTCATCAGAAAGGGAGTATCCTTTTGGTTACCTGAACTACTGCTAATTAAATCCTAGTCCCAGTTAGCTATCTCTATTGATTAGACTGGAATAACCAGTCCTTTGGACAAAAATGTAAACAAGCCTACACAATGTCATTGTTCTTTGGTAAGGGTTAGAAATCTGTTACAGGGCATTTATTGGACAATTTCAAATGGATACAAAAGGTCTCCAACCTCCCTTTGTATCCCCCACATGCAAATCTAAGCTGCTATGGCAAACAACATTTCAAATAGTTATTCTCTCTAACATTCATATTTCATAGCCGCATGTTCTGATCTTCATATTGATGTCACCGGAACGCTGTGGAAACAGAGTAGATCAGTACGGTTCCACACACAGTCCAATTGTCATTTACTAAGCCATAGTTACAGAAAACATTCATTTCTTTATATACTGACATTGCGTTTAAACCAAGTAATAATTATCCTTTTTGCGTTACGGGACCATTGCTTTTAAATGTATGTATGCGGGGAAAACACCACTGCCTTGCTGTTGCTCAAATATAAGTCTGTGGTGATTTTAATGTGTTGGAAAGTTATTTTATGTATTCTGAACACTGTTGGTTTCTGTTTGGGGAAGATTGTTAAAAAGCTGTTCGTGCTACTTTTAGCAACTTTGCACTGTGGTTTGTGTACTATGTATTTTTGACAAAATGGCGCTTGTGTAAGCTTTCTTTTCTAAAATGGAGTCTTGCTGCCATTCACAAGATGGCGTCGTGCAGGTTTTCCTGATTGCAAACAGATTCTGTCTTACCCAATTATCCGGTTTCGACAGTCCACCCTTTGATAGCCAATCATGCGCTATCACAGCCTATTCTGAATCTGTTTAGCCATGCATGAGAATAAACCGTTCAATGTTATTATGGTATGACACAGTGTGGTCATTTGAACCATTCAGATGATGCGTCTCCGGGAGGGACATAAAACTGCCCTTATACGCACACCGCGGATCCTTAAGGGATCATGGGAAAGATGTGGGGATGCACCCATCCTATAAGGGGAGCCTTGGAAGGGGTTGGGACTGCATTACCTAAGATGATTTAAAACAACATAAACATTATATTTATGCATGACCACTCAAATTCAGGTTACCTTCGCATAGGGTATGTTCTTAATCACGGTTATAATACAATTAATTATTACTGTACTATGATTAGTCAGACACTCCCCTGATTAGCATATCTCTCCTCCTTTCGACTCCTCTGCATCAATGCCGACATCAGCTCCCATTGTCTGTATCAGTCCCCCCATCACCGAAACCAGGAATCCCCGAGCAACTCAGGATGGTGAAAACTCTGAAAAAGAATACAAAAATGAACACAGCGGACTGGTCCACTGCTGCAACACTGATCTGCAATTTCTTTAGCTCAGATAGCTCACAGTCACCTTTTAATCTTCCCGGCACAAGCTCGCGATCGACAGGTCCATGCTATCGGCCTCGTCTCCGCCTTGTATCTCCCCCGGTAGATTAATCCTCCCTGTATTTGGTGGAATGGACTCTGGTATCTTAGTCGGCCACCCTTTGAGGATGTAGAATTTTGTTAACATGTCGGATATGGTTCTATCCCCCGGTCAATCAGGCAATCTGAACACAAGAAATTATTAGATCAAATGAATTTTTCTCCAGGTTTAACATCATTACAGTTTGCTTCAGGCATGGTAGTAAATAACACTTCAATTCCTGTTGTTCTTACACATTGTCATGAGAACCTGCACAGTAACCTCATAATATTTTCACATGAGGCTACCTGGCAAACAGTATCTCAACGGGAGACAGACAGGTGGTCTGGGATGATCTTGATACTAGTACCTATCACCTTACACATGTTGTAAAAGATATTATTTGTGAAATGAGTATCCCTTCCATCACTAATTCTAAGGATACTGTATTGATACAAAAATTCCTGCAATAAAAAAATTCTGTTATAAATGTCTACGGTTCTATTGTTTCCTTGGCCCCTGGGTAGGGCAGTACTTCAAGTATTTAACCTTAGCCGGGTATGGCTGTCGTATGTCTTTGGCAGCCTTGCGTCCTGTATGTGAAAGATAAAGCACAACAGTTTAATATCATTTAAACATACGGGCTGAAAAGATTTTAAACAGTTCTATAAAGCTTTGACAAACAATACTGGGTTAGTCCCTGGGACCCTGAGGCTTTCGTGTCTATGTGCAGTGTACCTCTCCCTTATATGGAAGCAAGAGGGCACTGGTAGTTGGGGTATGGGAGGGAGAAAATAAACAATAGTTAAGCTACCTCACTCTGGATCTCCCTTTTTTTTTTTTTTTTAGCTTAAGAGGGTATAAGTGGTTAGGTAAATTTTTATGGGTTTTCACATTGACTGTACCTACACCCCCATCCGCATATGACGGTGGTGGTGCGCGTGAACCATCTGTACTACCTTCCACAACGCTACCGTGCCGCACATGCGCGCTATTTCGCAGCTCGCACGCGTTGCAATTCAACGCTGCGGGTTTATTCTCTGGTAATGTGCTCACGACGCTAGTTTGCGTCGTTTGCACATTGTTAAGCCACGCATCCCCTTCATGCTGCCACAGTTTTAAACTAAAGACTTAATCTTTTTTCTCTCGGGATAGCACCATACTGATGTGATCCTGGACATTGTCTAACACTTTTTTATCAAAACCACCAATTCTGGGAAACAGTCTAACACTCATTCTCGTCATATTAAACCATATATCACAATACCTTATTGCATAAGTACCGTACTTAGTATGCATGATACGACGGGCCGATCTGATCGGCGCCTCCGTTAGCAGCACATCATTGCCTAACATTTCTACTGTTTGCATGGCTCCCATTCTGAGACAACTCCTATGCTTTTCAATAAAAATTTAAACCGGTGAAAGACACTCAAGATACTTTCACTTACCTGTGAACGATTTAAGTCGGCGGCGCCCACACACCTGGATAAGATTTCGTAAGGCCACTTCCACACCTAGATAAGTTTTGAAACAGGCAACTTCCAGACCCGGATAAGCTTTAGTAAGGTAACTTCAAGACCTATGAGAGTTTATATGTCGGCCACTCTCACGCACCTCTATACAACAAAGACAACATGTACACCTGCTACTGTGTTTAGAACGGTAAAGCTGCTTACCGAGCGACTAGGCTAACCCTTGCACCTAGCCCTTAAGGATCATACGGTACCCTTAACTTTAGGGAATAAATTACCCCTACCAACAATACACTCACTGTTACACACTTTTTCTCTGCGCAGAAAATAAACGTTTACCCAGATATTGGTAGATAGAAAAAAATTTAAACCTTAATGGCTTTGTTCAAACATGTGGCAGCAGAACCGGAAGTGCGTATACGCTATCGTGCGCCCAGCCGCATACACATCAATGCGACTACCACACAACCGTATAATGATTTTTTAACTGCGTACGCAAAAATGCGTCTCAGCCGCATACTCAATACTGCGGCACCCCTCTAAACGTAAGGTTCTATCAACAGAGAAAAAAAAACAACTTTTTTTTCTCTCTTGTCCCTGGATTCTGATCAGCGCTTCCTCTACACAATAACCGGCAGTACGCTCTCAGCAACACTGTGGTAATGAAAGACTAATGCGTCTCTCAAAAGGCGCCTCCACCCTTTTGCTGAGAGAGGACTGACCGAGTGTTATCGTGTATCAGATAGTGTGATAAACAGATGAGCCCCCACTGTTGAATTTGTCGATAAACCTTTTAATACATTCCTGCCTATAAACCTCTAAGATTCACCTGCCTAGAACCTCTAAGACAAAACCTGCCTATACCTTCTGAAACCACAAGATGTCGCTAATTAGCGCTGTGCTTGATTATACCATTAATGAAATACTGAGACAGTTGAATAGCGGTCCAACGCGCTAAAGATTATTATTCAGGTAAAAGTACAGATGTTACAACGCTATGATCTAATAATGAGTGCAAATAAATTGTACAAACATTAGGTCATAAGGTACAGTTAAAATACATGAAACGGTTATTAAAGATCAAAATACAATGAGCAATATGAGACAGAGAGAGAGAGAGAGAGAGAAAGAGAGAGAAAAAGAGACACATCAAAATACAATGAGAGAGATATCAATGTCTGCTGGGAGCACATGTTCAAGATGGCTGGTGATGGTGTGTTTGTGTGTGAGGGGGGGGGTTAGGAATGCTTCTTGCCCTACTGTCCAAACCGCATGGTCTACAAACAAACTCCATTATGAAGCTACCTCATTGAAATCTCCCATAATGCCATAGTTAATTAAATATGCAAGCTGGATATCATATGCCAGCACATCAGGCAAACACTGCACCATTTAATATTCCAACATGTACAACACAAGCTGATTCCAATATACAACAATACCATCCTACAACAGACCTCATCCAGTACCCACTAGACCGTGGGGAGGGGGAAGGGCTGAAGCACATGCTCTTCCTTTGTTTGCAAGCCTCATGATCCCTAGGCAAACTCCAATTTGAAAACTCACATTAAGTTGTAACTCTGTAAATCATACATCCATCAATGATCACAATTATAATAAAGACAATATACCTATCTGACCCATACAGCACCATAACTGGATAGAATTATAATTTCCTTTGTTCACCCCACATGGAAGTAGCCATCTCTAATAAACTGCAGACAATATACCTATCTGACCTACACGGCAATTACTTATGACCATTCAAAGCTGTTATTAATTCAACTTCCATAATATATATCTGATACCACCCTATGATTACATTCATGAGTATACAACACATACCAAGCCCATCTCTCCCAAGCAGAGATATTGTTCAAGCACATGGGAAGGCCCTAACACAGAGCACATGGGAAGGCCCTAACACAGAGCACATGGGAAGGCCCTAACACAGAGCACATGGGAAGGCCCTAACACAGAGCACATGGGAAGGCCCTAACACAGCACATGGGATCTCAATCAACCAGCATCAATCATTTACAAATATTAGAAAAACTTCATAATCAATCCTTTTCCTGCATGCTGATAACAGACTATTGTACCCTACAGTGTAGATGAAAAGTACAGATTAGATAACATATCATCCACTGTATGCTAACACAGACTCATGAATATCCTTAGAAAACTTCAAACCACACACCATGCTAAGCTAATAACAGATTAACACCAAAAATAGCTACAGACACCCAAATAGGCTAAATATTGCACAATTTATACTTAGCTATAACCCAGAGGAACTGAGACCCATTTTCCGTTGTCTTGTGAGGGAGGGAACCTCTCTCTTCCTTCCAAAATCTGCAAGTGTTTCTGCTGGCTGTGTGTTCTCAGAATGTGCATGCTATGTTCCCGCCCCCTTTTACCTGTGAGGTCATCAGAAAGGGAGTATCCTTTTGGTTACCTGAACTACTGCTAATTAAATCCTAGTCCCAGTTAGCTATCTCTATTGATTAGACTGGAATAACCAGTCCTTTGGACAAAAATGTAAACAAGCCTACACAATGTCATTGTTCTTTGGTAAGGGTTAGAAATCTGTTACAGGGCATTTATTGGACAATTTCAAATGGATACAAAAGGTCTCCAATCTCCCTTTGTATCCTCCACATGCAAATCTAAGCTGCTATGGCAAACAACATTTCAAATAGTTATTCTCTCTAACATTCATATTTCATAGCCGCATGTTCTGATCTTCATATTGATGTCACCGGAACGCTGTGGAAACAGAGTAGATCAGTACGGTTCCACACACAGTCCAATTGTCATTTACTAAGCCATAGTTACAGAAAACATTCATTTCTTTATATACTGACATTGCTTTTAAACCAAGTAATAATTATCCTTTTTGCGTTACGGGACCATTGCTTTTAAATGTATGTATGCGGGGAAAACACCATTGCCTTGCTGTTGCTCAAATATAAGTCTGTGGTGATTTTAATGTGTTGGAAAGTTATTTTATGTATTCTGAACACTGTCGGTATCTGTTTGGGGAAGATTGTTAAAAAGCTGTTCGTGCTACTTTTAGCAACTTTGCACTGTGGTTTGTGTACTATGTATTTTTGACAAAATGGCGCTTGTGTAAGCTTTCTTTTCTAAAATGGAGTCTTGCTGCCATTCACAAGATGGCGTCGTGCAGGTTTTCCTGATTGCAAACAGATTCTGTCTTACCCAATTATCCGGTTTCGACACAGCACAGGAATCTTGCCATATGGATCTAGGAAAGTTATTTTAGCATGTATATAGTTGTAGTAGACTTATCCTAGCATGTGTCAATGGATGTCTATCTAGATCATAAGCAATGGGTCCTAATAGTTTTTGCCCAATAATTCACAGTCTAAATCCACATTTTAAAATAAAGTCTGGTCCTAATTATTCAAAACAAAGTTAATCCCATAGTGCCATTATCCTTGTGAGGTAACCTGATGTATGTTAGGGTTCAGGATAGCACAGACAAGACAGCAAGGAAGATACAATGGTATCTTTATAACTTTTTTGTGTAGCAATACAATACACCAATATCACAACAAATTATAGTTAAAATAATCACCAGGGTAATCACCGAAACTCCTTGGATGGATCTTTACCCACACAGGCAGAAGACAACACTTCTCACCCCAAGATCTAATGTAATTCACCCCATTTCTGTAAAGAACATGTCCCATTATTTCCACTGGAGATCCTAAGCTGCTCTCACTTTCCACAGGGCAGATAGTCTATTACCATATACACTGTGATTGGTTAAATCACAAGGAGGGTAGTTTGGGACATGTGGAGACATTCCCCGCATTTACTAGGTACCTCCCTATTGTGTAGGTGTTATTGAGTCTACCTACTTTCCTGGTGCAACAGTAGGAATTTACTGATGTTAATAAAGGGTCCCTCCTAACATTAACACTTTCCATTCAGTTATTTTTTTCTGTTAAAATGAAGTTCCAGGGGTCAGCAACATCATAACAAGGTAAACACAACAACTCCCCAATACACACACACGATAAACTTTTACATACGTAGTTTTTTCAATATTCCTCCTGGAAAATTGTAGAAATCTTATGGCAATACCATACTGTATTTACAGTATGGTACGGTTTCATTAGTATAAACTCCATTCTTTCACAACATTTATAAATACAAGGTAAATTTCTACTGCAGTGTCCATAGGGCTCCACATGAGACCTTGGGGTATAGGCTGTTGACATCAGTCGTCGAGCACCTCAGTAGTTAAAATTGTGCTCCCAGGATGCACCAGGTCTTGCTCCTATATCCCACCCCCATGCCAAGGCACCTCAGTTTCGTAGGTGCTCGGCACGGAGTCGGGTCACTTCAAGGGGGGCTGCACGGACACCCCCTGAAAATAGTTTTTTTCTTCATTGTGATCAGCATGGGCTGTCCGGAGGACACCCTTGCTGCCACTCCGACACCCCGCTGGCACCGAGACGCTGGCACGGCGCCAGGGATCGCGGTGGGTGTCTGGAGGTTTTGGCTAGCAAAAGCCCCCAGACGCCCAGAACTGTGGCCAGACTGCACAGGGAACATGTCAGGTAAGCAGCGGGCGTCCGCGGCGGACGCCCACTGATACACAGTTCCTTTTTTCCTTCCCAGGGTGTGGGTTCTTGGGAAGGGCTGCGCGTGTCAACAGGCACAAAGCCTGCTCTGACACTAGACCACCAGGGAAAAGGGGCTACAGTGCGCAGACGTTGTGGCATCCCTGGGGTTAACAGCATGCCAGGGGAGTGGGTCTTCCCTGTAAGGCACAGCTAGCCCCTTCCCCGCTGCTCTGCGCGCCTTTCCACAGCGCAGAGCACCGGGGTCTGGCGGTTGCAGACAGCTCTCCTCCCTCAGGCACGCCCCCTGTGAGTCCTCCTGTGGCAATTTATGTGCTAAATACTCTGGTCTCACTGGGAGCTGCGGAGCCTGGGTCCCCCTGCATACCTCTCCTCCACGTAGGTCAGTGTATGTAGCACTATTCCTACTAGACACTAGGTCTAGTTAATTGATGATAGTGCAGGTTTTCCTGGCATTGTATGTCTTTTGCTAGCGCTGTCTGACTGTATTCTTTTCTCCGTCAGCCATTTTATCTATCCCTGTACTTTCTATTTCACTAGCCTTTGTGGTGACAGTGCTGCTCAGGGGTTAGTTTACTTCACAGTTGAGTTGTTATTGAGCTGAGGAGTTGACACATACATTCATCATGTCTGGCAGTGATTCTGGACAAGCTGATATTCCCCTCACACAGTCCTGCAACAGATGTTTGGCTGGAATAAAGGAGGGAGAGATTATTGTGGGAGGGTTGTGTACCCTGTGTACCAGAAATGCAGGACTACCTGCTGGGCCCAGCTCTTCTCAAGAGCTGCCCAGGGCTTGCTTTGCACAAGCACTAACTACCCTGGTGGGTCGACTTGCTGCACCTCAAGTGGCCCCACAATTGGAGTACACTCCGCAGGTAGCTATGTCATCTACGTCACAGGGAATTCCCCGACAGTTGGTTGTAGCTCATAATATACCTTTACAACCTTCTCCCTACCAGGCGTCACCTGTATGGGTTAATACTCTCTCCAATACGGTGCAAAACCTGATGGAGGTGTTACAGGGGGAGTCCTTCCAGCATACCGCTAGGAAGGAGGTACTGTCGTCCCAGTCCACTTACTATCATGATGACGTGTCGACTGATGATGGGGAAATTCAAGACTTATCTGATACAGAGCCCCCTCAAAAAGAGGCGGAGCCAAAGTCCAACATTTATGTGCACGGCCTCATTCGGGCGGTCCGGGTGGCAATGGATATTGGGAATGAGGATACCCCAACAGCCAAATCCAGGCATGCTTTCTTTAAGGAAGTTAAAAACTCAGCGATAGCTTTTCCTCTGTCGGATCAGCTAGTTGAGCATCTGGAGGAAGCCCGGGAAACTCCAAGCAGGAGATTTCAACCACAGAGACGGTTGGAGGCCACTTATCCTTTTGAGGGAAAGTATTTCTCTAAATGGGAAAAACCTCCTCAGATGGATTCTCGTATTACGCGCCTTGTCAAAAGTGCGACACTTCCTATGCCGTCCATGTCATCATTTAAGGATGTTACGGACAGAAAAGTGGAGGTATGCCTAAAGTCCATTTATTCCCTCTCTGGGGGGTCGCTAGGCCAGCTATGGCTATATGTTGGGTGGCCAGGGCCATGGAACGTTGGGCTAATGCCTTGGAGGTGTCCTTACCTGTAGAGGCTACCAGTGAACAAATTGAACTGGTAGGTTTCCTCAGAGACTCGGCTACATATGTGGAATGAAGCTGCTTTGGATGTTAGTCTCCTGACATATCGCATTTCATCGGCTGCAGTATCAGCTAGATGCTCTCTTTGGTTACGATCTTGGAGAGCAAGAAAGGATTAGAAGGTTTACACTTTAATGGCTAGGTCAGATTTGGACCAGATTTGGACAAAATCGTGGACACGTTGGCTGCTGCCAAGTCGGCCTGCTTACCCTCGGCCCCAATGCCGTCGGGATCAGGAACTCAGTCATTTTGGACTTTCTGTCCCCAGAGTAAGGCCAAGGTTCAGTCCTTTCCCAGACCGTCATGAACTAAGAAGATCACAAAGCCAAAGAAACAGGCTTGCAGTGCCAGACGCCCAGCTGCCAAGCCCAACGCTAAACCCGCAGCCTGACGGGGCGGGCCTCTCCTTGGGGGACACCAAGGTGGGAGGCCGACTTCTTCAGTTTGCCCAGTGTTGGTGTCAAACCACAACAGACACTTGGGTAAGGGAAATGGTCTCTCAAGGGTACGCCCTTTCCTTCCAAAACAGACCTCCTCATCAATTCTTACCTAAGGGACTTCAGAGGGATCAGGAAAAGGCATTGGAACTGCAGAAGGTTATACGATATATGCTCCTGCAGGGAGTTATAGTTACGGTACCTACTTCCCAGAGGGGAATGGGGTATTATTCCACACTCTTTTTGGTTCCAAAACCGAATGGTACATACAGGCCTATCCTAAACCTCAAGTCCCTGAACAAGTTTCTCTGAGTGCCTCGGTTCAAAATGGAAACCCTGTGGTCGATTATACTGGTTATGGAACCTGGCGATTTTATGGTGTCTCTGGACATTCAGGATGCATACCTGTATGTCCCGATAGTCTCAGCTCACCAGAGGTACCTCAGGTTCGCAGTGTTACAACACTTCCAGTTTCAGGCCTTGCTGTTCGGACTGTCTACGGCACCCAGGGTATTCACCAAACTTATGGCAATAATGGCGGCCCAACTGCGGTTGCAGGGGATCTGCCTGTTTCCCTACCTGCACGACCTGCTGCTGTTAGCCAGGTCTCCAGATTTGCTTCTTCAGCATCTACAGCTGAGAATAACAGTACTGCAAAGCCACGGTTGGTTGATCAACTGGAAGAAGTACTCGCTGACTCCCTCACAGAGGATGCTACATCATGGGGCGTTGTTGGATTCTCAACAACAGAGGATTCTCATAACCAGGGACAAGATAACCACACTATAGCAGCGGGTTCACAGCTGCTTAGACAGTCGCCGGGTGTCGATTCACTCAGCAATGCAATTACTGGGCTCCATGATGTCGACATTCGACATGGTGGAGTATGGCCAGTTTCATTCCCAGCCTCTACAGACACTGATCCTTTCCAGATGGGACGGATCGCCACGTAGGATATGAACCCAGACATTGGTACTGTCTCTGGAGGTACGTCTGTCCCGGACTTGGTGACTACACACAGGTCACCTCACCAAGGGCCGCCCTTTTTGGATCCCGGAGTGGGTCCTGTTGACAACGGACGCCTGTCCCCGGGCTTGGGGTGCAGTGACAGGTTCACACTTCTTCCAAGGAAGGTGGACAATAGAGGAGTCTGTGCTTCCAATAAACATATTGGAACTCAGGGCGGTTCTAAGGGCTCTTCAGCAAGCAAGGCTCATACTTCATGGAAAACCCGTGCAAGTCCAGTCAGACAACGCCACCACAGTGGCCTACATAAACCGCCAAGGAGGCACTCGAAGTCAGGCGGCACTAAGGGAAGTGTCCCACATTCTGACTTGGACGGAGGAAAATGTCCCAGCCATATCGGCGGTGTTTATCCCGGGAGTCCTGAACTGGGAAGCGGACTTCCTAAGCCGTCACGATGTACATCCAGGGCAATGGTCACTTCACCAGGAAGTATTTCAGCTTCTGGTGGACAAATGGGGCCTTCCCGAAGTAGATATGATGGCATCTCGGCACAACCACAAGTTGCCAAGGTACGGCTCAAGGACACGAGACGTGGGGGCTCTGTTGGTAGACGCTCTGGCGGTCAAATGGATCTTCCAGTTCGCGTACCTGTTCCCTTCCGTTCTCCCTTATGCCTCAGGTGATTCGGAAGTTCAAGCAGGGAGGAGGTGCGCTGCTGCTGGTGGCTCCAGCGTGGCCCAGACCTCACTGGTACGCAGATCTTCAGGGTCTATCCAGAGACACTCTGATGCTGTTGCGTCAACGTTCGGACCTATTGTCCCAAGGTCCTTGCCTCTACCCGGACCTGAGTCGTCGGTCTTTGACAGCGTGGCTCTTGAGACTGCCCTCTTGAGTTCCAGGGGTTTTTCCAGCTCGGTGGTAAACACAATGCTCAGAGCTCGCAAGTCTGCTTCTGCGAGAATTTATCACAGAGTATGGTACACATTCTTTGAATGGTGCCGACCCAGAGGTTATAATTCTCAGACATTTGGATTATCTAGGATTTTAGCATTTCTACAGGCGGGCTTAGATCGCGGTTTTCGCCTCGCTTCTCTGAAGGTGCAGGTTTCTGCCCTGTCAGTACTGTTTCACCGTAGAATTGCTATCCTTCCGGATGTTTACACCTTTATGCAAGGGGTGCTTCACATCCAACCTCCTTTTATCCCACCGGTGGCTCTACAAGGACCGCCATTTGAACCACTGGGCTCTGTGGATTTAAATGGCTGATGGCTTACTATAAAAACTGTGTTTATTCTGGCCATTGCTTCGGCCAGAAAGCTATCAGATTTGGGGGCTCTTTCATGTCTTCCTCCCTTTCTGATTTTTCATAGGGACAGGGCAGTTCTTCGTACTCGCCCTGGTTTCCTGCCTTAGGTGGTATCCAGCTACCACATTAATGAGGAAATTGTAGTGCCAGCCTTTAACTCCCCAGACCTCTCAGGTGGTGAGGCCTCCTTGGATGTGGTACAGACGCTAAAGACCTATGTAGACCGTACCAACTCATTTCGGAAGTTGGACTCATTGTTTGTCCTTTTTGGTTTCCGAAAGAAAGGATAGCCTGCAACTAAGCAGACGTTGGCAGGCGGGATTCGCCTGGCAATATCAGAGGCTTACATTCATGAGGGCCTTTCTGTTTCGTCCTCTGTCAAAGCTCACTCTACTCGGTCTGTGGGTCCCTCATGGGCAGCTCGTCGTGGCGCCTCAGCTGTGTAAGGCAGCCACTTGGTCTACTGTCCATACATTCCTAAGGTATTATGCATTCGATACCTTTGCCTCTCAGGATGCCTTCTTCGGGCGGTGGATTCTCCTCTCTGCACAGGAGCATCCCCACCCTTAAGTAGACTGCTTTGGGACATCCCCAAAGTCTCCTGTGGATCCTGCAGTAGAAAATAAGAGATATGGTAAGACCTTACCTTTGTTCTCTCTATTTCTACGAAGTCCATAGGGATCCACAGGACTCCCACCCTGTCGCACCTGTGTGCAGATGGGCTATATTCTGGTCACCAGTTTTTATGTCTCCTTCTGTATGTGAGAATGTGATTCTTGTGTGTTCCAGAACTTCCTTCTTCTTCTTCTCCTCCTCCGGCCATTGGCTTGTTACGAAACTGAGGTGCCTTGGCATGGGGATGGAGTATAGGAGAGGGACCTGGTGCATCCTGGGAGCACAATTTCAACTATTGAGGTGCTCGACGACTGACGTCACCAACCTATACCCCAAGGTCTCCTGTGGATACCTATGGACTTCGTAGAAATAGAGATAGCAAAAGTAAGGTCTTACCATATCTCTTATTTTTATTCCAAGTAATGGGACATTTTTCCCTTCCCAGTACCCTGAGGCACCCACATCCATCCCAAGCCTATTTTACTGTTACACAATTCTCACCTTAACACACACAGTAAAATGGCTTCTGATCCAGCTACAAAGGAGCCCATGACTTATCCACCTCCACTATTATCACTTTGTACCTACCACACCATTATCTCCACAACCCTCGTCACTGAAATCAATTGGTTCCATCTCCAAACTAATTTACAAGTATTACTAATGTTATATTTGAAGTACCGATCTTCTGCCAGTGCTCCCTCTTTTGTTTTCTCACAAGACTTTGAAATCCATCTATATATATATTCATTAATTTATTCCCTCCTTTGTTTTCCCAATAAAAGTTCAATTTACTACATATGAAAAATAAAAAAGCCCTCATCATCAGTGCATGAACATTGCCATGGCAGTCAGTAAGTGTGCGGAACTCGTGCTTTTCGGACACTTTATTGCGGTGGTGGTCTCATGGACTATTGGTATACTGTATTTTCTACAAAATATGTCAGGATCCTAAAATTGACGTGCTCCAAAAGCCACCAGATTTTAATTTAATTGAGGTTTATACTGTACTTTTTTAAAAATTATTATGTTGATGCATTTTGGTGAGATTTTCTACACCCAGAAATAGGTTATGCAAGATATAACTTTATTTATAAGTAAATATGTGCTATAGGACTATAAAGTCTTAGTCCTATAAAGCAGAATTTGGCTACTTGGAAAAAGAAACGGAAACCCTTTGGGGCGCTCAATGAGAGGTAATAAGCTGCTGTGCAGAAGGGATATCAACCCCCTAGCTTGTAGAGCTAAAATGTAAATAAAGGACTAAACAGTGCTAAAATAATAATATAAAATAATAAATTATTTAATAAAATAAATTGTATATGTCTAAATATTAGGATGAAATGAACAGTTGTATTAAAATACAGTGCAGATCTGTGTAACATCACATGTTTTTATTATAATAAAAAACATTTATACATCATAAAAGTGCACTGATGGCAATAGAATTGTATAAAAGGATTGGAGGATTAGGATTAATATTTAATAGGTAAGAAAGTTTATATATACAGTATGTCTGATATTGAATGACAGCAGCTTTGTCAGAGACATGTGACTGGTTACTTATTTACATGCCTTCCTGTTATATCTGCCAAATGTTTATTTTTCTCCCCCTCATTGTGTTTCTTATTAAACAGGCCTTCATATCCACCCTTGAATATCTGAGCACCAAACCTGATGGAGATGGGGATACAAAGCAGTATGTTGTTTCATTAATTAATCTGCACACTGAAATGTAGCTTCATTTGCTTACATGTTCCCTCCGTATTGAGAAATGCCTGGTTTGTCACAAGCATAGGTGCTGGAACGGGGGGCAAGGGGGCGACTTACTCCCCCCAAACATTTGATAGGCACCACTGTGGAGCTGTGGCTGCGGCGGTCAGGGGCTGTGCTTTATAGCAATAGTCTGCAAGGGACCTGCACGGCACAGAGGGGGAGGAGGTGTAATGTGCTGTGTTTAAGTTAAAAGGCCGCACATTAAACCTTCTAGGAGCAGTGCAGGGGCCGTGCAGCCTATTTCTATCCGCTTCTCTAGTCCTTGCTTCATGCTGCTCCGGGGCCTATTTGCCTGCCGCCCAGCAACAGGTTTGTTGGTGGGAGCATGGGGGTTCGTCCCCACCAAAATTACATAATGCTCCTCCCCCAACATAAAATCATTTCGACACCACTGGTCACAACTGAAAAATACTATATGAAACTTTATATAGTGGCTGATCATTCTGATAATTGTATCTAATAATATATGTAAATGTCATGATGACACTGATTTAAGCAGAAATGTAAAAAAAAATTATTAAAATGAATGGTTGGAAAATTATATAAATGAACTACAAGCTATTTAAATTAATAAGTTTATTATTCAGATACTAGTTAAAACTAGAAAATCATTTTAAATGTATTCAGCATTTTTTTGTGATTAGTTATCTCCAGCAGCAGCCAACAGATTTACAGCAATTTGTAGGTTAGCTTCAAGACCAACATTTCTTTTCATTTGTACTGTATGGTTAAAAAGGTGATATTCTTGGAAAAATAAATGAATGGTTATGAGATCTGTATGCCCCCGCAGAAATTACTCTACAGTTTGTCTAAGTATTTAGTTCAAGAAATGTTACCAATCTTTTTTCCTACGAGTCTAACAATAACCTCTTTATTTCATAGCCTTTCAGTTGATGTTTCATCTCCTGATTTATTTGGCAGCTTTTATGAAGACCCCACAATATCCCTTGTAAGTTATTTTTTTTCACATCTGCTCATCATGTAATTTTGGTCTGATTAGTCATATATTGCTAAAGTACAGCAGGTGCAGAGTACTTATGGGAATAAGGTACAGAAGGTCAAATATGAGGCCCATAATAATAATTTGAGTTCAGGGACAAGGTGTCATTAAAAGATGCTCATCCCAGGTCTGTTTCTAACTGAATGTTTCTCTAAGGCAGTGCTAGGGCCTTCAGTCTTAAGGACCATGGTAAATGCCCACTACCCAATTGTCTCTCATCATAATCTCTTGTGAGAATGTGAGTAGGAAGATTTATAGGGGCCTATGTATCAAAGCTTGATGAGAGATAAAATTGTGAGATATAAGTCACCAACCAATCAGCTTCTAACTTACATTTTATAGGCTGTGTTTGAAAAATGACCGTTAGGAGCTGGTTGGTTAATTATTTTTCTCTCACAATTTTATCTGTCATCAAGCTATGCTAGATAGGCACCTGAATGCGTTCAACGAATGAAGAGACACGAGTTTTACAGTCCACTTAGAGAAACCCATTCCTTGTAATTCACACTTCTGACATCAGAATTGACTAATTATGACTAATACACTTTACTGTAACCATTTAATATGCCTGTATTAGGTGATTCTTTTATCCAGGTCTTGTTATTACTATACATACTGTTGCATGGAAACAAGTCAAGATTCAGTCATTGTGACTAACCACCAATAGTTAGGGTCCGATATTTTACATACTTTTGTTTGTACAGCTTTACCATCTAGACTTCTCCAATTAACTGCAATGCACAACTTGATGAATGTTGGTTACTCTATATAAGTTTTTATCCTTATAGTACTATAAGAGAAAAATGTGTGTGTTTAAATTATGTTCTTTATTTCTTATTCCAACATCAGGACAAAAAGCTCCTAATTGTTCTGAGCCATTGTCGCTATCTAGAACGACATACCCTGCTTAACATCGCTGAACATTTTGAGAAACATGGTTTCCAAGGAATAGAGAAGATAACGCAGGTATAGCACTTGTTGAATTGTTTCTGCTTTCCTGCATCTCTATACAAATCTTATGAAGAATACAGTATTTCATGTCCTAGCTATAATACACATTTTATACCACCTTAGTCTGCATATAAATTGCCATGGGTTGTTACATGCGTGCCAGCCATAAAGCCATGCAAAAATAACTTTTATAAAAACATGGAAAGTTGTTATCAGTTATTAACAAACCCACATTAGGTCTTATGTGAATTTGTCAATGTACTTTCAAGATGTGTGGAGGGATTTTACATCACCTAAAGTAGGATTTTGACACTTACCATTCTAGATTTAAAAAGCTATTCATATAGCTTTAAATATATGCGTTAACCCATTCAAACATACCTATAATACATAGATTTAGACTAACTACATTTTGAATGCACATGTGAAAAGGCTCAGAAACCAGTTGCTGTAATTCTGTGATACACAGTGTGGAAGATGAGAATAATACTTGTAATGCGCAGTATGGTGGATAAGAATGATACTTGTAATGCGCAGTATGGTGGATAAGAATGAAACTTGTAATGCGCAGTATGGTGGATAAGAATGATACTTGTAATGCACAGTATGGTGGATAAGAATGATACTTGTAATGCACAGTATGGTGGATCAGAATGATACTTGTAATGCGCAGTATGGTGGATAAGAATGATACTTGTAATGCACAGTATGGTGGATAAGAATGATATTTGTAATGCGCAGTATGGTGGATAAGAATGATACTTTTAATGCGCAGTATGGTGGATAAGAATGATACTTGTAATGCGCAGTATGGTGGATAAGAATGATACTTGTAATGCGCAGTATGGTGGATAAGAATGATACTAGTAATGCGCAGTATGGTGGATAAGAATGATACTTGTAATGCGCAGTATGGTGGATAAGAATGATACTTGTAATGCGCAGTATGGTGGATAAGAATGATACTTGTAATGCGCAGTATGGTGGATAAGAATGATACTAGTAATGCGCAGTATGGTGGATAAGAATGATACTTGTAATGCGCAGTATGGTGGATAAGAATGATACTTGTAATGCGCAGTATGGTGGATAAGAATGATACTTGTAATGCGCAGTATGGTGGATAAGAATGATACTTGTAATGCGCAGTATGGCGGATAAGAATAATACTTGTAATGCGCAGTATGGTGGATAAGAATGATACTTGTAATGCGCAGTATGGTGGATAAGAATGATACTTGTAATGCGCAGTATGCTGGATAAGAATGATACTTGTAATGCGCAGTATGCTGGATAAGAATGATACTTGTAATGCGCAGTATGGTGGATAAGAATGATACTTGTAATGCGCAGTATGGTGGATAAGAATAATACATGTGATATGCAGTGCAGAGGATAATAATTGTGATACTCAGTATAGAGGATTATTATAATAGTGTAGTTATGATGAGCAGTATTGAGGATAATAAGAGTACTTTTGATATGCAGTATAGGAACTTGTGATACGCATTATAGATGATAATCCTTGTGATATGTAGCATAGGATAGTTCTTGGAACGTGGTTTTAGAGCTGAGTGCACTCCCCTATTGCATACATTAGTTGTCTTTTATGTCCCTCTACATCTGTTACACATTCTGTATTGATACTGCAACACAGTATAATAAAGTGGCACTTAGAGATGTTTAAGTACAGAGAATCAATAGCTGAAAGGGTTTTTTATCGAATTGCATATTTAATTATTTCCATACATTATTGAATGAAATTCCCAGAATACAGAATCCCATAAAATAGCAGCTATCTCCACGCTAAGCAGACCAGTTCATTTGGTATTATAGAATTTAATTTAAATGAAGAAAGATTGTTATCTGCATTTCAATAACGTATCTAAACCATACAAAATGTTGCTCGAAAGTGCTTGTATGTACAAATGCACATATTTATCTGCATAATACATACATACAGTCAGGTGCATAAATATTGGGACATTGACAGAATTTTCATATTTTGGGCTCTATTCACCACCACAATGGCTTTGAAATTAAACAAACAAGATGTGCTTTAACTGCAGACTTTCAGATTTAATTTGAGGGTAATTACATCCAAATCAGGTGAACGGTGTAGGAATTACAACGGTTTCTATATGTGCCTCCCACTTTTTAAGGGGCCAAAAGTAATGGGACAAACTAAACAATCCTAAATCTAACTTTCACTTTTTAATACTTTGTTGCAAATCCTTTGCAGGCAATTACAGCTGAAGTCTGGAACGCATAGACATCACCAGACGCTGGGTTTCATCCCTGGTGGTGCTCTGCCAGGCCTCTACTGCAAATGTCTTCAGTTCCTGCTTGTTCTTGGGGCATTTTCCCTTCAGTTTTGTCTTCATCAAGTGAAATGCATGCTCAATCAGATTCAGGTCAGGGGATTGACTTGGCCATTGCATAACATTCCACTTTTTAGCCTTAAAAAACTCTTTGGTTGCTTTTGCAGTATGCTTCGGGTCATTGTCCGTCTGCACTGTGAAGCGCCGTCCAATGAGTTCTGAAGCATTTGACTGAATATGAGCATATAATATTGTCCGAAACACTTCAGAATTCATTCTGCTGCTTTTGTCAGCAGTCACATCATCAATAAATACAAGGGAACCAGTTCCATTGGCAGCCATACATGCCCACGCCATGACACCACCACCATGCTTCACTGATGAGGTGGTATGTTTTGGATCATGAGCAGTTCCCTTCCTTCTCCATACTCTTCTCTTCCCATCACTCTGGTACAAGTTGATCTTTGTCTCATCTGTCCATAGGATGTTGTTCCAGAACTGTAATGGCTTTTTTAGATGTTCTTTGGCAAACTCTAATCTGGTCTTCCTGTTTTTGAAGCTCACCAATGGTTTACATTTTGTGGTGAACCCTCTATATTCACTCTTGTGAAGTCTTCTCTTGATTGTTGACTTTGACACATTTACACCTACCTCCTGGAGAGTGTTCTTGATTTGGCCAACTGTTGTGAAGGGGTTTTTCTTCACCAGGGAAATAATTCTTCTGTCATCCACCACAGTTGTTTTCCGTGGTCTTCCGGGTCTTTTGGTGTTGCTGAGCTCTCGGTGCGTTCTTTCTTTTTAAGAATGTTCCAAACAGTTGATTTGGCCACACCTAATGTTTTTGCTATCTCTCTGTTGGGTTTGTTTAGATTTTTCAGCCTAATGATGGCTTGCTTCACTGATAGTGACAGCACTTTGGATCTCATATTGAGAGTCGACAGCAACTGATTCCAAATGCAAATGTCACACCTAGAATCAACTCCAGACCTTTTACCTGCTTAATTGATAATGAAATAACGAGGGAATAGCCCACAGCTGTCCATGAAATAGCTTTTGAGTTGATAGTCCCATTACTTTTGGCCTCTTAAAAAGTGGGAGGCACATATATAAACCGTTGTAATTCCTACACCGTTCACATGATTTGGATATAATTACCCTCAAATTAAATCTGAAAGTCTGCAGTTAAAGCACATCTTGTTTGTTTCATTTCAAAGCCATTGTTTTGGTGAATAGAGGCCAAAATATGAAAATTCTGTCCCAATATTTATGCACCTGACTGTAGGTGCTTGCCCACATGTTGCTTTTGGGAATCATAATCACTCGGATCTGCATTCCTACATAGTAAGGTACTATGCGGAAATACAATACACATGGGGGAAAGTCTTGACTGCTATTAATTTAGGAACAGCTTCTGTGTCCAGCTTAATTTATGTCTTAATAAGCCATGAGGTCTATGGCCCTCATTCAGACCCAGTCGTAAGTGCTGAGCACTCGCAACCGGGTCGATGTTTAGGCCCTGCGCACATGCAGCGGCCGCACTGCGCGTGCGCAAGCCCCGGAGTGAGAAAGAAATTCTCTCGCTCCGGAGCTCACTACAAAAGGGCCGGCTGTCGATGTTGATCGACAGCTCGGCCCGTTTTGTAGGCGTGGCGGGGGGGTGGTTTCACAAATGGAGGCATTCCTTAAGGAACGCCTGCAGTTTTGTGGGCGGCCGCACTGACATCAGCAGTGATGTCAGTGGGGAGCTTCCTGCTCGATCAGAGCAGGAAGCTCCCTGGGGCTTGCAGTTGCCGAGACCCAACCTTAGAGTCTTGTCGCAAGCCCCGATGGTCGCGATGGTCTTGACCATCGCGACCATCAACCTGGTCGGGTGCTAAAGCTGTGGGTGGTAACCCACAGCTTAGCTAGCGACCAGGTGGCCGCACTTAAAAATACAAGCGACCGCCCTCATTCAGAACGAGCGCTCACTTCTTGCGAGCGCCTCTGAATGAGGGCCTATGTGTGTTCTTTATATATAAAGAATTGCGCATATAAGTGTGCTTTACAAAGTCTTATTTCTATCCACTCCTTGAATTTCTGTTAAGCAACATGTGTATATTGTTTTTTGAAGAAATTTTATTTAAATTTGCAATGAGGAACAATAGTCGTAAGGTCAGTGAGACCCAGCAAAAATAGAGTGTACAATACACCAATTATGCACAGCAAAAGATTCAATGTTTCAATAACCATAGTCAAAGTGTAACCCAGGTTACGGGTTAGAGCAGTTGTTCTCAAACTCTGTCTTCAGGACTCCACACAGATCACATTTTCCAGGTCTCCCAGCAGGTGCACAGGTTTATTTATTACTCACTGACACATTTTAAAAGATCCGCAGGTGGGGGCATGGCCTAGCAGCCGAGCCGAGCAGACATGTGTTGCCTGAGCTCCTGTCTGGCATCTGCAGAGCATCGTTTTTTTGGCCCCCTCCTCGGTACACAGAGCCTCTGGTTGTTTTGGGGTGCGGGCATTGGTGCCTGCCCGTGTTGGAGACCGCTGACACAGATTCGGGGGTCGCGTTCTGCCTCCCCACAGCCTGCGGCCTGTCCGGCCTGGAGAAGCCACAGCCTCCGTTACTTACCTGCTCCGGAGCGGAACCCCGGTGTCCCCATGTGACCGGAGCTCCGTCCAATGCTTGCCCCTGGATGCGGTGCCCGATCACTGACTGCAGAGCCTCCTAGCTCCCTGATGCAGCTCTCACCTCCTCCCGCATCGCTGATGGTCTCCCGAGGATCTGTACCCGGCCGGAGCTGCCGCTTACCTCTGCCCACGTGACCGCCTCTCCTCGCTGCCGGACACTGCGACTGGATGCCGGCCTTCAGCCACTTCTGTGCCCTGTGGGTAGACAGTCCCGGTTGGCTGGACGGATCTCTTCAGCGCCAGTCTTTCACTCTGCTGACGGCCTTGCAGGAGCAACAAGTCCGGGTAAGAGCTGGCAGCCATTGGGGGGCGTGGCCTGGACAGCTATATGATCAGAAGTGTAGCTCCACAGCTCTGCTATTCCAGAGCTCCTAACTGCTATTTATAGGCTTGCTCCCTGTATCTCTACCCTCCTGGTGCTGGCATACATCCCATCACTCACCTGCTATTCCTGAGTGGCTGCATTAAGAGTGAGAAGCCCGTTTCCCTGCACCCCCTCCTGTATGAGTGGTATAAGATCATTTCTGGAGAAGTTGATAAACAACCTATTGCAGTTTATGATATCTCCCTACCAGATGCATGAGGAAGCTCTATTTCAATACACCATGATTGTATAGTGCTAACTGTGCAGATGTTATTCTCCTGAGCTATTTTGCTCTCTCTCACAGCATGCTTCCCTTTTAGGGATGAAGACACCCTCACCCATGCAGTAAACTGCCGGAACTATCTACCACATCACTACCAAGTGCTATATATTTTCTATTACCCTCTCTAGCATTTAATATTATTACATTCCCTATTGCAATGCCGCCTAAACGTGAAGGGAAAGCACAGCGGTTACCGTCACTGGTCCAATTTTCAAATCCATCCTCAAATAAACAGAAGGCATCCTTTTCTACATTACTGAAGTCCGCCACGACTCCTGTCGCTTAACTTTCTAAAAGCTCCATGTCACCAGCTGACTTGGGTCTAGACATAAATTTCTCGGCTCCTCTAACCACTCAATCGATGTTCCAAATGTTCACAGCATTCCGCACTGATATTCTAGCTGGAGTGGAAACCTTTGGATCAATCACTTAGAACTGAAATCATGGGTTTGGGCAGCCTTACCGATCATTTGGAAGGAAAGATGAGTGAATTGGTCTCCTCTCATAATGACCTTCTTACTGCGCATTCTGAGTTACAATCTGAACTATCCTCAATCCGCGATAAAATGGCTTACCTAGAGGACATATCGAGATAGAATAACATCAAGATACGTGGTATTCCTAACTCAGTTGCCCCTGCGGAACTACAAAAATATGTGACCAAGTTATTTCAAAAACTCCTTCCTTCGGCCTCTACACAAGACCTACTCATTAAACGAGTTCATCGGCTACCTAAGCCAAGAGTGGGGTACAATGTCTTACCTAGGGACACCCTATTGAGGATTCACCTCTTCCACATTAAATAACTCATTCTAAAGGCGGCTAGACAAGCAGAAGGTTCTGACAATCTGGGGGCTCTTCCTGGATTTATCGGCTCACACATTGGCCAAGAGACGTTCGTTTCACGCCAGCACTTCGAGATTGCCTAGCGCTGGGGATTTACGGTTAAAATTGCTAGTACATTATGAATCATCTTCATATGTAATTTCTTCAGTGGATGCTGGTGTTAAATTACTGGCAGAATGGGACAATACCTATCAATCCAGGCACATCTCGATCCTCAAAGTGCTCCACCTGATTGACCTGGTGCATGTGAGAATGTTATATTTTCCGATGTTTCGATAAATACAGATTCCCTGACGATGCTAGTGCTTTATTAGATTTGTCATATCTCAATTTTAGGTTCTCAATAGAGATGTACCTGCTTCTTGTTTATAGGATGGAGGTTCCCAATATCTACCACCCTAGTCTGCAGGGAAGTTCATTAATTTTAAGAAGTAATTTGTATTTAAATGTTCTATAAACTAGATGTTTATTTCTCAATTAAAGGTAGTGATTATGTTACTGTTCTCTACACTGGGATTTTTAGGTTTGATATAAGTAGCAATGTCAGTGCATCCCAGTATTTGTTCTTTAGTTTATGTTTCGGTAGCTGCATGGGTGGGTGGCTGTTATACTGGGCCACTTCCCCAATGTTTTTTGTATTGCCTTTATATTTTATTTTGCGGCAAACACTCTAGCCCTGATTTCTGGGCTAATTCTGTTCATTCCCTTTTGTGTTATGTATTCCTTGATGTTTTTTTGCTTTCTCCTTGCCCTTTCCATCTTTGTTAATGTTAAGGAATCTAGATATGCTGCTATTTACAGATTTTCTCTACCTCCAAATGGTTGCATTTTTTTAATTGAATACTCATGGGCTTAATTCTCCCAATAAGAGAAGACTGACCCTGGCTACATTTCATAAGGAGAAGACGAAGGTGTTGGCCCTACAGGAGACACATTTTTCTTCAATAGCACCCTCTGTGATTTCTGATTCTAGATACCAAACCGCCTATTATGCTAACGGTCCTTTTAAGCGTAATGGGGTAGCTGTCCTATTCCATCGCGCGATACAATTTGAACTTTCCTGCAAGATAACAGACAGAGATGGCAGATATTTGATTTTAGTTGGGAAATTAGATGATAGAGAAATTATTTTGATTTCTCTGTATGCACCTAACACGAGACATATACTTTTTTTAAGGAAGATGTTGGAGGCCCTGTCAAATATTCAAAAAGGTAGCTTAGTGATCATGGGTGACTTCAATCTAGTTCCAGATGTTAAACTAGACAAATCAAATGTAGTGAGATCTACAGGAACAGGCCCAGACCCTTCCTTTACCTTACGTAATCTATTGACTGAATTCGATCTATACAATGTATGGTGAATTCAGTCCCCGAGGGTTAGAGATTTTACATATTTTTCGCATGTTCAGAATTCCTACTCTCAGATAGATCTAATTCTATTAGATAAATCAACACTACAAAATACATGACAGTCCAAAATTGTCCCTGTGGTCTGGTCTGATCATGCAGCTGTGACATGGACGTGGGATTACGGTTGCTCTCAGTTTCCCCCTAGACAGTGGAGATTCCCTGAGTACCTGTTGCAATCCCCTGAAGCTTCCAACCCTCTGCTGGATGCTTTCTCCACATATAAGGCCACTAACTCCCCAGAAGACACATCAATTTCTGTATATTAGTGTGCTTTAAAGGCAGTACTGAGAGGGGTGGCTATTCAAACAGGTTCTAGATTATGTAAACAATGCCTCCAGAAACAGTCTGATTTAGAAAAGAGGCTGGCACAGGTAGAATCTCTAAATCGGGCCCGTCCATCTCGTCTCCTTAAGAGAAAATTGGTATCTATAAGAAATCAACTCCAAAAATTGTTTATGAACCGTATGAAAAGTGCTTTGTCTAAACTGCAACAGAAATTCTATAACTTAGGCAACAAATCAGGTAGTTTTTTAGCTCGTAAATTGCATTTACATCACACAAGGAATAGAATAAAGGCCATTATCACTCCAGACGGACAGATTGCTTAACCCCTCGTCCATAGCAGACGCATTTGCCGATTACTATAGAAAACTGTATAATCTATGCAGTGATCTTAATACCCCTCAACCCACGCATGAACTTATCTTCTCATTTCTGGAAAAACATCATCTCCCCAAATTGACAGCTGAGGAGTTAGTCTCTTAACGCCCCGTGGTCTGAAAGAGAGGTACTAGATGTTATTAGGACACTCTCTTTGGGTAAAGCACCCGGCCCAGATGGATTCACGAACTCTTTTTACAAACATTTTTCACATGAAGTTGCCTCTACCCTCGCCACTCTTTTTAATTCAGCCACTAGACAAGGGTCCCAACCTGAGATGTTGGAGGCCCAGATTATCACTATCCCTAAACCTGGAAAAGATTCCTCTTTATGTCAGAATTACAGACCAATTGCCCTACTCAATTCTGATATGAAGATCTTCTCTAAATTAATTGCTAACCGCCTCTCTCCACTTGTTCCCCAACTCATACATCCTGATCAGGTGGGTTTTGTTAGGGGACGACAGGCTGCAGATAATACACAAAGGTTTTTTGATTTGGCTGAACTGTTAGTTAAAAGGAAACAAGAATCTCTTTTACTTTCCCTAGATGCCGAAAAGGCGTTTGATCGACTACATTGCAAATTCCTTACCTCTACATTAACAAAGTTCGGTTGTCAAGGAGAAATACTCTCCTCTATAGCGGCCTTATTTAGCAATCCAACTGCTAAAGTATTGAGCAATGGTTTCTTGTCCTCCCCGTTTGCTATTTCAAAAGGCGACAGGGCTGCCCCCTTTCGCCTTTAACCTTTCACCTTTAATGTACAGTATGTGTTGGCCATTGAGCCCTTCGCTTCTTCTATCAGAGATTTGTTATGTTTTCCAGGGATTGCAGTAGCGTCCATGCTGCACAAACTATGTTTATTTGCCGATGACGTTTTACTATTTGTTACCAGCCCGGAGACCCCTCTGCCTGCCCTACATGAAGTTATAGATAGATATAGCAGTGCGTCTTTCTATAAATTAAACACCTCCAAGACAGAGGCATTACCCTTTTTCTATCCCCCAGAAGACACTTGCCTATTTTCAAAATACTTATAAATATCAATGGAAGAAAGAATCCCTCATATACCTTGGTATCCATATTCCAAATAATGGTTCCAATTTTGCTGAGATTAATTTCTCTCCCATTATAATACACATTGCTGGTCTTTTAAAAAGTTGGATCGGCTTTGAGGTCTCTTGGCTGGGCAGGTTGCCAGCATTTAAGATGATGGTACTACCCAAGTTAATGTATCTGTTCCGCACAATCCCTTATATGGTTCCACAGCGCTATATAGCCCAAATACATAAACTTATATTAAAGTATATATGGAAGGGAAAGACTCAACGAATTGCTTCTAGCCGTTTAACATGTCACAAACACCAGGGTTGCCTAGATGTCCTAGATCTTTTGGCATATCACCATGCATGCTTGGTGGCCCAGATCAGCGATTGGGCGCTTCCTAGCAATTTGATGCCATGGGTTGATTTGGAGAGAGCTTTGTTTCCTCACTTCCCCCTGACAGAAACGATCTGGACCCCTAAGCAACTTTGGCCAAATTTGTCAGAATCACCTAGAGCAAATATTAGGCTCCCTTAAAGCGTGGGATGCCACTATAGGAACTTCACAATGTATGATTTTACCCACACCTAATCTCTCTCTTGGCTCTTTCCCGTTTAATCCCATACTTGTGTATTACAATATGGCGCTCTAGTGGTATAAACACAATTGCAGAAGTACTTAATAACAAGTCTGTGTCCCTTTTTATATTTACAGACACAGTATAATTTACCCACAAGTGAATTTTTTACTTACTTACGTATTAACCATTGGATCTCTGCTATGTTTCAAATCAATGGTTCTTTAGCTCTGCCCCCTTCTATTTTAGCTAAAATGACATCTGATAATGCTTGAGGGGCTATTAGATTTTAGTTTTCCTTATATATAGAGGACAAGACCCCTACTAAATTTTCTGCACAATTACAATGGGAAACGGATTTAAAGATTACATTCACCACCCCAACAGTGGGAAGGAATCTATTTAACAGCTCACCGTTTCTCTAAATGCTCTAACCATATGGAGATGCAATTCAAGTTGCTACACAGGTTGTATTTTGCACCGACTAGGCTACACAAGATATGGCCATCCCAGTCAAAATTCTGTTGGCGGAACTGTTCGGAGCAGGGAGATATATTCCATATATTTTGGAATTGTCCAAAAATCCAAAATCTCTGGCATTAAGTATTTGCATTAGCATGTAAAGTTCTTAATACCCAGTTTCAAGAGTCCCCTACTATAGCTCTATTTCATATTTATCCCACAGAGATGTCCACCTCAGACAAATATATATATTTTAGGTCATATTTTGATTGCCACTAGAGCGACTATTGCACAAAATTGGTAAAGCCCATCTCTCCCGTCCCTGCATAAAATCTTGGGTAAAATTCAATATGCTTTCCAAATGGAGACTTTAGGTATTCCATTCTCCTCTGCGGCCTCCTCCCCATTGGTAAAATGGTCTAAATGGCACGAATTTGTCACAGATGGTGAGGGCGCCGCACTGCTCCTTGAGGCTAATTGATCTTTATCTATGAGCTGGCCTTTATTGAGGTTGATGTTATTGTGTCCCGGATACTTTATTTTCTAGTACACTGAGTAAATTGAGAGTTTGTTGTTATATGTATTTATATCTGTATTTCTATGTAATATTGTGTTTATGATATGTGGGTTCTTTTGTATTTTTCTCAAATTATTGTAATTAAGATGTTTATTATATTGACAGCAATGTCTGATTCCTTCCCCCTCCCCCTCCCTCATATTTCCCCCCTTTTTTTTTTTTTTTTTTCCTTTCCATGTTGTTGTTAATGGAGCAAAACTTTATGAAAACTATTGATGATAAAAAAAAAAAAAAAAAGATCCACAGGTGGAGATAATTATGTAACTTGTGATTCTGTGAGGAGATCTGGAAAACATGCACTGTTTATGGTCCTAAGGACCGAGTTTAAGAACCTGTGGGTTAGAGAAATATACTGCATTAATAAGAATGTATATATCAGACTCTCCAACATGACCCCTTTCCGCCAGGTACGCAATGCTCTGCTCCCGGACTTCCCACCGAATTTATGATTGCAGCCACCTGTGTTGAAACACCTTTCTTTATCAATTACCTAGTTCAACACAGGTGAATGCAATAATATATTAAAAGGGAAGTCCAGGAATAGAGCATTTTGTACCTGGTGGAAGGGGTCATATTGGAGGGTATTTCATATATTTACACTTGAGGGGATTTAACTAGTTTAACAGGGGTATTCAATATGGGAGCGAAAAGTCAGTGCTGGACTTTTCGCTCCACATCGGAGATTTTCCTGGGATAAAGTATCGGGCGCGCGCCCGCTTTATCCCCGTATTCAATATAAAATCTTCGAAAACGGGAACCTGCGAAGTGGGATCTGCGAAAAAAAAACGAAATTTATCTGGAATAAATTGTAGGACCCCCCTAAAACTGTAAATATATGGGGGATCACTATGGGTACCCCCGTTTTAGCCTGCAAATGAAAGTCGGGGATTTAAATAGCCGCAGCAGATGTTTTTTTCTCGACATTGAAGAAGTGTTGCAGAAGAGCACTTAGGTTATTTTTTCGTTTTTTTAAGTGGTCCCATCAAATTTGGGGTACATGAAAATGGGTACTAGCATATTTTTATGTCCCTAAAGTAAGTTTTAAAAACTATGCACCTGCCGCTAATAATCTATTCTGGAAAACACCTGCCGCATACTTACAGAATAGCCCTGAACCTATTTCCCTATTGTTAAACACTTTTTTCCTTTTTTTTTTTTTTTCACCCCAATTTTTTAATAAATTTTTTGGGGTGTCCCTATTTTTTTTTAAAACATTTTTGAAAGTTATTTTTAAAATGTCATTCCCAGGGGTGCAGGCTATTTTTTTTAAGCCTGCACCCCTAAACCCCAATTCTGCACTTTTTTTCGCCACCTATTCAGTGGTGAAAAGTTATCCCCGTTTTTTTTCAAAGACGTTTCGAACCTGCGAAAAGTCTTTGAAATTGAATACGGTGTAAAACCAAAACCTGCAAAAATGACGTCATCGGTGCGAAAACATCACAAAAACTGAGTTTTCGCTCCATATTGAATACCTCTAAAAGTTGGTAAAAGTATGTTGCATATATTAGTAAACATGTATGTGTTGCTACAAATATGTAAAAGATAAAAATAAGTAAATATATATATATAGGATTTAATTAATGTATAATAGGTATATGTAATTCATGTGTTTACATATAAGTTGATATGGTACTTCTTTCTGTGGTGATAATGTGCCCCAGTGTATAGGATACACATACACTATAGAGAAAGGGGGCAGAGTGATACAGTTGGGAGTGAATTGGTTCCTGTCAAAAAAAAGATTCCGGTCTTCAGAACGGATATAACAGCTGTCAGCAAATCTGACAGGCGAGTCTGCAGATCTCTCCCTCCAGTGTCACCCCCCCTCTGTCCAAAACAGCAACCGAGCTGTATTGTAGGCTGCCGGGCGCAGGGGGGGTAGAGTAGGAGAGTAAACAGGGAATCTGGTGGGGAGCAGCTGTACTCAGCCTGCCCGGAGAGGCGATTGCTGTGGCCAGCGGCTGTGTGAGAGCGGAGGAGGAAACTGAAGGTGACTGTGACAAGAGGTGCCCCACTGACAATGAAGGCAGACTTGCGGCACATCTACACTGCTAAGAGGCTGCATTCCAGAAGAGAGGACGCAGTTTAGGAGGCAGGCCGGCAGCAGTTGAGGTCAGCAGCAGCTGAGTTAAGTCTGTCAGCTGATGGGGCTCCGCTGTAGTAGGTGACAAAGTAGCACCAGAGGGGCTGGGCTTTTCAGCCGCCCAGGAGGAGACAGCTGCATCTAGCCAAATTCAAGTGTATGTCAGCTGAGCAGAGCCCGGATAGCAGAAGTCCCCGCAACTATACGAGTATTCACATAGCACCAAAAGCAGACATAGGAGATATATCCTTCACCTACGGTATATATGCTCACTATGGCTGTCAGCTGGATAGGAGAGCAGGCAGTGAGTGATCAGAACACATAATAATTACACTCAGAACTTCGAAGAAATCTTCAGCATGAGGGGAGAGATGGGGGAGCATATTTGGAGTATCAATCGTGCCAGAGGATTACATATACTGAAATATATCCTGCCCACACTCAAGCATCATTTATGTAACAACTTTATTTGAGGTAATTCAGTGACAGACCTTCAGGTATTCTGTCACTGGGAAAACTGCTAATTCCAGGGGTTAAATCAATTCAACTTTAAACTTTACTGCAGCACTAGTTATCCATTTAGCAGGAAACGCAAGACTTTGCAGCAGCTCTAAATAGAAATACTAGTGTTGCCAATAAAAGGGTAAAAGGGTTTGTACATTAGACATCACAGTAATAGGTAACCAAGAGTCCATTTATAGAGTAAAGGGGGATTACAAAAGTACAAACAAATCCAATCCTATAACCTCAAATACAGTTTGATAGCATGAAATGGGATGGGTTAATAGCTATCAAGCTATTATGGGTATCAGAGCTTGCAAGGGTAGCGGGGAACATTGGGTTATGGGAAAGGCATCACAGAGCAAATTTACCAGCAATTTACCAAAAGAGTGCGATGCCTGTATTGAGCCACACAAAGGCCATGGTTACAGATTGACCAGGTTGAAACAAGGGCTGACAGGTATTCGGAAAGGGCAAGCTTTTTGTTCAGCCTGTCTTAAGTAGAAAGCATGAGAGATCAAGGAAGCAGAGCTGGATCTATGGTTGCTCAGAGGCCTGGGTAGATGAGAGATCGAGCACTCCCCTACTAGGTCACCCTCTAACTCTACCCATTGTTTAGTATTGGGTGACGAATGCCAGGGCATCATCTGTCTGAGGCGGTGGCATTGTAATAGAGGAGGAGCATGGAATGTCAGACCCCTTCCCCAACACACAAACGGCGATCTTTCCAAAATATGCCTACACAAACTAGGCTTTTTATCGTTCCATGTGAAGTATGGGGATTGAAGTTCAGGCAAGCAACCAAGACGGCACCACAATTGGGAGCATTTGGAAAATATACAGTAATGTAGGGAGCACATTCATCTTTGTTACTTTTATACATCCTAACCACAATATATTTTATTTATTCAGAGCATTAAGTCTTGTCCTATCACCAAGGAAGGGTAATTACTCTTGTAAAGTTAATTATAATTTGTAGAGATAAGTAACCCTAGATACTAAAGGGAGTCCCTTCCTCTATTGAAAATCAAAATTTAGCTGGAGTAGCTTCTTGAAATGTGTAGAGAGGTGTAAAGGTAAAATCTCAGATTTAATATTGTTAATTGTATATCCTGGTATTAGCATGGTTCTCTGAAGAGGTTGGGGGAGGGAGGTAAGTGGTTTGGTTAGGGTGAGAAGGACATCATCCACGAATAGAGACTTTTTATACTGGGATTTACCAATAGTGACTCTGGAGATGTCTGTCTTAGGTCTGATTTTACAGGCGTGGAGTTCAACGACAAGGCAAATATGAAGGGTTGCGCTTGCGGGAGGCTTCCAAGTTATGAATCTTTTCCGATAAGTCAGCTACTTTAAGTTTGTGTTCTCAAGTAACGTATGAGACATAGATAATTATGTGGCCATGAACTACAGGTTTGTACACTTCCTACATCAGGAGGTATTAAGTGCGGGTTTTTAGAAATGGAGATGTTGCCCATAGCAACCTATCAGATTCCACTTAACATTTATCTAGCACAGGCCTGGCCAACCTCTGGCACTCCAGCTGTTGTGAAACTACAAGTCCCAGCATTCCCTGCCACAGTTTTGCTATTAGGAAAAGAGGGGTCTAGGATGTTAATAGAGAAATAGTCATATCAGCATTGATTTTTGTCTTGACATTGAGGTATTTTCAGAAAAGTTTCATTAAACTTCCAGGAAGGCCTAGAAACAGCAGAGTCCAAGAGGCTGAATGTCGAGGTTATAATGGAGTAGTCAGGATAAGGATTAGCTATGTTAGAAAAGTCTGTCGGTTGTGTGGGTACAACACACCAGCATGTCAGTTTTAGAATATATGCTGTGTGGGTGAGAAAAGAAAGTATAGCCTCTAGGTGAGGGGTATCAAAGAGCCCTGATTCTCTTACATGCCTATTAAGAGATTTAGTTACATGACAGAGAAATGGGCAAATTGGAATAATAATCTTGTCAGGGGGGGGGGGAGGGGGCAGAGACAATAGATGCTAGATCTGTAGGTTGTGTTTGTAAAAGTAAGATAGAACAAACAGACTCAAAGACAGGCCCTTTAAAGTGAGTGGGAATATAAAAATAATTGATATATTATGGGCAGCAAATCGGGCCAAGTCTAAAAAGTTCCCTAAACATAGGTGAACCATAAAAGTAATTGAGGTAAGTAGCACATCAACAGGCAGGTAACCTAACATAAAGATTGACAATGCTGAGAAGCATCAGCAAAATGCAGATCATTAATATAACTGTTTAATAGTACAGGGTTGACACATTAGGGTCTGGCAGTAGGGTGAGCAATAGGATCAAACCTAAATGGGAAAAGACACCGATGAAATAAAGCAGTGGTTCTCAAACTCTGTGCTCCAGACCCCACACAGGTCTTATTTTCCAGGTAACCTAGCAGGTGTACAGGCGTATTCATTACTCACTGACACATTTTAAAAGATCCACAGGCAGAGCTAATTATTTCACTTGTGATTCTGTGAGTAGACCTGGAAAACATGCACTTTTTGGGGTCCTGAGGACCGAGTTGGAGAACCTGTGAAATAAAGAATGTACAGGGTATAAAAGAAGGGTGCGAACAGAGGGCCTGATTCAGAGCCGAACACTCTGACCAGAGCGCTCGCTCTGAATCAGGGCCCTCCTCCCTCAACTTGGAGCGGCCTCATGGACGCTCGCATAGCTGTGGGTTACCACCCACAGCTATATCTTTCCATGATGATGGTCGCGATGGTCAAGATCTTCGCAACCATCGGGCTTGCGACGAGACCCTGCAGTAGGGTCTCGGTGACTGCAAGCCCTGGAGTGATTTTGGCTCTATCAGAGCCAAAATCACTCCCACTGACATCACTACTGATGTCAGTGGGGTCAGACTCAGACGGTAGGCGTTCCCATGGGAACGCCTCCGTCTGGCAGCCATGCCCCCGGCATGCCCACCAAAGGGGGCGTGCTGTCAGTCACCATCGACAGCACGCCCCCTTTGGTGCGAGACCCATAACGACGGCTTGGCCGTCGTTAATCGGGTCTCGCGCATGCGCACGACGGAGCTCCCTCCGTCGTGCGCATGCGCAATTCGGCACCAATGACCCGCTTGCGAGCGTCCTGCGCTCGCAAGCGGGTCTGAATCAGCCCCAGAGTCCCAGTAGCGTTGGATAACATGTGAACAATGCAAGGAAAAGTGCAACAGCAACTATCTACAGTAGTAGGCCAAAACATCCCGCCGCAGCTGTAAAACAAATGTTAATAACATCACAAGAGTGCATTGGGCAGTTATTCCTCATACTTGAAAGAGGTAGAAGGAGCGTTACAATAAAACAGGTAGTTACAGCACTATAGCTATAGAGTCAAAAAGGATATAGAAGGACTGCACGGTGGAGTAGGGCGACCTCGAATGGTAATGTCCAGAGAGAGGCCTATCATATCTGATTAATTTTGTCTTACATCAAGGAATAGCATGAGAGATGCCCTGGGTGATTATGGATACCATGCCAGGAAGAACCTGTGTATTTTTTTTATATTCTTTTTGTTGGTCTGATATAATCTACACGTAACAGACAGGTGGATCCGCCTTACACAGAGGCTGATCAGATAATCTATACAGACTTACCGATTGGCCGCTCAGTGTTTGTTCCCTTCACAACTGGGCGAGCATTTGAATTTGCCTGCCCAGTTGAGCTGTCAGTCACCGGCTGTCTCCACAGCCAGATGCGCTGATATATGAGCGATCTGCGATGCTGCAGAGCAGATGCTCTGTGCACTACGTTGTTCAGACATATGCGGGGTACACACCTGCCGACGTGCTCGACCATTCCATTGAACGGCCAATATATTGCCCCGTGTGTACCCAGCTTTAGTGTTTATGATGGTGCTGGAACACCTGTTTGCACTACTTGCCAATTATTACCGCTGTATTTGCCTTTACTTAGGTCAGTCTAATTGAGGTGTAACATTTATTGCACAGTGCAGTCACTTGGGGGCATAGCCTAATGACACATCATGGTGATGAGGTGTGAAATTATTTGGGGCGTGGTCTGTTCTAGAAACTTCCAAATATATAAGACCAGACAAAAAAACAAATCCGTTAGACACAGTTGTCCCTGTGAGCAACCTAACAATGCTTTGAAAAAAGTATTCAGTTCCCATCCCTCATTTCACTTTATTATTGCCTGCACTTTATTTTTTTGTTTTTATAATGTTAACTTGTCTGAGAGATTAAGGGCGTTATCCAGTTAGCCCGAATACTGGGCCCGATTCAGACCCGCTTGCTAGGCTGCGTTCGCACGCAACCTGCCGATGATTTCAGTCTACGCATGTGTATGCATCGCAGTGCACGTGCGCGAACTTGGCCATGCGATCGGTAAGCGTTCGCTCGCTGCGCATTGCCAGCTCGCTAGAATGAGTGACAGGACAAGCCGTTTGTAGGTGGTGACGGGATGGTCAATGGAAACGCAGGCGTGCCTGAGTGTCTTAATGCCATTTCAGAGGCGTGCTTAATTAAGATGCAGCGTCATAGTACACGTCACATAGTTGTTTTACACACCTGAAGCACTCTCATTACTTGCAGTAGGATATGGTCCACCATAAGTGCTGCGTTCGCTTCCGATGTTACAAATTGTTGCATACACTTCCTGGAGATGACGTGGGAAAGTGGGCGTCTCAAGACAGGCTGGTGGGCATCTAAATACACACCCCGATCGCATGCCAAGACATACTGGGCATGCTAATGCCTTGCCGTGCGACCGCAGATTTGCATACTTTCGCTGCGTGCGAATGCATCTAGCGAGTGGGTCTGAATCGAGCCCACTTTTCGGGCACTAATGTATTCCCCGGGGCTATCCAGATAGCCCCGAGGTCCGGCCCAACGCCAGCACTCATCAGGGATTTTTTTCGGGATCTGGTGTCTTAAGAATTATCCCCCGAAAAGTACAGGTTTTTTTCCCCAGCGCAATGGCGAAAACACATAGGTGCTTGAACTTATCACGGATCATATGTGTTTTAGGGCTAATTAACCTATTTGTTCGCCCGAAGCAAATAGGATAGGGTGAAAAAAAAATTGTCTAAAAATGGGGATTATCTGCGAAAAATACCAGTTTTTCACCTCCAAGAAAATATCAGGGCTAAATCATACTTGCCGACATTCAGCTCCCTCCTTCCAGGAGAGAACTGAATGTCTGTATACAGCGGGGGCGTGGCCGGGCGATCATAAAGTATTGGGGGCAGAGCCGGGGGCGCGAACGCGTCATCGTGGCCCTGCCCCCTCTTCACAATGCCAAAATTAACGCCATTTTGAAGCAGGGGGCGGGGCCACGATAACGCGATTCAGCCGGGAGGCTTGCCTGCCTTTCCGGGAGGCCGGGAGTGGCACCCGATATTCGGGAGGCTCCCGGCCAAATCGGAAGGGTAGGCAAGTCTGGGCTAATTGGATACCGCCCGAAGAATCCTCTTCAGAATCCCCCCTTCCTTCCCCAAAACAGAAAGATAAAAGTTAACCATAAAGTAATACAAATCAAAAATATAATTATACAGTATATATTCACTCCCTGTGGTCAATACTTGGTTAACACACATCTGTTAGATGCTGCAGCCAGTTATTACTCTGGATGTCTCTATTAAGTTTGAATAGATCAAGAGCAATATTTGCCCATTCTTCCTTGCAAAATTGCTCAAACTATGTCAGGTTACTTGGGGAGCAGTGATGGGAACAGCACAGGTTTTTGATTTGAATAATGTCAGGGCTGTGACTAGGCAACTCAAGGACCTTCTACCTTCATTGTATGTCACTGCAGTGTTGTTCTAACAGTATGCTTTGAAACTGTCCTGATATAAGGCAGACTTCGTCCCTAGTCTCAGCTTTTTGCAGAGGTCTGTTAAGAATTAATCTTTTAAGGTGCACATTCATCTTCACATTGTTCCATTTAAGATTGCCAGTCCTTGTCCCTGAAAGGCTTCCATATGATGCAATCACCACCATGTTTGATAAAGTAATGGTGTTCCCTGGCTGGTGTGTAGTGTTTGATTATCAACATAGAAATAGCTAATGCCTCATGGCCTAAATATTCTGCTTTTAGTGTCATCGGACCCCAAAGCTTTCTGCCACATCTCTGCAAAATTTTCTACATATGGATAATAAAATGTTGCAAGAATATGCAATTCCTCCCTGTGATCTTCCTATAAAATGGCCCTTTAGAGATTGTTACCTGATGTACATTATCATTAGTCAGGTCATTATAAGGTCACAAGCGCTGTACAGTATTTGCATTTTACGTTCATTTCTGTAAAATGGGATTCATAATGAGGCACTTAACTTGTGTCAGTTTAGCTTTAAGATTATTATCTTCACAGGAAAAAAAATAATCTAATAAATCTGTTACCTTTCCTCTGCTTTATGACTTGTCGTTATACATGGGATTTTTTATTTTATTTTCAAAGAAAATGTCAGCAAAGATGACTTTAAATGTAATCTTAGTTTAGTTCTGTAAAGTATTATATTTGGTAACAGATTGGGGCCTTTTGAACATAGCTATAATAATTTTCTTAGTATGGGTGTATTTGCTTAAATGTATTTCATGTTTATAAATATTTTAATAACAAATTTTCTACTAAATTGTAAATATGCATAAAGGTATGGGAAATGTTTTTTTTATAGATTGACTTCATAGCTTTTATTTAATTTGTTTTGTTTTTTGTTAACTTTTCTTTATGTAATCTTAGCCGTGCATCAGGTTTTTGTTAAAATACTTTTACAGTAATGTGTGATGAATGTTAATTTTTCCCACATTTTGTACAGAGACGTTGGGCTATATTCAGAGATAAGGGGCCTATCCATTACCCGACTTTGTGAACAATCTGACCAAAACCAGGAGGTTTTGGTCACATTGTTAACAAAGTCGGGTAATGGATAGCCGGCAAGGACCAGCGATGCGCGTGCACGCTGGGTCCTTGCCATCCCTGACTGTCTACTGAACATGCCCGTCAACCTGACGACGCTCGTCCGCTTCGGCATGTTCAGGGATAGGAGGTCAGGCTCCTTCACTGAATGACGTTCAGTGAACGCCGTTCAGTGTGGTGCCCGCACCTCGGCGACCTGAAGGTCTGAACGCTAGACGTTCAGACTTTCAGGTCGCCTAATGGATAGGCATCTTTACATGTAATTTCATCTGCGTACTGAACTCGCTATTTTAGCAAACTGTGCATTAATTGGGACCTGCATGCACAACTTAGAGCAATTATGGGAGATTCAGAGTCGCACCGATCTCAGTCGAATCTTTACTTGTGACTGAGATGGTGGAATCAAGGTGTTCATCTGTAGGATAAGTTTGCTGTGGTCGTGTTGACTGAATTGTGAGAGGATCTCTTGCACCAAATGTGTGATGATGACTATATTCAACAGCAGATGGATGGATGGCAGCCAACTCTGGAAATCCACATTTATTTGCAATCATTGTGGCTGCTTTATGTGCAGCTCTGAATTAGACTCTAGGGGGGGCGATTAAATTATTTTATCTGACGGCCCTAACTAATCGGCGCCCCACAGAGCAATTGAATTGTTGCACTGCTTGGGCGCCTGTGTAGTGTGTGCGCGTCTGACAGCACTGGGTTTAGCCGTACAAAGCCGCTAAACTCATCTACAGTACTGCTTTGGGCGTCCAAGCTCTTGACTTCTCCCACATTTCTGCTCGCCACTTTAGGAGGCTGTGAGCAGAAATATGTCTACCCATGACTATGCGCGCCTGAACAGAGCAGCAATTGAATTGCTCCGTCAGGCGCCCATTAGTTAAGGTGCCCAATTAAGGAATTGAATTGCCCCCTTTGTGTTTTGCTTATTTTGCGGAAATATTTTTATCTTTGTTTTTAAGATGCCGTATAATTGCAGCAGACATTGTATAATCCTGGGGTACGCAATTTTTTTTTCTGAGTTCCAGTTCAATATTACAAGCCATTACTATATATGCCAACATTTATATAAATAATTGCTGGGTACTTAAAATTTCAGTTACAGCAACAAGCTGTGTTGAAAAAGTTATACTGTAAGCAGGTAATGATAAATGTAGTGACATTTTAAGTTTGTTACTTTTTTATTTAGAAGTGTATATTCTGTGTGGGTCTCAATAGCCCTACATACTTTCATTGTCGTTTCCCTCTGTATCAGACTTCATGCAAGAAGATTGTTCATTTTCTGGCAGCTTGTGGTGGGCGCAGGAGTCGAGCTGCAGTGTCTCTTCACTGTTGTTAGAGGGGCAATTATGAGGGTACCCCTCACAGTTGCAGCCCATCTAGGTTGCCTGGAGCAAGCTGCACCGATATGTAGGGTTCTTAACTCCATAGATTGGAGCTAATTGATGAGCTCGGTGTAAGAGATGGCGAGAAGGTGGTTCACCTTCCTTACGTGTGGGCCTGGTTACTGAGAGGGTAAACAAAGATTCAGCCTTTAGGTAGAAGAGGGACTAGCGCACTGAAAGTCTCCTGCGAGGGAAGGATATGCAATGGATTAATCACGTCTTCTATTGATACATACAAGTGATACTCGTGTACCAGTCATCTTAACTTTGAGCCGCACACATAATGAGCTGTACCAATACCTGTTTTTTTTAATTCCCAGCACAAGGTTTTTTTTTTGTAAAACATCTTTTATTGTTTTCAAGATACTAGTTGAATACAATAACATGGGATAAGCTTGTATTATGTTAAACCTATGCTGAATACAGTGATCTTTGTCATGGAATATATGCCAATGCAGTAGGTGTAATTGAACTGTTTTTTTTTATTATTTATATTTTATTGCAAATTTGAAGTTGAAATGTAATGCCATTCTGTGGTGTAGACTTCTAACAATCTAATACAATAGTGAGGAGAAAACAAAATTAAGCTAAACACCAAATTGATGCTGTACTACAGATGTGTCCTCATACACTATTGCTGCAGTCGCGCCAAACAGCATGGCTCGCCAGGTCCCGTACGACTCTGCTTGTGTCGAGTGTCTTTTTTTATCTCTTTTCCGCCCAAAAATGTGATGCAACAAGACTGCACTGATTCATTTGATATGCGACACTTAAACATCAGTGTGTGTATGTGTCTGAATCTGCATACAAAGGTCTACGATGCACCAGCCGCTGCTTTTTTTTATGCCAAGTTCTGTTGTGCTTCACCTGCAACTTTTTACATAGCAGCCTGGCACCTCCAGTACAGAGTGAGTGGTGTTTTGATGCGTCTATGTTCCAAATAGAGTGTAAATTTAAACCTCACTTGCCCCAGGTGTCTCGCGCAGAATGGCGTATTGAGGCTAGGTGTATAAGGACACCACTGTATATGATACTGTACTACTTTTTGGATTTTTTAAAAGTGTTTTTACTAATATTACTAATATAACGTGCTGTTTGTAACTACTTATTTTATTTGAGTAGCATCGTTCACATCCTGTACTTTTGTTTGGCTTATTTCATTTGTTGTGTGCACCTAGTACAGATGGAGCAGGGTCTTTCACACTGCCATGTTGTGTCTAAATGCAATGTGTTGCTGGGTATATTCCACCTATGTCCACAAATAATCCAGCTCAGCGCGCGCGCGCGCACACACACACACACACACACACACACGGCAGAATTTACTAAGTGGCGGGTTCTAAACCCCGGCGCTTTGACGGTGGGTTCTATTGTTCTAAACCACGGGGGTTTGGTGGCGGTTTTGCCAGGGTTTCTAAATGACAGCCCTGTTCTATTCTATTCTATAATGTATTTTGACGGCAGTTTTGCAGCGGTTTTGGCCCTAGTATATCTGCATCTGCAGATAACAAAACCGCCGCCAAACCGCAGTCAAAACACATTTTAGAATAGAATAGCAGAGGGCTGTCATTTAGAAACTGCTGCAAAACCGCCACCAAACCCCCGTGGTTTAGAACAGAATAGAACCCGCCACTTAGTAAATTTTGCCCATAGTCTCTTTACTTGGATATTCCCAAGCTTTTGCTTACAGATCAGGTAATGTTTTGCCACCAAATGTTTGCAAAATTAGCAGAGGGACTGACATAACCTTCTAATTCTGTTTATTTTTATTTTAAAGACTAGCACCGAGTCTCTGAAGGAGCTGGACCAAAGGTTATTTGAAAACTTTATTGAGATTAAAGCTGATCCTATTGTTGGGTCTTTGGAACCTGGCATTTATGCTGGATATTTTGATTGGAAAGATTGCCTAACTCCTACAGGTAATGAATTATATCAAACAACTACGTATGGATTAAGTCAGTGGTTCCCAAACTTTGTTGGTTGACTGTGCATTTAGGGACACCATGAAAAAAATTGCTGAGACCCTATTTATTAAGTAATTATGGATCTGTCCACATATCGCTCCAAATATCTCTGATTAGCGCACCATGGACTTTGCTACTTACCCGTGCCAAAACACTAAGCGTAATACCTACTATACTGTAAGTGAACTAAGATGCAAAGTAGAAGAAAAAGTATACAATGTAGGTCTCATACTAGTGACCTGCACCATGCATTCTTATGCTTTATATGCGGCTTTGTACCAATTCCTTTGCGACAAAAAATAATCCTAAGTACCTAGTACACTACTTCATGCAAAAGTAAGTAAAAAGTGCGTAATACGGGAATCGCGTCGTATCTCACGTCATATAGACAGAAAGGATAGGTATATGAGCACACATCTCTATGTACAAACAATTTACTAGCTATTTCTATGCTGATACTTGAGTAACCATTTGAAAGAATCACTCTTGGTGTCATTCACTAATAAGACCTAATACTACAATAAATATATACCCTATAACATTTTTCCAGGATTAGCCAGTGTCCTGTAATTTCTTAGAAATCTGGTATGATCAGTATGAATGGCACTGGAGGGGTTAATGTACAATACAGATTTACTGCTCACAATGCTATCGCTTATTTTTACCTGTGTGCCCTATCAAGAGTCCCATGCATCCTGCCTAACCTGGATACAGTTGGCGCTCTGGATCCTGGCGGATCACTGCCCTCTCCCTGTCCCCAACCCCCCCTCCCTGGTGCCTAAACCTATGTGCCTAAACCTAACCTCCCCCTCCCTGCACGCTAAACCTAACCCTCCCCTCTTAGTGCCTAACCCTCCACCTAACCCAACTACTCACCTTCGGGATGCCAGCGCCGGGATTCTGCCAGGTGGCAGGATTCCGGCGCCGGTATTCTAAGCCACGGCATCCCGCACGCCGTGTTAGTGACCGCAACCCAGTCATGCTAGCTGTCAATCAGCAGCTGCTCACATCAAGGTATTAGACAATTGAGTGACAATTCACTGAACAATATCGCTAGAAGGTGATGTCACATGCAGAACCCTGCAGCATAAGGGTGGAGGAGAGATAGATCTGATCACGTGTTTAGCTGCTTATGATCCTTGCAAAGTTCTGGGCTGCCACCAACTTATGTGTAAGACCTATCCTCCTGCGCCAATGTGAGTTTGCTGTGGCTCATAGTTTGGGAATCCTTACTGTAAGTCATGTCATTACTGGTTGAGTCTCCCATATTCAAATATTCTGAAATACAGAGTTTTTTTTAGGATGACAGAGATCGTAAAACTGTTGCTTTTTGTTAGCTCAATGTACACAAACTTTGTTTAAGGCACAAAATTATTAAAAATACTGCATTACTTAACTGCAGGCTGTGTATAAGCTGTATATAAAACACAAATTCATTCTGTGTTTAGATTTGAGTCCCATTCCCGAGATTTCATTATGGTATGCAAATATTTGAAAATACGGAATATTCTGATATCCAAAATACTGCTGGTCCCAAACATTTTGGATTTGGGAGACTCAACCTGTAGTAACTTATTTTGTGGTTATTCTTTGTGAAAAAACACCCCTGATTGATCACAACTAAAGAATTTGTGTTTAACTGGATGAGTCTTTTATTTCATATTCAGTGTTCTCCCCAGGCTGTTTTTTGCGGGTGCACCACCTGGCAAAAATCAGCCACACCCGGCACTTTGGGAACCTGCAAGTGGGGACAGTATCTGGGGTCTGTATAAAAAGGAACAGATCCTACAGACTTTGCAGCTTTTTCATAATCAGATGACTGGGCCTCTAATAAGAAGAGAATTAATATATAAAATGTTATTTCAAGTTTAAATCATTATAAGGTCAGGGTTTAAAACATTTTATTATTGTGAAGGCCCTCACCTGGCTACTACTTGATGCCACCCGGCTTGAAAAAAAATTCTGGGGAGAACACTGATATTAATATACCAGTATTATGTGACTAGAGAATTTTAACAAACCCAAAAAGCAGAAAATATAAGGAGACCTCACTGTCTTATGGGGGTCATTCAGACCCACTCGCGAGCGGCAGTACGCTCGCAAGTGGGTCGATGTTCCCCACTGCGCATGCGCACGATGGAGGGAGCTCCGTCGTGCGCATTCGCGAGACCCGACGAGCGAAGGACTTTCCTTCCCTCGGAGTGTCTCATCAAAGGGGGCGTGCTGTTGATGGTGACTGACAGCACGCCCCCTTTGGTGGGCGTGCCGGGGGCGTGCCTGCCAGACGGAGGCGTTCCCAAGGGAACGACTACCGTCTGAAGCCGGCCCCACTGACATCACTAGTGATGTCAGTGGGAGTGATTTTGACTTTGATAGAGCCAAAATCACTCCTGGCCTTGCGGTTGAGAAACCCAACCGCAGGCTTTTACTCGCTGTTCGGATCGTCGCGATGGTCAAGACCATCGCGACCATCATTTTGCATGCTCGTATATATATGCTGTGGGTGGTGACCCACAGCTATACGAGCGTCCAGGAGGACGCTCCATATTAATGGAGGTGGGCCCTGATTCAGAGCGAGCGCTCTGGTCAGAGCGTCCGGCTCTGAATCAGGGCCTATGTCCCTTGTTTTTCTTATTGATGCAAATTGTGCACCCATCTCGTAGCTTTTGGAGTTCTACATTACCTTTGTTAGAGTAATTGGTAAACCTTATACAATTTCTCAGAATCCAAGAGCCAATTGCCAATTTTTGGCCTAAGGTATCAGTGAGAAATACTCTATATGATTTCATAAAGGCCTCAAGTGTGACCTACAGATGGGTCCACATACATCTAGCCTCCTTGTGAGTTAAACAGCCCTTTCTAGTCACGCCATGCTGTGGTGCGACTCTGTAGCTCCGGGCGTCTTTCGTGCATCTTTTAAATAGCACAAGCAGCTTCTGCTGATTAAAATGATATGCAGCTTGTCTATTTTCTCTGTGCGTCTGCGGGTGTGTCTACATGCAAAATGCTACGTTACAGTGTCAGCGGCTGTAACACTGTAACGTAGTGTTTAGCTTGAGGATACACCTGCAGTCACACACAGAATATAGGCATGCAGCATATCATTTTAATCAGCAGAAGCTGCTTGTGCTATCTATTTGCATCACTGTGCAAATAAAATGCATTTGTAGGTAAAAAGTCACATGAAAATACGCTCAGCGCTACCGAGTCACACTGAGCTCCCGTGTTGTGTGGCGCGACTTGTAGCGCACAGAGGATAGATGTATGTCGGAACATCTGTTTGTGGGAAGACAGGATAGGGGTAAGAAAGCCTTCAGATTAGACTGGAAGAGGATACTTTACAGTTTAACTTCCACCTTACTGTACAAGATACACTTTACAATAACATCAAAGATCCTGTGCAACACAGTTCCCACTGCCTATATGGCAGACTCTTGTTGTTTGGCTGATCATATCCTTTAACATCAAAATCACTAGCAAAATACACTTAAATGATAAATTATTTGTAGTATTGAGGAGAGGACTTGATGTAGTATTCCCACTGTTTATTACGGCGGATGAAATACCGACGCCGGAAGTCCGGCAGCTGGAGAAACCGACTAAAGTAAGTAAAACCTCTAACCCTCCCTTAGGGGTGCCAAACTCTAACCTCCCCCAGTGTCTAACCCTAACCTCCTCCCTAAACGTAACCCTCCTGAGGGGGTGCATAAACCTGACCTCCCTCCGGTGGTGCCTGACCCTAACCCCCCCTTCCCCTAGCCTGAGCCTAACACTCCCGGGGGGGGGGGGGAGTGCCAAGCCGCCGGTCGGCATTTCGACCGCCGGCTTCCTGACTACATCCCGTTTATTACATGTTTTACAGTTTACTGTTAAATGAATTCATATAGGCTCCACTAGTTACTGTATTACATATTTCAAATAGCATTTTACAAGCTATATGCTTTTAGTTTGAAAGTTTAGTCCCACAAACGTTACACTTCTCTATAGAGTACCTCTATACTTTTCTGGTTAGCTGAATTGAACCTCAAGTTCCTGTACTATATGACATATGTCTAAATAGGTCTTATTTTTCTCCTGAGAACTCTGCTGGTCCTATGTAAATGTTTTCTTACTGTTATTCTGTTCCCTAAGTAGTGATCTATGTCTACATATTTTTGTTTAAATGCATTTTGAGATAAAAATAGATAGTGAAGTTGTCATACGTGGTGTCCATACATCACTGATTAAAACAAGTATTAAATATGTATATGTTCGTAAGGTATAGAAGTACTTAGTAAGGTCTAATATACCTTACAGATATACTTATCTAATGCTATTAATTAGTGATGTATGGACACTGTGTGACAACATTACTATGTATTTTTGTACATAGAAGTATTTTGCTTTGATACAATATACAGGTATATACATTATCATTAAAAGTTATGTTTTAGATTTACAATAAGAGTGCCCCTTAAAGGAGGTTTTTCTTTCTTCTTTTCTATCTATCTTGTCTTCTCTGCAGGACAGATCCCAGTCATACTATATGTATTCATTACATTACTCCATGGGAACACCACCAACAAGGTTTAATTGATATAGGGATTTTATCCCCACTCAACCACTAATATATACGTTGGTTCTAATCTTTATTTCGTGATTATTATTCCTGTGCGGAATCACCCCGTTTTCTTTGTGTAATGCATTTTGGGCCATCATTTCAGGCATTGATAAAGTACTCTGGAAAATATATATTTTTTAAAATGACACTATGCACAGTAGAAACACCATTTCAATGCAAAAGGTCAGAAACTGCAAGTGTACATGATGGGAAGTTTTGGGACATTGGAGTTGATGTACAGATGTGTCCTCATACACTATTCCCATGCTACACGGCTTGCGCAGAGTGTCTTTTTCGCCTAGAAATGAATCTTAGTTGCAATTCGATTAAACAATCTGCTTCATGAGACTGCATTGATTATTTTCATGTACAACACTTATATGTCTGTGTGTGACTGTGGGCCTGATTCGGAAATGTACGTAACCGTGATGGTTTACGTATATTCCGATGGTGGAGCACATGCGCAGAATGAGTCAAGTGTGACCGCACGCAGTGACCCCAAGCCGCAGCATGATTGGGAGCAGGAGGGGGTGGCCCCAGCCTGCATTCCCAGAAATGTGGGCTTGTCACCCCCGTTTTCTGGGAGTGCCGAAGCCAGGATTGTGTCGGATGATGTAGATTTCCTGGCCTCGCAAGTGGGCAGGAGGTGGCCTATTTGCTTAAGCTTTAGCTTGCTGAGATGACCGATGCCGAAAACATCGGATGGTCACGATGTTGATCCAATGCTGCATCTTTGGACGCAGCACTTGGATCTGTGATTCCGGCTGGAGGTGTCTTCTTCCCTCAGACGTCTCCTGCAGGTATTACCATATTAGGGGTACGGTATTGCTGAGCGGGCTTCCCTGCGGCTGTGCAATACTGTACATACCTGAATCAGGCCCTGAGTCTGAATCTATGTAGAAGTGCTACGATGCAGTGGCCACAGTTTTTTTCCACGCCAAGTTCTGTTGTGCTTCGTATACAGATTCAGACTCTGTTGCACAAGGATGTACGAGTGTTGCATATCAAATTAGTATGTGCAATTGTAAAGCAGTTTGTCACGCCCGATTGTGATGAAGACAAATTTTCTCGCTCCCCATGGTGTATTGAGGCTAGGTGTATGGGGACACCTGTGTATTAACCAGTGAAAAGAGTGGACCAGTGGAGAAGTTGCCCATAGCAAGTAATCATTTTCTAGAATGCACTTGATAACTGCTACCTCAAAGCCGATTGGTTGTTAGGGGCAACTGGTTCACTTCTTCACACTCTTCACTGCTTAATACGTCAACCTTCATTGTAATCAATGGGTTCTGTTCACATACATGTTTATTTACTTTAAATAATGTTAAAAACTGCTAGTATTAGCATACATCTTGATGACAGTTGGTAAGAGCCCTAAAGCTCTAATGCTCACATGGAGGTCCAGGGACTACATACGCTTCATCTGCGGCTCAGGGCCTCAGGTCTTTAATAGTACTTGCCTCATTTTTTGAGCTCTCTCGAGAAAAAAAAATACAAGTTGACATGCACAAGAGAGTATGAATAAAAATGCACCTCATGGAATAGTTTAGACCAGGAACTGATAACTTGTCCTAATTGGCAGCTTAGGTATTCATGGGTTCTTAAGTGATTGTGCCATGCACAGAGTGAAAAGTGTTGCATGGACAGAGCTGCCTCCCAGCCATTCTACCGAGCAACACATGGCGATCAGCGATCTGCTGCAGAAAATGATCCACCACTGAGGAGCATTTAGCAGGGCCAGTGATAAATTATCGGGGGATGAAAAAAGGTGTTAGCCATGAGCTTTAGGCCCAGTCTATCCAATTACAGCCCTATTTCCTCACCCTATAAATTATCTGTTATCGAGCATTAACACACAGAATCTGGGAAAAGTACCCGGATCTATGTGTTTAACCCACTGTTTTCGCCTGGTAACAGGCTTATTATCACATATATCTTTTCGGGTTTGCTCAGACCCGTAAAGAAATACGCCTTAAGTGCAGTGCTGCGGCCTGGCTTCAGGGCTTATTAGATAGCCCCAGGAGATCAATTAGCCTGCTGTAAATTACTGCAACTAATTAAATTCCCCCCATAATGTATAAGGCAACGTTGTCCTCCCCCATAAAAAGTTTTCTTTATGAAAGGGATTAGTTCAGTGTAAAAGCCTAAACTGCTAAAATGCATTTTTATTTAGCACTGGATATGAATTTGTATTAAAATGTGATTATATGGAGAAGAGTTTGTATGATGCTTTTTTTCAATTTGCAAACGCTAGTTGATCTACGGTAGATTAAATATGGTTTGCCCAAAAAGAACATACTCTGGGCAAAAGTACATACAGGAATAGTCTTTATGTTTTGTGGCCATTTGGATAAGTCAGGGGCTATATGTGAGGTCCCTGAAGTCTTGCAGGTTGTCTAACACTGCCTATTTCTTGTTCAGTTGTAATGTTTGCAGAAGTAGATTCTTACAATCTACTTATATTTTTGAACAGTTGCCATGCTGATTCCTCATTCCCAGTCCACTTTTGATTACAGTGTGTCATAAGTCTGTTTAGTACATACAAATCCTATGGGGGGTATCCAATTAACAACGGTAATTCGGGCGCTAAATGACCACCACAATCGGTGAAAAACGAGGATTTTTCGCCAATCATCCCCGATTTTCGCCTATGTTTTTTTTCACCCAGTGCTATTATTTTGGTCGAAATAATAGGACAGTTCTCCTGTAAACACATAGCTGCCACCATAAGCTCGTGGACCTATGTGTTTATGCCCTTTTTCAGGTAAAAAACGTCAGTTATCTTGGATTCTTTTTCGGGACACATCAGGTCCTGAATAAAAAAATCCTGATAAGTGCCAGCGTCCGGCTGACTTCGGGGCTAATTGGATAACCCCGGGCGAGGTAATTAGCCATGGTAATATACCGCAGCTAATTGGATACCCCCCATAGGATTTGTGTGTATGTTCACTTTTGAGACCGAATGATTATTTTAATACATAATTAAGATGAGATCTTTTCTTCAATGGAATGTTCTGTGCAGCCCCACTGCCACAGTATGGCGAAACCTCTGCTGCTAGCTGTTTGTGTATCAGGATATTGACTGCTTCTGAAAAATGGTATGCTTTACAATAAATGGGGAAACAGGAAAAGGTATACATCACGTTAATGTTTTGGAAAATAACTGATTTTGCCAATCCGCTTTAAAAAGTACCTGTTTTATTTATAACACGCTTTGATCTATTTTTAGTGCTGACAGCAATAGGTAATTTGTGAAGCGACTGCTAAATACAAGAAATGTGGTTACATAAGTGGGTATGTTCCAAAAATTGTTCCAAAATTGTGAGTGAAGAGTCCTGAATTAAATTTCTAGTAGATCACTTGAGTAGCTTGTGAAAACGTGCAAGCCCAAATATGAAATGTGACTTGTCTTTTCTGTAGATCTTTCACTATTTATATACAATATGTCCTTCCATTGAGAGAGCATTTGAATCCATCCCTTGGCAGCATGCATATACAGTACATGGTGCAAACAGATAGTGGGGGAAATTGCTCACATGTCTCATGTAAGAAGCTTTTTGTCCCAAGTACATGTCTTCTTGTTTTGTACCTTCCCACTTTAGTTATATCATATGAATAGAACCATTACAATGGTAAAATAGCCACATAAATATTTACTCGCCAGTACTTTTGCTTCTGTTTGACAATGCACAAGACAGGGTTTTATAAATGCCTGTGCCTGCATTCCCTTTTGGACAAGGGTTTTCATAGCTCAGCCATGACTTGTCAAAATAATTATCTTTATTCCATGTTTTCCCAGATTCATAATAGGTGAATATGTTCTAATTCCTCAAGCCATTCAGATCACTTATTCATTCTCTGTTGGCAAAAAGTGGAAAAAAAAAACATGTTTATCAGCTGCTTCACGTTCCACATCCTAGCCACAACCATATAATGTTTCCTTTCGGGGGGAGGGGAGGGCTGTTTTTTCTTTTAAGCAGCCACACCACAAGCATTATACAGAAGAGGGGAAAGCGTAACATCTAATGGTTGTGGCATTTTCTTCTCCGTTACACACTATGCACCTTCCCTTTCTGTTTATGAGATCGGGTATTGATTGAGATTTACTGGAAGGACAACAGAGAGAGGTCGAGCAAGCAGTAAAGTTGTTATTCTTATTATTTGAGTCCAGGGGAAATCCCAGTACTGATTTTTGTTACAGACAAGTAGGCGAGAAGTGCTGATATTGGGATGTGTGGGTGGGGACACTTCACTCAGACATGACATCATGACAAACAGGTAGCAGCTCTGACCACCTTTTGAGTAAGTTGATTTTAAAGGTTAGGGAATTCTAGTTATTTAAGTGCCCGGTGAATTTAAAATACAGTTATAAAAGAGGTGTGTTAGTTTAATTTTCTACTTACACTTTATTGTAATATAAGTTTATTTGTAATTTATTATGGGATGATTGGTGATGAAACTGCAGATTATTTTTACTACAGATGTGTCCATACACCTATCCTCAATACGCCATGCGGCACGAGACACCTGGCGCTGCCAGTTCTAGTGGGGCTGGAAACATTTCACACTTGGCAAATATCCAGTATTGGCAAATATCCAGTATTCTAATAGGTTTATTATTGAACGTTTACTAACAGTGTGGAAAGCACTATTACGGAAAAAAGGGGTAAATACAAACCTAAATTGAGCACTTTTAGGAAAGGAATAACAGTCTGCATGCAGCACTATACTGGTCTCTTAATGTCCCGCTGGTATTGCAGTGAAGGCAGCGGTCTTTCTCCACTTTTTGTGGACACACAGTTTTAGAAACCCCACAGACACTCCAATGAATATGAATGCTTGCAGTCCTTCTGCGTTAATACCAGGTTGAACGCAAGTTCTCCACTATTGCTCCTACATTGCATGCATGGAACTTATATATTTACCAATTTGTAGAGGTCACACTGATCCCATCTGTATGTTTGGTTTCATAGACCTCATCATTATCAGCGTGCACTTGCATTGCCCCTATCCTTAGTGCAAAAGATATACGTCTCATACTTGCGTGTTTACATATACGTTCAACTCTGCTTAGCCTGCAATCCTTTTGCTATGGCCTCAATGAGAGTGCCCCATTACACCTCAGTTCTACCTTGCAATCACTTCTGAATAAGGCCGTCTTTCCTCCCGAATCAAGACATAAGAAATTTCGGTCAGTGCCTTCATGTGTATATCCAGCACATTCTGGAGAAGTAAATAAGAACTGATCATAAATATACTTTAATTTGTTTCTCTGCATATAAATTACTGGTGGTTTTGTAGGATTAAGTTACTTTAGAGCCAATGATTTCACAAAATGCCTTATGCATACTTGCTAACTGTCCTGGAAGGTCAGGGAGACTCGTGAATTTAGTGGGTTCTCCCGACAGAGTTGACCAGTCTTCTGCAGCCGCCCACTTTCCTACTGCAGTGTGCTGCCCAGAGGATGGGTGATGCAATTTGCCTTGGATCTACGTATTATAATAAATTTACAGAATTTGGCAAGTATGGTCTGAAGTCTGTCTTCTCTTCCTTCTCCCAACTCTGACTCCTGGTACTGCTATGGCGTATGTTCACTAATTATTTTATCAGCCTGTGACTGTTCTGGGATAGTCCAACTACAAGAGCTTGGGGGTTATGTAATAGGTTCTGATATTATGGAACCTGTGGTATTACAGCAAGCCGCTGCTGAATGTAAAGCGGCAATCAGTTAGAAGGCTGGTTTTCCCTTCTAACTGATAGCAGCTTTAAATTTAGTGATGAACTCGCTTAAATACTGCAGATTCCATAATATCAGAACCTAATACAGAACACCTCTTCTCTTTTAGAAATGCTTTCTAATGAGTCTTTTTTGTTTTGTTTTTTAAATATAATTTCCTACATAGTTTTTTGTTTATGGGCATTAAACAACCAGTAATTATTAGATCCGTGGGCTTATGTAATAGGGTGTGACTTACTACCGCTGCGGGAACTCATGCAAGTCTATTTTTTAAAGCTGCAATCATTTTTAAAGGCAAAACCAACCTGGATTTGGCTTTAAAATGATTGCCGCTTAAAAATACAGGAAGACTTGCAGGAGTTCCCGCAGCGGCTGCAAGTCGCACCCTATTACATAGGCCCCCAGTGTTTAAATAATTTAATAAGTTTCTATCAATTGGGTTAATATACAGGATGCAGTTTAAATTTGACCATTATAGAATCATATACTACTATCATGCATGCTTACAATTTTCATTTTAAATACAATTAGTTCTGTTCTGATCTGCCAAATTTGAGAACTTTTGGTGTGTTGTATAGCAAACAAATAAATGAACCTCAAATGCTTTTAATACGGCTGTTATGTATGTTCATTATGGTTGAAAGTTTTTCTCACTTTAAAACATGCATGCGAGTGATATGGTAGGCATGGAAAGATAAGCTTTGCAATTGTGTATGTTGTGATTGCTGCTTCTGTTACATGCTAATAATCTAATATACAGTATACCAATTTGTGTATGTAAAAAAAGCTAAATTGGAGCAATATTTGCCTTTCCTCGTGTTGTCATTTTTTTTATCATGTTGAAATTGTACATTAAGCAGCCACTAAACCTAAAATTTTCTTTATCTAATGTAAAGAGATTGTAACATGTAATCAAATTTAAGGATGTTTGTGAATGTTATTAGTACCAACTCTATATGACAATTGATTTTAATGGTTCTTTAAATATAATGAGAGTGCACTATTTTTTTTTTTACTTTTCTATACTGCATTTTAATGGCTACAACATTATGCTGTGTCAGTGCACACAAGAAGTAATTTCTTAATGTGAAAGTGATTTTATTAATGCACTTCTTTAAAATGTATCCAGAAACCTGTTCACAATTGTCTACTTGAAACTATAGTACTACAGAAATGTCTCAGATGTGTAACCCCGAGCAGAGATACAGTGCAGCTCATTAATGACACATAGACAAAGCTTTCATGGGAGTACCAGGGTCTGGTGACGTTTTGTTCACTCTCAGTGCTAAGCTGATCAATATAATTCTGTCCAACAGTTTTGGTAACATCCCAGTGGAAACCTGACACTGCACAAAAGTAGTCCAAGTACATCTTTTGTTTTAGATCTTTGCACTGTTCATAAAATAAATAATAACACTGTAATTATAGAAACAAGATGTATTTATACTTACTAGAGGTAATTTTATAAGAGTGCTCAATGAGCAGCAGTGTTGTAACAGGGCAGCAGTGCGTCCTGTGATGGTCACACCTCCTGAGCGCATGACGTAGTGCAGAGGGGGGATGGGGCCGCCAGTACCGGGAAGTGCAGCACTGCCCAGAGCCTCCTAAGGATGCTCCGATCAGTTGCACAGACAACATGGTGCGTGCCTGGTGCGTCCAAAGGATGCTCCAGGCGGCACTGCAGCACCAATGTAGATGTCCAGATGACAAGTCTATGAGGTAATAAAAATAATAGCAATTTGTGGGCATGACCCAACATGTTTCATCCTTAGGAGGACTTTTTCAAGGGTTTGGACATGCCCACAATAGCTATTACTGTAATGACAACGGAACTCTTTATTAGGACATTTATGGTCACAACAGTGTATTAAAAATCACGGTAGTGCTGTAATTTATCTTCAGTATACATTGCAGTGGGAATTATCCCAGCTATATACTAACAATTTTTACAGGGCAGCACTATCGATAAAGCTATATACTCTACAGTGACTGACATGCGCACTGTGTCAGTTTGTGACAATCCTTGGCTCTCCTCCAAAGATACCTCCATAAGCAGAAAGCGGCTACCACGATCTTAGGATGGTGGTAGCCTTCGGGACCAAGCTATGAAAAGCTACTCTTTTTGGAGCTTAGTACGTTAGTATAGTCCCCATTGACAATGACGAGGACTGCGATCTGCAGTGGTAGTTAAGGGGGGTATCCACTTAGCGATATAACCAAGCGATTGAACGATAACGACGTAGTTATCGTGCAATCGCTTGCAAATCGCGCATGCATCGGGCATGTTTTGGTTGGAAGCAACCAGTGATGCGCGTGCCCGCTGGTCGCTTCCGACATCGCCCGTCATGCTGGTCAACCTGACTATCTCGTCAGGTTCAGCATGTGCAGGGATGAGGGATGTGCCTGGACTGAACGAGTGAACGTTCAGTCTAGGCACATCACTAGATACACAAACGAGAGCACGACAGCAATGTCGTAATCGTGCTCTCGTTTGTATATCTATAAGTGGATACCCGCCTTTAGCCTTTTGCAGGAGATTTATGTAAATTGTTGTTACATAGCGGTGATACATTAAATTATGCAGAAACTGCATCATTTTATGAAAAACAGTCTTGATAAATATGCCCCTAAAAGCTAAATATGTTTGTCCCATTTATGCATAGACCATAGTTTGTATCCTACCACAGGAGCAAAATATTTTTTTCTCTTTGAGGATAATTTATCAATTGTAGACTGGGCAGTGGCATATTTATAATGGGTGCCCCGCACCACACACACTGCACCCATATTATTTTAGACTTTCCTGTCCGTGGTCCCACGTCGGGTGTCTGCGATGCTCAGAAAACCGGAAAATGGCCGCCGCAGCAATCTCTCCGGTTTTCTGCGCATGCGCAGTAGACTCCGGGCACTAGAGTGTGCCCGGAGTCTACTGCGCATGTGGAGAATGCCAGAAAATGGCCGCTGTGGCCATTTTCCGGCATTCTGCGCATGCGTCTGCCGGCCACCGGGGAGAGAGGAGGGGGCCCCGTACGAGGAGTGCACACGGGCCCCCTCCTCTCTTAAGACGCCCCTGCGACTGGGGTTTTATTTCTTCTTCCTCTGGATCAACACAATTTATTATTAAAGGTTACATAAGTGTGTATTTTTTTCTTGCGGTGACTAAATTATCCAATGTTGGTACTAAAATAAATTTATTTTGAAAATAAAAACAAGCCTTCTCATTTCTGTATCCTATCCAAAAAAATTATAATTGTCCAACTGTTTACATGCAGTCAGTTTAGTTGCTTGAAACCAAATTGGCCTGTCGTCATTTTGTTTGTGTGACCACAAAATTACTGACCGTTGGCAAGCAGACACAATACAGCATGTGTGCAGTCAGTGGCCAAGCAGAATATGTTGGCCTGTTAAAACATTTTTTATTCCAGCCTATTACCAAGCGACCAGGCCTACTCAGTCTGGGAATATGTAGAAAATAATTTGTTGAAGTCAGAATCTACTCTATATAATCATATTACAGCACACTTCCTATTCTTTTTTTTGTTTGTTGGTTGTTTGTTCTTTCTTTCTTTTTAGAATTATAATGTGTATATGGCTATTAACTAGGGGGGATAGCATGTAGAACTTCTTAAGATCATAATTGTGCCAACAACATAAGTGACTTGTGCCCCCTTTGTATACTCAGGTGTCAGAAACTATTTAAAGGAGGCATTAGTGAACATCATTGCTGTACATGCAGAGGTGAGTTTTGGGGTACTTGTGTTTTATCACTGTTTACATTTCATCTTGCAGGTTGGTAAAGGTTCCTGTACATGTGCACAAATTAGAAAATCTGACTGGGAAGTCATACACTTGTTGCTGTTGTCTGATCCCTAGACAATTGTAACAAACCGGATCTTTGCATCTATCTCAATATGATTTAAACAATTACCTGTTTTTCTTTTTTTTGGCAGAATTGTGCTTTTATTGGTCTCTTCAGTGAGTGCAGAATATTGAAATAATCTCCCAGGCATAATAATAGAGAATGGCTAAATTATTCTGCTATTGCCCAGTTCTGCAACTTTCCATCATGAGAAATCTGGTGCTGGATCTTTTCTTTCTTTTATCACATGCCAAATGATGGATTCTCTTTTCTCATTAAATTCAAATTTTTGATCCAGCACATATCTGATAGAACTCTGGGGGTGATTCAGCTGCAGACGCAGGAACTATCACAGCGGCTAATATGTTAGCAGCTGCGATAGCTGTAATATAGTAATGCAGCAAGAGGCTTCACGCCTCCTGCATGCATTACTGTCCGAGCTGCGTCAGATGTGTGTATGCTGTATATGTGTGTGTGTATAAAATTATATATATGTGTGTGTATATATATATATATATTATTATGAAAACCTCCCCATAAAAATCCTGCGTTTGCTCCTGGGTCTTACACATGCGCAGATTCCCAATAATCCGGAATCTGTGTTCAGCACAATGCTGATTCAGGCCCAGTGTTAGTTTGTAACACAGACAGAGCCACAGTATTCAATTCTCCTGGGTTTAAAGTTAAACCCAGCAGTATTCTATTACCAGTATTTAAGTAAATGCAAGTACCCTGGAAGATTGGAAAAAAAAATTTGGGGACCAAAAATATTCTTTTTGAATACCTATTCATAATTTACTACTATACCCAACAGGTAGTGTAAGCTCCAAGTTCCTGTCACATAATAACTGATACAACCTATATATGCTGCAGGCAACATGCCACAAGAACCCTACTGTTATTTGCTGTTAAATTAGAGATTAGTTGTTCGGTTTTGGCTTGGATCTTTCCGCCAATTTCGGATCTCGGAAGAGGCAAATCATGGGCATCTTGGCACAGATGTCCGTGAAAGATGTCATTTTGATGTCCAAACTTGTCGGGAAGATCCGAACCACTCATCTGTAAAGAGACGCAAAGCTCTGAATGCTACAATTGCCAGGACCACAAAGCACTTGTGACAGCTCTAAGCTGGGTACACACTACACAATTTGCCGTGCTATCATGGTACCTGCGACCACTCTGCATGATCCTCATGTAGTGTGTACACACAATTCATCGTTTGATGAATTCAGATGGGACGATGCAACTTACAACCCGTTTTGGTTACATTAACTACGTAATGATATATCGCAATTTCGTACGGCAGATTGTGTCGTGTGTATGCAGCTTTACTGTATCTCTCAGTTGTGGATATAAAAGATAGTCTAGGGTGGTAACAATATATATCTCCCGTTGATATTTCCAGGTATTTACAATTTCCAAAGAAATAGTTCCCAGAGTAATGTCAAGGATTGTGGAAGCTGTTGGTGAAGAGCTCAGTCGGCTAATGCAATGTGTGTCATCATTCAGTAGGAATGGCGCATTACAGGTGTGTCCGTTATATCAGTGTCTCCTTCCTTATATTTGTATTAATAGTTTACGTGGAATTGGATAAAAGTATTCTTATATATTTTACTTTACCTTTTTCTCTGTTGTTATTGACATTTAAGTTTCTCTCAACAGGCACGTCTTGAAATCTGTGCACTAAGAGATGCTATTGCTATATATCTGACTAGTGACAGCAAGTAAGTTTTCTTCCGTGTGTGTGTGTGTGTGTGTGTGTGTGTGTGTGTGTGTGTGTGTGTGTGTGTGTGTGTGTGTGTGTGTGTAAGTATATTTGTCTTTTAATGATAAAAGTAACAGAAAAGTATGACAGAAGAAATGTAGACATAGTATATAAAGGGATGCAGCTGTGTCAAAAGCTACATATACATGAAGCTAGTGATACTCTTCTGGGTCTTACAGAAGTGTCTGCTTGTGGTAGTGTCTTTTAACCTTTCTAAACCAAAACTAGATGTTTACACTAGATAAAGTTAAGTTGCCCATGCTGAGCTGAGGACCTGAATCTTTATCCAAATGTCCACCCTCGTGGGTGCAAGAGTTTTCTTTTCAGTAACATTGTTTTTTAGTTTTTTTGGTGTTAAAATAATAATTTGTAGGGTTTTTTTTCATTCCTGAACACACCTAAAATGTAAAAAATGATCTTAAACACTAGTATACTACTAATATTTAGGAGATCCTAAAAAATCCATGGAAAATCTATGGAAGCAGGTAGAGGCTGGCTGACGGCTGGTGTCCTGCATACTTATCAGCAGTGTTAATGTGTAGAATTACTGGAAATCGGCTAACTAAAACAGTTGATATTACAAACGTCCTCCTCTAGTAACATACTGAGGTATCTGTAACCAAACCAGTTTTTTTTCATCAACCTAAGTGTGAATAAAACATGTCCTTTATAAAGGTGTTTTTCACACAACAATCAAAGTACATCTTGACTTGACACGTGCAAATGTTATTCAGACTGTGGCAGTTTTGTGCGTCAGCTGAAATATCTTGTAAAATAATTCATATAAGATGTAGCTAAACATTAATTTTCACGATGACGCAACTCTATCCTTTGGCACCAGTGACAAACTATACATTATCAGAGATGTGCGGCCTTGTTTCTGTATGCCAGTCTAGTATAATGTTCAGTCTCTTTCTGCTTGTCTTGCAGAGCCAGTTTTAAACAAGCACTGGAAGCTCTTCCCCAACTTCCAAGCGGCAGTGACAAAAAGTGAGTTGTGTAATCTAAATATGTACCTTATATTTTCTGTTTATAACTTGAATATGTCTGTTGTTATTTACTGAGTGATGAGAAAATGTTTCAGTACCCAACCATTAGCGACAGGAGCTGGATCTTCCATGTGATGAGCATAGGACAGCATACTGCAAGCCTATCATACCGTACTTCTCTGTCTGGTTTACTGACCCACGGTAGCATCACTTCCCTCTGCTTAGTTACAAGTACTTTTTAAGTGAAGCATTATTGTCCTACTCCTCATATAGGGCCTGAGTCTGAGTTGTACACTTCTAGGGCCGCAGCATTGTACTCACTTTCATATGCTAGTGTGACAATTGTCCAAACTAAGTCGCAAATATGTGCATATGAATGTGAAAGCAATCCCGCCCACTGTTCTAGCATTCGTAGATGCAGCCGTGCAGCAACCCCATGTTAGGTGCAGGAGATTTGTAAGAAACAGTCGTCTCCGACTCCAAACTACATGGAATTGTACATACACACCCAGGACACTCCCGTCAGAAAGAGCTGCACTTTCCAACTTATTGCTCCTCATCTAGAAACTTCTATTTCATGCTGGTCTCCATTCACACAAGATACACGCAGACACCGACTTGCAACTTCGGACACAAGGTACGTCGCATAAGCACACTCTGTCTCACGATTCAGACGCATGCACAGTCGGCTCAAAAACAGGAGATGTCTGTTTTCACAGATGTGTCCAACTCCAAATCAGGCCCATTGTCTATTAATATACAGTAACTACATTGTTAATTTGACAATAATAAGCAGGTTCCAAGACTTGTATATAGGATTTATGGTGCTCCTCGGCCATGTAAGTACTTATATTTAAAGCACAAAACTCTGATGTGACCATTAATAACCTTAGTACAGTAGAAGTTGTTGTATACCGTGACACCAATGTTGGTAATGACTACTAAATAATATCAGAAATATGCATTTATGCGGTGACAGATTTCCATGGTGGTTTGTGAGCTTTTTGGAAGTCACTAATTTAAGGGAACCATTGTCGCTTGTATTTATATGTTTTGTAGTAATACAAAACCAATGTAGGGAAATAGGTTATTGCAAAATACATTTGTTTCTCTTTCACAGGTTACTAGAGGAGCTGTTGAATGAATTTAAAAGCAGCATGCACTTACAGCTGGTGTGCTTCCAGCCTCCTGTCAGCATGAAGACCTGAGGAAGTCCATTTACTTCAATCCCTGTACAGTCCTGACATAGCCTTTCTGAATCTATACATCTAACTGTAATACACTTTCTTTTCTATTGACAACAAGGCTCTTCTCTAAGATAAGACATGCCTTATCCACAAACAATTATTTCTCCTTATATAGCAGAATTATCTGTAATGTATAATAAATGTTTGTTTTTCTTTTTTGAGACTCCTATTTCACTCTGTTATATTTAGCAGTGCAAGTAAGCAGGAAACAAGCCGGTACGGAGTTTACGTTATAAATTATCTGCAGGAACATAATAGGTCACAGATTCTTATTGCTTAATGTCTCCAGTGTCTGAGGAAATATATTACAGTGCCATTGGTTACTCATGCTAGCAGTGTGACGTCCCTGATAAAGGTGGATGAGGCAGTTGCATGGGGCTCAGACTGCCAGGGAGAATAATAAATAGCCCGGGCAGGGGGAATTTCCAACAACATTAGCTTGAACTGAAACATCCAACAATAAAATCCAAAATATCTTCCTCTGTACCTTTTAACCTGTACACTGTAGGAAATTGATAAAACAATACATACAGTAAATAGCATTAGCTTTTACAGGTTACTTCAATTACAAGTTTTCAAGAAATGGTGTAATTGAGAGAATGCCAACCTGCAGGTGCCATAGCCCCATCCACTCAGTAGCAAGCCTGTTGCAGTGCAGCGCTGTTAGAGGTGGACAGCACAATTGTATCAGTGTGACAGGTGCTGAAGAACTGTGCTCCACCTTCATCATCATTTCATATATACACTACATCTCTGTGATAGATTGGAGCCTGTGCAGTGGTTCATGCATTGAGTCCTAACGTGCAACTGTTCTAAATTGTCTCAGTAATTTAGACACAACACATGCTGAATCCAAAGTAAGTGAACAAAGCTAGACATAATAATGTTAACTGTTATCAGGTCAATATTTGTGTGCTTTGTGATTCAGTTCTAATGCCAAAACCACTACTTATTAGAATATGCTAATTCTATATGAGTTATTACTCACATATTCTGAGCAGTCTGAGCTCATCTTGTCTTTTCTGAGCAGGGTATTTCCCTCAAAGTGTTATCATCTTGTTCACTCTCACGAAATACACAGTATATTATTAATTTTCTCTCCATTTTAAATAATGATGCTTAAGGAGTAAGTAAGCAGCCCTGTAAACTGCCACATCTGCACTTTTCTCACTTTTGAATTTGTTGCTACTATGAACATCCCTGATATGGTTAGTGTTCTTTCATCTACAGTACAGTGTTTCCTTCCTCATTGCAGAGAGGATACCTGAGACATGTATCTCTTCCTGAGCCTGTCACACATAGACACACTAGAATTGTACTTAGCATAGCCAAAGGTGTAAATATAAAACACATTGTACACACCTTATTCTGAAACTGAGAAAGGTTAAAGACTGAGTACTGTCTACATTGAAAATATATTACAAATTCTAATGCTAATGAGAATTCAAAGTAAAAGAAACACTGGGCATATTGCTTGATATATGCGATTCTCACCCAGTGTGTGTGGAAAGCTGTGTGTGTCACAGCGTATGGCTGGATGTGACAAACATATATAGGTGTGCTAGATGAGCAGCACTCAAACTAGAAGCAAATCATATGCAGTGGACATGATATGTGCAATATATATTTAAATATGCAAATAAAATGAAGTAATATTGTATTTGGTTTCTCAGGTTTTCTGTAATTTGTCACAATATTGTAACAAAATGAGGGGTCTATTTACTAAGCAGTGTTATGAAACAGAGTGAAAAGTGATAAGTCTGTGATAAGGTGCTAGCCAATCAGCTCCCAACTGCCATCTCACAGGCTGTGTTTGAAAAATGACAGTTGGGAGCTGATTGGCTGGCACCTTATCACAGACTTATCACTTTTCACTCTGTCTCAGAACACTGCTTAGTAAATAGACGCCTGAGTGTACAGATGTTTGAATAGAAGATTCTGAGAGCCGCTGGTCTGTTTGAAAGAGCTACGAATACTACTACTACTACTAAGCGCTACTAATATTTCTTCAGGGTCCATAGGGGGTCCACAGTGTTGACCTTGGGGATATAGGATGGAAACCTAATGCGGGCACCACGCAGTTAAAGCTTTCAGCTCCCAGGATGCACTGGGTCCACTCTCCCTATAACCCCGCCCCCAAGCCAGAGGCACCTCAGTTTTAAGTTGGTGCCTTGCCGGAGTCTGTCACCGTTATCGCAGGGGGGGCTGATTAGCAGCCCCTAAGCTTAATTTTATTTTATGAGTTTTAATTTAATTTTATTTTTCGAACTCGTCCGAGCGACAGTGTCGGAATGTCCATTGGATGTCCAAGCTGCCACTCCTCCACCCGCCGGCGTCGCAACGTCTGTACAGATCTGGGGATCATGGCAGGACCCCAGAGTCTGTGCTAGCCGGACTCTGCGGGTGCCCAGGACTGCTGCCGGATCGCCAGGGAACAGGTAAGATCGCAGGTCACCGCTTGCGCTGACCCGCGGGTATATGCAGTCTTTGCCTCCGGTCTCTGGGGACCGGAGGCGCTGGCAGTGGCGGCGGGCCCCCCCCCCCCATACCCCGCGTGTACACTAGACTACCAGGGACTTATAGTTCGGCAACGGGAAGCCGGCGTCCCAGGGGTTAATAGTCGGCCAGGGGAGGCAGCCTTCCCTGTTACAGCGGCTCCTTCCCTCAGCTCAGCGCGCCTTTCCAGAGCAAGGTCTGACGTCCCTGAGCTGCTTCCTCCGTGGGCCACTCTTCCTATGAGGTCTACAGGCGGCCATTTTATCTCTTTGGTGCAGCAGCAGATCTCCTAGGATGGCAGTTGGCCCAGTCCCCCTGCGTACCTCACCATTCAGGTCAGTGTACACAGCGCTATAGCCTTCCCAGACACTGAATCTGGGCAGTTGAATGTAGTGCCATTTGCAGTATATTATATGTAGTGTGTGTGTGTATATATATATATATATATATATATATGCGAGCAGAATCGGCGGCACTTGGAGACTGTGAAAGGTGTTTAACAGGTACCTGTTACTTACCTTGACAAAGGGGCGTGTGGCCCCGAAACGTTGGTGCTGGGTACACATTAAACACCTTTTCACAGTCTCCAAGTGCTGCTGATTCTTCTCGCTTATCTAATTGTTTGCGGAAGGCACTGGGGCACATTGTTGCTAGTATAGCAGAGTATAGCAGAGTGCCGGTCCTACAGAACTACTATATATATATATATATATATATATATATATATCTGCATTGTATGTGACTTATGCTAGCGCTGACTGTGCTTTTTCTCTCACCTGTAAGTGTATATCTATCCCTTTTCTTTACAATCTGCCCTAATACAGGTGTGCTTAGGGTGGTTCTGAGACCTCACATATATATACTTGTCAATATTTGTGAGGTTGGTCACATACTGTTGCGTGCTGCCCGTTGCCATATTTTAGGTGGAACTGTGTGTTGCATACGCTGATAATGGGTCCCTGCAGCTAATCTTAGCGCCAGTCAGGACCAGTATAGCGCTGCTTAATATTTCCACGATGATTGTTAGTCAGATATGTCTGACCAGGAAGTAGAGCACGATACTACACCCATTTTTGCTATCCTGCAAGTCATGTACTGCAGGTATGAGTATGGAGGATTTGACTCAGGGTTATGTATACGGCGCCATCAGGTGCCGGGCCCCTTACAAGACCCTGGCCTCCATTGCGAATCGCCTGGCGGACCCCATTGTTGTATTTCACTTGGGGTTACATCAACATGCTATCCTTTCATCTCAGGGTATTGCACAGGTTTTTGGGGGTTTAACAGACTATAGCTCCCTACCGGGGTTTTTCACAGTACATGCAATTCCCTCAGGTACCACAACAGTCTGTCATTTCCCCTGCATGCACTACCGCAACAGCCACTCTGGGTGGATGTCGTTTCTACGAAACACAAAGTGGCGTAATAAACGCCCTGTGGTTATTTCCAAGTCTGCACTGCTGTCTAACATAGATCATCAGCCAAGCGTGAACTGGATGATGTATCGGACTCCTATCCCTCTCACACGAGGGGAGCCTAAATCAAGTAGTATTATCCCTGTTCTGGTGCTGGCTGTCAAGTCCATCCTAGTTATAGAGGATGTCGAACCTGCACCTAAATCAAATCACCCTCAGTTTAAGCATTAATGTGTCTTCGGCTGTTTTCCCCTTCGCTGACCAGCGGGTGGATCACATGGCAGGGGTCTGGCTATCGCCAGATAAGAGGTATCACAAAAGCGTTTGGCCTCTTGTTTCCCATTCCCTCCCTGAGGGTCATTGCAAGTAATGGGAATCACCTCCTGGGGTGGATTTTCATGCTACTCGTCTAATTAAGAGCGCTACTACGCCTCCCATCCCTGCCCAGACAGATTTTACGGATCCATAGGTGGTAACTTTGCCTGAAATGAATGTACTCGCTTTCAGGGGCTGTTGCCCGTCCAACCATGGCTTATCGCATGGGTGGTTAATGTTATTGAGTGCTGAGCTGATGCATTTGTGGAGCTTTTTCCCTCAAAAACTTCTGGGAATCAGCTGCCTTTTGTTGCTCACATTCAATATGTAGTTTCATAGGTTGGAGTAACAACATTGGACGCCAGTCTCCTAACCTTTAGGGTTTCTGCTGCGACTGTATCCACCGCCATACCCTAGGGCTGCGCTCATGGAAGGCAGAGGTGGACTCCAAGAGGCCTTAAAATAGATACCCTATATTGGGGAGATCTTGTTTGGTCCTGACCTTGACAAGATTGTAGCACCATTGGCAGTGTCACTAACGGCAAATTTCCGCCTTCAGCTACTCCCACTACAAGGCCTGGGACTAAATCTGTTGAGTCTTTTGGTCCTCGGGGACAGCTTAAAGGCCAGTCTTTTCCTAGGCTTTCGGCCTCCTTGAGAGCCGCCATACCCAGTGCCGAGCAGATCTGGACATCGCCCTTCAGCCTGACGGGACAGGTCTTCATCTAGGGGATCCCAGAGTGAGATTCCGACTTTTTCAGTTCGCCCAGTGCTGGTTTCAAGTCACCACAGATGCTTGGGTAAGAGTTGACATCTCTTATGGGTACGCCCTCTCATTGCTCAGACGGCCTCCCCACATGTTTTGCTACTAAGGCCCTTCTTCAGACCCGAACAAGGCCTTACACATCCAGAAAGCTATACAGTTCTTGCGGTAATCGGGTAATTCTGCCAGCCCCACACTCTCAGCAATGGACTGGTTATTCTACTTTGTTTCTGGTTCAGAGCCTGAATGGTCCTCATTGGCCTATCCTCTCTCAAATTCCTGAACCAATTCCTAAAGGTGCCTAGTTCAGGAGGGAACCCCTACGCTCCATCAGCTGAGCTATGGAACCTGGGGACTTTATGGTATCGCTGGATGTTCAGGACACATACCTACAGGTACCTATAGAGCCCTCTCATCAGCGTTAGCTCCGGTTTGCTGTGCCATAGCAACTCTTCCAATTTTCGGGCTCTGCCCTTTGGACTGTCCACAGCCCCACCGGGGTTTACCAGATTTATGGCTTTTATGACAGCCCACCTACTCAGGATATCCGACTGTTCCTGTATCTGGATGGCCTCCTGCTCTTAGCAGGATCGCCAAAATTACTTTAAAGCCATTTCCAGTTAACCATTGCTTTCCTTCACAAGCACGAATGGTTAATCAACTGGGGAAAAGTCCTCCCTGAATCCTTCACAGGGTATGATTCATCTGGGAGCCCTGCTGGATTCTCAGAATCGGAGAATCCTTCTGACGTCAGACAAGATCTCCACTCTTCAACTACGAGTGGAATACAGGGTGTCTACCTTTGGAAGGGTGGAATATGCTCAGTTCCATTCCAAGCCTTTACAAAAACTGATCCTCTTCAGAGGGAACAGGTTTCCCCATCGGATCACTGTTCAGACGATAATGCTCTCTCCGGAGTTGCATCTGTCTCTGGGTGGCTATGGCCATCTCATCTAGGGTACTCCTTACAACGGATGCCAGTATCTTGGGCGCAGAGACCAGACCGCACTCCTTTCCAGGGCAGTTGGACGTCTGTAATTTCCGCCCTGCCAATCAACTTATTGGAACTTCAAGCTGTCTTGGGCGCTAGCTCTGGCCTAACACCTACTTCACGGTAAACCTGTAAAGGTTCAGTCCGACTGTGTCACAACAGTGGCTTACGTCTAGGAGACACTCGTAGTTGGGCAGCATTGACAGAGGTGTCACACATTCTATAATAGACCAAGGGTCTCCTTCCGGCCATCTCTGCAGGGTTCATTCCGGGAATTCTCCATTTGGAAGCAGACTTCCTCAGCCGTCACGACGTGCATTCCAGGGACTGGTCTCTTCTCCAAGAGAGGTTTCAACTCCTAGTGAGCAGAGGGGGCCTCCCAGGGATGGTCCTCGTGGCCTCCTGACTCTATCACACACTGCCGGTGTTAGGGTCCAGAACTAGAGGTACTGAAGCAACCTTCGGTCTTCGGTGATGCGTTGTCAGTGAAGTGGTCCTTCAAATTTGTGTACCTGTTTCCTCCGGTCTCCCTTCTTCCTCTAGTTCTTCGGAAATTCATTCAAGACGGAGGTACTGTCCTGCTGGTGGCTCCAGATTGACCCAGATGTCACTGGTACTTAGATTTTCGGAGTCTCTCCATCGACACTCTTTTCCTGCTGCCTCAATATCCAGACCTGTTGTCTGAGGGTCCTTGCCTTTCCATGGACCTGGATCGTTTGTCTTTGACTGCGTCCCTACTGTGGTCCTAAGGCTTCTCTGGCTCTGTCATCATCGGGGTGTTTAGAGCGTGTTGGCCAGCTTTTCCTGGGATCTACCACAGCATGTGGCATACATAATTCTTATGGTATCATACCTGTAGCTACGATCCTCAGGTGTTTTGGATTTCCAGACGTTCGGGCATTCCTTCCAGCTGGCTTGGGTCTAGCCCTCCGCCTGGCCTCCCTGATAGTGCGGGTCTCTGCACTGTCAGTATGGTTAGGATGTGGAATTGCTCCACTCCCGGGTATCCAGTCCCTCCTTCAGGGTGTTTTCTGGATTCTGCCTCACTTTATCCCCCCTAGGGGCTACTTGGGATTTGGTAGTGGTTCTTCGTGCCCTCGTAGGCCCTCCATTTGAACCACTAGCTTTGATAGCCCTTACGTGGCCTAAAGCTTAGACTCTTTATTATGGCATTTGCATCTGCCAGGAGAGTGTCAGAATTGGGAGGGTTCTCATGTGGCTCCCTCTTCTGGATATTTCACCAAGACAGGGTTGTGAGTTGCACTCGCCCTGTGTTTCTTCCTAAAGTGGTTTTTAAGTTCCGTATTATTCAGGAACTTATGGTACAGACATTTCAGTCACCAATCCTCTCGGCTGGTGTGGCCTCAATGCCTGTGGTCCAGCATATAAGGATTTATGTGGTCCGTTCCAGTTCCTTCCAGAAACCAGACTCCTTATTTGTGCTCTATGGATTTCACGGGAAAGGATTGCCGGCCAATAAACAAACATTGGACCTCAACATTGGAAGGTCTTTCAGTTTCTGTTGATGCTTATTCTACTCGGGCTGTGGACCCCTCGTGGGCAGCTCGCTGTGGCGCCTTGGCTGTTCAGCCTTACAAGGTGGCCACGTGGTCTTCTATCAAGACCTCTTTAAGATTCTATGCATTGGATTCCTTTGCCTATCAGGATGCTTCCTTTGGGCAATGGATTCTCCTCTCAGCACAGGAGCATCCCCACCCTTACAAGGACTGCTTTGGGACATCCCCAAGGTCAATCCTGTGGACTATGAAGAAGAAAATGAGAGATATGGTAAGAACTTACCCTTGTTATCTCTTTCTTCGAAGTCCACAGGGCACCAGCCCTGACGCACCTGGCTTCATATGGGCGGTGTTACTGGTCACCGGTTTCCCGTCTCCTTCTCTGTGAGTATGGTTCTTGTGTGTTCCAGTCTTTTCTCTCTTTCCTCCTCCGGCCTTTGGCAACTTACAAACTGAGCTGCCTCTGGTGTGGGGGCGGGGTTATAGAGAGAGTGGTCCCAGTGCATCCTGGGAGCTGAAAGCTTTAACTGCGTGGTGCCCGGATTTGGTTCCCAACCTATACCCTCAAGGTCAACCCTGCAGACTCTATGGACTTCGAAGAAAGAGAGATAACAAGGGTAAGTTCTTACCATATCTCTCATTTACAGTTGAGTATAAATTCTGTTACCAACAATTTTAGAATTGTTTTTACTTTTTAAGGCTGTTTATTCTGTGCTTACCTAGGATTTTATAAATGAAGCCTAAGGTGCAGAGAACAAGCTCTTTCCCCACCAATAGAACTTTTTCTAAAATATCTTTTAGTTCTGAAAATGTTTCCTATATATACGTGACTGATATTCTCATAAATCGAAGCCCAAAATGGCAAGAATGCCAATAACGTGTTTGACCATAGAACTGCTAAGACCACCTGGGGCAGTTGGACAATGAAGTACTTTAAATTGCCAGATTCACTTGCCAACTGCTAACTAATTGTGCGACCCATGGAGGATCTCCAACTGGAAGTATAAGGGGTATTCTGGTATCAGCAGATTATAGAACAGATTTAGCAAGTGTTTTAGGGGCAGAATTCCATAGGTTGTACTTTCATGACAAAATTTAAATTAAATCTTTTTAGTATTGAATGTAAAGATTAAGTTAATCAGGCAAGTGATGTATTATTGTCGTCAATGTGCCAAGCACAATTTAGGATATCTTAGATGAGTTTGCTCCATTGAATGATTAAGTAAGCAGTTTACAAATTTAGGTTAGTTATGATGGAAATAACATACAATATGGCTGTATTTATAAAGCAGTGGCTTTTCAAGAGGCTAAACATTAAACTTTACTCTAATGGAATCTGGATTAGAGAGGCCCTAGAAAATGATTGTATTTTGTGCTGCATTTAACACCATAATATTACTGCACCAATTTGTAACAACATTATGCTGTTTTGTCTTTCTACAGACATGAGCTGTTATATGCTGCCTTGTGTTCCAGTAGTAAATTCAATGTACAGGATTCCACAGCTATACTGGGTAAAATTAATCACAAATGATTATTGCCCATTGACAAAATTGTCAGTTGTTAAAAAAAAGTTGTATATGAACTAAATTAATTACAATTATGTTTAGCAAATTCATATTTGAAAGTAATAATACATTGGAGTTAATTTGTTCTTGAGTTTATTAAATCTCCTAAACTCCATCTTGGCACATTCAGTTATTTGTGGTCTTTAGAACAGTATATACAGTGCATGCGGGAAGTATTCACAGCGCTTCACTTTTTCCACATTTTGTTATGTTAGTCTTATTCCAAAATGGAATAAATTAATTTCTTTCCTCAAAATTCTACACACAATAACCCATAATGACAACGTGTAAAATGTTTCTTTGAGAGTTTTGCAAATTTAATAAAAAATAAAAATAAAAAAACAATAAGAAATCACATGTACATAAGTATTCACAGCCTTTGCCATGAAGCTCAATATTGAGCTCAGGTGCATCCTGTTTCCACTGATCATCCTTGAGATGTTCCTACAGCTTAATTGGAGTCCACCTGTGGTAAATTCAGTTGATTGGACATGATTTTGAAAGGCATACACCCGTCTATATAAGGTCCCACCACTTGACAGTGCATGTCAGAGCACAAACCAAGCATGAGGCCAAGGAATTGTCTGTAGACCTCCGAGACAGGATTGTCTTGAGGCACAAATATGGGGAAGGGTACAGAATAATATCTGCTGCTTTGAAGGTCCCAATGAGCACAGTGGCCTCTATCATCCATACATTGAAGAAGTTCGGAACCACCAGGACTCTTCCTAGAGTTTGCCAGCCGTCTAAACTGAGTGATTGGGGGAGAAGGGCCCTAGTCAGGGAGGTGACCAAGAACCCGATGATCACTCTGTCAGAGCTACAGCATTCCTCTGTGGAGAGAGGAGAATCTTCCAGAAGGACAACCATCTCTGCAGCAATCTACCAATCAGGCCTGTATGGTAGAGTGGCCAGACGGAAGCCACTCCTTAGTAAAAAGCACATGGCAACCTGCCTGGAGTTTGCCAAAATGCACCTGAAGGACTCTCAGACCATGAGAAACAAAATTCTCTGGTCTGAATGCCAGGTGTCATGTTTGGAGGAAACCAGGCACTGCTCATCACCAGGCCAATACCATCCCTACAGTGAAGCATGGTGGTGGCAGCATCATGCTGTGGGGATGTTTTTCAGAGGCAGGAACTGGGAAACTAGTCAAGATAGAGGGAAAGATTAATGCAGCAATGTACAGAGACATCCTGGATGAAAACCTGCTCCAGAGCGCTCTTGACATCATACTGGGGTAATGGTTCAACTTTCAGCAGGACAACGACCCTAAGCACACAGCCAAGATATCAAAGGAGTGGCTTCAGGACAACACTGTGAATGTCCTTGAGTGGCCCAGCCAGAGCCCAGACTTGAATCCGGTTGAACATTTCTGGAGAGATCTGAAAATGGCTGTGTGGTACGCTTCCAACCTAATGGAGATTGAGAGGTGCTGCAAAGAAGAATGGGCAAAACTGGCCAAAGATAGGTGTGCCAAGCTTGTGGCATCATAGTCAAAAAGACTTGAGGCTGTAATTGCTGCCAAGGGTGCATCAACAAAGTATTGAGCAAAGGCTGTGAATACTTATGTACATGTGATTTTATTTTTTTTTGTTTTATTAAATTTGCAAAAATCTCAAAAAACTTTTTACACGACATTATGGGGTATTATGTGTAGAATTTTGAGGACAAAAATTAATTTATTCCATTTTGGAATAAGGCTGTAACATAACAAAATGTGGAAAAAGTGAAGCACTGTGAACACTTTCCGGATGCACTGTAGTTTTAACGAGAAGTTTTTATACTATATATTTTTTCAATATTAGAATAAAATAAATAATGAGAGAGGAAAGCTAATGATCTTCCATCTTGAGTATTTGGAGAGTTGAATTTATGATCCAAAAACAATGTCCTCTCTATTTAAGAAAACTCATAAAGGGCTGAGTGAAGAAGGTTATCCAGATAACCTTGATTCCTAAAGGCATTTAAACGGTCATTGGCTTGTTTATAATAGTTTTTTGGAATATTTGTCTTTCAAGATTATATGTTTCGATCATAATATAGCCACCCAATGCCAATAGGGAAATATAAAGAATATTAACGTGTGTGTGTGTGTGAATTTTAAGTCAAATTATTCCAAATAAACTAATCAGCAAAATACAGAATAGAAATCGTATCTTTCCTGTATTAAAAAAAAACAAAAACAGATCATGTATATAGTACCTGCACTTGGATTGCTTATAAAGAGACTGATATACAGTAGATATACAGTCAAGTCCATAATTATTGGGACATTGACAGAATTTTCATATTTTGGCCTCTATTCACCACCACAATGGCTTTGAAATGAAACAAACAAGATGTGCTTTAACTGCAGACTTTCAGATTTAATTTGAGGGTAATTACATCCAAATCAGGTGAACGGTGTAGGAATTACAACGGTTTCTATATGTGCCTCCCACTTTTTAAGGGGCCAAAAGTAATGGGACAAACTAAACAATCCTAAATCTAACTTTCACTTTTTAATACTTTGTTGCAAATCCTTTGCAGGCAATTACAGCCTGAAGTCTGGAACGCATAGCCATCACCAGACACTGGGTTTCATCCCTGATGATGCTCTGCCAGGCCTCTATTGCAAATGTCTTCAGTTCCTGCTTGTTCTTGGGGCATTTTCCCTTCAGTTTTGTCTTCATCAAGTGATATGCATGCTCAATCGGATTCAGGTCAGGGGATTGACTTGGCCATTGCATAACATTCCACTTTTTAGCCTTAAAAAACTCTTTGGTTGCTTTTGCAGTATGCTTCAGGTCATTGTCCATCTGCACTGTGAAGCGCCGTCCAATGAATTCTGAAGCATTTGACTGAATATGAGCATATAATATTGTCCGAAACACTTCAGAATTCATTCTGCTGCTTTTGTCAGCAGTCACATCATCAATAAATACAAGGGAACCAGTTCCATTGGCAGCCATACATGCCCACGCCATGACACTACCACCACCATGCTTCAATGATGAGGTGGTATGTTTTGGATCATGAGCAGTTCCTTTCCTTCTCCATACTCTTCTCTTCCCATCACTCTGGTACAAGTTGATCTTTGTCTCATCTGTCCATAGGATGTTGTTCCAGAACTGTAATGGCTTTTTTAGATGTTGTTTGGCAAACTCGAATCTGGTCTTCCTGTTTTTGTGGCTCACCAATGGTTTGCATATTGTGGTGAACCCTCTATATTCATTCTTGTGAAGTCTTCTCTTGATTGTTGACTTTGACACATATACACCTACCTCCTGGAGAGTGTTCTTGATTTGGCCAACTGTTGTGAAGGGGTTTTTCTTCACCAGGTAAATAATTCTTCTGTCATCCACCACAGTTGTTTTCCGTGGTTTTCCGGGTCTTTTGGTGTTGCTGAGCTCTCCGGTGCATTTTTTCTTTTTAAGAATGTTCCAAACAGTTGATTTGGCCACACCTAATGTTTTTGCTATCTCTCTGATGGTTTTTTTTTTTATTTTTCAGCCTAATGATGGCTTGCTTCACTGATGGTGACAGTTCTTTGGATCTCATATTGAGAGTTAACAGCAACTGATTCCAAATGCAAATGTCACACCTAGAATCAACTCCAGACCTTTTACCTGCTTAATTGATAATGAAATAACGAGGGAATAGCCCACACCTGTCCATGAAATCGCTTTTGAGTTGATAGTCCCATTACTTTTGGCCCTTTAAAAAGTGGGATGCACATATTGAAACTGTTGTAATTCCTACACCGTTCACCTGATTTGGATGTAATTACCCTCAAATTAAATCTGAAAGTCTGCAGTTAAATCACATCTTGTTTGTTTCATTTCAAAACGATTGTGGTGGTGCATAGAGGCCAAAATCTGAAAATTCTGTCAATGTCCCAATATTTATGGACCTGACTGTATATTTATACATAGTATAAAATAAAGTCCCTGTAAGGCGTCTGTCTGTTTGGGTTAATCCCGAGAACCACTAAATCGATTTTGATGTAGATTTCACTATCCTATAAAGCATTTGTCGAGGAAGGTTTAGGTGTAAGAAACATTGACTAAAGGGAGCTGAGCAGTGATGATTTTAGTAAAGCAAGTCAATGAAAAAACTGATGTCTGAGCGCTTTTTTGGATTACATTACACTGCCTAAACTGTTAAAGATATATCACAACGATGTACTTTATTTTATACCATGTAGTACCATGTAGAGCGTTATGGTTTATTTCCTTCTTTTAATCTATTTATCTGTTTGTACCTTTTGTTGCTTGTTTTAATCTCATATGCCATATTCTATTTTTATTCTTTACTAACAGATCATAATGTCTTAACTCGCAAAGTTTTACCCAGAAATCTTTAAATCATGAGGATAATTTAATTTCAATAAAACATTTGCATACCAGATGTACTAAAGTAAAAGTGTATTTATATAAATAAATTGAACAACTGATCGGCTCTGTGCACTAGATCTTTGTGGGTGGTTTGAGTAGTCCTGCAGTAAGCTACAGGTCGCCCTGACCTGGGGGTATAGTATAGGTAAGAAGTAACCATAAGGTTTACTGACTGCGCTCTTCCCTTGGTGGATTGGTTTTTGTCATTATACAGGAAACTAATGTGTGAGATGCTGGATGTCTCTATACCTGCATTAATCAGACATTGATACAAGACTTATTGTTAGCTGGAAAGCCTTTAATGTAATATCGATTTGCATCAACAACATAAATGTAGTATTTATAGAACACCAGTGGGTCCTATGCGATGAGCTTAATTCTTATACAGTGTAAGCAAATGGTCAATGTCACTGAAATGCTGATTGTGCTGTGATACATAGCCTAGTGTCTTAGCGTATAATCAGTGTAGTGGGTAGGGGGGGTTTGCTTCAACACCTGTGAGGGGTCAATGTCTCTTCCTGCATGCAGTAATTTAAAGATAGTACCTTAAGTTCTCGTTGGAGAGCGGCGTCCCGTGTCTCGAAGTTGTAGGTGCACTTCTTCGTCTTGGTGCTGGGGACCTTTGGGTTGATCGGGTTTCTGTGGCTCAAATGGCTGTCTTCTCCTACCATGGGACACCTCCTCCGGTGTGCCTTTTTCTGATTTTCCGTGGAGTTGTCCGTCTGGGGAGGTGCCTGGCTCTGGAGGTCGTAGCTCCCTTTGGACAGTTTGGTGGGTCCGCTGCGAGTCTTCTTCCTCCGGCCTGAGCACTGCTGCCACCTGTCCTCCTTTTGTTCACTTCCAGGTCTCGTTCATGTGACTGCGGCTGCCGGGACCATGGCTAATCGCTATCCGTGCTTGTTTTGCTGGATGTATTGGTTGGGGGTTAGGGGTGTGGGGGTCGTGTCCCAATGCGTTTCAGCTGTTCTCTCTTCCTCTGGGGATGTAATGAAGCCAATGTGTTGATTGTTGAATTCTTAAGTAGGGTGAACTCCTTGCCCATTGGTTTAATCGGGTTTGTTAATGATTGCTCAGTGGGGCTGTCAGTCGAATGCTGCTTGTAGCCCATTGGGTGATGTAATATGCAAATCGATATTACATTAAAGGCTTTCCAGCTAACAATAAGTCTCATGTCAATGTCTGATTAACGCAGGTATAGAGACATCCAATCCACCAAGGGAAGAGCGCAGTCAGTAAACCTTATGGTTACTTTTTACCTATAAATAAATTGATGCTCCTAAAGTTCACCTACATTAAGTTAAATACAATCTAAGAAAGTGTGAGAGTCAAGTAGGAAAAGAGAACAAAGAATTCAAGATGGTTGCTAGAAAGCATAGTGGGAGGTGAGTGCGTATGTTGTGCTATGATGTATGTAAATAGGGGATAAGTGGTTTTTTCGCAATACCGCAAATACTAGATTATTAATATCTATTGGGACACAGTCATCTAAAATAACACTTAAGCCAGTGTGTGTGTGTGTGTGTTTATACAGATATGCAGAGATAATTACAGAGAGAGAGAGAGAGAGAGAGAGAAAGTTAGTATGGGGATGTGCAGGGGAAGGGATGCCACATGTTCTTTGTTTCCAAGCCTCATGGTTCAAAGATAAACTCCATTTTGAATGTGAGTAAACGCCCATGAGGCTATAGCTCTGTAAATCATCCTACAACACTGATATCAGCCAATGATCATAACTGTAATACAATACTACATTATACCAATGTAATACAGCCAGTATTCACAAACTTATGCTTCCCAGGCCGTGCTATTATTCCAAGCACATGGTTCAATGGGGGGAGGGTGTAGAAGCACATGGAATCGGCCATCTTAACAAACTGCAGACTCCATTCCACACGGTTATTAATTATAACAAACCTATTTCAACTATACAATCGATTACACCAATTAAAACCTAGTATTATAACTATGATCCTAATACTTTCAAATGTCCACAGTTTAAAGCAAATACTTAATGTTGTAATACTCTGGTTAGTTATGAGATTATGATATGTGAACAGACAATCGTTAACAGACTTACACATAATGAAACAAACCAAAGCATCACAACCTTATGGTATGTGATCTACCACAAACACATTCCAATACTACATAATTAACCATCACCCTCAAAAGCTATCAGTTTCAAGTAAATTTTCCCTGTAAGCCATGTGTGGGTTGAGAGAGAGAAATACTTATCCATTGGCGAGTAAAAGAGCCAGCTTCCCCATTGAGGAGTGTTGAAATCCCATCCTTCTGCTATGGCTGAGGGTCAGTGTCTATCTTCCTGTGGGCTAATTCATGAGTGAGATTCTATTTTCCCCAACCTGCCATCACCTGTGGGGTGTGGCTATGAAAAGAGTGTTTTAAACCTTATTGTGTTAGGTATCCTGACTATAAACCCCAAGAAGCTCTCATGCCCAGGTCTGTTGATGGTAAACAAAAGCTTTGTTTACGAGATGGCTACATCTGTAGATATGTTAATAGACCTGGTAAACCAGTTCTAGGCTATGGAATGGATTTAATATTTATATATGATTAATTAATAATTGTATACCCTCTAACATAGAGTATGATACGTATTATCTGGTTTCTACAGAAAAATGTATACAAAATTTCAGTTTTTCCTTTTTTTTTTTTCCATTCCGATTTCATTTATGTGAAAAACTATTCTTCCCAGTAACAGTCTGTTTTGGCATGACAATAAATAAAGCACAGGGATAGACACTTAACGTGGTTGGAGTTGAGCTATATAGAGACCGTTTGTTTTCTCATGGACAACTGTACGTGGCTGATTACATGTCACGTCAAAACTAAATCTTTTTGTGTTGATGTCAGGAAGAAAAACAATTAATGTCTTCTACAAGGCAATCTTATAAGACTTTGGTAAAAAAAAACAAAAAAAGACTATCGTCCTAAATTCAAAAATTGCTCCTTGAATAAAACTTAGCAAAATTGAGTGGACCTAGTGACCATGGCAGTCCTTGATGTCTGAAGATAGAGGCATATATAAAAAAAATTTAATTACAATAATCTGAATTGAAGTTGTGCAAAAACTACATCATGTAAGATGTAACACTACTAACTGAAATTACAACTGGAGGAGACCTATGTTTACAAATTCCTGCAACACGCTGTTACAAATTGTCATGTGGTTAAGTATTTTCTGGAAGAGATTTATCAAAGCTTGAAAAGAGATAAAGTACAAACCAAGTAGCATCTAACTGTTATGTGTGTGAAAAATGTAATTTAGTTTGGTACCTTATCTCTCTCTACTTTATCTCTCCAAGCTTTGATAAATCTCCCCCTTTTGGTTACATTATGTGCACAGAGGACATTAAATATTCCATACATGTATTATCATTGCCATTAATTGTGACCAATGCACTTTAAATTTATCTAATAAAATCAGATTTACTTTTTTACTTTATTTTTGTACTTTGTTGTGTTTGTGTTCTCCAGTCATGTCACACCAACCAAGATAATTATCTCCAACAACCTTAGGTTGAACTTCAAAAGAGAGTTTTGTTCTTTGCGCAAATGGAAATATCACACATGATAGATATTTGCGTTGAGGAATCTAGATTTTTGTTCAAGATGTTTTACATTTCCCTAGCACATTACAAGTTGAAAACCGTTTCATGTAAAAAAAAAGAGCATGTATCTATTGTAAAGGTTTCCATTGATTCAGCAGGTATTTTTTTATTAAATCAAGAGACTAATGACAAATCGTTCAATAATTACCTTATTTTCCTGTTTTCTGCAACAGTTTAAATGATTGCCTCCAAGCTTTCATGAAACAACTTGCATGAGTTTAATACATTGGCATAAAAAGGTGTCAAACTGTACATGGAAAGTTAGGCATGTCTTGATTTTGAACAAAATTTAAAAAACACGTTCTTCAGTGAGAAGAACTTTTTATTATATAATTATATATGCCAACAATGTATGGACTATTTATTGAATTTGTACTTCCCATCTTACATTATTAATCAAGTCAAATTGTGTGTGTATGTATATATATATATATATATATATATATATATATATATAAAGTCCAGTATTAGTCCACACTCACGTCTGAAAATCCAATTGCTGGGGTAGCCACCCAAAAGGGATCACCTGTATCCCTGCATACAAAAAATGAACAAAGGGGGTGCACTCACCAGTCTTCTAAAATGAGTTTTTATTTCATCTTTTTAAAAAAAAATTTACAGCATCATAGTAAAGCTCCGACGTTTCGGTCCTAGCCATGGACCTTTGTCAAGGTACAATTCCAAGTAGTACTTTGCATCAATATATACCTGAGTCCAATTAAGAGACTCCTCCCTCACAATCATGTGAGTACAAACAATACAAACATATAGAGACATGAAGACATCATTTGTAATTGTGCAATAATACCAATCAAAGACTAACTAAAAAATGAAAAGTAATGAAAAAAAACATGTTAACAGACACATATATAAAAACAAACCTTACAGGTATAATCGAGCTGCATCCCCCGCTAGCGTGCGTGTCAATTCCCCAAACTTCCTGCCAAGTGGAACGCAAGTCGGTACCATTTCCTGTCAAGTGGCACGCAAGCTAATACAGCAGTCATGACAACCGCTGTTAAGGCTTCCTGCACTTCATCCGTCGATGCTAGCGCCCGGATCAATCAAATCACGAAGTAATATACAAGAACACTAGGGACCCGGTGACGCAGACAAACAAGTATACGTCACCATATAACCCATTAATTTAAATGCAGATGTAACTAACAGAGTTTTCATATATTGACTCATCAAGCTAATATAAATCGGGCAGTTGACATGCACGTCCATCAAAAAGACGCAGCCTGTAAGCAAACCAATGATAAACACCTCCTCATAGATAATATAATGATAGGACAATGTCTATCCATCTGGATTGAATTACATATGCCTAAATTATAATGTATACAAAAACATGGTTTGTCAACATGTGTGTCGACATTTTTAAAAAAATTTCAATTATAAACAACCAAATTTAGACACATTAAATAATTAAAAATAAATAACAAATAAACAAACTCCATAGGAAACCCACATTGCCACAACACTCGAAAAAACAAAAAATAAAAAATAAAAAAATATGTATCATTACAAAATCTGATGATGCACCCCCACTTGAGATCCAAAAATACTTTAATCCAAAAACATCCCAAGGTGTATAGCTTCATTAAGGCCGCGAGGGTGGACCGTATCCAATTTATGTATCCACATTGCTTCTCTCTGGAGCAAGAGTTTGGCCCGATCGCCTCCTCTCTTGGGTGGAGGCACCCAATCGATAATCATGCATCTCAATGTTGCTAAAGCATGCTGTGTTTCAAGGAAATGTCTTGCTACAGGTTTATCAGAAGAACCATTAACAAGCGCGGCTCTAATAGAGGATCGATGGTTAGCCATCCTCTCACGAAGTGGACGTATCGTCTTGCCAACATAGACCAGAGAGCACGGGCACACCAATAAGTAAACCACATGGTCGGAGGTACAGGTGACTCGATGTCGAATGTAGATCTTGGTACCTGTGTGTGGGTGATGAAAAAATTGACCCACCATCATACTCCTGCATGTAATACAATTTACGCATCGAAAGCATCCTGGCTTCACTTGGTTCATCCAAGTTTGAACAGCCACAGCCTTTGTTCTATCAGGACGCATTAGTCTGTCCTTTAAATTCTGGCCACGCTTGAAGCTCATCAGTGGTCGTTTAGGTATACAATTTTTTAAAACAGGATCTGTAGCAATAATATCCCAGTGCTTAACCACTGCATTACGGACAATCGAACCAGCAGAGTCAAATGTTGTAGTAATTACAAAAGGATCCTCAATTTTAGATCGCTTTTTCGCATTATAACCTTCACAAAAAATCTTTTTGGCCTTTTGTAAACATATATTCAAATTTTTCAAGTTATATCCTCTTTCAAGGAAACGTTGTCGCATCTCACCGATCTGGACATCTGCCATCTCAGGATCAGAATTGTTCCGAAAAACTCGTAAGAATTGTGAAATTGGCAAATTTCTCTTAAGAGCAACTGGATGATGACTTTTGTAGTTTAAAAGCGTATTACGGTCGGTGGGTTTCCTATAGAGTTTGTAGCCATAGCCAGCATCAGTGACAAAAATAGTAATGTCCAAAAAATTAATTTTGACACTATCATAAGTCATGGTAAATCGTATTGGCGAATCTAGGTGATTAAGACATTCCAACATTTTCAATAAAGAATCCTCAGAATCCTTCCAGATCAAAATAATATCATCGATAAATCGACGGTAAAAACCGATACTATCTCCAAACGGCGGAATCAGGTAATTTTTTTCGTACGAATCCATATAGATGTTTGCATAGGCTGTCGCGATATTACTGCCCATCGCCGTCCCCGCCGTCTGGAGATAGTATCGGTCACCGTATCGAAAATAATTACATGTTAACGTCATCTCCAATAACTCCATTAGAAACTCAATGGGTGGAGATCCCACATGTGTATTCAAGAGAACCATCCTAACTGCCATCATTCCCTCCGTGTGGGGAATCACAGTATACAACGACGATACATCGAGACTGGCCAAAAAACCATTATGTATTAAAGGTAAAGACCTCAATTTAGTAATCAGATCTTGTGTATCCCTAAGGTAGCTGTCAGTCCTAATGACACATTTCTGGAGAAAGCTGTCAAGATACTGGGCAATTGGAGAAAACAAAGAATTGCGTGCCGAAATTATCGGACGTCCAGGCGGATGATCAAGGGATTTATGGATCTTGGGCAGTAAATACAAAATCGGACATATCGGATATTCCGTTGTCAAAAAGCCAAAAACAGCTTCATTAATCCAACCATTCTTTAACGCACCATCCAAGACCAAATCCAATCTGTTTTTAAAACCCACTATCGGGTCACCAATTAACAATCGATAAGTACCAGTATCTGACAACTGTCTCCTTACTTCAGCGTCATAATCAGTAGTGTTAAGCACAACCACTGCCCCGCCTTTATCCGCTGTTCTAATCGTAATTTGCTCATTTTTACTGAGATCGCGTAAAGCGATTCTTTCAGCTAAAGGCAGATTGTGTCTCACTCTTTGTTGTACACTGAGAGATTCTTGTATACTTTGATCCAATAACCTAGAAAACGTTTTAATGCTAGGGTTTTGCGATGGTGGATCGAACGTGCTCTTCCTTTTAAATACATTACATTGTGTACTAGTATTCTCATTAAATCTCTCCTTCAATCTCAATTTCCGGTTCATTTTATATTTGTCAATACTCCACCTAAAATCGTTATGATAGGTGGTGGGGACAAACGATAAACCCTTCGATAGAAGGTTCATCTCATCTATATTCAATTTATAAGAAGACAAATTTATGGCCGAATTTTTTGCGTTTTCGTCGGTTTTCTCCCTCCCTTTGTATTTGCCCCGCCTCGGGTGGGGCCTTCTGCGTTTAAAGCAATGTCAAACTGGGAGCGAGTATTAACCCGTGGTAAGGGTGGTTTAGTGTTGGTTTGCGTGTCAGAGGAGTCCCTATCAGAGGAAGTATAGCTATCAAGTTGAAAATGGGGATTTCTAGATCTTATATTTCTAAATCTATAGGTCTGGTTATCAGTACCTGTCAACCATCGATAGACACGATGTTCCTGATAGTCCCTACTAACTTTTTCAAGTTTAACCCGCTTGAAGGCTATCAAATCTTTCTGATATTTATCTAGTTGTACTTTTAATTTATCAATCCACTGCTCTGAGATATCACCCTGCAAAGTTGTCACTATATTAGGTTTAATGCTTGCAATTTCACCTCTGACTTTTTTTTAAATCTACTCCAACCTCTTCAATCACCAACAAAAGCAAATCAAAGGAGCACTTATTAAGTACTGTACACCATTTACTACAAAATATGGGGTTATTTCTTCCAATCGTGGGAATATTCTTTATTCTAAAACCACGAGGGATCTGCTTTTTTCGAAAGTAATCAGATAAAAATTGCCCATGGAGTAATAGATCTATTTCTCTTTTCTCTAAGTGTAAAAGTTTGTGGAAAAGGTCAAGAGCACTCTCAGCAGGCAATTTACTGAAATCATTAACCCCAAATAGCACACGCTCAGCATCCTCATCTGTCAGAACCAATTGATCATGTTCAGCACTAAATAACAATTCGGCAGAAACCAAATTTTCCATATGTTTAGCAAAACTACAGTCACCGCTATGGCTGGCTATGGCAAAAAAAAAATTAGCAGCAAAAAAAGAAAAAATATAGAAAAAGAAAAACAAACATGAAAAAATCCTTTTTTTTTTTTTAAAAAAAACCACACGAATGTTCTTTAGATGCATATACTCCTTGTTGAAAAAAAACTTTGATTTATAAATCACAAGTCTTGAAAATATCCAAAATGTAACAAACACTACGGGTGCAGGACAATGCAAAAAATTTTTAAAGTCCAGTATTAGTCCACACTCACGTCTGAAAATCCAATTGCTGGGGTAGCCACCCAAAAGGGATCACCTGTATCCCTGCATACAAAAAATGAACAAAGGGGGTGCACTCACCAGTCTTCTAAAATGAGTTTTTATTTCATCTTTTTAAAAAAAAATTTACAGCATCATAGTAAAGCTCCGACGTTTCGGTCCTAGCCATGGACCTTTGTCAAGGTACAATTCCAAGTAGTACTTTGCATCAATATATACCTGAGTCCAATTAAGAGACTCCTCCCTCACAATCATGTGAGTACAAACAATACAAACATATAGAGACATGAAGACATCATTTGTAATTGTGCAATAATACCAATCAAAGACTAACTAAAAAATGAAAAGTAATGAAAAAAAACATGTTAACAGACACATATATAAAAACAAACCTTAATATATATATAATATATAGCAAAATATATATAAACACAGTACTGTGCAGTATTTTTTCCACACCTGCCTAAAACTTTTGCAGAGTAAGAATGCTTTCAAAAAATATGTGTTAATAGTTTTTTTTTTTTCAATAACAAAATGCAAAGTGAATGAACAGAAGAGAAATTCAAATCAATATTTGGTTTGACCACCCTTTGCCTTCAAAACCGCATCAATTCTTCTAGGTACACTTGCACACAGTTTTTGAAGGAACTTGGCAGGGAGGTTGTTCCAAACAACTTGGAGGCCTAACCACAGATCTTCTGTGGCTGTAGGCTTGCTCAAATCCTTCTGTCTCTGTCTCTCAAATCTCTTCATGTAATCCTAGACAGATTCAATGATGTTGAGATCAGAGCTCTATGGGGGCCATATCATCACTTTCGGGACTACTTTTTCTTCTTTACGGTGAAGATAGGTCTTAATGACATTGGCTTTGTGCTTGGGGTCATTGTCCTGCTGCAGAATATATTTGTACCTGCCTGTATTTCTCAGCATTGAGGACACCATTAATCTTGACCAAATTCCCAACTCCATTTGCTGAAATACAGCACCAAACTTGCATGGAACCTCCACCATGCTTCACTGTTGCCTGCAGACGCTCATTATTGTACCACTCTCCAGTCCTTCGGCGAACAAACTGCCTTCTGATACAGCTAAATATTTAAAATTTCTACTTCAGGGTCCATAGGGTATCCACAGGATACCTTGGGGTATAGGTGTGACGTCAGTCGCAGGGCACCAAAGAGTTAAGCTTTCAGCCTCCCAGGATGCACTAGGTCCCCCTCCTATACCCCGCCCCCGAGCCAAGGCACCTCAGTTTAGTTTGGTGCCCGGCCGGAGTCGGGTGCACCTGTTGGAGTGGGGGCTAGAAGAGCCCCTGAAGCTTTTTCTTCATGCAGCTGTGGCTGCACATCTGGATGAACAGCATGGACAGTCAGTCCTGACGTCCATGCTGTCTTCCCTACACCCCGCCGGAACCAGAACGCCGGTACTGATCCGGGGATGCTGGTGGGCATCTGGGGTCATGGCTAGCGGTGACCCCAGATGTTCCGGACCATGGCCGGATTCAAGGGGGACAGAGGTAAGCAGCGGGGTCCCACAGTGGGTCCCCACTGATCACATGGTCCTAAGTCCCCAGGCAGGGGGCTCCCTGGGGACTGGCTGCAGCGTGGAGCCAGGCGACCAACCTGCGCTTCCACTACCCCCTGGGACAGCGGACCGCAGCAGAGCGGTAGCGCTGTGGCGTCCCAGGGGTTAAATGCATGCCAGGGGAGCGCGCCTTCCCTGTCTCACAGCCGGCGCCTCCCCCGCTGCACACAGCCCTCTCTGCACTGTGCTGACTGGCCCTGTGTCAGCGCTCCTCCCCCAGGCCAGCCTTCTCTCTGCTCCTCGGCGGCCATCTTTTCAGAAGCATGGTGAACGCTGCTGGAAGCCTGCATTGGAAGCATCGTGGTCTGGGTCCCCCCGCATACCTCTCCTCCGCTGTGGTAAGGTCTGTGTATGCAGCGCTGTGTCCTACCAGGCCCTGTGTCTGTGTAGTTGAGTGATCAGTGCTGTTAGTGCAGGAATTGATTTTCTTTGCATTGTATGTGACTGTGCTAGCGCTGCTGCCTGTAACTTTTCTTCTCTAAACTGTCAGCTTTATTACTGTCCCTGTTCTTTCTGCTAAGCCCTTGCGGTGCTGCAGGGTGGTCTCTCGCCTATTTAATATATAATTGGTGAGAGGGGTCACATACGTGGTGCCATCATGTCTGAAAGTGATTTTCCCCTCTGGCTACAGTGTACCACGTGTAAAGTACTGTTAGCGGAGGGGGAGGGTAGCGTGGAGGGCCTTTGCCGGCAGTGTTTGTCCATGGCGCGGCCTCTTACGGTTACAGCACCGGTACAGGAGCCGCCCTGGGCTTGTTTCGCTCAGGCGCTAACAGCTTTAGTGGGCCAGTTAGCTCCGCAGCCCGCGTTTACTCCGATGGGTTTGTCCCAGCAGTCTGTGGTGTCATCACCCATGCAGGGTTTCCCACGACAATTGGTGGTACCCCACAGTCTCCCTATTTCCCCGCTCCCGGTTTCTCAGGAGCCAGCGAGGGTTAACTCCCTGACGAGTTCTGTACAGCACTTGTCGGATGTGTTGCAAGGGGAGTCTGTGATGCGGCCTCATAAACGGCTGGTGGCGTCTCTGTCCGCTCCTTATGAGGATGACGAGGGGACGTCTGATGATGGGGAGATTCTGGATCCTTACGATCAGGAACCTCTCCATACTAAGGACGCTGATGCTAAGTCCAAAGTATATATTCCTGGACTTATTCAGGCGGTCCGCACAGCCTTGGTGATTGAGGACGAAGTTCCCCCAGCGGCTAAGTCTAAGTATGCCTTTTTCAAAGACGTGAAGGGCGATGCCACAGTCTTTCCTCTTTCGGGTCAGTTGGTGGACCATTTAGAGGAGGCGTGGAAACAGCCTGGCAAAAGATACCTGCCGCAGCGACGCCTGGCGGTGGCTTAACCGTTCGCGGATAATTATTTTGCTAAGTGGGAATCCCCTCCACAGGTGGATTCTCACGTGACCCGTCTTGTCCGTAGTGCCACATTGCCGATGCCATCCATGTCCTCCCTTAAGGATGCTACGGACCGCAAGGTGGAAATCTGCCTGAAGTCCGCTTATTCCCTTGCGGGTTGGCAGCACGACCGGCTATGGCCATTTGCTGGGTTGCCAGAGCGATGGAGCGCTGGGCGGATTCATTAGAGGCTTCTTTTGATTCCGACTGTCCGGCCGAAAAGGCGGAGTTGATTGGCAATCTCCATGATTCGGCCACCTACATCAACGAGGCGGCTCTAGACATTAGTACTCTGGTGTCTAGAATTTCTTCAGCAGCGGTAGCTGCTCGTCGCACCTTGTGGCTGCGATCCTGGAAGGCGGATGCAGATTCCAAGAAGGGTCTGGAAGCGTTGCCGTTTACCGGAGAAGTTCTCTTCGGTCCGGATCTGGATAAGATTGTGGCCATGCTGGTGGCAGCCAAATCGGCTTGTCTCCCGTCGGCCGCTGCTCCTTCTGGTTCTGGACCATCGTCCTTTCGGTCATCTAGGGCCCAGGGCAGGCCCAAACCACAGTCGTTTCCTCATCAGGCTGGCCCTAGGAAATCGGTCAAGCCCCGGAAGCAGGCATGGAGTACCAGACGTCCGGCCCCCAAGCCAGATGACAAGCCTGCGGCCTGACGGTCCGGGCCTCCCTTTGGGGGATCCCAGGGTGGGAGGCCGCCTGCTGCAGTTCGCCCAGTGTTGGTCGGTCACTACGACAGACACTTGGGTTCTGGAGGTGGTCTCCCACGGGTACGCCCTCTCCTTCCGGCACAGACCCCCGGCTCGATTCTTCACCACGGGTCTACCAACAGACCGAAACAAGGCTACGGAGCTGCGGAAGGTATTGCACACTATGCTCCAGGCTGGAGTTATAGTGCCTGTTCCATTCTCCCAGAGGGGCCAGGGTTTCTATTCAAATCTTTTTTTGGTACAGAAACCCAATGGGTCGTATCGTCCGATTCTCAACCTCAAAGCACTCAACAAGTCTTTGCGGGTACCGAAGTTTCGGATGGAGACCCTAGGTCCATCATTCTGGCACTGGAACCTGGGGACTACATGGTGTCATTGGACATACAGGACGCTTACCTGCATGTCCCTATTCTTTTGCGCCATCAACAGTTCCTCGGGTTTGCAATCCACAGCGACCACTTCCAGTTTCGGGCGTTATCTTTTGGCCTGGCGACAGCACCACGTGTTTTCACCAAGGTGATGGCGGTCATGGCGGCTTCTCTGCGGCTGCAGGGAGTCCGCATGTTGCCATACTTGGACGACCTGTTATTGGTGGCGGGATCTCCAGAGCTCCTGTTACGCCACTTGGACCTGACCATTGCCCTGCTGCAACGACATGGCTTGCTAATCAACTGGCAGAAGTCCACTCTAATCCCATCTCGGAGGATTCTGCATCTTGGAGCCTTATTGGACTCGGGACAGCAAAAGATCTTCGTGACGGAGGAAAAGATCTCTGCTTTACAGTCAAGGGTGCGCAGTTGTCTGCACAGCCGCCGGGTGTCTCTACACTCGGCGATGAGGTTACTGGGCTCCATGGTGTCGGTGTTCGACATGGTGGAATATGCCCAGTTTCACTCCAGACCTCTGCAGCACCTGATCCTGTCAAAGTGGAACGGGCTGCCTCAGTCTCTGAAGTCCCAGACGATTGTGTTCACCCCGGAGGTTCGCCTGTCCCTTGCTTGGTGGTTACAGACGACCCACCTCAGCGAGGGACGTCCGTTCTGGGTTCCAACTTGGGTCCTGTTGACAACGGATGCCAGTCTTCGGGACTGGGGAGCAGTTTCGGGTCCACATCTGTTCCAGGGCAGGTGGACACCGACAGAAGCGGAGCTTCCAATCAATATCTTGGAACTCCGTGCGGTCTTCAATGCTCTCCAGCAGGCACATCGGTTTCTCCAGGGTCACCCGGTACAGGTCCAGTCGGACAACGCTACCACCGTGGCCTACATAAACAGGCAAGGAGGAACCTGAAGCCGGGCGGCTCTCGTAGAGGTGTCTCGGATCCTGGTTTGGGCGGAGCGCAATCTTCCGGCCATATCAGCGGTCTTCATCCCGGGAGTGCTCAATTGGGAGGCGGACTTTCTAAGTCGCCAGGACGTTCATCCGGGGGAATGGTCCCTGCACCCGGATGTTTTTCAACTACTGGTGGGCAGATGGGGTCTTCCAGAAATCGACCTCATGGCGTCCCGGCACAACAACAAGTTGCCGGTGTACGGGTCTCGCACAAGAGACGAAGGGGCGTCTCTGGTGGATGCTCTGTCCGTCCGATGGACGTTCCGGTTCGCATACCTGTTCCCTCCGGTCTCCCTTCTTCCACAGGTAATCCGGAAATTCAAACAGGAAGGAGGGACGCTCCTGTTGATAGCTCCCGCGTGGCCCAGACGGCACTGGTTCTCAGACCTTCAGGGTCTGTCCGTGGACAGTCCTCTGCGTTTGCCGCTACGACCGGACCTCCTGTCTCAGGGTCCTTGTCGTCACCCGGACCTGACTCGGCTGTCTTTGACGGCGTGGCTGTTGAGACGGCCATGCTGAGGTCTCGGGGGTTTTCCAGCTCTGTGGTGCGTACCATGTTGCGAGCTCGGAAACCGTCTTCCGCGAGGATATACCATCGCGTGTGGCATACGTTCTTCCAGTGGTGTCGACCGAGAGGTTATGCACCGCGGGAGTTTCGTCTGTCTCGGATTCTCGCCTTCCTGCAAGCGGGACTAGATCATGGGCTTCGCCTTGCTTCTTTGAAGGTACAGGTTTCGGCCCTGTCTGTCTGGTTTCACCGTAGGATTGCTATAATCCCGGATGTGCGCACCTTTATGCAAGGTGTTGTCCGCATTCAGCCGCCCTTTGTTCCACCTGTGGCGCCTTGGGATTTGGCTGTGGTTCTGAGGGCTCTCCAAGGACCGCCGTTTGAACCACTGGGATCAGTGGATCTTAAATGGCTAACAGCTAAGACTGTTTTCCTTCTGGCTATTGCTTCGGCCAGACGTGTTTCTGAGTTAGGGGCTCTTTCTTGTAGACCCCCTTTCTTGGTTTTTCATGGGAACAGGGCAGTACTCTGCGCTCGGCCCGACTTTCTTCCCAAAGTTGTTTCCCAGTTTCATGTTAACGAGGAAATCGTTGTTCCGGCCTTTAACTCACCGGGTCTTTCCGTGGGTGAGGCCTCTTTGGATGTTGTGCGGGCCTTAAGGACTTATGTTGACCGCACTTCTTCGTTTAGGAAGTCGGACGCTTTGTTTGTCCTCTATGGCTTCCGTAAAAAGGGTTGGCCTGCTTCAAAGCAACCTTTGGCAGCCTGGATCTGTATGGCTATTTCTGAAGCTTATCTTCATGAAGGCCTACCGGTTCCTCCTTCTCTGAAGGCTCATTCCACTAGGTCTGTGGGTCCTTCGTGGGCCGCTCGACGTGGTGCCTCTGCAGTCCAGATCTGCAAGGCTGCTACGTGGTCCTCTGTCCATACCTTCGTGAGGTATTACAGGTTTGACACCTTCGCCTCTCAGGATGCTTCCTTCGGGCGGCGGATTCTCCTTTCTGCACAGGAGCGTCCCCACCCTTAAAGGATACTGCTTTGGGACATCCCCAAGGTATCCTGTGGATACCCTATGGACCCTGAAGTAGAAAATATGAGATATGGTAAGAACTTACCCTTGTTATCTCTATTTCTATGAAGTCCATAGGGTTCCACAGGACTCCCGCCCTGTCGCACCTGTGCTGCAGATGGGCTTTGCTCTGGTCACCGGTTTTCCGTCTCCCTCTGGTGAGAATGTGATTCTTGTATGTGTCCAGATCTTTGTTCTCTCTCTTCCTTCTCCTCCTCCAGCCTATGGCTTGGTAACTAACTGAGGTGCCTTGGCTCGGGGGCGGGGTATAGGAGGGGGACCTAGTGCATCCTGGGAGGCTGAAAGCTTAACTCTTTGGTGCCCTGCGACTGACGTCACACCTATACCCCAAGGTATCCTGTGGAACCCTATGGACTTCGTAGAAATAGAGATAACAAGGGTAAGTTCTTACCATATCTCATATTTTTGACTCATCAGTCAAGAGCACCTGCTGGTATTTTTCTGCACCCCAGTTCCTATGTTTACACACTGTCACGCTGGGAGGCGGGTTTCTGAAAGCTGAGGCCTGAGGCTGTGGGAGGAAACGGAGGCGAGGGGCCTGAATGTACGACCTCGCAATGCACGGGTCTTGGTCGTTGGCGAGACCTAGTCAAAGGTGCGGAATCTAACCCACGAGATGGTGTTCGCCAGTGACCCTACCAATTGGGATATGGGCTTGAGCTGCACCTCGTAAGCAGGTCGCGGTCCTTTGACTAGGTGATGAAAGCCTGCGGGAAAAAGGAGAGACGAACACTCGTGGCCCAAAGGGTCGGTGCCAGTAAGAGGCACGTAAGGACAGGGGTGGAACCCCTATTTCGGGATACTGTACTTGAGGTACAAGGAAGTGTGCACTACGGACACATTCTACTGGGTTGCCGGTCAGAAGGAGTGCACCGCAATACTGTAGCACGTAGGTAGGGACCACAGAGTCCAGTACGAGGTGGGTAGTGGTGCTGGGGCCAGCCAGAGATGATGACACTGGAGAGGTGGGTACGTATACTACACTCAGGCTGTGATGGTAAAGCACTGGTGAAATGGATAGTATACTGCACACAGGCGGCGGTGGTAACGCACTGGTGGAATGGAGGTATACTGCACACAGGCAAGGTGGTAACGCACTGATGAGATGAACAATATAACTGCACACAGGCTGAGGTGGTAAAGCACTGGTGAAATGGACGATATAGCTGCACACAGGCTGAGGTGGTAAAGCACTGGTGAGATGGACAATATAGCTGCACACAGGCTGAGGTGGTAAAGCACTGGTGAGATGGACGATATAGCTGCACACAGGCTGAGGTGGTAAAGCACTGGTGAGATAGACGATATAGCTGCACACAGGCTGAGGTGGTAAAGCACTGGTGAGATGGACGATATAGCTGCACACGGGCTGAGGTGGTAAAGCACTGGTGAGATGGACGATATAGCTGCACACAGGGATAGATCACTGGAAGCAAGGGAACCTGGAACGAGAGACCACTAGTAACACTAGCAGCGACAATGGTTGTTCAGGCAACTACCTGATACACAGGAGCCGGATGTATACCCCTGGAAGCCACTGATTGGTCCACAGCGTCAGCTGACCGGCCAGACTGTCAGGGAAGGAAGGTCAGTCAGAGAAGGAAGTATCATGGCGGCGCCCATGACGGAGACTCCGAACCCCGCACACCAGGCCGCCCGACACCAGCATCAGGGAGAATGCTCAGCACCTCCCACGTTGCCGCACCAGCCGCCCGACTGCCCGGGAAGTCAGAGGAAGCCGGCGGGACGGTAAGGGATGGCCGATCCCCGGCTGAACGCTGACACACACATAGTTGAGTCACGTGGCCTTATTTCCATGTTGAAGGTATGGCTTTTTGGCCGCAATTCTTCCATGAAGACCATTTCTGGCCAGACTTCTCCAAAGAGTAGATGAGTGTACCTGGGTCCCACTGGTTTCTGCCAGTTCTGAGCTGATTGCACTGCTGGACGATTTTGAAGAGAAGTAAGCATAATGTGTCTTTCATCTGATGCACAAAGTTTCCTTGGCCGACCACTGCATCTACGGTCCTCAACATTGCTTGTTTCTTTGTGCTTCTTCAAAAGAGCTTGAAAAGCACATCTCAAAACCCCAGTCTGCTTTGAAATCTAGCAGAGACCTTGCTGATGCAGTATAACTACCTTCTATCTTGTTGCCGTCATCAGTCTTGCCAAGGTGTATGACCTGTGACCTAAAACGGTCTTCCACAACCTCACCTTTGTAGCAGAGTTTGGCTGTTTCTCACCATGTTTTAAGCCTCCTGCGCAGCTGTTATTGTTTCAGTTAATGACTGTGTTTCAACCTACATATGAAAATGATGATCATTATCTCCTGTTTGGTATGATTGGGTAATCATACACCTGACTATAATCCTACAAAATCCCTGACTTTGTGCAAATGTACCTAGAACTGATGCTGTTTTGAAGACAAAGGGTGGTCACACCAAATATTGATTTGATTTTGATTTATTTTCTGTTCATTCACTTTGCATTTTGTTACTTGATACAAATAAACTATTAACACTTTTATTTTTTAAAGCATTCTTATTTTGTAGCATGTTTTCTCAGGATGCTTTACTGTTTGCATGACACACAACTGATGGTAGCGCTCACCTTTTCTTCTCCAGACAAGCGTTTTTCCAGATGCCCCAATCAAACTGAAAGGGATTCATTAGAGAAAATAACTTTACCCCAGTCCTCAGCAGTCCAATCCCTGTACATTTTGCAGAATATCTTTCTGTCCCTGATGTTTTTCCTGGAGAGAAGTGGCTTCTTTGCTGCCCTTCTTTACACCAGACCATCCTCCAGAAGTCTTCGTCCTGTGTCATGCCAACAGTAAAGCATCATGAGACCATTAATGTGTGGGGTTTCTTCTCAGCCAAGGGAGTGGGATCACTCACAATTTAGCCTAAGAACACAGCCTTGAATAAAGAATTGTACCAAAACATCCAAGAGCAACTTCTCCCAACCATCCAAGAACAGTTTGGTGATGAACAATGCCTTTTCCAGCATGATGGAGCACCTTGTCATAAGGCAAAAGTGATAACTAAGTGGCTCGGGGAACCAAACACCAAAATTTTGGGTCCATGGCCAGGAAACTCCCAAGACCTTAATCCCATTGAGAACTTGTGGTCAATCCTCAAAAGGCGGATGGACAAACGAAAACCCACAAATTCGGACAAACGAAAACCCACAAATTCGGACAAACTCCAAGCATTGATTAGGCAAGAATGGGCAGCCATCAGTCAGAATGTGGCCCAGAATTTGATTGACAGCATGCCGGGGCAAATTGCAGAGTTCTTGAAAAAGAAGGGTCAACACTGCAAATATTGATTCTTTGCATAAACTTAATGTAATTGTCAATAAAATCCTTTGACACTTATGAAATACTTGTAATTTTACTTCAGTATACCATAGTAACATCATTCTCAAAACTCTTGGCCATGGTTGTATGTAAACAAGACAAGAAGGCGCTGATAGTGTAGTATTTTCAAAACCTGTTCAGTTATTATGGTAAGTATTGTGCATACATTAAATAAGAATATTTAAGCTTATCTCAATTCCACTTTGATCCAAAGTATGATGATGTAAGACCCAATACTCCATTAAAGCCTCCAATATCAGAATACAGCCCAGCACCAAAAACAAGATAAGAAAAAACTCATAGGGTAGTATGTATCGACTTTATCAAAAAAGTAAGGATTAAAAAAACGTACATGAAAACCACTTGACACAATGCATGTAAACAAATATGAATCGCCCAACCCGGGATCTGGGTAGTCCAACCAAAATGGTACCGAATTCTGGGAACTCCAGACAGCTGTGGTATTTCTTCAATGGGTGCAAGCTTTGGAAAACCGTGAGCAGAAACCTCCAATGCATTTAGTTTGAACCAAACTTCCTCAGGGATCTATATATTATATATATAATGCAAACAGTCAGCTCTCTCTATTACATTTGATGGTTGCATTTGTCTGCAAAATGGCTTTGCCATTCATTATGAGAATTTTTCTGGAAAATACACAAGCACAGTAAAAATCATAATTTATCTACAGGACTCATTGAATGTGCCTCTTATTACTGTATAGTCGGACATTTCAGATATTTGCAATAAGTATTCTCAGAGGATGTACAGTACACAGAAGGATTAATTTTGCTAGACATGAAAACTTTAATTTCAATAATTTTTCTTCCATGTTTGAGCTATCTGACAGTAATACATTTTAAACTGGTGGTATGAAGCATTAAGAAGTAATAATGAGTGTGAGAACTAAAGTATGATCATTGTAGTCCTGAGAAATGGTCTGTGGCATCATGAAACCACAGGATGTCTAGAAGCTTTCAGTGCTCCTGATTGTCTCAATGTTTCCGCACACATTTAAAGGCAATCTACCAGCTTGCGAGCGGGTCTGAATCAGGCCCTATGTACCTATGTATGAGTGCATCTGGTATATGTATTTAGCTATGAACCTATGTATGTGTGCATCTGGTACATGTAAATGTGTGTCTGTATGCATATACCTATGTATATATGTACCTATGTATGTATAATGTAACTATGTACCTATGTATGAGTGCATCTGATATATGTAAATGTGTCTGTATGCATGTACCTATGTATGTACTGTATGTGTGCATGTACCTATGTATATCTGGTATATGTATGTACCTATGTATGTGTGCATCTGGTATATGTAAACATGTGTATGTATGCATGCATGTACCTATGTCTATTTGGTATATGGATGTGTCCATCTGGTATATGTGTGTGTATGTATGTATATGTGCATCTAGTATCTGTATATGAGTATGTATGTACCTACTGTATGCATCTGGTATTTGTATGTGTATGTATCATACTTGCCAACTCTCCCTCATTGTCAGGGAGACTCCCTGAAATAGTAGCAATCTCCCTGAACAGCCTAGTAATCTCCCTGATCGCACCATACCCCCATTATGAACTGTTATATACAGGTTGAGTCTCCCATATCCAAAATGCTTGGGACCAGGGGTATTTTGGATAACGGAATATTCCGTATTTTGGAATAATTGCATATCATAATAAAATATCTTGGGAATGGGACCCCAACATACACACAGAATGCATTTATGTGCTATATACACCTTATACACACAGCCTGCAGGTCATTTTATACAATATTTTCAATAATTTTGTGACTCAAGCAAAGTTTGTGTACAGAAATGAAATTCATTTATGTTTCATATACACCTTATACACACACAGCCTGAAGGTAATTTTATACAATATTTTTAATAATTTGCGCCTTAGACAAAGTTTGTGTACATTGAACCAGCAAAAATCAAAGGTTTCATTATCTCAGCCATGCCAAAATAATTCCGTATTTCGGAATATTTGGATATCGGAGACTCAACCTGTGTATGTGTGCATGTATATATGTATATATATATATATATATATATATATATATATATATATATATATATATTAGGGATGTGCAGGCTCGGATAGGTTCGAGTTTGCACGTGGAGTTCGGATTTTTCCCTCCAAAAAAACGGAACTCAGAACGAGGCAAAACGTCATCTTACATGGACGAACATCATCATTCCTGGTCTTTTGTCCAGGAATGATGATGTTCGTCCATGTAAGATGACGTTTTGCCTCGTTCTGAGTTCCGTTTTTTTGGAGGGAAAAATCCGAACTCCACGTGCAAACTCGAACCTATCCGAGCCTGCACATCCCTAATATATATATATATATATATATTAAAAAACAAACACATATATAGAGTACATTCAATTGGGATAGTTTGTATAATTTCCCTGCATTGGTTATAACTTATAAGGCACAATGATCCATCCATTTGTGCCTTAGACAAAGTTTGTGTACATTGAACCATCAAAAACCAAAGGTTTCATTATCTCAGTCATGCCAAAATAATTCCGTATTTCGGAATATTTGGATATCAGAGACTGCTTTGGGGCTCGTTTAAATTTGGATGTAAGTCAATTTTATAACACACCTCTCAGATGTAGCAGTACACGTCCACTTTACTGCCGTGCTCATATGTGTTGCTTACACAATCTCCCTGACATGCTTTTTCAAAAGTAGGCAAGTATGGTATGTATGTACCTGTGTAAATGTGTATCTGATATCTGTATATCAGTGTGTATGTACAGTATGTACTTACTGTATGTATCTGTATTTGTGTATGTGCCTATAAATATACTGTATATCTATATGTGAGTGTATGTAATAAAGCATGTACAGTATAAAGAAACAAGAGGCAGCATGTGTTCTCCTAGAAATGGGAATATACAGTCAGGTCCATAAATATTGGGACATTGACAGAATTTTCAGATTTTGGCCTCTATTCACCACCACAATGGTTTTGAAATGAAACAAACAAGATGTGCTTTAACTGCAGACTTTCAGATTTAATTTGAGGGTAATTACATCCAAATCGGGTGAACGGTGTAGGAATTACAACAGTTTCAATATGTGCCTCCCATTTTTTAAGTGGCCAAAAGTAATGGGACTATCAACTCAAAAGCTATTTCATGGACAGGTGTGGGCTATTCCCTCATTATTTCATTATCAATTAAGCAGGTAAAAGGTCTGGAGTTGATTCTAGGTGTGACATTTGCATTTGGAATCAGTTGCTGTCAACTCTCAATATGAGATCCAAAGAGCTGTCACTATCAGTGAAGCAAGCCATCATTAGGCTGAAAAATCTAAACAAACCCATCAGAGAGATAGCAAAAACATTAGGTGTGGCCAAATCAACTGTTTGGAACATTCTTTAAAAGAAAGAAGGCACTGGAGAGCTCAGCAACACCAAAAGACCCGGAAGACCACCGAAAACAACTGTGGTGGATGATAAAATAATTATTTCCCTGGTGAAGAAAAACCCCTTCACAACAGTTGGCCAAATCAAGAACACTCTCCAGGAGGTAGATGTATATGTGTCAAAGTCAACAATCAAGAGAAGACTTCACAAGAGTGAATATAGAGGGTTCACCACAAGATGCAAACCATTGGTGAGCCACAAAAACAGGAAAACCAGATTAGAGTTTGCCAAACAACATCTAAAAATGTCATTACAGTTCTGGAACAACATCCTATGGACAGATGAGGCAAAGATCAACTTGTACCAGAGTGATGGGAAGAGAAGAGAAGGAAAGGAACTGCTCATGATCCAAAACATACCACCTCATCAGTGAAGCATGGTGGTGGTAGTGTCATCGCGTGGGCATGTATTGCTGCCAATGGAACTGGTTCCCTTGTATTTATTGATGATGTGACTGCTGACAAAAGCAGCAGAATGAATTCTGAAGTGTTTCGGGCAATATTATATACTCATATTCAGTCAAATGCTTCAGAACTCATTGGACTGCGCTTCACAGTGCAGATGGACAATGACCCGAAGCATACTGCAAAAGCAACCAAAGAGTTTTTTAAGGCTAAAAAGTGGAATGTTATGCAATGGCCAAGTCAATCCCCTGACCTGAATCCGATTGAGCATGCATTTCACTTGATGAAGACAAAACTGAAGGGAAAATGCCCCAAGAACAAGCAGGAACTGAAGACATTTGCAGTAGAGGCCTGGCAGAGCATCACCAGGGATGAAACCCAGCGTCTGGTGATGTCTATGCGTTCCAGACTTCAGGCTGTAATTGCCTGCAAAGGATTTGCAACAAAGTATTAAAAAGTGAAAGTTAGATTTAGGATTGTTTAGTTTGTCCCATTACTTTTGGCCCCTTAAAAAGTGGGAGGCACATATAGAAACCATTGTAATTCCTACACCGTTCACCTGATGTGGATGTAATTACCCTCAAATTATATCTGAAAGTCTGCAGTTAAAGCACATCTTGTTCGTTTCATTTCAAAGCCATTGTGGTGGTGAATAGAGGCCAAAATATGAAAATTCTGTCAATGTCCCAATATTTATGGACCTGACTGTATATGTATATGTGAATTTCTATGTATATGACTGTACAGTATGTACCTATGTATCTGTGTATATTTTCATCCCTATGTATGTTAGGGTCTTTATGTGTGTGTTTATGTATATGAGTATATGTATACCTATGTAATAATGCATGTACAGCATAAATAAATAAAAGGCAGTATGTTTTCCACTCTAAAAGGGAATATACATGTATATGAGTGTATGTGTGTGTATCTATGCATAGTTCTATGTACCTATATATATGACTTACGTTTATGTATGTATGTATATGACTGTCTGTTACAGCCCCAACCTCATAATTGGTGACCTCTCTGATGGACGGGGACGTGGCACCACTTTCCTGTCATTCTGGCCCTGCCCCCTGCAGTTTAAAGCTACAATTTGCTGCAGTTTACAGTCGGTGGGGCCAGAATGACAGGTTTCAATGCGTCATTCATGTCATCCCAACTCCCAGCCACCGCCTTCAGTCAGGAAGTGGCTGACACCAGGAGACAGGCTAACTCTGTCAGGAGACCGGGAGAGCCCCCAAATTCAGGACTCACCAGGACCTTCCGGAAGGGTTGGAAAGTATGCCCTACATGCTCTCTAGTGGTCCTTGTTTGCCCATTGAAAGCTCAAACCTGCTTCTTTCTGCTGAGGGCACTCACGACTTGAGCTTGCATATGACCATTGTTATTCCATTGGCAATCTTATCAGGGAGAATGCACTATTCCATCTCACATTTTTTATCTCATATTTATGAGCTGATACTGAGGACTACGATTGTGAACACTGCACTAATTCTAATGTTTCCTGTGATTGCCATTGACGGTAGGGTGGCACCAATATTTGTTATTCTGCTGGCAGTCTGTCTCTTTGTGCTAAGTATGTTGCCATCCATAGATATGCAGAAGGGATGTGTGGCACATACTAACTGTTTTATGGTTGTGGGGGGCGCGTGACAACAGCACATACTGGGGAAAGCAGGGGCAGTTGAGTGAAGCTTTGCCTAGGGTGCCTAGAAACCTAGCACCTACTGATACATGCTGACTTCCTGGCTGCCCCCTACATGAGGGGGCAACAAGGTCGGCGCTGCAGAGGTCATGGTGGCGGCAGTGGTGCGGGGGCGTGCCTCCCCCTTGCTATTCAATGCTGAGATTTGCATGTTTACTACAAAATATAGCTGAAGTCAACAAGATAGAACGTGTGTTATAACTTAATGTTCAGTACACACTTTCTTTAAATTTAAAAACAGTTTGGAGTAAAAGACTACATCTAATTGAGAAGCCAATTTCTCAAAGACTAAGAAATGTATGAGGCTATTAAAAGTGCTGCTTTATTTACTGGCAAGGGGACTAATGGGGAGTCCTTCATTTAAACCCACCCCCCTCTACTGTAAGAGCTGCTTACACACCACACGTCTGACATGCAGTCTCACTACCAAGTTCCCAATGCCAGTGGGGATCCAACCTTAGGTATATATAATAAGCTGAGGGCCTTGTGTGCATATACATTGTATAAAACAGAAACATCACTTTATAGCAACCACAAAACATACATAACACTTTTCACACATATAGATATATGCACACGCAAGGATTCTCTCATTTAAACAATTGTATTTATTTTTCTGCACAATTAGTAATTTCACAATGCAAATAGCTGTCAGTTGCAGAATTCTTATGACAAGTGTAGGATTCATCTAGGGAAACTTATGAGGTCCTGAAGAGTTCAACATATGAAATACATTTATGACACACACATATTTTAACATATCTTAACTTCTTACATGGGTCACTCTGCCAATAAAATATACATATATTATGGTGACATAAACATTTTAAGTGATCATTCTTTCTCAGTAAACATGAGATACTGTAACACATGGGTGCTGAATGAGGGTACAGAGAAACTGGGCCAAATCTGACAAAGAAACAAGTGTTCATGCTCCCGTCAGCACCACACTACTGTACCTTACATGCTGCCTGGGTTTCACAATGTGGCATGGCCACACCCACACATACCTGGGTCTGGCATTCCCTTAGCCGCCATGTAAGAACACAGTTTGCTCTATTGCAGAAAGATAGAGGAAGACTAGTGATTATTGGGTCATGTTCCCACCTATTTACACTCTAGTACATAAAGGGCCTACATTACAGCAAGGAGTCATTCCAGTTAGATAGTGCAGTTTTGCAGAAGTTGGTTGGATTTATAACGTGTGAACAGATATAAAGTTGGGAAAGGAGTCTATACTATGACCTCTAAATCGCAGTGTTAAAATTAGGGTGGGGCGCATGACACATCGCATTCAGTTTACGATGCATCCCGCCGCTGTTTGCATGAATGCCTGGTGTTCATTATGCTGTTATGCATGAAACAGTGTGCAAAGAAGCGCTAAATCATTAAGAGTGGTCCTGCTAATGAGAGACTTCCGGGTCAATGATCCAGAAGTCCCTCTGGCAGTGGCGTCACAAGGGGGGTGTGGGCCGCACCCGGGTGTCACCCGCCGTTGAGTGACACCAAGGTGTAGAGCCGGGTGCTGCAATGTGGTATTAAGTGACACTGTGAGGTAATCGGCACTACACATAGGCAAGTCCGCACCTCCTGCACCCCCCTGGCCCTCCCAGTAAAAAGCACGGGAGTCGGGACCACGTCCCGTTCCCGCATGGCCTCCCCCCTGTCCGCGAGACTACACTCCTTTTCGGCGGCACTCGGCTTCACCGCGAGCACAGTATCCCTCCCCGCACCAGGTGACACCACGGGGAGGGACGCCACTGCCCTCTCGTATCCTGTGCAGAATGACAGCACTCTCCCAATAGAAGGCCATAGGCTTTTATAGGGCAACACCATCTGAATATGGCATTACCCACTGCATCCAAGCCTAGGAATGCAACGCATACATTACATTACAGTATAGTGGGACCACAATCATAGTGTTGTGGATGTGGCAAACTGGGGTGCACTATCCAGGGATATTTGGGAAGTTGCCTAATTATTTCAGATACTGGTATTGTGGTCCATTACATATTTGTACTTTATCATGAGGTATTAGGAATGAATAATGAAATGTTATGTGTAATAAGAAATGGTAGATCATGTTTCATTAGACAACTTTAACATTTAGAATTACTGTGACTAAAATAAATAACTGTTGTTATCATTTTACCCCCAGCATCCCTTTATAACCTTCACATCATAATTAGCAGCATACAATATAAGTAAATGAGGTCACATGTACTATTATTTCTAAAAAAAATATATATATATTTTTCCCTGAGCTTCTAATATTTGATATACAACATAATATAAGGTCACGTAACAACATATTCTAGGCATATCATGAACTCCTGCATCTTCAGGCTTTATTGTTAACATGTATTATTACAAAGAAAATAATATTTTAATATTATTTAGATTGTAAATTACTGTACAGTAGGAGTACAGGTGAGCTTTACAGAACTAAAAAGCTTGGTCACCCATGACAGAAATGGGCACCTTCTGGCAAGCCTGGATCTGTGGATAGCCCGCATAGGCCCAGCCCAAGGCTACATAGTGGCAGGCAGCCTGCTTCTTCTTTCATCATTTTAGCACATTTTGCTTTATATCTTTTTTAATAATGTATAAACTGATCAATTAATAACTGGGGGAATACATGTATTTCTTCAGTGTAGAAGCATACTTGCCACTCTCCCTCATTGTCAGGGAGACTCCCTGAAAAATGTAGCATTCTCCCTGATTGCACCTTACCCCCATTAAGAAGCTGTTATTTAAAAATAAAAATAAAAACAGAGATATACTGTATACATTCAAATGGGATAATTAGTATAATGCATACTTGCCTACTCTCCAAGGAGTTGTGGGAGGCTCCTGATTTTTGTCAGGTAACCCCCCGCACCCCAGAAACAGTAGGCAAATCTCTCGCATCCCGCCCATTCCTAGTGAAGTGGGCAGGATGGAGAGATTTTCAGAGACGTTTGTGGGTCTGTATGGAGGGGAATGGCTAAATGGGGTGAATTGTGTCATTTAGCCCCGCCTCCTCCTCGCGGAACCGCGAATCGCAGGTGTTTCCTGTAAAGGGGCAGGGCTTAAAGCCGGCTATTGTCTAGCCCCGCCCCCCCGAAGATGAAAGAAGCAAGTCCTTGCCGGCTGCTTCCGGAATGCTGCCCTGAAAATTCGGTAAGTATGGTATAATGTCCTTGCATTGGATATAAGGCACAATGGCCCTCATTCAGAGCCGGACGCTCTGAGCAGAGCGCTCGCTCTGAATGAAGGCCGTCCTCCATAAAAATGGAGCGTCCTCCTGGATGCTCGTATAGCTGTGGGTCACCACCCACAGCACATACGAGCGTGCAGGATGATGGTCGCGATGGTCTTGACCATCGCGACCATCGCCAGTGCGACCAGAAGCCTGTGGTCGGGTTTTTCGACCACAAACCCTGGAGTGATTTTGGCTCTATCAGAGCCAAAATCACTCCCACTGACATCACTAGTGATGTCAGTGGGGCCGGCTTCTGACGGTAGGCGTTCCCTTGGGAATGCCTCCGTCTGGCAGGCACGCCCCCGGCACGCCCACCAAAGGGGGCGTGCTGTCAGTCAACATCGACAGCACGCCCCCTTTGATCAGACACAACGAGCGAAGGAAAGTCCTTCGCTCGTCGCGTCTGGCGCACGCATACGACGGAGCTCCCTCCATCGTGCGCATGCGCAGTGCACACCATCGACCCACTTGCGAGTGGGTCTGAATGAGGCCCAATGATCCCTATGGCTACATCCATTTCCTAAAAAGTATCAGTGCGTTTTCATGAACAAATAGATCTTACTAACTGCTTTGGGGCTTGTTTACATTTGTATGTAAGGTAATTTTATGACACGTCTCTCAGATGTAGCAATACATGTCCACTTTAATACGCTCTCATAGGCGGTGCTTTCACAATCTCCCTGAAATGCTTTTTCAAAAGTAGGCAAGTATGATAGAAGTGATGTGGAGAAGATCGAGGCCATGGATATTTATCGCAATGGGAATGAAGATGCACAAAGTTAAATCCAGGCCTCCTATTTGGTTTTATATTAATGATGCCCACTATTAAAAAAAGAAAATGAAATAATGATATGGATAATTAATATGCATTAGTTTCCAGCTACAAATAAGCAGGTTCCAACAGCATTCTGTAGCTGACATAAGGTCTAATGCAGAGAGAGCACTCCCACAGCACAGCTGATATAGGGGCTGAAGCAGAGACCACTCCAACAGCACAGCTGACATACAGTGCCTTGCAAAAGTATTCACCCCCCCCATTGGCTTTTTACCTTTTTTGTTACATTACAACCTGTAATTTGTTTATTTTTTTAATCTGAATTTTATGTGATGGATCTGCACAAAATAGTCTAATTTGGTGAAGTGAAATGAGAAAAATATATATAAAAAAGAATCTTTATAAATAAAATTCTGAAAATTGCCATGTGCATATGTAATCACCCCCTTTGCTATGAAGCCCCTCAAAAGTTCTGGTGCAACCAATTACCTTCAGAAGTCACATAATTAGTGAAATGAAGTCCATCTGTGTGATATCTAAATGTCACATGATCTGTCAGTATAAACACACCTTTTCTGAAAGGCCCCAGAGGTTGCAACACCACTAAGCAAGAGATCTCACACATGAAGACCAAGGAGTTCTCCAAACAAGTCAGGGACAAAGTTTTTGAGAAGTACAATTCTGGGAACATACTACCACAACAAACCTGCCAAGAGGGCTGCCAAAACTCGCAGACCGGGTAAGGAGGGCATTAATTAGAGAGGCAGCACAGAGACCAAAGGTAACCCTGAAGGAGCTACAGAGTTCCACAACAAAGACTGGTGTATCTGTGCATGTGACCACAATAAGCCGTACACTCCATAGAGCTGGGCTTTATGGAAGAGTGGCCAGAAAAAAGCCATTACTTTTAAGAAGACACTATTTGAGTTTGCCAAAAGGCATGTGGGCGACTCCCCAAATGTATGGAGGAAGGTGCTCTGGTCAGATGAGACTAAAATTGAACTTTTCGGCCACCAAGGAAAACGCTATGTCTGGCACAAACCCAACACATCCAATCACACCAAGAACACCATCCTCACTGTGAAACATGGTCATGGCAGCATCATGCTGTGGGGATGTGTTTCAGTAGCGGGGACTGGGAAACTGAGTCGAGGGAAAAATGGATGGTGCTAAATACAGGGATATTCTTGAGCAAAACTTGTTTCAGTTTGCCTGTGATTTGAGACTGGGACAGAGGTTCACCTTCCAGCAGGACAATGACCTGAAGCATACTGCTAAAGCAACACTGGTTTAAGGGGAAACATTTAAATGTGTTGGAATGGCCTAGTCAAAACCCAGATCTCAATCCAATTGAGAATCTGTGGTCAGACTTGAAGATTGCTGTTCACAAGCGGAAACCATCCAACATGAAGGAGCTGGAGCAGTTTTGCCTTGAGGAATGGGCAAAATTCCCATGGCAAGATGTGGCAAGCTCATAGAGAGTTGTAATTGCCGCAAAAGGTGGCTCGACAAAGTACTGACTTTAGGGGGGTGAATAGTTATGCACACTGAAGTTTTCTGTTATGTTGTCATAAATGTTGTTTGATTCACAATATAAAAAAAACCTAACATCACAGTTGTAGGCATGTTTTGTGAATGAAATGATGCACACCTTCAAACAATCCATTTTATTTCCAGGTTGTGAAGCAACAAAACATGCAAAGGGGGGCGGGTAAATACTTTTGCAAGGCACTGTAGGGGCTGAAGCAGAGAGAGCACTCCCACAGCACAGCTGACATAGGGTCTGAAGCAGAAAGAGCACTCCAACAGCACAGCTGACATAGGGGCTGATGCAGAGAGAGCACTCCCACAGCACAGCTGCCATAGGGTCTGACGCAGAGAGAGCACTCCCACAGCACAACTGCCATAGGGGCTGATGCAGAGGGCCTCTGACAGCACAGAAGGCATAGGGTCTGACGCAGAGAAAGCACTCCTACAGCACAGCTGACATAGGGGCTGATGCAGAGAGAGCACTCCTACAGCACAACTGCCATAGGGCCTGATGCAGAGGGCCTCTGACAGCACAGAAGGCATAGGGTCTGACGCAGAGAGAGGACTCCAACAGCACAGCTGACATAAAGGCTGATGCAGAGAGAGCACTCCCACAGCACAGCTGACATAGGGTCTGACGCAGAGAGAGCACTCCAACAGCACAGCTGACATAGGGTCTGACGCAGAGAGAGCACTCCCACAGCACAGCTGACATAGGAGCTGACACAGAGAGAGCACTCCAACAGCACAGCTGACATAGGGTCTGACACAGAGAGAGCACTCCAACAGAACAGCTGACATAAGGGCTAATGCAGAGAGAGACCTCCAACAGCACAGCTGACATAGGGGCTGACGCAGAGCGAGCACTCCAACAGCACAGCTGACATAAAGGCTGACGAAGAGAGAGCACTCCCACAGCACAGCTGACATAGGAGCTGACACAGAGAGAGCACTCCAACAGCACAGCTGATATAGGGTCTGACACAGAGAGAGCACTCCAACAGCACAGCTGCCATAGGGTCTGACGCAGATAGAGCACTCCAACAGCACAGCTGACATAAAGACTGACGCAGAGAGAGCACTCCCACAGCACAGCTGACATAGGGTCTGACGCAGAGCGAGCACTCCCACAGCACAGCTGACATAAAGGCTGACGCAGAGAGAGCACTCCAACAGCACAGCTGACATAGGGTCTGACGCAGAGAGAGCATTCCCACAGCACAGCTGACATAGGGGCTGACGCAGAGAGAGCACTCCCACAGCACAGCTGACATAGGGTCTGACGCAGAGAGAGCACTCCCACAGCACAGCTGACATAAAGGCTGACGCAGAGAGAGCACTCCAACAGCACAGCTGACATAGGGTCTGACGCAGAGAGAGCACTCCCACAGCACAGCTGACATAGGGGCTGACGCAGAGAGAGCACTCCAACAGCACAGCTGACATAAGGGCTAATGCAGAGAGAGCACTCCAACAGCACAGCTGACATAGGGTCTGACGCAGAGAGAGCACTCCAACAGCACAGCTGACATAAGGGCTAATGCAGAGAGAGCACTCCCACAGCACAGCTGACATAGGGTCTGACGCAGAGAGAGCACTCCCACAGCACAGCTGACATAGGGTCTGACGCAGAGAGAGCACTCCAACAGCACAGCTGACATAGGGTCTGACGCAGAGAGAGCACTCCCACAGCACAGCTGACATAAAGGCTGACGCAGAGAGAGCACTCCAACAACACAGCTGACATAGGGTCTGAAGCAGAGAGAGCACTCCAACAGCACAGCTGACATAAAGGCTGACACAGAGCGAGCACTCCAACAGCACAGCTGACATAGTGTCTGATGCAGAGAGAGCACTCCCACAGCACAGCTGCCATAGGGCCTGATGCAGAGAGAGCACTCTGACAGCACAGAAGGTATAGGGGATGACGCAGAGAGGGCACTCCCACAGCACAGCTGCCATAGGGCCTGATGCAGAGAGCACTACGTTGGTTTGTGTACAGTACCTTTAGTGAAATCGCTAATCACATGACCAGAAAACAGACGTACACACAATCGCCTGGGCAGATCATCTGCATGTGGAGAAGTGGAGCAACTGAAAATAAGGGGCTTTTTAACTTATGCCAAGTACAATAAGGGCATGTTTGTGTGCTTGTAAGCACATGATGATCCTCAACCAGATGCATATACACTATGTCTGATAAAAAGCCGTACGATGAAGACCTGCATTAGCACTAGTGATTGGCTGCATGTGAATGTACTGCTGACACTGATCAGTGCTTTTTTCGCGATCAGGCATACTGTATATATTGCTTTATATGTGTGCGTGCGTGTGTGTATATGTGTGTGCGTGCGTGCGTGCGTGTGTTTAACTTTTAGCTAAATGTTTAATGCACAAAACGGAGAGTTGTTTATGCTGTATTAGAGAGGGTTGGTTATTTGCTTTATTAATGCATAATAGCGAATGCATATTTCACAAACAAAACCAATGGTAAATCAGATGTGACGTATGCCTGGCCTAAACTGGGCACTTGAGACATGTACAGAATCAGATCAGCATATGGCCAGAAATACACTCATTTTTAAATGATGTACATTTACCAGCACTGCATCAGCCCCAAAGTTCTCAGTAAAAAAAAGTGTAAACTAAAAGAGCAAACAGTATAGGTAATAACATATTTTCATTGTTGTTTGAAGTATAGACAACTAATTGTGAGATATTATATCCCAAAAGGTTACATCTGTGAGATGCATATTTGTAAACCTAGCAAATGTATTTAAGAAATCATAACAAGGCAGAGGACTGAAACCCTTCATGTCAGTGTGGTGTGCGGAGCTGGGGATTGCCCAAATTATAGCATTATTTACACAAATAAAACAAATAAAAATAACTTTCATAGTAGCATGTTTTAAAAGGCACATAGATTATTGAATGATATTTTATAATCATTTATTAATATCTCAATAAGAAAATTTAATATATGAACACATGACCAGTTGATATTTGGGGGTTAATCCAATTAGGTGTAAATTTGCGAATGCGAGTTTGTATCATGAGGCTCACAAACATCGTATGAATGTGCGCACCCAAGAAATGCGAGATCCAATTATAAATGGTAATGCATAGTAGCCATGGCGAGGATGCGCGACTTTTCTACAAAATGTCACCTGGGAGAAGTGTGTGGAATAATTGGGAAACCACCCTGGACCCCAAAAAAGAGGCAGTCATACAGAAGGCTGCTAGTGGACATAAGGAACGTACAGGAGGTTTTTAAAAGGTGTCGAATGGCTGATTTTTGCAGTTTTTGTTATTGGTTGAGTCATTTTTCAGTGTTTTTATACAAGTTTCTAAAAATTTGGATTAAACACTTTTATCTCTAATTTACAATTTCAAAAACCTATCTCCCATCGAGATAACACCTCCACATACCTGTCCCACATCATTTACACCTTCACATACCTGTCCCACATCATTTACACTTCCACATACCTGTCTCACATCATTTACACCTTCACATACCTGTCCCACATCATTTACACCTCCACATACCTGTCCCACATCATTCACACCTCCACCTACCTGTCCCACATCATTTACACATCCACGTACCTGTCCCTCGACATTTACACCTCCACATACCGGTCCCTCATTATTTACACCTTCACGTACCTGTCCCACATAATTTACACCTCCACGTACCTGTCTCACATCATTTACACCTTCACATACCTGTCCAACATCATTTACACCTTCACATACCTGTCCCACATCATTTACACCTCCACATACCTGTCCCACATCATTCACACCTCCACCTACCTGTCCCACATCATTTACACCTCCACATACCTGTCCCACATCATTCACACCTCCACCTACCTGTCCCACATCATTTACACATCCACGTACCTGTCCCTCGTCATTTACACCTCCACATACCGGTCCCTCATTATTTACACCTCCACATACCTGTCCCACATCATTTACACCTCCACATACCTGTCCCACATCATTTACACCTCCACGTACCTGTCCCACATCATTAGCACCTCCACATACCTGTCCACATCATTTACACTTCCACATACCTGTCTCACATCATTTACACCTTCACATACCTGTCCCACATCATTTACACCTCCACATATCTGTCCCACATCATTCACACCTCCACATACCTGTCCCACATCATTTACACCTTCACATACCTGTCCCACATCATTTACACCTCCACGTACCTGTCCCACATTATTAGCACCTCCACATACCTGTCCACATAATTTACACTTCCACATACCTGTCTCACATCATTTACACCTTCACATACCTGTCCCACGTCACTTACACCTCCACATACCTGTCCCACATCGTTTACACCTCCACATACCTGTCCCACATAATTTACACCTCCACATACCTATCCCACATCATTTACACCTCCACATAGCTGTCCCACATAATTTACACCTCCACATACCTGTCCCACATCATTTACACCTCCATATACCTGTCCCACATCATTTACACCTCCACGTAACTGTCCCACATCATTTACACCTTCAAATACATGTCCCACATCATTTACACCTCCACGTACCTGTCCCACATCATTAGCACCTCCACATACCTGTCCCACGTCACTTACACCTCCACATACCTGTCCCACATCGTTTACACCTCCACATACCTATCCCACATCGTTTACACCTCCACATACCTGTCCCACATAATTTACACCTCCACATACCTGTCCCACATCATTTACACCTCCATATACCTGTCCCACATAATTTACACCTCTACATACATATCCCACATCATTTGCACCTCCACATACCTGTCCCACATCATTTACACCTCCACATACCTGTCCCACATCATTTACACCTCCACATACCTACCCACATAATTTATACCTCCCAATACATGTACCACATTATTTACACCTCTACATACCTGTCCCACATCATTTACACCTCCACATACCTGCCCCACATCATGCACACCTCCACATACCTGTCCCACATCATTTACACCTCCACATACCTGCCCCACATCATGCACACCTCCACATACCTGTCCCACATCATTTACACCTCCACATACCTGTCCCACATCATGTACACCTCCACATACTGTACATATCCCACATAATTTGCACCTCCACATACCTGTCCCACATCACTTAACCCATTATTGAACTTGAAAACTGACATTTCTTTATTGGCCAAATTATGCTATTTAAAGAACCCCTCAAGTGCATGTATTATTCATTAGGCAGAGGTTCTTCACTGTGTCCTGCAATTTTTTACCTAAAATAAAGATTTTCCCTACTATTTAATCTGCTCAGCAGCTGCGCACAAAAAACTGCAAATTTCCTCTGAAAAGCAATGCGATTTGGAATTGGATTGCAAATGTAATTGCAAATGTAATTCGCAAGCTGTGAGAACGGCTCACAGGACCAGGGACACCGACAGCCGCGCTGGGTCTGGGGGAAGAAGGGGGCGTGACCATGTCCCCTTTGAAGACGGGGAGGGGGTCGCTGTGAGTTCCTCAGCCCGGTGCATAGCCAGTGGGGGGCGCGATCAGTGTGATCGGTCTCCCCACAGGCATAGGAGACTGCTGTGGCTTCTACTTAGAAGCTGTGAGCAGTCTCCCAGTGCAGCCCCAGCAAACAGCAGCGTGTGCTGGGCTGCTTTAATGTAATAGTAAGGGGGGCAGCACCGGACCCCTCCAGCAAGCCCAGGCCCAGGTAATTAGTACCCGCTGCCCTTCCCCCTCTCGGCGCCCCTGCACAGGACCCAACTCCCACCTAATGGAATTGACCCCTTGGTATGTGTCTGCTGATTTCCTAAATTGGGCTCCTTGTATTGCAACATTTACCGCTTATTATCTCTTTTTGAAATTGTTTAGAAGATGGGACATAGCTGGTGTAATTAGATATTAGCATGCCATGCAACTGGATCTGTCCAGAACTGCATTGTGGACAGATCCAGTTGCATGGCATGGTAATACCTAATTACCCCAGTTATGTCCCATCTTGTAACCAATTTCATAAAGAGATAATAAGCGGTAAATGTTGCAGTGCAAAGGATATACGAGTGTTTGCAAGGGGAAAATAGGTGCATTGCCCCTTTAAATCCTTAATTTCATTTTTTTCTTTTAATCTAGTTTCAAAGCGCATGTAAACAATAATATGTTGTGAATGGATTACAATCTGTAGCCAATCTGAGTTGTAGTCACATTTTTGTCTGGCTATATTATCATGAATATATGTGTCAGTTTGATACTAATTTACATATTTATTTTATACAAATACCTTTTATACAAAAATATATATATATAAAAATAATGTTTGATAACAAGTGACCCAAAACATCATTAGTTTTATAAGAACGTTTCTCAGAAAAAAAATGGAAGCTTTAGCTTTGTTCTGTTCCCCGCCAAAGAAAAGTCTATTGCAGCATATCAGCAATGGACGGTGTTCATGTCAGCGCTGGGCTCGTATAAATGGCACTGCTCTACTTATCAGCAAGTGGTCTTCATTCTTGGAGTGGGATATGGCGAATTGGCCGATGATAATCTTCTGAGCTGCTAATGAGATCTGAAAATTCATATCCTCTCATAAAATGTCCTCCATTTTGTTCTGCAAAACCAATTAGCTGCCTGGCAAACACGGGCTCAATCTAGAAATCAAATAAAGTATTTACTGCGTCAGCCGTACAGATGTGAATACTTACTCCCCACAATAGTTTAGAGGTGCAGCTTAGCAGCATCAGTTATATGTGCAAATGTTGCATCACTGTAGTCTATTTTAAAATGTAATGTAATAAAGTGTCATATGCACAAGAGAGACAACAGTGTTGCATTTTATATATATATATTAAACAAATACAGTAAATTCAGTGCGCAAATCATTCAATCAATCAATGCATAAACACATATAATACTGTGAAGTATGTGGCCTCCCTTCTTTCTTGCCTCTATTCACCACCACAATGGTTTTGAAATGAAACAAACAAGATGTGCTTTAACTGCAGACTTTCAGATTTAATTTGAGGGTAATTACATCCAAATCGGGTGAACGGTGTAGGAATTACAACAGTTTCAATATGTGCCTCCCACTTTTTAAGGGACCAAAAGTAATGGGACTATCAACTCAAAAGTTATTTCTGGACAGGTGTGAGCTATTCCCTCGTTATTTCATTATCAATGAAGCAGGTAAAAGGTCTGGAGTTGATTCTAGGTGTGACATTTGCATTTGGAATCAGTTGCTATCAACTCACAATATGAGATCCAAAGAGCTGTCACTATCAGTGAAGCAAGCCATCATTAGGCTGAAAAATCAAAACAAACCCATCAGAGAGATAGCAAAAACATTAGGTGTGGCCAAATCAACTGTTTGGAACATTCTTAAAAAGAAAGAACGCATCGGAGAGCTTAACAACACCAAAAGACCCGGAAGACCACGGAAAACAACTGTGGTGGATGACAAAATAATTATTTCCCTGGTGAAGAAAAACCCCTTCACAACAGTTGGCCAAATCAAGAACACTCTCCAGGAGGTAGATGTATATGTGTCAAAGACAACAATCAAGAGAAGACTTCACAAGAGTGAATATAGAGGGTTCACCACAAGAAGCAAACCATTGGTGAGCCACAAAAACAGGAAGACCAGATTAGAGTTTGCCAAACAACATCTAAAAAAGCCATTACAGTTCTGGAACAACATCCTATGGACAGATGAGACAAAGATCAACTTGTACCAGAGTGATGGGAAGAGAAGAGAAGGAAAGGAACTGCTCATGATCCAAAACATACCACCTCATCAGTGAAGCATGGTGGTGGTAGTGTCATGGCGTGGGCATGTATGGCTGCCAATGGAACTGGTTCCCTTGTATTTATTGATGATGTGACTGCTGACAAATGCAGCAGAATGAATTCTGAAGTGTTTCGGGCAATATTATATGCTCATATTCAGTCAAATACTTCAGAACTCGTTGGACGGCGCTTCACAGTGCAGATGGACAATGACCCGAAGCATACTGCAAAAGCAAACAAAGAGTTTTTTAAGGCTAAAAAGTGGAATGTTATGCAATGGCCAAGTCAATCCCCTGACCTGAATCCGATTGAGCATGCATTTCACTTGATGAAGACAAAACTGAATGGAAAATGCCCCAAGAACAATCAGGAACTGAAGATATTTGCAGTAGAGGCCTGGCAGAGCATCACCAGGGATGAAACCCAGCGTCTGGTGATGTCTATGCGTTCCAGACTTCAGGCTGTAATTGCCTGCAAAGGATTTGCAACAAAGTATTAAAAAGTGAAAGTTAGATTTAGAATTGTTTAGTTTGTCCCATTACTTTTGGCCCCTTAAAATGTGGGAGGCACATATAGAAACCGTTGTAATTCCTACACCGTTCACCTGATTTGGATGTAATCACCCTCAAATTAAATCTGAAAGTCTGCAGTTAAAGCACATCTTGTTTGTTTCATTTCAAAGCCATTGTGGTGGTGAATAGAGGCCAAAATATGAAAATTCTGTCAATGTCCCAATATTTATGGACCTGACTGTATATATATATATATATATATATATAATTATATATATAAGACAATTACACCACATATCTCACTTACTACACAACAAACCCAGAGGGATTTTGTTTCTTGTAGCTGCCAGGATGGAAATGACAAATTATACTTCAAACAGTTGGCTGTAACCTGACATAATATATACAAGATGCTAATGAAGTACTAGAGTGGTCCATACTCCAACAACCAATCAGAACAGATAATGCTGCTGGTGTCATAATATCTGTATCTTTACACCAGGTTAAAATAATGGTAAAATAAATGGCTCATAAGAAGCGTATCTATGGATGGGACCAAGTCTAATTAGGTTGTATCTCTAGCGGATATTCTGCACTTACTTGTACTTGCCCTCACTTTAACAAAGTTACACTTACTTACTCCTATTCTGCCTCTAGGCGTAAGGGACTGCAGGTCTAATATACATTAAAGCCTAATTATGGACATTTTCGTTTGCATACACAGTATTGACATGTTAAATAAACTTACATGAGCTGTAATCAGTTTCCTTCCTCTCTGAGCATCAGGAAATTCTTCCCCAAAACACAAAATAATCTGAAATCTTGGAACCGGACGTCCATGGTGAGCAAATGCCTGTAATTCTGGTAAATTCAGAAAAATAAGTAATCACATTATATACAGCATGATGACGTCTTGGCAACTAAATGCTTAGGGTGGCCTCCCACACCTTGTTGCAGTGTGCTTTGCTTGAACTGCCTTGGAAGATTTGTGGCTCAACTTGAGCTGGTGGACCTCGTTGTGTGTGGAGCTGATGCAGACAACCCCAGTCAATTTGGGGTGTTCAGATAAGCTGTATTTTAATTATGAACAGTGTATAAAATTGCTACAGATTAGGGATGCTAACTATGGAGTTGAGGAGATGTATGTATGTATGAAAACTATTTTCCTGCATCCTTACCTGCCAAGCATCTCGAGTTCATGGGGAAATTTATTTGAGGGCTCTGGGCTGCATTGTCCCGATCGCCAGGCAATTGGACATATGCAAGGCAGGGGTGAATGGGTACCATACCCATTTGACACTGATCCATGCAGCAGTGAAAGAGTGGTAGGAGGGGGTGTGAAGGGTGTTAATATGCTGTCTAGCACTTTTGAGACACCTATCTCGATCAGCTCACATCCAATGTTAGAAAGCATCCCCATCTATACAATGTCAGAGAAGTTTGGAGGGCTAAGTGGCTAGAGCACTGTCTGAGCCAGTGCTTTCTCTAGGCACAATAGCAGCTTGCTACACCACAGAAAGCAACACTAAAACATTGAAGTAAGACCATTACTGGAGTTTTTACACCGGAAAATGTGATCAACAGTACATATATACAGTATACTATATACAATATCAGTATGAAAACATTAGCATGCATAAGATTACCTATGAGAATTTTATACATGAAGACCATGTACTTTTCATTCCAGAAAAATTGCTGTTAGCTTTTATTAATATTAGACATACTTATGTGAGAATACAATAGGGTTATTCTCTGTGTGACGTACAGGACATTTGCATACATATAAGTATGTGAACTGTTTCTATACCACAATTTTTTTTCTGAGTCCCGTCCATCATGCAGAGTTTTTAAAAATTCCGGGAGGAACGATTTACTGCAGTGAAAATGTTCTGGTGTATATTTTCTACTAGCAAAGTATTTAAGACTTGGGCACCAGAAAAATAATAATTGTGGTATAGAAGCAGTTCACGTACAGCATGATGTCCCGGGACTTGAATGTCCCATTCAGCACACAGAGATTCACCCAATATTAGATATACAAACTACCTAACAAAAATGGAAACCAACATTTTGTGTGCTATATTTTAGTCATTTTTAACACATTTTCTTTAAATGTAGCTCAGTGTCTCTTTGCTATCACCATGACTACGATTGGCAGAAGTGTCATACAAAGCAGTGCACCATGGGAACTAGCGTCAGACTGACATATGATCAAGGCGACGGGGAAAAACACGTATCGTCTTTTTGGCACAGGAGATCGCACTCAAAAGTTCTCTGCTCACACCAAGCACATCCCTCTTCTTTTTAATTTACTGTTCTCTCATCCAAGAAGCACCTGAGTCCCTGCAATGGCTTTAATATCAGAGACCATCTAACTTCCATTATCGACAGCTGAACCAACCACTTAATCTGTTTTTCCTTCAGAATGTCGACAATGACAAATAAGATAGAGGTATGTCGAATCTGGCATGCCAACATGTTTGTAATGCAATGTAAAGCATCATAAGCATGTCTGCTTTAAAACTAAGGGGTCTATGTAGCAAGCAGTGGAGAAGCGAACCAGTGAAAAAGTTGCCAATAGCAACCAATCGGCTTTGAAGTAGCATTTATCAAGTACAGTCTATAAAATAATAAGTAGGAGCTGATTGGTTGCTATGGGCAACTTCTCCACTGGTCCACTTCTTCACACTTATCACTGCTCGATAAATAGATCCCTAAAGGTTTGAAACAGCAACGTGCACTCTTCCATCACATTATTATATAGAAACATGCGTTCGCTTCCCCATTCCACATAATGCTGTTCCACACTTAGAGCCATAACTAGACTTTTTGGTGCCCTGTGTCAGAAAGAGCATTGGCACAAGCCCCCCTATATTTCAAATAGGGATATAAGGCACGCACCCGAAAAAAGGACCAGGGCCAGGGAAGAGATGGGGGAGGCCAGGAGATGCTGGGGATAAAAGAAGAGGAAGCTACAAGTGAGAATGATAATAAACAGAAAATTGACAGGCCCAAACAGCACCCCCTGCCCTGCAGTGACCTGTGCTATGGCACAGATCGTACCACCCTAGCTACTCCCCTGTCCACACTCTGGGGCTGAAGCACAGTTGGACACTAGCATACACAACTATAGATGACATTCAGTCATCTCCAGTTGTGACTGAAGGGGCATAATGGTTCTGTAACAGCACGCTCTCATGTAATCTTAGTTCAGAAAGGGCGTGTTGATGGAATTGTGGGCTCTGCCGAGTTGTGCATACATGTAAATATACATATTTTCAAATCATTCTTTTGCACTGATAGTGGTGATGGCTATGAATCCAAGCACAAGGATAGGGGCGTCCGGCCACAGAGATGCGTACAACTCAGCATTCAGGAATATATACGGATTTAGGTCCTGATTCAGAGGCGCTCGCTATTTGCGAGCGCTCGCTCTGAATCAGGACGGATTTAAAGAAAAAAAAATCTGCCTCCAGGCTGCTCGTATAGCTGTGGGTGACCACCCACAGCTTGTGCGGGCAGCCTGGCCCTGGTCGCGATTATCACGACCATCAGGCTTGTGACGAGACCCTTGTGGTAGGGTCTCGTCCACCGCAAGCCCCAGTGAGCTTCATGCTCTAATAGAGCAGGAAGTTCACTACTGACATCACGTGTCAGTAGTAAATTATTTATTCCTTCGGGAACGCCTCCACTTGTGCAGCCAAACCCCCCCCTCCCCCCCCGACCCGCCTACAACACGGGGCGAGATGTCAATCAACATTGACAGCCGCCCCGCCTTGTAGCGAGCCCTGGAGCGAGTGATTTCTCATGATGCTGCCCGACCATCGACTCGCTTGCGAGCAATATGCACTCGCGAGTGGGTCTGGATCAGGCCCTTAGCCCCATGCACGCAATGCAGGAGCAATTACCGCCAGCTTTTGTTCAACTATGCATTAGTCCTTCTATCTGTAGCTTCTCTTTTCCTGGGATTTATTGTCTTTGAATACAGCTGGATGGAAAATGGCCAATTTATTCAGCTGTGATGTGTGGTTGGGATAGGACCGAAAACACTTATAGGCAAACTAAAACATACAAGTTGTGTGTATAATGCTGAATACGTTTTTTCAAATATCGCTATAGGTCACTATGAAGCCTATGCCCATAGAATGCATGACATAATGGATATATTCATTTTTCATAACTATATTCCAACTACATTGGGCAGCACAGACAATGTAATGGTTAGCATTACTGCCTCACAGCACTGAGGTCATGGGTTCAATTCCCCCTATGGCCCTAACTGTGTGGTGTTTGTATATTCTCCCTATGCTTGTGTGGGCTTCCTCCTGGTACTCCGGTTTCCTCCCACACTCTAAAAATGTACTGGTAGGTTAATTGGCTTCTAACAAAAATTAACCCTAGTGTGTATGTGTGTGAGCATGTTATGTGAATTATAGATTGTAAGCTCCATGGGGGCAGGGACTGATGTGAATGGCCAAATATTCTCTGTAAAGTGCTGCGGAATATGTGTGCACTATATAAATAACTGGTAATAAATAAATAAATAATTTAAGGAACAATCAGCCAATAAGTGACATCCCTCTTGGAACACGATTCTTTTCATACCGCATGGAACAGAACATATTGGAGAGTCGGGGAAGCTCAAAGCACAGGTTTCATAGTTCTCAAGCATCCCTTTTTGTGCCTCATTGTACCCATCCTTAAAACCAAACCAGATTATTGATATTACATTTTTCATTACGTATATAAAATAATAATGTAAGTAATGTACCTGTTAAAAACTGCTGAGTATCAAATAATTTGCATGGCAGGTCTCGTTCTAGCTTATTGGGACGGTCACTGTACATAGACAAAGGTCCCTCCCAGTATATTCTGCTTTGGCACAGTCTCTTGGCGTATATTCCATCAGAAGCCATCCATAGAATAACACCTCGTTCCAAGTGACTCAGCAGCTTCTCAATGTTTTTCCGCAGACTATTATCTTCAGGGTAAGGAAACAGGATTTGATCTAGACGACTTATTTCCAAGCACTGTCCATGTGAAATCCTGCATCCTTCCGGGTTGGATGTTGTTCGCTCGCCAACCAGGGTATCACGGTAATATAGGCTGATGTGAAACCGGCAGTCTATATGTAAGACAATATCACATATAAACAGACATCCTAACAACCTTTTTACTGTACTGTTAAAAATGACTTATCTAAAATTATTTATTTTAAATTATTGCCTCTTCGGAAACACGGACTAACTCGCCGGATCACACCCCTGGCTGCATCATGCAGGCAATTAGATAAGGCACACAGAGTCAAGAAGACAGACCACTGTGTAGTAAAAAAATCTCTTGAGAAAGACAGCACTGATGAGCTCATACTAAAGGCCCCCATACACGTGCGATATGCACCTTGCGACGCATTGGCCGATCCGATGGCCGACATATTGGGTGATCCCCACACACGGTCCGCCCAATATGCTGGCACCCCCTTCCCACACCCGCATAGCGCTGCATGGGATCGTACATCGCATCCTCAGATCAAATGAACATGCAGTAAGATCTGAAGGTGTAATGTACGACCCCACGGGAGCGCGCACTGGCCAATATCATGCCCACACACGGTACCATATAGTCAGGGGCGCCGAGAGGGGGGGCGGGTACTAATTACTCGAGCCCGGGCTTGCTGGAGGGGCCTGGGTCCGGCACTGCTCCCCCCCCACTTACATCACAGCAGCCCAGCACACTCTGCTGTGTGCCGGGCTGCACTGGGAGACTGCTCGCAGCTGCTAATAAGCAGTCACAGCAGTCTCCTTTGTCTGTGGGGGGAGCAATCAAGCTGATCACGCCTCCCGCGATTAGGCCACGCCCCCTTTTTTACCGGGGCCCGGCGCAGCTCTTGGCGGGTCTGTAGCCGATCCGACGTACCAATATGTCGGATCGGCTGCTATATCGCACCGTGTATGGGCAGCATAACTGTTACAATCCACACAATCCAGTCACAATGCACCATTATGTAAATACCTGCAAAACAGCCACAGGCAATTTGAAATAGGAAGTTGTGGGGTGGGGGAAGCATCATGGATTTGTGTTGCATTTCACTGGAGGCATGGGAACAGTTGTAAATAAATAGTAAAGTTGCAAATAAGGAATAAATAAACATTGCCTGTGACTTCCTAACTTATAATAATTAAAAGTGTTACAGTCACTAAAAGATGTTATAGTCACTAATTTAATTTCTATAGACTCTTGCCTCCATATATGCTACTCATTTTCCTAATGTGTAAAACATGTTAACAGCTTTTAGAAGCAACTTGTTATAGTGTATCTGCTTGTAAATGGTCCAAAAATAAATGAATGAATTATTCATGGTTACAGTGAAAACCACATATATGACAAGACACCATGGGACTGGCTAATAAGTGACAATCATTTCAGCTCACCTGACAATGCAATGGCCTCTCCGCACCGTATACTTGGCTCTATTGGAAGGCCAGGAGTTTGGGACTCTGATGGTGGGCAGGCGTAAAATGATCCAGTAACTTGATAGCCTGATTAATAAAAATAATGACATTTCTCATTGATTTTAATTGTATGATTAGAATAAATTATACATTTATTGCACACATCAGTGGTTTCCAAACTGTGCGTCGTGGCACCCTGGGGTGCCTCGGGACATTTGCAGGGGTGCCTCATGTTGGTGGTCCAGCACCAAATCAAAGTATTTATGGTCAATGTAATGTAAATATGTGGACAAACAGAAGCACAAACCTGTCCACCACCACCACATAACTGACCCTAAAGATGACAGATAAGCACAATTTACTTCACTTTACTACTTTACCAAATATTTTTCTGAATTTATCAATATCCAATTTTTGGCTTAGGGGTGCCGTGATAATAATGCTGATACTCTAGGACGCAGTGATTCAAAAAAGTTTGGGAACCACTGGCATACATAATATTATAAAACAAAACAAAAACCAGCACAATATATTTGACTTAGCAGACTGCCTAAAGAGCACAACATTCTCACACATCATGAGTATCTAGCACTTATGTTGGGATGTGGTTACCCAATAAGCCTACAGGCACAATGAATAACGTCTGTTCTTAGTGCACACCTATAGTATGTGAATCATACAGTATTCATTCATGACTTTTAAGTAAAACAGTTTAGAAAATCTTCTGATAATCTCATCGTAAATGTTTCCTATTTTGACATGAATATTACCCTTGTTTGCATATCAGCAAACTTTACTTTTGCTGCATTTAAGAAATGGAACATGCAATATACTGTCTTGGACCACTACAGTCCCGTTCATGTCATACAGTAGCTACTATATAGGATTATTACATACAGTTTTGCAATTTAAATACTCCCATATAAATATTTACTGATAAAACCCAAGTAATATGAGGAAAAATAAACATTTTGTGGTTACTGGTCAGTCAATATTGAAAAAAACGGACATTTTAGAGACGAATCAAATATGCATTTGCAGCACATATGGCTCTTGAACATGATAACTACAGGGTGTCTCACTCACTATTGGCCCCAAAGTTTTTCTTATAATTATTAAAGTAATTGACGTAATTTTGTGAAATTTGACACTGCGCCACTTCATGTCTGTGGGTTACGTGCACATATAAACCGGTACACAGCTGAGCAACACTTAGCTATTGTCCAGACGTACTCGAAAACTGAGTCAATAAAGGTTCATATCGGCACATAACACACAGATATGGTGAATGCGGGTGCCTCAGTACACAACACCACTGTCAGAATACCTACTGACCAGGAATACCTACTGAACAGGGCCGGATTTAGGTCTGTGGGGGCCAAACATAGTAGTGCCCCCTATGCCCCCTATGCAATTCTCCCATTAGTAATACCCCCAGTAGTTATGCCCAAGTAGTAATGCCCTTTGTGGTAGTGTCCCCAATAGTAATGTTCCCTGTATAAATACCCCCAGTAGTAATACCACTGTAGTTGTTCCGCCCCAGTAGTCATGCCCCCCTGTGTGTACCCAATAGTAATGCCCCCTGTATAAATGCCCTCAGTAGTAATAGCCCTGTAGTTGTGCCCCCAGTAGTAATGGCCCCAGGAGTCATGCCCCCTGTGGTAGTGGCCCCAGTAGTAATGCCCCCTGTAGTAGCACCCTCTGTATAAATGTCCCCAGTAGTAATGCCCCTGTATTAGTGCCCCTAATAGTAATGCTCCCTCTGTAGTAGTGCCTCCAGTAGTAGTGCCCTAGTAGTAATGCCCTGCCTTAAAGTAGTAGAGCCCCCAATAGTAATGCCCCCAGAAGTGGTGCCCCAATAGTAATGCCCCCCGGGTTATGCCCCTAAAAGTAATGCTCCCAAGTAGTAATGCACAACCCCCCCCCGAGTAATGCCCCCAGGAGTAATGCCCCCGTACAAAAGCCGCTTGCACTAAAAAAAAAAGCTAATACTTACCTTAAGCTCCGCTGCCGTCCACGTCCAGTCCGCTTGGCTGCTCCTCTGCACCATGACGTCTCTCCCATAGTGCACTGCGTGAGCCGGAGAGACGGGGAGAGAGCTGGGCGCCCGTTGGTTACAATCTTAGCAGGCGTCTGGCAAATGATGCCTCCCTGCGGCTACGGGGTTAGGTTGGCCAGAGGAGGCGGAACTGGTCCTGTCTCCTCCGGTTCACTTTAACCCCGATGGGTGTGGGGGCCCCTTCAGGTGTGGGGGCCCAGGGGGGCCCCCTGTCGCCTCCCCATTAATCCAGCCCTGCTACTGACTAGCAGTGGTGGCTCCAGATGTGGGGCTACAGTGGGGAACCACACCAACTGCCATCCTCACTGCCATCCTCACTGGCATCCTCACTGGCAGTTGGTGTGGCTCCACTATTTGAATTTTGGACTGCGCTGCTGACTAGGGTGGTGCACAGTTGGCCTTCACTTCGCGCATGTGTGAACAGCTGGCCTGGATGCTAATGGTGAACACTTTCAACACTTGCTATGACTTTCTCATATTTCTCATAGACCAAGGTATCACATTTCACTAAATTATGTCAATTACTTTAAAAGTTATAAGTAAAACTTTGGGGCCAATAGCGAATGAACCACCCTGTATATAGTAACTGGTATTTTGCACTCTCAGACTAACATTTCAACTGGCTACTTAATTTACTAATCTTTTCCCCAGCATTGGACATGGGCACATCTTCCGTCATAAACTGGCAGATACAAACAGCAGAAACCTGACATTTTGTACCAAAGGTGCATACACACGGGGCCAATCATTTTTACGATAACAATATTGTTCAACGATATATCGTGCATATCGTTCAGTGTTTATGCAGTGAACGACCAACGATGCGTGCTCCCACCGGTCGTTAATGATATCCTTTTGTCGTCCATACATGCAGGCCAATCTGACGATATCGTCAGTAATTGCCTGTTCAGAGATGTGACAGGATGACTTCACTGAAAGATATTTTTCAGTGTGTGCACCCAATATCGTTTGTCCTGCACTACAGAACTTCAAGGGAAATCTTTCACCAAAATCATTCATACAGCACATCGTGCCGTGTGTATGTGGCTTTAGTGGCGGTACAGCACCACTATCTGTAAAAATGTTTGAATAATAAGCCATACCCCCCCCCCTTCATGTTAATTCTTTGAAATGCTTGTGCCTGAAGCTGTTTTTTATGTGAATTTGCATCTGATAGTTTACCAAGGAGTTTGTACCCATATCTAATGTGGTGAAAAGTGTATGTAGATTTAGCAGCCAGTTGAATGTTAGAAAGACTGCGCAAAATATCATATCAATATCATGTTACTTAGTATGTGCTATAGATGATGATTTGATTTGTCTCTAGACATTTTCATTTCCATTTTGTTTTTTTTGTTTCAATATTGATTAAATACACTAAAAATGTCTGTATTTCTGCATATTATTTCCTAACCTCTGATTCATATTTGATATGATATTGCCCAAATCTGCAGAGGGTGACTGCATGTAAATAATGGGCTTTGTCCACTTGAAAAAAAAAAGTCTTTTAAGTGAGGTTCTTTACTACAACCTAAAAGACGGTATTTTACCACTCATAAACCCAGATGCAGGAAGGCAAATGGCGTTAGAGAGCATTGCGTTCTGGCACTGTCTCCTCTCTCTACCATACATGCTGGGCACTGGGACCCAGAGTCAGCCAGGGGACGCAACCTCTGACCTGATGACATCATCGCTGGGATACTGCTCATGTTCAGCTGATGCAACGAACTTAGGGCCTGATTCAGCACGGATCGCACAGCTGCGTTTGTACGCACCCGCTAGCTGCAAAAATATGGTAATAAATGCAATCGCATGGCAACTGCAGCACTATACCAAGACGCCCGTCACCGTGTAAAGCCGTCCACTTCCCATGACATGCATCCTCAAGTCAGCAAAAACATTGGTAACATCGAGTAACATCGGAACCATTCGCACAGTTTTGTTTGACCTGACCCTACCTCACAACCTGCTAAACTTCCTGTCGCCATCTAGACCTCTGCCAGCGTATACAATCGCAGGGGCTTAATTATGCAAGCCCTTGTAACGGCGTTCAAACACACAGGCACGTCCGTGTTCTGACGACTACTCCCCCTCTCCACCCCAAAACTGTCACTTCATGTCAATCACTATGCGTGCTATCTGCAATCGCTTCCCGATCACAGAGCACGGTTCGTGCACGAGCACAAACATCGACCGTCTGCGTGCGATTACAGCCATGCAATCCAACATGAATAAGGCCCTTAGCTCCTGAGGTGAGACATCTACTTGTAAATACCACTGTTAACCTCTGCAATACCGCTATTCTGCTTACTGCTCTGTTACTGCTCATACCACTCTGTTACCCAGCTTCCTGGTCAAGGGCTCTCTGTGTGGCCTAACAGTCACTTTCACGTTCTGCCTGACACCTATTGTGACCATCACCCCAATAGGCTATAACAATAAATGGAAGGTTAGATGAGGTGTCGCTCTGCACATATTTGGTATGATTCTGAGTAATACACAAAGTAGCCATATTTGTGGGAAGCTGCAGAAACCAGATTTGCTACCTTATGCTAATGCCATGGGATCTGTGGTGCTTCAAGCGGGAAGCACAGAAGTATACCTGCACTCCCACAAGACGGATCTCTTGTGTGTGACCACAGCATTGCCGTCCAGTTGTCGCCCAGAATCACCCATTTCATGCAAAGAGAGATCTGGCCAAGATCTGCCCACACAGCATCGACCAGAGATATGTTAAATTGTGTAAATTAGCTTCAGTTTGCTAAATCTCGCCATTTGCGGCCGTGTAAGTAGCTGTGTCTGACATAAATGAGCCCCATTATCAGATGCAATGTTCCGTATTACAAACAGCTTGTGTTGTATAAAAGGGTATTAGCAGCTACAGTACATACTATGGAGGACTGAGTTTATCCAGATTTACCGATATAGTACAATGCTGCTATTTAACATTTTATTTCTACTTGCTTTACATGAGATCAGCATGGCTTATTAACCCTATGAGTGCTTTGAATTCTCTTGGAATCATATGGTCATGGGACTACATTTCTGATTAATGGAAAGAAATATACCTCATAATTTCTATATTTGTTTTTTTTAGTGTTCTGTAATGCTTGCGTTTTGTTATATAGGCTTTTTTTTCATCATATCTGTTTTATAATAGTTTATTTTTATTAGTGATTCATGTGTTGATTAATATTATTATCAGACCTATTGGGTATCTTTGGGCCTGATTCAGACCCGCTCGCGAGTGCTGAGCGCTCGCAAGCTGGTCGATGGTGCCCAAGTGCGCATGCGCATGACGGAGGCAGCTCCATCGTACGCATGCGCGAGACCCGAATAACGACAGCCGTCGTTATGGGTCTCGCACCAAAGGGGGCGCGTGCTGTCGATGGTGATTGACAGCACGCCCCCTTTGGTGGGCGTGCCGGGGGCGTGGCTGCCCAGACGAACGCCTACCGTCTGGGGCCGGCCCCACTGATATCACTAGTGATGTCAGTGGGAGTGCTTTTGGCTCTGATAGAGCCAAAATCACTCCTGGGCTTGCGGCAGCGAGACCCTACCGCAGGGTCACATCGCAAGCCCGATGGTCGCGATGGTCTTGACCATCGCGACCATCATTTTGGCCGCTCGCTATAGCTGTGGGTGGTCACCTACAGCTATGCGAGCGGCCAGGAGGCAACTCCAAAATGAAGGAGGGACGGCCCTGATTCAGAGCGAGCGCTCTGTCAGAGCGTCCGGCTCTGAATCAGGGCCTTAGTGCACCACTCAATCTCCTCATATATTGGGAATTGCCTTTCCCCTTGCAGTTCTTATGCTGTGTTGTCAATTTGACACATATTGTGAGCAAGCGCCTAAACTTTTTTTGTGATTTCTATTATAAGCCCATTAGATCATCTAATTATGGCCCTCATTCAGACCCACTCGCGAGCGGCTGACTGCTCGCAAGTGGGTCGATGGTCCCCACTGCGCATGCGCACGACGGAGGGAGCTCCGTCGTGCGCATGCGCGAGACCCGACGAGCGAAGGACTTTCCTTCGCTCGAAGTGTCTCATCAAAGGGGGCGTGCTGTCGATGGTGACTGACAGCACGCCCCCTTTGGTGGGCGTGCCGGGGGCGTGCCTGCCAGACGGAGGCGTTCCCAAGGGAACGCCTACCGTCTGAAACCGGCCCCACTGACATCACTAGTGATGTCAGTGGGAGTGATTTTGGCTCTGATAGAGCCAAAATCACTCCTGGCCTTGCGGTTGAAAAACCCAACCGCAGGCTTTTGCTCGCAGTTTCGATGGTCGCGATGGTCAAGACGATCGCGACCATCATTTTGCACGCTCGTATATGCTGTGGGTGGTGACCCACAGCTATACGAGCATCCAGGAGGACGCTCCATATTAATGGAGGTGGGCCCTGATTCAGAGCGAGCGCTCTGGTCAGAGCGTCCGGCTCTGAATCAGGGCCTATACTCAGCAATTACCATCATATTATACTTAATAATAATCTGCGTACTATGCCCATCAATAACCAGCATGGTATACTCCTAAATGACAATCATATTCTACTGAACAATGAACATCAGCAAGTCATACCAAGCAATAACCTACATATTACACTATACAACAACTAGAATGTTATATTCAGCATTACCCGCAATGTTAACAGCATCTATGCACAGTAACACAAATGTAGCTTTCTATCTGACCTGCCTTTTTTCACAACTTTATATCACTATATTACCATTTTCAGACCTTCAGACAACACAGAGTAGCCAATCAGAAAAGTTAATAACAAAACAACTGTATGCTTAAAACTAGGGTTACGGCGCGTATCCACTAGCCGATAAAATCATTCATTATATTGTGCAATGGACATTGAGCTCACACTGAACAATATATCGTTCAGTGCCGGTACCCTTCCTCATCCCCGAACCTGCACAACCTGATGATTTCGTCAGGTTGGACAGCAGGTTTGGGCGATGAGCGACGTCATAAATGACCAGCGGGAGCGCGCATCGCTGGTCGTTGACGTTGTATCCACTGGGCGATATAATGAACGATTGAACGATAATGATATCGTTATCATTCAATCATTCATTTTATCGGCTAGTGGATACGCGCCTTTAGTCTTAGATTCATATCATATGCATGCAGACTTTTTTCTGATCATGTGCAGTGGAAAATGTATATTAGGCAAACTGATGTTAATGCTGGGAGAATTAGATGTTTTCCATTGAAATTAAAAGAGTGTGGGGCATATGTATCAAAGCTTGAAGCGAGATAAAATTGTGAGATATATATCACCAACCAATCAGCTTCTAACTTACATTTTGCAGGCTGTGTTTAAGAAATGATAGTTTGGAGCTGATTGGTTGGTGATAAATATTTCACAATTTTCTCTCACATCAAGTTTTCATACATATGCCCCTGTCTATTGATTGGTTTCTCTTTTCATAAAAGATACACGTGTTCAAGTTCCTTTATATCAGGGATGGAGAACCTCAGGCCGGAATCATTTGGTCTGGCCATGTGAGCTTTTTCTGCTAGCCTCATCTGGCTAGCAGGGTGCCTAGAATGGCATCCTGCAGCCAGAATATATGCAGCAGTGCCACCTGGAGCATCCTTCGGACGCTTCAGAAGGTCACACTGCTGTCCTTACGGCTCCCAGGAGCATCCTCAGAACACTCCGGGCATTGCTGTAATCACTGGCGATTGTGGCCTGCCCCTGTGTGACATCACACGAAGGGTGTGTGGCCTGCATCGGGCCCACGAATAATAATATATATATCAAAATGACCCTCGACAGAAAAAAGGTTCCCCACCCCTGCTTTTATGCACCTCTGATGAATTTACAAGGAAATGCGTTAGTTGGTCTTTTGTACACTCATATGTTCAACTACTATTATTTTAATTCATAAATTGTATTCCACTTGGATCTGTATAGGCTAACACTGATTATTCAAGATGACATTACATTTAAAAGACAAAATTTGGACGGTTGTTTCTTATTGATAACATACTTCATGCTATTGGACAACTAGCAGGCATTTGTTTAACAAGGAAACATGAGGATAATTGCAGCACTACACTCCAGATTCTGGGCCTGATTCAGAGCCGCTCTTAAGCGGCCGCTCGTTCGCTCTGAGCGATGTTCGCACAACTGCGCATGCGTATGGGTCATAATGCGCATGCGCAAACCAGTCATTGCGGCCGGAAATCGAGCACTCGCAAAACAGCGAGGGACTGCTAATTTGAGTGACAGAATGTACCGTTTGTGGGTGGTAACAGGGGAAGGTGCTTGAAAACGAGGGAGTGGAGATCCGAACGCAGGCGTGCCTAACGGTAAAAAGGACGTTTAATGGGAGTGCATAATTAGTAAAGGAGCGTCATAAACCACGTCACTTGGTTGTCTTTTAGCCTGAACTGCTCGCAGTGATTGCGGTAGGAAAAACCTACCACAAGCACTGCGAGCAGTTCAGATGCCTTTCGATGTACCCGATTAAACAAATAAATACCAGAGATGACGTGTGATGCGTACGGCAAAGGGGCGTCTTTACAAAATAGTGAGCGCATTTTTCGTTCGCTCGCTCAGACATAGAGGCGTCAACAAACCACAATGAGCGAGCGCATAATTTAAATAGCCGGCCCCTTTTTTTGAACGACCGTCCGCAAATAGCGTCCGGGTCTGAATCAGGCCCTCTGTGTGCTGCATGATTCTGGTTCTGTATGCAGGAGGATAGTAGGCTACTTTCCGTCAGCGAGTGTCAAGATTACCGAACATGCTGTGGAAATTTGGGCCATCAATTCCTTTGAAAATTGTTAATTCAATTCTTATCATCATTCCCCTTACTGTTACATAGAATGATATCGCTGTAATGATTGGAATCTCTGTAGGTTGTTTTTTTTTAGAATGTGGTAGTGGGAGATTTTGCATAACCAAGTCAAATGTATATTATTATATTAATATTTTTATACTGTATTGGGTAGGACTCCTTATATTATAATATAATATATATCATTATAATTGTAGATTATATATTAATTATATATATTTTAAAAAATTATTAATTTTCTGTCAGCATTAATTGATTTATTTTATGTAAGCATTAGATCATCAATTTGCAGTGACAGGAGAGATTCACTGCACATAATCCACTGGGGATGCAATCCTTATGTTGACAGTTTACAATGTCGACAGTTATGATGTTGATGTTGTTGAAATGTCGACAGGGAACATGTCAACATCTGCAGAATGTCGACATGTTCACAATGTCAACATGTGAAATATCAGCATTTACAATGGACTGGAGGGTTAGGGTTAGGCTGCAGCAGCAGAGGGTTACAGTTAGGCTAAGGGCGTGGAGGGTTAGGCAGTAAGAGGAGGGTTAGGGATCAGGATTAGTCAGAAGTCACCATCAGGTGACCGTTGGACCCGAAAAACACAGCTGGAGTTGATAGACCTGTTGATTCAGGTAAGTCATCGCTAGACCACCTGGAACGTTTTGTTGACATTCTAATAATAGCGACTTAATGAATTTCAACAACATGATAATATGCTGCATGTCAACATTATAAATGTCAACAAAATATACCAAACCATCCAAAATGTCAACACTGATATAATGTTGACATGTTCAAAATGTCTACAGTATTTTAGCCTTAAACTAACCATAATCCTAATTGCAGCATAACCCTAAACATAGCCTAACCATAACCGCATGTGTTGACATTGTTACTGTCGAGATTCACATAAACATTTTGAACATATAATGTCGACATTCTAAACATGATGACGTTCAGAACATGTTGATATTTATTGTCAGCATTCTGAATGCCGACATATTGACTGGAACCTGTGGTATATATGGAGCTTGATTTAGTGTTTGGAGCAAATCAACTGAAGGAGAAATTTGCCCCTTGGCAAAACCACTGGCAGATTTAGGATTGGCAGATTTAAAATGTGCAGAGACATTTAAGATAGGGAGGGGCGCATCCTGGCTTAATTCTAAATAAAAGCATAATAACAAAGCTATCCAGTATTTGTTCTCTACATGCAAAAGTAGCCAGTATTTTCCCTGCACGCAGAAATAAATTGCATTTGCACATTTACACCCATTGCATTGCAACATGGTTTGTTCCTGGAGCAAATTGCTCATTGTTTGCTCCTTTTTCAATTTGCTCCTAACTAAGTGAATCGGACTTACAGTGCTCAATTCAGGTTACTTAAAAAATATCTCATTTTTAGATTTCAGTATTGCTGGGACCAGTAACTTCAAGCAAACTGTTATTAACAGGTTGTTCTGCTTCAATTGATTTGCTCTGATCAACATTAGCAAAGAAGAAATAAGTTGAAGTAGAGCACTTACTGTTATCACAGGAAGTGTTTTGCCATAGGTGACTGCGTGCTGCAAAGGGGACACTTGCACACTGGTAAGGAAGCTCAGGATGTGGTTGTTCTGGTGCATAGTCTCTCCAGCTTCTTTCATGTGACACCATAAAGTGTGGCACCTGTAAAAGGGGAAGATGCAACTTTTACTATTGTTTGCACGCAGCGCAAGGTGTAGTATGCACTATACTGTGGCACTGTCATACTAAGGTACTGTTATACTACTGGACTGTCTCATACTAAGCCAATGTCATACTGAGGTACAGGTATACTATGGTACTGTCTCATATTAAGCCATTGTCATACTAAGGTACAGTATAGCGGGTCGGGTAAGTGCTCCCGTCGGTCAGTATGCAGATGGTAACAATACCGACAGCAGTATCCCAATGGTCACAATCCCAACAGATTCTGAGGCTGATTATTAGTGTTAGGTTTAGGGTTAGGCACTAGGGGAAGGTTTAGGGTTAGGCACTAGGGGTATGCAGTTGGGAAGCCGGCGGACCTAATCCCGACAGCCGGCTTCCTGACTGCTTAATCCCGGCGAGGGCTAAATGACAGGCGTCTAAATCTAGACGCCTGTCATTTTACCGGAGACCGGCGCCCGGCATCCCAATCAAAGGGATGCCGGGCGCCGAGCGCAGATAGCCACGGGGGGGAGGGTTAGGTTTAGGGTTCCCGGGGGAGACTTCGGGCTAGGCACCCCCCCGGGAGGTTAGGTTTAGATTAGGGGAAGGGGGTGCTAGTGTTAGGCACCCCCAGGGGGGACTTAGGGTTAGACACCCCCCGGGAGGTTAGGGTTAGGCTGGGGGGAGGGAGGGTTAGGCACCCCCGGGGGGGAGGTTAGGACACTTTTACTTTACTGGATGGGAAGTGTGTAATTGGCATGTGTGTGGGGAGGGGGGGGTGGTAGACTGACATTTTGCCTAGGGTGCCAGGAAACCTTGCAATGGCCCTGGGCCATACTTGCCTATTTTTGAAAAAGCATTTCAGGGAGATTGTGAAAGCAGCACCTATGAGCGCGGCGGTAAAGTGGGCGTGTACTGCTACATCTGAGGGGCGTGTCATAAAGGTGATTTACATCTAAGTTTAAACGAGACCCAAAGCAGTTAGTAAGATCTATTTGTTGAAGAAAACACACTAATACTTTTCAGAAAATGCATGTAGCCATAGGGATCATTGGCCCTCATTCAGAGCCACTCGCTAGCGGCAGTACACTCGTTCCGAGCGATGGTCGCACATCTGCGCATGCGTACGGTTTTTAGTACGCATGCGCGAACCAGTCAGTGCGGCCGAAAATCATTTGTACGCAATATAGCGAGTGCCTGCTATTTTGAGTGACAGAATGAGGCGTATGTGGGTGGTAACAGGGGAAGGTGCTTGAAAACGGGGAGTGGAGATCCGATCGCAGGCGTGCTTAAAGGTCAAAACGGGCGTTTTATGGGTGTGCATAATTAATACAGCAGCGTCAATGACCACGCCACTTGTTTTTTTTTTAACTCAGAACTGCTCGCAAAATAGCGGTTGAAAAAACCAACCACAAGAATAGCGAGCAGTTCATATCCTGTTCGATGTACTCGATTAATCTAATAAATAGTGGACATGACGTATGGTGCGAGCGGCCAGGGGGCGTTTTTATCAAATAAACGAGCGTATGTTTTGCTCGCTCGTTCAGACTTAGAGGTGTGAACAGACTGCAATGTGCGAACGGATCATTTGCATAGCCGCCCCTTGTTTTTGAACGAACGAACGCAAATAGCTCAGGGAGCATATCGTCTAGTGTGTATGCTACTTATGTCAGATGAACGATTTGCAAACGATTTCAGCCTGTATTAAAATGAATGGAAGTCGTACAAAACTGACTGCAAACACATCAAATGTCAGATATCATTATCTGACAAACGGGAACGCGCATCGTTCATCGTTCATTGTTGCCCACATGTCAGATTTTTCTTTCAGATATGAACAATTGAACGATTTTTAAAATCGTTATCGTTCAGATCTGAAGAAAAATCTGACCGTGTGTATACACCATAAAGGTGCGTACACACTGGGCGATAAAGTGGACGACTGAACGATAAATGATATTGTTATCGTTCAGTCATTCACTATATCGTCCATTGTTTACACCAAAACGATGAACGATAACGACGATGCACGTTCCCGCGGGTCGTTCGTCATTGTCGTTCATCGGGTAAACATGCAAGCCAACCTGACGATTCCGTCAGGTTGCTGCATGTTGGGGAATGGGGGAGAGAGCCGGGCGCTGAACGATATCATTAATTATATCGTTCAGCGGGTGTGCTCAATGTCATGAACGACATTGAGCACACCATGCCAGGGACAACACTACACGATATCGCTCAGGGAGCATATTGTCTAGTGTGTATTCTCTCTAAGACTATCCTTAAGCTGCATACACACAGAACGATCTGTACCACCAATGACTTGAAAGATATCTTTCAAAGATGTCTTTCAAAGATATCGTTCATCGATATTGTTCATAGATCGATCATACAGAAGATAGTGAGGGGCACATATCTGTCAGTGAGTCATCCTGCAACTTCTCTGAACAGGGAAAATTGACGATATCGTCCAAGTTGGCCTGCATGCATGGATGATGAAAGATATCTTTATCGTCCATGCGGAACGCGCATCGTTGGTCGTTGGTCGATCGTTCACTGCCGAAAAATGAACGATATGAATGATATATCGTTCAACGATTTCGTTATCGTACATATCGTTCAGGAAAATCGTCCCGTGTGTATGCAGCATTACATAGAACTGAGGATCGCGTAGGACTGAGGTTACCAAAAGGTAAAAAAAGGGCAGACTAGATGGGCCAAGTGGTTCTTATTTGCCATCAAATTCTATGTTTCTAACCAGGAGTATTACGCTAAATAGAATTACAGTGTCTGTTTTAAACAGAATTAATGTCATCGGCACTGTGTGGGAAATTTACTAAAGTGAGAGTTTGTAGAAGTGGAGATGTTGCCCATAGCAACCAATCAGATTCTAGCTTTTATCTTCTAGAAGGTGCTATGTAAATGTTAAGTAGAATCTGATTAGTTGCTATGGACAACATATCAATTTCTAAAAACACTCACTTTAAATTTACCCCTATCTCTTGTGGCTTTTAAAGTACATTTTATAAGTATTCCTATCAGTGCTGAAGATAACTTTTCATTCATTTAGCTAGCAATCCAGTGCTGACCGAGAGATGAGCAGACAGTGTACTTGGTAATGGATTTGATGGATCTGTAGATCCATGTTTCAATGAGCTCTTCTCCTTCTCTAATACACTGAGGGCCTGATTCAAACACGCTCGCAAGCGGTCAAAGGCCGGGCAGTGCAAACTGCGCGTGCGCGAGCCCCAGAGCGAGCGAGAAATCACTTGATCGGGCGCTCGGATCCAAAAGGGGCGGCTGTTGATGTTGATCGACAGCTAGCCCCGTTTGGTAGGCGGGTCGGGCAGGGAGGTGGCTGGCCAAACGGAGGCGTTCCTGAATGAACGCCTGCCATTTTGGGGGGCGGCCCCACTGACATCACGAGTGATGTCAGTGGTGAGCTTCCGGCTCTATTAGAGCCGGAAACTCACTGGAGCTTGCGGCAGACGAGACCCTACCACAAGGGTCTCGTCGCAAGCCCCGATGGTGGCGACCATCGCGACCATCACCTGGCCGCTTGCTAAAGCTGTGGGTGGTCACCCACAGCTTAGCGAGCTGCCAGGAGGCTGGACTGAAAAAAGAAAAAACGCCCTTCAGACCTGCGAGCTGCCTCCGGTAGCGAGCGGGTCTGAATCAGGGCCTGAATGAGCTCAACGTGAAGCCCTCTTATGCCTATGTAGGTGCTTTTATGCTGATAGTCTGAAACTAAAATAAGCAGATAGACCTAGCCACACTTTCTGACCTTGCTCCAATTTTTACATTGCCTGTAGCATACAGATGTGTTGAAGCCTGGAATATAAGTAGATTGTATACTATGTTGCCCAGATGCTTTGAGGCAAGTTACAAAACATACTGCTAATGCTCTGTACAAGCAAGGACAATGTGACAGGTTGTGAGTCATGCAGTAACTAGCGTAGTTTTAAAACTTCCACTTTGACAGGCCCATCATTTGTGCATGCCTGGTGAGCCTACAGTTGTCTGTCAATCACATGTACTGTTCTGATTGGATAACAAGGTGAGCAAAGTGTGCAGCCACTACCAAATGTAATAATGATACAACATGTAAGTTAATTACGGTGATAGGACTTATAGGCAAAATGCTTTTTATTTTACACCTCATTACGTAATCTACCTGAGAGTGTGGCTGTAAAGAAGTGTAAGCTTGTGGTACAGCAAACGGATGGTTCACAATTAGCTGGTTATCTTCTGAGCCAAGCGGTTTTATTCCTGCAATATTTAAAATATAGCAGTTATACTACAGAATAGTCCACAGGTAACCCTTCAAACACAGAGGACAGCATTATAAATTGCAGAAACAATCAATGAAGAAAGAATGTGAAAAATATATCCTCTCTATTCTAGGTAAATTGCATCCATGCCTTAGTGGGCAGTACATATTGGCATTGAAAATAGGGTTTTTTCAAGCCTGATGGGGGAGATGTACTAAGCCTTGGAGAGTGATAAAGTGGAGAGTGATAAACTACCAACCAATCAGCTCCTAACTGTCATTTTGTCAAACACAGCCTGTAAACTGAGAGGAGCTGATTGGTTGGTACTTTATCACTCTCCACTTTACCACTCTCTAAGGCTTAGTACGTCTCCCATAGAGTTTATAGACAGCTGTATACAGTACATGTATGTAAGTAGATGATTTACAGCAGCCTAAAACATTCACTGCAGCCATCCGATGAAACATTCTCCTTTTTGGGTAAGGTATGACAGCATATGTAGCAGCTAATAAATGGTGTTCAAGCATAGAACAGTAACAATTTATACATATAGTTGTATAGTGATGACGTTTCCTTTCACATGATACAGATGTCACCCCTAATCCTGTGATACAGATGTCACCCCTGTTCCTGTGATACAGATGTCACCCCTATTCATGTGATACAGATGTCACCCCTGTTCCTGTGATACAGATGTCACCCATATTCCTGTGATACAGATGTCACCCTCCTTCCTGTAATACAGATGTACCCCTATTCCTGTAATACAGATGTACCCCTATTCCTGTGATACAGATGACCCCTATTCCTGTGATACAGATGTCACCCCATTCCTGTAATACAGATGTACCTCTATTCCTGTGATACAGATGTCACCCCTATTCCTGTGATACAGATGTCACCCCTATTCCTGTGATACAGATGTACCCCTATTCCTGTGATACAGATGTCACCCCTATTCCTGTGATACATATGTACCCCTATTCCTGTGATACAGATGTCACCCTCCTTCCTGTAATACAGATGTACCTCTATTCCTGTGATACAGATGTCACCCCTAATCCTGTGATACAGATGTCACCCCTATTCATGTGATACAGATGTCACCCCTGTTCCTGTGATACAGATGTCACCCCTATTCCTGTGACACAGATGTCACCCCTATTCCTGTGATACAGATGTACCCCTATTCCTGTGATACAGATGTCACCCCATTCCTGTGATACATATGTACCCCTATTCCTGTGATACAGATGTTACCTCTATTCCTGTGATACAGATGTCACCCCATTCCTGATACAGATGGACCCCTATTCCTGTGATACAGATGTCACCCCATTACTGTAATACAGATGTCACCCCTATTCCTGTGATACAGATATTACCTCTATTCCTGTGATACAGATGTCACCCCATTCCTGATACAGATGTACCCCTATTCCTGTGATACAGATGTCACCCTCCTTCCTGTAATACAGATGTACATCTATTCCTGTGATACAGATGTCACCCCTATTCCTGTGATACAGATGTACCCCTATTCCTGTGATACAGATGTTACCCCTATTCCTGTGCTACAGATGTCACCCCATTCCTGATACAGATGTACCCCTATTCCTGTGATACAGATGTTACCCCTATTCCTGTAATACAGATGTCACCCTCCTTCCTGTAATACAGATGTACCCCTATTCCTGTAATACAGATGTACCTCTATTCCTGTGATACAGATGTCACCCCTATTCCTGTGATACAGATGTTACCCCTATTCCTGTAATACAGATGTCACCCCATTCCTGATACAGATGTCACCCCTATTCCTGTGATACAGATGTCACCCATATTCCGGTGATACAGATGTCACCCCATTCCTGATACAGATGTACCCCTATTCCTGTGATACAGATGTCACCCCATTACTGTAATACAGATGTCACCCTCCTTCCTGTAATACAGATGTACCCCTATTCCTGTAATACAGATGTACCCCTATTCCTGTGATACAGATGACCCCTATTCTTGTGATACAGATGTCACCCCATTCCTGTAATACAGATGTACCCCTATTCCTGTGATACAGATGTCACCCCTATTCATGTGATACAGATGTCACCCCTATTCCTGTGATACAGATGTCACCCATATTCCTGTGATACAGATGTCACCCCATTCCTGTGATACAGATGTACCCCTATTCCTGTGATACAGATGTCACCCCATTCCTGTGATACAGATGTCACCCCTATTCCTGTGATACAGATGTCACCCCATTCCTGTGATACAGATGTACCCCTTTTCCTGTGATACAGATGTCACCCCATTCCTGTGATACAGATGTACCCCTATTCCTGTGATACAGATGTCACCCCTATTCCTGTGATACAGATGTCACCCCATTCCTGTGATACAGATGTACCCCTATTCCTGTGATACAGATGAATGCATTTAGCATGATTTGTCTTCAAGTTTATCAGTGATTTAAACATCATCATGTTGGTAATTTGTATGGAAACTGGAAATGTAAAATGAATCAGATGAATATGTATTTGGCTGGCTAGATTGTCAGCTAAAATACTAATGGGCTGATAGTGGTACACAGCCTTGGAACATCAAACATCTTGTGTAGGCCAAATCACAGCTTGCTATTATACATGGATACATGGTCCTTTGTTGGTGTTTGTAATAGCAGAAGGCATCTAAAAAATTACAATAAAAGAGATTTACTGTAACAGCTGGGGACTGTGTGAGTGGAATTGAATGAACTATTGTCATTTATATCTGCTCTTGCTAAAAACACTTGAAAGAATTGATATGTTATAATAGAAAATATATTCAACCTTTAAAACATTTAGCAATTCTTCCATGGTTTGCTGGGACTTTTGTTAGGAAAACATCCCTTGTACCAGACAATGTTTCTTTGCTATGAGCCTCTTATGACCACGTAAAGAGGAACATATTGGAGGAAGGATACCTTACCTTTCTTTGATCCTTCGGGAATGATTTTGTACACCTTATATGGGTCTGATATATCCAGCTGACTCCTCTCGACTAGCTCTTCAAAGTCATTACTCTTGTTTAAAGCACAGCGGAGTCTTGTCTTCCACGTGGGAGGGTCTGGTTTGTCAAAGCCCTCTCTGTATTTGCCTTTAAAAAGTGCCCAAGCCTGTGGAGTGGTATAAATGTGCACTGTGATCTCAGGAGGCACTTGCAATAAAAAGACAGCAATCACTACAGAGAAATAGCAATACAACTGTTCAATAACAGACACTAACGACTTGCTATCTTACTTGATATGGCACCCTCTGCACTCCTTCTTATTTGCTTTGTTTTTGTTTTAAATAATATGTATCTATGTAGTCAGCATCCTACTATACGGGATGCCGATGGTCTAATTATCAGCGCCGGAATCCCGACAGCAGTATTCCAACCGATGGAATCCCGAAGGTAAGTATCGAGAGTTAGGGGAGGGTTAGGTTTAGGGTTATGGGTTAGGAACTAGGGGGAGGGTTAGAGTTAGGCACTAACAGAGGAGGGTTAGGTTTCGGGTGCAGAGAGGGGAGGTTAGGGTTAGGCACTAGGGGGGAGGTTAGGGTTAGGCATCAGAGAGGGAGGGTTAGGGGTAGGGGTAATGGTTAGAGGTAGGAGACTTACCTTTTAGTGTCAGTATTCTGACAGCTGGGATCCCATACCCAACCCATCTATAACATATGTATCTGAAAGTATTTGACCTAATCCAAAGCACCTGCTATACACATTGTTCATTTGCTCCTCATTTGAATGCATCCAAAATTTTGTACTGGGTGGGAATTGAAGAACATGTACTCAATCAGAACATAAGAATGTTGACGGCCATACGAGATAAGCTACTGTGCAGATAGATCATAGCAGAACCTATAAATAAGCGAGAAAATAGTATACAGTGTTGAAAGAGGAGCATGCTACTTTGCAGACTCCAGTCTTCCTGCCCCTCCAGGGAGGATTCATGCCCTGTTCCAAGATGGCTACTGAAATCACTACTGAGCATGCGCAGGGGCCATCTTGTCTTTACTGTGTAGAGTAACATGGTGGGTTACAGAAGTCTCTTGCTTAGCTCTAAAAGAGAACACGGTTAATACCTGCTTATATACCAGCTGTTCCAGATCCCTGCACCGCTACCTGTTTGCAGCATACACTCACTGGCTGGTGAGCTGTATAGAACTCCGCTCTGCTCAAGCTCCTCTCTATTACCAGTGTGCATGTAATAGTGAGTATGGCTGTACCTACTATACTTCAATAAACCAACACCACTGGTTAAGTAACTGGGCTGTTCATAGTTTGAGTAAGCTGCTGGTGTTATTGCAGTATCAACACCTGCACACACATCATTTCCAACATATGGTTCTTTCTGATGTTTATTGCACTGCATTAAATCTAACAATTAGATAAAGGTTTATTTTTCATGTCTAGTAGTATACTGGTTGAATAAAGGCTGAATAGTTTCATGCAATGTGGAACTTGTGGATCTTGGTTACAAACTGACAGTAGTTTCACATAATAGATACATATACAGTATGTCTGTGGTCTGTCTAATCCTGACCCAAATTTCCTCTCCCTGCCTTAGTCTCTACTCTCTCTTCCACTTTTTACTTCCCTACCCCATCCCAGCCCGGACCTCAGTTACATATCTAAATTATGTCACTTATTCTTGTTATCAAATATACAACGTCCAACATATATTGGATAATGCATTCCCAGATGTAGCAAACTTTGAATTAACATTTAATGCATCACATACCATTTATTTCAATGGCATGTCATGTGTTAAATGTAAATTTAAAGTTTGCTACATACAGTATATAGCAAGGAACGCAAATGTGCGCACGCACGTACTCGGCCGCTGCGTGTATATGCTAATCAGTGCATATGCACGGCAACCGAAGCACAAGATGCAGACACCCAGCACTACACAATGCCGCCTACTTCCCTTTACTCACAGCCTGAGTAGTCCGCAAGATAGAGGAAACATCGGTAACATCGTGAACCATCAGACCCATACCCAGAGTAGTGGTTGATCTGACCCTCACGCAGACTTTGCTACATCTTCTGCACGCAGTGAGAGCCCAGACTGCGTAGGGTCTCACATTGGCTAATTTATGCAAGCCTCTGCAACGGCGTTGAAACGCACTGGCATGCCTGCGTTCGCACGACCACACCCCATCACCGCCCACAAACGGCATCCCTTGTCAATCAATATTAGAGGTGTCTGTATGCATGCTGCATCTACTCTGCATACCCTTTCCTGATAGCACTGGTTGGTTTACGCATGCGCAGTGGGAAAACATCTGTCGACTGCGTGCGTGCGTGCTCACATTTGCGTTCCTTGCTGAATCAGGCTCAAAGTTATTAGGAGTCACTGAGTGACTGACAATATAAAAGTACAAAGCCTCAGTCATGTAATATAACCAAAGGACTGAAACATATTTTCGATGTTAGAACTAATTATTTAACATAATTTTAATCTAAATTGTTGTAGCCTAACAAAACTGGTATTTTAAGGGTTTTTTTTAACTTTCTGTTTTTAACTTTAACTTTCTACATTTTGGAGTGTTTTTACAATTTCCCAGAAAGTACACCATTTTCCTGTTTTTTTTTTGACAAACATATAATGGCACTATGGCTGTCTAAAATAGATACAATTTCCATAGGTTGTGAAAGCCCATATACAATATACTCTGAGGAGTTATCTTTCTCAGTACATACTTTATAAGACTCTTATTGAATGTTGGTACAGGTTGAGTCTCCTATATCCAAATATTCCGAAATACGGAATTTATTTAGCATGACTGAGATAGTGACACCTTTGCTTTCTGATGGCTCAATGTACACAAACTTTGTTGAAGGCACAAAATGATTAAAAATATTGTATAAAATGACTTGCAGGCTGTGTGTATAAGTTGTATATAAAACTTAAGTGCATTCTGTGCTCAGATTTCGGTCCCATTCCCAAGATCTCTCATTATGATATGCAAATATTCCAAAATACGGAATATTCTGATATCCATAATACCCCTGGTCCCAAGCATTTTGGATATGGGAGACTCAGCCTGTTTGCTGTTCTGTGCTTATCCTAGGTTGCTGACTTAGGGCCTGATCAGAGTTGTATGCTTCTGCACAGCTGCTGCTATGTTGTATGCAGAGGGTGTGCAATAATATGCTAATGCTGCATCTTGTGTGCCGGCTTATGTGATTCACTGCTGTGTCCGAAGGCGGTCATCGGGATACACTGGATGGCCAGGGGCCGACCCCCCCCTGTTTTTTGGAAGGTTGCCTGACGCCGCCTCCAAACGCTGGCTTACTTACAATTCCGATGTTTGAAGAGCTGTGGTTGCGCAGAATCTGTACTGCGCATGTACATATATCTGGTCACAGTGCCCGGATACCGCAGCCTGATGACTGGCTACGGCGTTCGGGCACTGCGAGCAATCTCAAAGAAGGAAATCTGCACATGCGTAGTACAGATCCTGCAAATGCGCAGTTCTGCAAACATCGGAGTTGTACGTAAACCCATTGGGTTTGTGTATAACTTGTAGAGGAAATTTACAGGCGATTTTTGTTACTTAATTAAAATATTTGGGGTTTCATGTGCTATGTTTAACACATTAACATTGGCGAGGTCTGATATGTTGTCATGGTCAATCTCAGTATAAACATTTAGTAATAAAAATGTTACTTGTCTTCCCTTTATTTCTTAAAAACTATGATGTATGTTTTCAATGAATGCTTTGAAGTGAGGTAGATAATAGTATGCTGCGCTGTGTATATGTAAGCAGCTCAGTGTAGTTCGATTTAGTCAAGGTAATAGGATGACTGAGCGCTAAGTACTATTGTTAGTTGGACAAGGTAATAGGATGACTTAGCGCTAAGTACTATTGTTAGTTGGACAAGGTAATAGGATGACTGAGCGCTAAGTACTATTGTTAGTTGGACAAGGTAATAGGATGACTGAGCGCTAAGTACTATTGTTAGTTGGACATGGTAATGGGATGACTGAGCGCTAAGTACTATTGTTAGTTGGACAAGGTAATAGGATGACTGAGCGCTAAGTACTATTGTTAGTTGGACAAGGTAATAGGATGACTTAGCGCTAAGTACTATTGTTAGTTGGACAAGGTAATAGGATGACTGAGCGCTAAGTACTATTGTTAGTTGGACAAGGTAATAGGATGACTTAGCGCTAAGTACTATTCTTAGTTGGACAAGGTAATAGGATGACTGAGCGCTAAGCACTATTGTTAGTTGGACATGGTAATGGGATGACTGAGCGCTAAGTACTATTGTTAGTTGGACATGGTAATGGGATGACTGAGCGCTAAGTACTATTGTTAGTTGGACATGGTAATGGGATGACTGAGCGCTAAGTACTATTGTTAGTTGGACAAGGTAATAGGATGACTGAGCGCTAAGTACTATTGTCAGTTGGACAAGGTAATAGGATGACTGAGCGCTAAGTACTATTGTTAGTTGGACATGGTAATGGGATGACTGAGCGCTAAGTACTATTGTTAGTTGGACAAGGTAATAGGATGACTGAGCGCTAAGTACTATTGTTAGTTGGACAAGGTAATAGGATGACTTAGCGCTAAGTACTATTGTTAGTTGGACAAGGTAATAGGATGACTGAGCGCTAAGTACTATTGTTAGTTGGACAAGGTAATAGGATGACTTAGCGCTAAGTACTATTCTTAGTTGGACAAGGTAATAGGATGACTGAGCGCTAAGCACTATTGTTAGTTGGACATGGTAATGGGATGACTGAGCGCTAAGTACTATTGTTAGTTGGACATGGTAATGAGATGACTGAGCGCTAAGTACTATTGTTAGTTGGACAAGGTAATAGGATGACTGAGCGCTAAGTACTATTGTTAGTGTGGCATGCTCCAGCTGGATCCCCTCAGAGTTTTCTGGACAGCAAAGGAGAAGATCGCATGCTGCAAGAGTCCCAGAGTAACCCACAGGTAGGGGCAGTAGCTAAAATATCTCGATCCCCCCTAATCATCTGGACATTGAATATCATTTCACCTCCTGCTCTAACATTGTTTTTAAAAGAGTTTTGAACATTGGAGTCTCTCTTTTTACCTATCCTAATAGCCTCTTCCCATCCCTGCTTGTCTTGCTGGTGCTTACTGTTTTTATTCATTTAATTATTTATTTTACAGAAAAGAAAGGAGAAAAAAAAAAAAAACATTTTTTTTTTTATTAAAAGCCCTTTTTTTTTTAATTTACTATTTTTAACATAGATCAATAGGAATTAACTAACAATAGTACTTAGCGCTCAGTCATCCTATTACCTTGTCTAAATGCTATGAAGTGGCGAAAAGACATTGCACTCATTTCGGGGGCCATGTTCAGATGGAGATTCTGCGTCTCCATAGGGTTGGTGCAATGTTCGATGCTGCGACTGATGTGTGGCCCATGGTGCATCTTAATACGCCACAGCGGTGGACGTCTCTGTACCATTGGCTGCAGCATTAGCATAAAGACGCAGTCACACTGCAGCAAAGACACATTTATGTGCAGGCCCTCCTTCTCTTTTGCATCTGGTAATTGAGCTGCATATTCCAATATAAAGCCTTATGCTTACAGTACCTAGAAATGGAGACAACTCTGCTGGTAAATGAGTCACCAAAAAGTTCTCTTAGCAAGGACAATCGGTCGTAAATCAGTAAGTGTGGGAGGTGGAAAAAAACTAGGTTTTTTTTTATTTTTCATTTACAATAAAGATATATTACATGTTTTAGGGGGAATTTGGCGTCATCTATTTAATCTATACTATGTTATGTGTGATCATTTTAAAAATGCAAGAAAACATGACTCTTACCATTTTTTCACATTGAATATAAAGTAAACACAGTAGAGCTGTTCCCAACAATTGATACATATACTGTATCTCCTCTGGAAATAAAATGCAATACTACAGTAGTTGCATTCTTTTATATACATTACTATTATTAGTGGTGTTGTGTTACTAATAGCAATATCTATGGGTCATCTTTAGAGTTTAGAGATGAGCAAAATTTTCAAAACTCTACTGTGAAACATTCTCCCCTGACTGTGAAGTTTTGCAATTTGGCTGGTGGAATTTGTTCTTAAGTGTTCCCTGGTCTATTACAACCACACCGCAGAATGAATTGACTAGCATCATCTCAGCTCTATTACTACAAATAGTAAGCAATCTCAGTGTACAAATACAGGGGTCTATTTACTAAGCCTTGAATAGAGATAAAGTGGATGGAGATAAAGTACCAACCAATCAGCTCCTAACTGTTATTTGTCATTTTTTAAACACAGCCTGTAAAGTGACAGTTAGGAGTTGGTTGGCTGGTACTTTATCTCCATCCACTTTATCTGTCTCCAAGGCTTAGTAAATAGGGGTCACAGTATGGAATGACGTTCCAAGACCAGCCCAGCACCAGTGGACTCGAAGGATGTTATGTCAGAATTTTGCACACCAGTATACAGGTTGTTACAGTGCATCTGGAAAGTATTCACAGTGCTTCACTTTTTCCACATTTTGTTATGTTGCAGCCTTATTCCAAAATGGAATAAATTAATTTTTGTCCTCAAACTCCTACACACAATACCTCATAATGACAAAGTGTAAAAAGTTTTTTGGGGATTTTTGAAAATTTTATAAAAAAAAAAAACTAAGAAATCACATGTAAATAAGTATTCACAGCCTTTGCTCAATACTTTGTTGATACACCTTTGGCAGCAATTACAGCCTCAAGTCTTTTTGAATTTGGTCCCACAAGCTTGGCACACCTATCTTTGGGCAGCTTCGCCAATTCCTCTTTGCAGCACCTCTCAAGCTCCATCAGGTTGGATGGGAAGCGTCGGTGCACAGCCATTTTCAGATCTCTCCAGAGATGTTCAATTGGATTCAAGTCTGGGCTCTGGCTGGGCCACTCAAGGACATTCACAGAGTTATCCTGAAACAACGCCTTTGATATCTTGGCTGTGAATACTAAGACTGCTTAGGGTCGTTGTCCTGCTGAAAGATGAACCATCGCCCAAGTCTGAGATCAAGAACGCTCTGGAGCAGGTTTTCATCCAGGATGTCTCTGTACATTGCTGCATTCATCTTCCCTCTATCCTGACTACTCTCCCAGTTCCTGCCACTGAAAAACATCCCCACAGCATGATGCTGCCACCACCATGCTTCACTGTAGGGATGGTATTGGCCTGGTGATGAGCGGTTCTTGGTTTCCTCCAAACAAGGTCTACAGACAATTCCTTGGACTTCATGCTTGGTTTGTGCTCTGACATGCAATCTCAAAAAAACTTTTTACATGTTGTCATTATGGGGTATTTTGTGTAGAATTTTGAGGACAAAATGAATTTATTCCATTTTGGAATAAGGCTGTAACATAACAAAATGTGGAAATAGTGAAGCGCTGTGAATACTTTCTGGATGCACTGTATATATATATATATATATATATATATATATATATATATATATATAACAGACAGAGCCATTTACAGTTGAACAAATTTCTCATTCCATGCTCCTTTTCTATGTTGCATACACTTGAATATGAGATTATTTCAAGAGTTTAATATTTGAGATCACATGTGTGAGTGTGCAGGGAAACATGCTATTAAAAAGGGAATTTACATTCATGCAAATCATTTAACAAGAACCCGCAGCAGCACCTACTGGTGGTGGCCTGTCTGAGGGTACATGCAGTTGTCGCTACAAACTCCATCCCTTCTGTACATCCATACGGCCTAATGTGCAAAGACTGAGAATGGCTACTTTTAGTGCACGTGCATGCTGTAGTGCCAATAAGTCCGTCCTTATGTGCCACCAGCAGTCGCACCATCAAACCCTGCACTAGCCCTATGGCAGGTGCAGTTTCTCAATCTAACCTGCTGTGTGAGCGCAGCCGCTTGCATTGACATGACCGCGACACTCCCATAATACACCCACTGAATGGACCGTTTTGTGTGCATTACTAGCCACCTCCCATTCTGATAACATCTGTGCCGATCACAGCAGCACCTTTGTGTGTACACTCTGCGCCATAGGGTTTACAGAAATATCCGCACATGCGCAGTAGCATATAGTTTCTCAATTACATGATTATCTGCATTGTGTGCAGCTCTGATTCATGCCTGATATGTGCATCAGCTGTCAGAGTTAGTCATTAGCCTGTGACAACACATGTGGAACATCTAATACTGGTTATAAAGTCCTAGTAATATTACCTTAAAGAGGGCTGCGTCTTCTTCTCTATTGTAATCTTGTTTCCCTGCATGTTTCCACGGTATACGGAAGATGGTCCTGTCTTCATTCTCCCACACCAACCCAGTATACTTCCCACTGTCAATCTGGTCTATCAGCCACTGCCTCAATTTTCCATTTCCACAGCTAATTGGTGTCATTCCACACCCTCTGTTTTGGTTCATACCAGATGTACTCTCCTTTTCCACTGCACTAGGATGAAAGAGAAAAAGGATGAATTGGAAAAATGTTTTAATCTATAAACATTAGCAATACCAGCTCCCTTACATGACTGCATTGTTAACATTCCTGGCCACATTCTACTGTAATTTAATTTAATATGGCAGGAAGGATAACCAGGTTGGTCAGTAGTGCCATGAGGGTTAGTGCTGAGGATGATTGCATTCCTGTAATTTAGTTATAAACATTTGTAACCAAACTGCTCACATGTGAAATGACTTAGATGATATTCGCCTAATGGTAGGTATATTAAAGTTATAGTGGGTGTTAATACCGTAAAATTAAGATTGGATCTTAAAACTACAAATGTTATTTGTCTTAAAGGCCTGAATTAGGCCCTTTGTTCCAACTCCGGGTCAGACCCGGAATTTAGGTGGAAAAGGGGTATAAGATTGTCTTAAGCTGGGTACATATTAGCCGATGTGTACCGATGTCACTGGCGTTGGAACCTGGCATGCGGAAAGTGCATACACACTTGCCGATGCTGGGTCATGACGGGGTGAGGAGGGACGTGTCATGCTGCATTCTGCTGCATGATATTGTTAGCGACATCCCCCGTCGGCCCTTCAGTAGGGCCAACGGGCTGTGTTGCTAACGAACCGCAGGAGCGCGCATTTCATGGGTACACACTAGATGAAGTACCTAATATGTTGCTCCAATCCATGGAATCAGACGACATATTGTCTAGTGTGTAGTTGTACCCACCTTTAGAGATCCTGGGACAGATTGGAGCACTCTACATATTGTACATTCACAGAGTTTATACATATTTTAGACACAATATTAGTTGTCCCAAAACAATCTAAGAGCATTATGAAGTACTAGTTATCTTAAAATAATCTATAAGGTTATTTGGGATAATTATTTCTGGAAGCTAATTCCTATTGAACTTGCAAATTTAAATAAATTAAACAACATAATCTATCCATTGATAAATCATGCTTCCAGTTCCCAGGTGCAGTGACTAATATATAACAGGCTGTGGCCTGTGCCTCTTCATGTGTCACCAGACCAGTAACTGAAAACTGAAGCCATCATGTGAGTAAAAATATACAGTATGAGATGTAAGGGAATTTACTGTGGGTGCAGGTAGAACTGTCATGCTTTTTTTCAGCTTTGTTTTTGAGGTAGCATTGTATTCGAATTTCAAGAGAATAGTAGGTAAAGGGGTACATAAGAATAAGGGAGGGCAGAGAATAAATAGGGAAACAGTATAATAATATATAGTTCATAATTGATTACATATCAAGATGAGTAAGAAACAAAAGCTGGGTACACACCATATGACTGTGCCACACAGTGTTGCAGCAAGCGATGTAATGATAGATTGCGTGCGCCGTACACACTGCAAATCCTGTGTATGCTGCATGTAACTATATCACGACGGCCGGGAACGACTGGCATACACACTATGCGATGTGTATGATATATCGTCCTGATCGTATAGTGTGTACCCAGCTGTAGGGGCATATTCAATTAGGTGCAAAAAGTCCCGTACTTTTCGCATGCCGGACTTTTTGCCATGGGAAAAGTATCGCGCTCGTCCCCGCTTATCCCCGTATTCAATTAGAAATCGGCGAAAACAGGACCCGGTTAATTCAGACCCGGTGAAAAGTGTTGGCAGATTTAGGTAATTCCGCCTGACACCCCCCAAAAGATGTACAGACATTGGGGATCACTATAGATACCCCCGAATAGGTCTGCTGAAGGTATTTAATTGGTCTCAATAGCTGCTAATTAGCGTCTTTGCACAAGTGGTGAAGAAAAGCATTTTGCAATTTTTTGTGTGAAAATAAGTAGTCCCAGCAAATTTGGGGTACATGAAAATGGGTACTAGTATATTTTAAAGTTGCTAAAGTGAAGTTTTAAAAAACATAAAAAGTCCACCTGCCGCAACCACCTGCAAACTTAAAAACACCTGGGGCATACAGTACATGGGGGCCCCCCTGGAGTCTATTTCACTAGTTTTTTAGTTTGTCCCCCAACTTTAACTTTGTACTTCTTCACCCCCTTTTTCAAAGTAATTTTTTGGGGTGTTCTTAAGTTTTTTAAAACTTTTTTTTGACACAGTTTACCCTTGGAGGACTGTCCCCCAAAAGTTTGTACCCCAAAACCCTTATTCTGCACTTTTTTTGACAGCTTTCATAGGCAAATCTTTTTCGCCTATTCCAATGCATTGACTTTCCGCACTGGCGAAAAGTCTTTGGAATTGAATACGGGGAAAAGTTTTCGCCTGGCGAAATGACGTCACCGGCGATACTTTTCCACAGAGTCAGAACATATACTGTAGAATGGATCAAGACGACAACAATGTTGTGACTAGAGTGTGGGGAAAAGAGAAGTGGAGGATGTTAGCATAGAACAGAAGGGGAAGGTAAAGGAGAAAAGAGAAAGATGGGAAGAAGACTAGGAGGAGGCTAGACACTAAACCTATGTGCCAAGGAGGAGGTTAAAGAAGATAATTTCTTTATAACTAGGGGGTAGAGCTAGACTCATGGGGGAGATGTACTAAGCCTTGATAAGTGATAAAGTGGAGAGTGATAAAGTATCAACCAATCAACTCCTAGCTGCCATTTTTCAAACACAGCCTGTAAAGTGACAGTTAGGAGCTGATTGGTTGGTACTTTATCACTCTCCACTTTATCACTTTTCAAGGCTTAGTACATCTGCCCCCAGGGGCATATCTATAAAGGGTGCAGAGTGTGCAGTGCCCACACCGCACACCCTGCACCGGGATGTAGTGATGAGACCGGCGGCTACATGGCTGCCGGTCTCAATGCCGACAAGGGTGTAACATAGGCATTGAAATACAATTGTAGTATATGATTGTAGGACAGTTTATTAAAAACAGAGGTTAGTAAGTAGCCATACCATATAGATGGAATAACACTGAAGATGGAACCCGGGTATTTTCAGTATGATATACTGTACGTATACCGGCTATTCCCCAAACCAATGTATGACACTCGTTTCCATGCGTTTCTAAGCACTGTGCCATCTTTTTCAAGTAGAGTGTCAGTGTAAATAGGCTCCGTTAGTAATATAGCTGGTACTTCTGCAACTGCTTCGGTCCCCCCCCCCGGCGCTTGTGTCTTAAATAGACAAGCTGCTGTGCAGTGTGCAGTTGGCGCTCCCTCTTCGGCACAATAGATGAGGTGGCATACAAAGAGTGTTCGCACTGCTTTGGCGATATGTTTAGCACTTAGCAATGTGCTTTTTAGATCTGCCGGTGGCTTGGTGCTTGTGAATAGATGCAGGCTCCAACTAGTTTCGTCCCTGTATGGACTTTTTTAAGGAAAGCGCAAACTTATTTGAAGTAAGCATTCATGAGAGAATCCACAACGCATTATATTCTTCACGAGTTTGGGGTTTTGATTGGGAATTTGAAGTTGATCTATTGGAGTCTTTCTGAAGTGTGGTTTCTTGGAGAGTACCCTTCATGCACCCATTTCCTTTCAAACACCACAACGGGATCTGGAACTTTTTAATGTGTTAGCAATAATACACTATTGGGGCATTGTTTGTTGTTCTTGTTCACATGTATGAGCGGTCCTATTATTGCAGAAAACTGCCATCATTATTTGAAGTTGAAAACATTTGGAGCGCAAGTAAGGTTATTTTTCTTTTCTCTTATTTGTGCAATTTGTTATAAGTTTGGTGACTTATTCTTTACACTTTTGCTGCTCCAAACTGCAGTGCCATTGGTTTAAATAGTTTTTTTATATACATGAGTAGATGTGTGGGTCTCCATCTGTTTGCAATTACGCAAACATGCTCTTACTGTATGTGACCTATGTTAATCCGACTCTCCAGGTGCAAATGAGTGCAAGTGTCAGATTGAAGCAAATGTGTATTGACAACATGCTTCAGATAATCACAACCCCATTCCTGCAATGTGCAGCATCATGCAGAGGTTGATGGGACTTCACACACCCATCCTACCCACTTCACTGAGGAAGTGAGGAGGATCCATGAGGGTGAGCTATACGTCTGGGAGTCTGAGGGAACTAACCAAAATTACAGTGAGGAGTCTCCCAGACAAACTGAAAGAGTAGGCATGTGTGCGGCGTTGTCTTTCATTTTGTGGGGTGAGCCAATATTTATAGTGCTTCTTCCCTTACCACCAACACTAGTGCTGACGGCATTTGTTCAGCCTACAACTGTAAATAGTAGCAAATAGCCTGCCAGTAGTACTCTATAACATACTTTTGGCAGGCACAAAGAACACCTGTCCCTTATAATTAACTAACTCAACTGACATATTTTGATTATAGTCCTATGAAGGTTGTTGGAGTTCAAAAATAAATAACCCCGCAGCCCAAACCACATGGTATGAATGATAATAATATAAGCACGTTGTAAAATATATCATAAACAGATGGTAAGTATACTAAATATATATCCACCAATGTGAATGGAAATTGGCATTGTGCTTTACCCTAGAGATTAAGAGCACACTAGAGAAATGTATTTTGTTTATGTGTATGACAATGCTTCACAGACCACCGCTGCTGCAATGGTGCGTACAAAACATTTACACTCTACAATAAAAGAAAACTTACATACACAAGTACAACAAAACATAAATAAAAACATTAGAAATCAACAAAGGGATGATGAGTAGGTGTGTGGGAAGTTTATGTACAATTTAAAAACAAACCTTTGTGCCAACTTTGTGCTGGGCACAGTGGCGTAACTAGGGCAGGGCGAGCGGGGTTCGTGCCCTGGGCGCCGTTGGACCGGCCACGGTACTGGCCCGCCCGCCCTAGATAGCCAGTGTAGCGCCGACCGCAATGAGTGCGGTCAGCGCTACACATTTGCACAGGACTGGCGCTAGCCTAGCGCCGGTCCTGTGCTGCACGCCTGAGCCCGTTCCCTCCCCCTGAGCGCTTGCCCAATAGCGCTAGGAGGCGGGCTCAGGCTGTGCATAACACACGCATCGCCACCAGCGCTGGCGGCGATGCGTGTGTTAAACAGCAGCCAATGAGAGTCAGATAGACTCTCATTGACTGCTGCAGCACCCACTGCAAGAGCCGGACTTCTGTCCGGCTCCTGCAGTGGGTAATGGGACTGACGTCATGACGTCAGTCCCATAATGCTGAGCGTGCCAGCCCGGGCGGACTGGCGGGCAGGAGTGGCATCGCGGACAGGAGCAGGAGCAGCGTGGAATCAGGTAAGTATATTTTTATATATATTTATTTATTTTTAAACCTATCTGCACAACGGGGGAGGGGTTGGCTACTACTGGGGGGACCTCTACTGGGGGAGGTGTGGCTACTACTGGGGGTGCCATTGGGAGGACCTCTACTGGGGGGGGCTACTCTACTGGGGACTACTACTTGGGGGGGGGACTACCACTGGGGGCATTCTAAAAGGGGCCTATTACTAGAGGCACTGCACTCGAGGGACCACTACTGGGGGCAATAATAGGAAGGGCCACTACAGGGACCACTGGATAGGGGGGGTCACTACTTGGAGCCTGCATCAGGGGGACCACTACTGGGGGCACTGCATGGGAGGGGGGACACTACTGCTGGGGGCACTATATAAGGGGCTTGCTGCTAGGGGCACTGCGGGGACCACTACAGGGGGCACTAGATAGGGGGGATCACTACAGGGTGCCTGTATAAGGGGACCACTACTGGGAAAACTGCATGGGGGGGACTACTGCTGGGGGCACTATATAAAAGGGCACTGCATGGGGGGGACTACTACTGGGGGCACCATATAAAGGGCACTGCATAAGGGGATGCCGCTACTGGGCGTACTGCATTGTGGGGACTGCTACTGGGGGCACTGCATAAGGGGGAACACTACGTGGGGCACTGCATTTGGGGGTGCCACTACTGGGGGTACTGAGTAAGGGGAACTAATTGGGGGCTGTATAAGAGGGACCACTACTGGGGATACTGTATAAGGGGCACTACTATGGGCCTGCATGAGAGGGACCACAATTGCATACTGGGGGTACTGTATAAGGGGTACTACTGGGGTTAAGGTGCATATGGATTGGAATGTTCAGTTTGAAAATAAAGGGGTGTGTCATGTTGACACACCCCATTTTTAAGTGACCACGCCCATTTTTTTTGCTGCGCGCACATTGGGGGGGGGGGGCCTCCCTTTTCAAATTTGCCCTGGGCTCCAAATACCCTAGTTACACCACTGGCTGGGCATCTTACTCTGAGAACTATAGAGACACAAACTACACTGTGTACGGTAGGTGTTGTGCTGCACACTCTAGTTTGATAGAAAAGTGCGATGACGGATACATTCTACAATGAGCATTCTTATCACAAACAGACTGCGCTGCTGAAGTATGATGTACTCATCCATAAACAGAGAACTCTGTATATGGTGCCATAAATAAAGTACAGCTATAATAACAGACAGACCGGGACACAGAGCATATACGCCTGAGAAAGTGGTAAACAGAGGCAGGTACAAATACTGGATGATGATAGTCACCAGCACTAGCGAACCTCTTTTGATCGGTTGTTTGCAGTTTTTTACTACACATTATTTTAATCAAGAATGGTGATTGTAGACATACTATCTGCCTGTCCTTTATTCAACCGTTTATTTCCCTGGGTCAAACACACTACTTTGTGGAAAAGTTTAATGCCATATGATACATTACAGTGATTAGGAACAGTAGTCTCAAACACATATGTACAGTGGCTTGCAAAATTATTCAACCCCCTAAACAAATCAATAGATTTGTCTGCATCACAAATGTCACTTACATAGATTGACACTGTGTAAGTATAACACCACTCCATGGTGGGTTATGGAGGTATCATGTTGGTGGTTGTGTTCTCCGGCAGTCGCTACCTGTAGAGCATACCCAGGGCCGTAGCTAGGGTAGTGCGGCTGGTGCCATCGCACAGGGCACCACAGGTCAGGGGGCGCTGTTTGGGCCTGTCAAATTTCTGTTAATTATCATTCTTGCTTGTAGCTTCCTCTTATTTCATCCCCAGCATCTCCTGGCCTCTCCTATCTCTTCCCTGGCCCTTCCCCATGAGGCCATGGCCTATTTTGGGTGCATTATGTCCCTTTGAAAAATGAGGGCCAATGCTCTTTCTGGCACAGGGCACCAAAAAGTCTAGTTACAGCTCCGAGCATACCTGCATTCATGACATTGAGAATTGTGTGTTCTCTGTATATCTTTGTGCAAGAAAGGATCAAAATACATAAAAATGCCTATAATTTAATGTGTGGACTTAACAAGTAATTATTTGTCTATATACGAAAACCTGCAGAAAAAATATGTATTGAATGTCTAGTTATGATCCATACAATTAATAATGCATACAGTACAGTAATAGTTCACTGAAACATATAATAGCTGGGTGGTAATCGCTTTCGCCATCAACATTACAATGATAATGTGATTTCACATATATACGGTAAATTGGCAAAACTAGCGGCAGTGCAGCCGCTGGCTTGCATCGGGGCCCGCTGTGGTGCAGGGGCCCATAACCACCTGCATCCAACAGTGCCGCTGCACCCGCCGCCAGTGTTCCCCGGGCCCAACAGTATTTCAGTGTAGTGCAGAAAGCAGTGAGAGCGGTCCGCACTACACAGTAACTAACAGACTGTCGCCAGCTGCGGCAGCGGTGTGTTTGTTATAGCAGCCAGTGAGAGTCAGACAGACTCTCATTGGTCCACGGAGGGAGCCGGCTGGACCTCACTCATGAGCTCCGGCTTCCGGCTTCCCCCACAGCGGGTGATAGGACAGACGTCATGACGTCTCTCCCATAGTGCAGAGCAGGTCGGAAAGAGCGGACAGCATCGGTCGCGGCAGGAGTAGGGATTCAAGTAAGGGGGAGCACTACGGGGGGCACTGTATAGGGTGGGTGACCGCTACTAGGGGCACTATATAGGAGAGGAATGCTACTGGGGGCACTCTATGGCGGGGGCTGCTACTGTGGGGGTACTGTATAGAGGGGGTGGCCGCTACTGGGGCACTGTATAGGGGGAACTACTACTGGGGGCAATGCATAGGGTGGACTACTACTGGGCACACTACATAGGGGGGACTACTACTGGGGGCACTGCATAGGGGGGACTACTACTGGGGGCACTGCATAGGGGTGACCACTTCTGGGGGCACTGTATAATGGGCACTAATGGGGGCACTGCATAGAGGGACCACTACTGGGGGCACTGCATAGGGGGCCCCAAAGCATATTCTTGCACCTGGGCCCACCACTCTCTAGTTCTGCCACTGGGTAAGAACTACCACTTACTTGTGAAAGGGGTGCTTCTGTAATTAACATATAATACCGCAAAGGTGTTTCACCACCACCCCCAACACACGCACCCTTAACATGTATGGAGCATGAAATGAACTGTAATTGTCCAACTAAACATGTCCCAAAAACGTAATATATTTACACCACTATTACAAAACCCACTCCTATTAACACTTCAACTAGTAAATAATAATAATAATAATAATAATACTATGAATGTTTTCTTTAAGCTAAATCATCAAAAACTTAATCTGATAATGTCTCCATCCTGAAATCGGTATGGAAAATCTGCAGTTCTGTGTAATGCATGTGGTTGGACTTTTCCTGACAAGTAAGACTGTAATCACCAGGTCATCACTCAGCGGGAACAGTAGATACAGCATCAGTTCCACATTACTTAGAATGGATGAAACGTTGCTACAAAACTGCAATGTTATATCAGCTGCTCATTCTTGTAAATGATTTTATTAAGCAATCAATATTACAGTTACACTTTACTTCCCTAATATATGTGTATTTCTATAATATATATGAGACATGGTATCTATTAGGCCTCATATATTTGTAGAGATAAATCCACACAAAAGGTATTAGATAATGACTCATCCATAGAATCTTCTTCCTATCCACATATCTGATTATCATAGATTCCTACATTCCATTCCTCAATACTCTATCAGTTGTAAGAAATGTAACAGCAGCCAAGGATTTAAATTGTATTGATATTAAATCATTGACTTATTCATGCTTTAAGTTTTTCACCCCATTTCGGTTCACAGCAATAAGTAAATATGGATTTCCACGTTTTTATTTTTTTTAATAGCACTTTTAGAAACATGATAAAATAATTTATGGCAGCATTGCTAATAGATTTTGAAGTTGAAAAAACACACTTGTTACTCTTCCCTGCTAATTAGGAAGACAGCAAGTCTTATGAAGCAATGGACAATTAAATCAAGTGAAAGCCATCCTCTTCTGACTTAATTAATTATGAGTATCTGCCACCTACTGCCCTTTACACTGAACTAAATTCACCTGCATTTTAATACTAGATATTTTGCTTTGGTAAATCAAAGGGCAGAGGCATGGTAGAACTTCCTCTTTATATGATTATAAAGAGTCATCCTCACTGGCATTCGGTATGTAAAGAATTTTCCAGGGGAAAAGTAACAATGTTTGTGAATATCCTTTTTTCTAGATAGTGTCAGAGTTTATAGGATTATGTATTTTACATTCAGTCTATTTTTACATCAGTGGACCATATTTTAAAAATGGAAATGAATACATAAATCTAGAATAACATTTTTATATATTAATTTATAAGCAAATGAATCCCTTATTATTTCCAGTAGGATTTTTTGCATGCAGAATTAGAATATTTAGTTTGTCAGCTTATCGGCTTACTATATGTTTGTCTTGTCAAGAAGACATTGGTGTTTAAAGTTGGCATCATAAAATAAATTCAACCTGTTACAGTAGTGTATTGCATAAAGCATCAACCTGTTCCACTCTGGCCTGTATAGTTTCAGTCTCTGGGACTTGAATATGAGCAGTGAGAGTCTTAGCATACAGTATACACTACATGTTACATCCCGCAGCATGGCAAGTGTTAGATTGCAATGTGGCAGCAATTCAGCACATTAGCCTACCATAAAATAATTTGCTATATTATTTCTTATGGAGATGACAAAACTTTAATCAGTCATTCACAATGTAAACTAAAATCTATTATCCAGTGTGGAAAAAAACACTATCAATGAAATAGAAACTTAATTCTCGATATGCAATTAACCATTAACATTTGAATGATAAATACAACAAACCCATTATGATTTGTTATAAATCTCGCAAATGACATTACATAACATTTATAATATAAAACGTATGTAGAATTAAATAATGCAAACACATTTTCTTCCATTGTATATTGCTAAATATAATTATACGTCCTCTATAAGATAAATGCTCTGTAGCATACGATTCTGGTTCAAGTAATTAATATTAATTATATTTAAATAAAATAATTCTTAGTATTATCAATATGGCTTAAGCCATAAAATAGTGATGTACAGAAAACACAAGACAGCAGGAGAGAGCTAGATACGAGAATGGCTTTGGCTTAAAAGTTAGAGTCTCAGTGATGTTAATAATTGGACAGGGAGTGCATGTCTTACCTCTCCTGTGAGTGAGCCGAGAGTGACAGTTTTCTGTACAGAAGACTAAAATATTAAACACTACTACTATAGAAAAAGGGGAACTTCCTTTATGTGGGGAATACATTATAGAAAGGGGTGGATTGTACAAAGTGGGAGGAGCTTTAGTAATGTGTTACTGAGATGCGTGTCTGCAGCTGTGACTTATCTGTAAGTCATGGTGATAGGAACCCTTGTACCTACCAATAAAATACATTACACTGCTCTGCAAGGAGATGCACAGAATGGGAAACCCCAGGCTCTATGTGTTCTTAGCGAGGTGCTATTGAAATTTACTGTAAAACATGGTTGAGGAAAGTTTTCTCAATCATCAAGACATATTTAAAAAATAATTTGTTTCTACAACACCCACAATAAAAAATAGGTGATATAATAGAGTAAATAGCAAGAAATGTGGAGTTTTACTGTAAGAATAGTACAAGCATCATCTGAGATCGTGATATTTTTGGTAAAAAGGTTTGTTACAGTAATTAATTTATAATTAGGGCTCATTAAGCACATAGAAACTAATGATAATTGAGAGTAGACCTGTTATTTTAATAATTCTTCTGCATGAAGAAGGGAACAAATGTAAGGTAAGGACCTACTTAAAACACATGTAATATATAGTGTCAACAACAATTATTACATAAATCACAAATGAACATATATAATATACATCTCAAATATTTATTTTCTTTATTGTTTTCTCATTAATATTTTTATGTATAATATTTATTCTTGCAAAGACTATTAGATTATAAACTATGTTTAATATTATTATATGTTTTTGTAAAGTGTTAACATAATTCTCTTTTAACATTTACTTATACAGTATGGCGCCAGTATTTTTCATTGCTCTTTACAATTGGGAACAAAACAGTAATAAAACAATACTGGGTAACAACAGACAAAGAGGTACAATCTATATACCAATTGTAAAGCTTGACAAAATATGACGCAGTTATATAAGCAAATGTTAATAACAATAATAATAGACATGATAAATTATTTAAAAGCATAAACATTGCGGTAATAGACAGTTGGCGTGGACCCTTAACAAATAGGATTACAATCTAAGAGGGAAGAACTGGTCACAGTCACACAAATTGCACTTTTATTTTTTTTCTACATTTTTATTTTTTTTATGCTTACACTGTAATCATACCAGGTAGTATACAATGTGTACATACTGTACACATTGAAATTTATTAGCATAATTTTTAATTTAGCAATGAGATTAAATGTATTTGGCTGCCTGTCTGTACATACATACAAGCATGTATGTCAAATAATAAAAACATAAACTTTTTAAAAATAAAATTTGGCGTTTCAATGATCTATGATTTCTGCAAATATAAAGCATGCGGTATATCACAATATGGAATTATGTGGGTAACATATATGACATTTTTTATGGTAATACATAACTGTCATCTCAAATAATTGTTAATTCCAAACCTGACTGTGTAAATTGTTGAATGTTCTTGAAACACATAGGGGTCAATTTAATTAGGTGCGAATTGCGAGGTGCGAATTGCTGTTTTCTCTTCGAATTCTCATAGCGAATTCATTTTGGAATCCAATTAGCAACTCGCACTAAACCAGTCAGAGTGCATTTGCATTTTTCCATTCACACCTCCCTGAGAGATGGAAGGGAAAATCTTTATTTTAAGGTTAAAATGTCGGAACACTGTGCTGAACCCCTTGGATAACCCCCTAATGATTAAGAAGGCAATTGGAAGTTCCAGTTAGCTTAATTAGTCCAATAATTACATATCATTTTTTGGGGTAAATTACCCCAAAATCAACTTTTTTGTTAGTGTAGGCACCCCAAATTTAATTGAAAAAAAAAAATTGTTTTTATCAGTTTTTTTACAGTTTTCAAAGTGCTCTCAAAGTACCCCCAAATCACCTTTTTTTACTACTTTTTTTGCATTTTTCATTTATTTCGATTTACGTTAAATGAAAAAAGTTTGATTTTTAAAAATGTTTTGCATTTTTTTAAAAAAAGCACAAATCAGCAATTTGACACCATTTAAAAACCTTTAGTACTTTCCTAATGCCCACAAACAGCCTTCTATACGGTCCTGCTAATGAACTTATCAATTTTGGGGTGTCCAGGATGGTTTACCCACTTTTTCATGCACTTCTCTCACATCGCATTTGGCAGTCAATTCGCAAACCTCCACTGCGAATACCGTGAATAGGCATTTCTAATTGGATTGGAGAATTCTCGGGTGCGTGCATTTGTGCGAAAGAGTCAAGATTCATGAAACAAACTTGCTACTCACAATTTGCATCTAATTGGATTGTTCCCATAGATTTCAACTAAATTATTCTACAAAGCAGTTCACAAACTTTGCTTTTTAAGCTTTCTGAACTCCTCTGCTAAATAAAAAAAGGCTAAGTAATATGTTTTAAGAACTTTAATTTCTATAGTCAATACAAAATCTGTCCATGAAATGCTATTGAAAGCAGTGCACTAGTTCTGCCATGTGGTGATGCTGCAGTTTAAGAAACAATGGAACATACATTATCACTTTCTGGTTGTCTGTGAATCAGTAGTTAAATAAATGTGCTTTCTGAACCAGTTTCATATATTAAAAACAATAGCGTGTCAATAATGAACATTTAAACACATAAAAGAAATTGCAAATAAAACAAAATTCGTTTAATAAGGCATAAAATTTATAGTTGGAATATTTTTAATAGAAATGCAAAAAATGCAAATTGTTAAGATTAATCAAACAATAAATGGCAGTCTAGTGAAGAATATGTAAAATCATATAAAATTATCATTGTAACTTTACAAGATGCCAAAGTGGCTTGCAGCACTAGAAAGTGGGGAAAACATAACATACATAAATCAGGGACACTGTGTAAAGTGAACAAAAAAAAAATCAAACAAGAAAACAAAGGGTATGGAAGGCACGGCTAATGCGAGTGCTTCCATTATAACTCAGGGTTAGCCAAACTTCTTTTCATGGGCTCAAATTCCACCCCCAGGTGCAGGGTGAACACTGTGAGAAATAGCAAAAGACGCCCAGTGCTACATACTGAGCTGTCGAACTAGACTTGCAGAGGAGACTTGAACCACACTGCCGCCTGTACTCTGGGGAGCCTTTTCTTGTACTGATCTCTGATTCCCGTCATCCACAGCCATTTATTTTTTCTAATAATGATTTTTATAAAAATTTTAAATCATAGAAATAATGCAAAAAAAAAGAATAAGGAAAGTCAAGGGTATCAGTTATGATAAACTCACACAAATCACAAAAACAACATACTATACATGAGAAACAACAAAAGAGCCATGTGATAGCGAGAAAGAGAAAGCTCAAGGAGGGGACAAGGATATAGTAATCCTCCCTGACCACTCTGGTTAGCACCAAGCATTTAGAGATGGGCAGTAGTACATGGTCCCTTTGTAGAGTAGACATGCCAGCTGTACCACTTCATTAGAGGGGAGTTAGCAGAAGTAGAGTAGGGATGGGCAGTAGTACATTGTCCCTTTGTAGAGTAGACATGCCAGCCGTACCACTTCATTAGAGGGGAGTTAGCAGAAGTAGAGTAGGGATGGGCAGTCTACATTGTCCCTTTGTAGAGTAGACATGCCAGCCGTACCACTTCATTAGAGGGAAGTTAGCAGAAGTAGAGTAGGGATGGGCAGTAGTACATTGTCCTTTGTACAGTAAACATGCAAGCTGTACCACTTTATTAGAGGGGAGTTAGCAGAAGTAGAGTAGGGATGGGCAGTAGTATATGGTCCCTTTGTAGAGCAGACATGCCAGCTGTACCACTTCATTAGAAGGAACTTAGCAGGAGTAGATTAGGGATGGTTTAATATCTCCATTTGGAAACTACAACTAATTTTGGAAACAATCAGAGCTAACGAAGGTAAAAACTGGGTGATGGCAGCATTCATAGATATAAGTATATGGCCTGAAATATTTATGATGTCGAGGGATAGAGTTTGGGAAGAAATGGAGGAGGGCTATAGCATGGGAAAGGGACAATCTGCAGCCATGTCAGACTATCTTGCCTCTGCAGTCAGCACTGCAGCACTCCACAGCAAGCACTCGACTTCTTCACCATCTGAGGTAAGTACATGTATGTACATGTGATATGCATACTTCATTGGGAATACTTTGCACTTTGTTTTATTTTTATTTTTATCATGTTTTGTTTGGTGGCTGCTGTATACTTTGATAATAGCTCTGTCTATAAACACACACACACACACACACACACACACACACACACACACACATATATATATATATAAACACATTTTAAATGTTCTGCGCTCAAATGAAAAATAGCAGCTCAATAAGGTTAAAATATAATCAATATCTGTAGATGAGCGCTTTAAAACATAATAATCATACAAACATATAAGGTTATTAATGTTTATAGTCTTTTTGGGACCGGTAGTAAGGTAGGGATAGCATAGGCGGAAACCAACACCACGGACTCTTTCCATCTACGGTCAATTTGTGGAACTGCAGCCACCAACTCTTTAAGGGGCATATTTATAACAATCCTCATCTCAGATGGGAATTGGCTGTGATAAATTCACCCAATATCGCAATGCGATATTTGAATACATCACAAGAATGTATCAAAAATTGCATGCAGGGATAGAGCTTGCGATAAAGCTCTGTACCTCTGAATCAACTTTACACACTTTTCACAGAAAATACAGTAAGAAGGGGTCAGCACATGCGCCGCCAGCTCACCAACTCCCCCCTCCCTGTTACAGCCTACAACCCCCCTCTGAGGTCCCACTCCCAGCTGACACTTAGCTGCCCATTGATCGGTGCTCCAGTGAGGTCTGCTCTCTGGGACTCTGGTCAGCTGGTCTCTAGGCTCCTGCACTTTGACACCAGTCAACTGATCTATTCAGCAGCTGACCAGGGTCACAGTGCAGGAACCCAGAGGCCAGCTTACAGGAGTCCCAAAGGACCTCACCGAAGCACCGATCACCGGTCCCTGGATGCAGGTAACTGTTTGTTTGGGGGTTTCTTTTACAATTTTTTTTTAAAGTTATCAGGTTGTGGTCTATTTAGACAACAAAGCTAATCACAGGGGCCGGCTCCTGGCTCTGCTCTGCCTGTCACAGCAGAGCAGGAGTCGGAGAAATGGGAAAAGCCTTAATAATGCTATCTGAAGATGGCGTTATTATCACAGGGCTTTCGCTGGTATATTTTTACAATTTATTTTCAGTAAATTTCAGGCAGATCACATTTTCCATTACAATTGTGAAAAATGCGATCTGCTTACTAAAAATGTGAATTGAAGGGATTGGAGTAGTTTTTAACGAAAACTGCTCCAATTGCCCTTTAAGACATTCATGTGATACTGAAATAATGTGAAAAGGATGTGAAAACACCCGGTTTCACATTACTTTTAGTAAAAATAATGTTAATGAATACTGTATGCCCCTAAAAATACAACCGCATAACATTATTTAGTTACCCTTCTGAAGAAACAGTCACACGTTTATAACGGAGAAACCGGTCAAGGACTTATACGCAGGCTTGCCCACTGTTGCCACAGATTCCGGTGATTTATATGAGAACAATCGGGACCCCGTGGATACAAGCAATTTGGATCTATTACGCTACTCCATATGCATCTCCCTCCCTAAACACCGGCTGATGATGTGTTACTCCCGCTGACAAAGCTCCATCTTCAACATCACGTGGATGCGTGTACATCTCACGGGGTGCGTAATTCACTGAGGTATTGCCCTCCCACCGCTGCTACTCCGGGACCGAGTACTGGGGATCAAGATCAGCAAGGTGATGAGGTCGATTCATGGTGAGGAGGTTGAGCTTGAAAAGCCAGTATTTGGGCTTACTGATCCCTATATTGTATACCTGGATATATGTACATGTTATTTCACAAAGTGGATCCCTGCATTCTAAACGGATTTCTAAAGGCATAGTGGACTTTGGGGGTCATTCAAAGCCGCTCGCGAGCGGCAGGACGTTCGCAAGCGGGTTGATGTTCCCCACTGCGCATGCGCATGACGGAGGGAGCTCCGTCGTGCGCATGCGCGAGACCCGGCGAGCGACGGGCTCACCATCACTCTGGGTCTCGCACCAAAGGGGGCGTGATACGATGTTGATTGACAGCATGCCCCCTTTGGTGGGCGTGCCGGGGGCGTGCCTGCCAGACGGAGGCGTTCCCATGGGAATGCCTACCGTCTCAAGCCGGCCCCACTGACATCACTAGTGATGTCAGTGGGAGTGATTTTGGCTCTGATAGAGCCAAAATCACTCCAGGGCTTGCGGCAGCGAATCCCTACCGCAGGGTCTCCGTCGCAAGCCCGATGGTCGTGATGGTCAAGACCATCGCGATCATCATCATGGACGCTCGCTATAGCTGTGGGTGGTAGCCCACAGCTATGCGAGCATCCATGAGGATGCTCCAAAAAAAGGTAGGAGGGCCCTGATTCAGAGCGAGCGCTCTGGTCAGAGCGTTCAGCTCTGAATCAGGCCCTTTATATCTATTCTTCTTGAGGCTATTTTGCCCTATTCTATTCTAGTTTTTTTATATATTTCAATTATTTTTGGCGATATTGTGTGGTTTTATTACATGTAAGGTGTAAAATATATTCTAACAATTATGTTATATTAAATGAATTTGTAACTTTTTTCTATAGCGCTCCCTTGTGTGTGTATTTTTTCTGCTGTGTAGTTAGTGTTTCCAGAACCTTTTTGGGAGCTGCAATATGGGTAACAATTAATTATTAATATATATAAATTTTTTATTTATTTATTTTTTGCGCCTGCTCTAGATATTTAGTGATATCAGTGTTCCAATTTCTCTATGCAAGATATGCCTGGAATGAGGAGTATTTATGCTTATGTCTAACTCAATGCTGCATACTTTCGTCATCATGACCCTACTCAACTATGGCTTTGTGTGAACACCCCATTGTACATGCAATTGAAATGCATATGACGCTGCATTGCCTGTACTTGTGTGTGCGCAGTTCCAGGGCATACAGTATGTAGTGTCAAAACATGATCCACAAACAGGCATGCATTCAACTTTGCATCATCCTTATCATAAGTATAGCTTCTTTATAAGGTTGATACCTATCAATTGCATATTTCACGTGGCTGGTTCCACTGGTTACAAATTTCTATAGAGGTCTCCCAAAAAAATGCATTATAAAAAGTATTGTTTTTATAGATTTTCCCTACAGAGAACATGCCTGTAGCACAACTTTCTAGCCATAGAAATTCCCCAATTTTTTAGAATCTGTGGGTAGGACAATGAGTCTGTGACACCAGGCGTCTCTGAATTATCCAGGCTAGTTGACAGAAAATAGGCCACTCTAGAGCTAATTGATGTCACAAGCCCCCGCACTGCGAATGCTGTGCAAGGTGAACGCCGGGCAAGTGTTTGCTGAATCTCCGCCTACCTCCTGTCCATCATTCTGGATTGCCCCCTGCATCTATATCCTACTGGCGCCAATGCTGCTCTGATGCTGGTGATAGAGTTTTCGTGTTTTCCGGTTCTGGCATTGTCTACTGTTATCCAGTCAAGCTCCAGGTCTCCTGTCTATTTGCATATTGTTATTCTGCCATTTGTACCATCCAGGCGGCACAGTTCGCATATCATCTACCTGTTGCTTGTTTCACCTAGGCGGCATGGTCCGCACTACAGCGTCAGCTGCTGTTGTCAACCTGACGGCACCGACTGCTCTGTAGCGTCAGCTGCCTGTGTCAACTCGGTGGCACAGGTCGCTCTGCACAAGCTGCTTGTGTCAACCCAGCGGCACAGGCCGCACTACTGCGTCAGCTGTTTGTGTCAAGCCTGCGGCACAGGTTGCACTCCTACGTCCAAAGTACACACCCGCGTACAAACGCCAGTGTCTTCCCAGTAGCACTAATCTTGTCTGCCACATCTAGCCAAGTTATTCCAGCCCTCAAGGCTGCTACACAGTCCAAAGGCCGCATCTCATCTCTTGGCCCACTGGTCTCAGCTAGCCAAGGCCTTCCAGCCCTCAAGGCTGCTACATGGCCCGAAGGCCGCATCGCATCTCTCAGCCCACCATCCTCAGCTAGCTAAGGCCTATCAGCCCTCAAGGCTGCTACACGGATCAAAGGCCGCATCTCATCTCACGGCCCGTCAGCCTCAGCTAGTCAAGTTATTCCAGCCCTCAATGCTGCTACATGGCCCAAAGGCTGCATCTCATCTCACCACCTACCAGCCTCTGCTAACCAAGGCTTTCCAGCCCTCAAGGCTGCTGCATGGTTAAAGACCGCTTCTCATCTTACCACTCACAGGCCCATCCAGCCAAGGTATTGCAGCTCTCAAAGCTGCTTCTCGGCCGCATCTAGCCAAGAAATACCAGCCCTCAAGGCTGTTGCTGGACGTTACCCTCAAAGTCACACCCATGGAATAACAATTGAGTGAACTTGCTCACACTTTCTTGAGAAATTAATGGGTTTGTCGCAGATGGTTCCATTTGAGCTCAACACCTAATTTATTGACACAAACTGTTTGGTCCTTTACATTAAAAAGAATAGTCAGTTGCAAAGATGTCTGCAAAATGGGAACAGTTTGTAATGATCTCTCTGCAAAGGCTTCAAAATTAAAATCAATTTTTACACTGTTTACCATGCTCACTCCAACAGACAGAAGTGTAAATCAGGCCCTCATGAACTTCCACAATAAACACAATAAACACATTATGGCTAACCAGGACAACTGGCTAAATCTGCAACCTAGGGCTAAATTTGCCCATAATAATCACTCCCATAAGGCCACCACCATGTCTCCAATGTATCAATATGGGTGTCATCCTCCTCTTCTTACATTTGCCACAATATCAAATCCCAAGGTTCCTACTCTAGACTCTACATTTCTGAACTTTGCTGACATCTTGACCAAAGAAAAAGAAAACTTGTCCAAGGCCTCCCGCCATTACAAGTGTAGGGCTGTGGCTTCTAAACTACTTCATAGAGACAAGGTATGGTTACTAAGTTAAATTTGCCTACCACTTATTTATTCCAGTTTCCTTATTATAACCCTTGGTGGTCAGTCACTTTTCTACCTCTTTTTATCAACCCATCCTGTTGCAACAGCATAAGTATGAATTCAATAAAATGTTTTTAAAGGTATTCTACAATTCCTTGTGGATTGGAAGGGTTTCCGATCTTCTGACATTCATTCTCAGTTTGCTGCAAAAACATTTCCTGCCAAACATTTTATTTAGTGCAGAGTACAGCCATGGCCAAAACTTCTCAGGCAAGGGAGTGGACTCACTCACAATTTTGCCTAAGAACACAGGCATGAATAAAGAATGGTACCAAAACATCCTCCAAGAGCAACTTCTCCTAACCATCCAAGGACAGTTTGGTGACGAACAATGCTTTTTCCAGTATGATGGAGCAACTTGCCATAAGGCTCCTCTAAATTATTTTGGACCAAAATGTTCCTGACTCCTCTCTTGCTTACTATTTTTATTACTGATGCAAATCCTGATTGTTACTTGTCATGACATTCTTTCTGGAATCAGTTTGGCACGTTGCAGTCCATCTATGTATCAGGCTCAGTTCTGTTGACCATTTATTTTCTTCACTTGATACCAACTGGTGACAGCGCAAAAGACCACAAATTACAAACCTACTTGCAACAAAAATTCTCTAGTGGGGTCCTAAGCGGAAACCATAAGTGTGTTAGACTCTGCCAGTGCTAATCCAGCCTGGCTATAATGAATAAACTATACTCTGCTCACCCATGACAAGCCCTCTTTACTAGAATATTTTCATATGCTGTTTCCAGACACAAGGTTTGAAAGAAAAACATAGTTATTATGCACAGACAGCTCATGACCATGCAGCTGTCTATAGAACATTGGGGAAATATTTTGTTGCAGCTGAATTTAATAAACATTTTTGCTTTTTAAAACACATCTGTCAAGAAGTTTCAATGTTGCCTGCAGCTGGGGAATTGATTATAAATGAACTCACACTGGAAAAATAATTTTTTTATTGTTAAATATTTACAGTAAAATGAATAGATTTAAATGATTTCCAGCAAATCCTCTTCAACCATCACAGATTCATTTGCCCACCTGTATATTTTCCATCAGGAGTAGCACAGTAAAAACTAGGAAACAATATTGCCACTATCAAAGGATATCTCATGTCAGTTAAATAAAAGGCTTCCGTACATATTTTTACTTTAAAAATTCAAGTCAACTCTTTATTAATGAGTTGGAAAAATATATAAATTATAAAGTTGCTTTGAATCTATGTAATTTTCAGTGGAAAAATTCAGCTAACAATTTGTTTTATTTAAAGAATACATCTCCCCAAAAGTAAAGAAAATGAGTGGCTCCCTTAATGTGTGTAGCAATCTAAACATGAGATCCTCATTTTTGCTTTTGTGAGCTTGGTTTGGGGTTACCTAAGCCATTCCTCTATGAACTTTCAATTCGCAGTAATGGTATCTTCATGTAGTGGCGATTTGACAACCTGAACAAGCATCTGAGTGGAAGAGTGACACCTCTCAAGTGGCTTTAGCTTTTAAGTCTCACAAAATAGCTGATGCTCCTTGTCTCATCCCCATTTATTACAATGGGACTTTACTACTGTTACTTTTTATATATTGGTGTTGACCTCAATGGAACAACAAAAGTTATAAAACTGTGGACATGCCTTTATGATGTTTATGGTAACGTCAACGTTACTAAGCAACCCCCTGCACCAGCCTATTGGTCTCTATAGCTGTCAATCACCTCTCCTTGTTTCTGATTGGTCATCAAAGCTCTATTTAAAAATCACTGGGACACCTCAATTTGCGGCAATAAGTGAACAAGCTTCATTCGGCAGAAATGTTCATCTTCTTAATGTTGGTCCCTTCAGACCAGACCAAAGAAGCTTTGACTGATTTCAATTTGGAGCACGAAAACAATATGACTTAACGCTATGCACTTTTTCTTGTAGGCACACAAGTATTTCTTAAGTGGATTCTCATTAAGGACCCTGACAGTGACCAAATCTGCTCTGACATGCTTAACAGAAGACTTCTCACAAGTCACCCTTAAAAGCAGATACATCGTCCCATTCTATTTTCTTAATAAGATAAGATTCTGTTGCATTCTCATCCCCCTGTTCACTTCCCACGGCACACAGGGGAGCAGTAGAAACAGAAGACCTAAAGCTGCCTTATTATATATTCCACTATACAACTTCAACATATGTTGTTTGCATTATCCTGTTCTGTTAAAAGTCAGTAATCTTATGGTTATCTAACAGTGAGATACAGTATAGAGACAATGTAAATTTACCCCAAAGTATCGATTTTGTGAGTTTTTATTTTATTTTCCGTCAGTTTTGAAATCTGGAGATATACTAGAGGGAAATTCCAATAGAAAATTGCAAAGAAAAAGTCTTTAGACTGCAATAGACCATCGGCAGAAACATTTACTGTTTAATATAGACAACAACAGAAACCCTGGATTTACTAACCTGCAGAAATGTAGCAGTATAGTAAGAAAAAAATATATCTGCCTACTGCAGGGGTGTTTGGCCAAAGCACTGCATAAATCAGTATGATCTGCGGAGTCTTCATTATGTTTCAAAGTCAAAAAATGGTTACATTTAAAAAAAAAATGTGTTCCCCCCTCCCACCAATCCATAATTAGTCCCAGACCTTTCAGCCTGGGCTGGTATTGGAAAATTGGGTAAAAAAAAACAATGTGGGGTTCCCCCTATTTTCTAATAACCAGCATTAGTGTGAACCAGCTGAAGGGATAATGCTATAGTAAGATGACACACAGCGTGGGTCCCCCTGCTATAATATTAACCAGCCCCAAACTGGAGCTGCAATTAGTCATTGTTTGGAGTATGGTATCCAGTCTATACACACATTATCAGTGCCTTTTGAATTACCTGGGTTCCATCTTCCAAAGTGCAATGGTTTATATGATTCTATCCTTATGGTACAGATATCCCCCTTATTTTTAACAATAAAAGCTTATATTTGCAATTAAATACTGCATTATAGCTTTCTTCTGATCTGTTTCATATTCTTATGAGAGGGATTACTTTTATCATTCGATGACCCTCAAGTGGCCCACAGAAGGATCTGAAGAAACCTTTATGTGCATACCATCACCTTACTTCAGTGTAAGAATTGACATAGAGTATATTGTCCATCACGTTCAGGTGTTAACTTGCAGAAGTGGAAGCATCTGATCTCTGAAGGGGATTTATACCATTTCATATTTATTGTCTGAACACCAGTGGAGTGTCCCTTTCCCCATCAATATTACACTATTGTGTGTTTATTTTTATGTGACGGACTACAACATTGTGAATGCCTGTAAATTTGGAACAATATTTATAAGGACATTGTCATATGCTGGAACAATTCATAGCACATTTGAGGTAGTTATTTTTTTCCATATATAGACAGAATGTTATCCAACTCTCAGCAATTGACTTCAGTGGGCATCATAATAGATGACAAGGAGGTTGCAATGGTGATGATACAAAATCTTATGCAAGAGTATGACTTCCTGGTAGTAGCATTAGAGTCAAGTGCTATGAAGCTAACCACAGACACTGTATGTGCTAAACTATTGCAGTTTCAAGAATGCATACCTACAGAAATAAATGCTGAAAATTCTGTTCTACTGTCTAAAAGTTCAAAGCACAGAAAGCCTAAGTATAGATGTTTTGAGTGTCACAAGTTGGGACATAAGGCTTCAGAATGCGAATCAAATGTATGAAGTGGCACCTCATCACCTAGACATAATAGCGGAAATGAGTCAGCCTTAAATGTAAGAGACAGCCACTGTAAGGACTGCTGGTACATGGACTCAGGAGCCACAGGGCATTTTAGCTATAATTATAATTGGTTCAAATCATTAAAGTCATGTGAGTCAGTGCAAGTCAGAGGAATTGGATGAAAGGTCCTAAATGCCACACAAGTCAGGACACTTACTCTATGCTTGAAGGTGAAAGGCAAGGAAATTGTCACAGAAGTTGAAGATGTATTATTTGTGGCTAACCTAGAAACTTATCTAATTGCTATAAGGGTTCTTGAGAGGTGAGGATAGAGAATCGAAAGAGTTGGTGCATTATGTACAACCAAAGAGGGACAGTAATTGCTGCAGCAACCTGGTAACTACTGTATATACCCTAGACACTATGAATTGCTGTGCAATGGTAGCTGCTGAATCCAACCAAAGAATGCAACTGTGGCACAGACAACTAGGACACCTAGACTATGACAGTGTACAGAAGCTTCAAAGTGGTATGATGACTGGGATGTCAATAAACAATTCTGTAAGACCAGCATTTGAAAGCTGTATGAAGGGCAAGCAAACATGTTGCACCTATCCTAAATTTGCATCCAGAGCACAAATGTCACTGAAGTTAGTGCATACTGATGTGTATCGACCAATGGACGTGGAATTCATGACGGGAAACGTTACTTCATGACACTCTGTAATCTATATTCATATACAGTATGATACCTATCTGTCTTTTATAACCAAGAGCTCCAGACGTTATATACATTAGTCTACATCTGTTTAACATTTCTAAATAGGCAACGACAACATATCCTTCATGTAACAATGAAACTCCATCCTGCATGAGTGCTCAAAAAATGTATCCAACTTATTATCGAAACACATACAACAGAACTACAGCACCTCGACACAAACATTCACAAACTCGACCAAACCCTAGAACTATACAAAGAGGAAATAGAATTCAGGAAACTCGTCTCCATCACTAGAGACAAACTACACAAAACAGAGGCAAACATCATAGAACTGAAGAAATCCAAAATACTACGTGACAAAAGTGGAAACACCAACACAGACTCAGCACCCAAGACACACAGAGAACACACAGAGACAACCCGAACCAAGAAACCAACACACAAACCCAGGATAAACAACACTAACACCCACTTCCACAGAACATAGAATCCAACACATCTCCCAACGAGAGACCGATATACAGAAAACTAAGACTCACATACCAACAGTATATGTCCAAAATCCACAAAGTTCAGAAAACTCTGGAAAACTTTACAAACAAAGACACAGACCCCCTACCAGCATCCGACACAAGTTTAGTAACGACACCTCATTCAGCATATACGAGATTGAAGATAACGACCAAGACACACAATACGAAAACCTAGCGAGACTTTCACTGGAACAAGGGTGGATCACCACCATCAGGGGTGACCACACAATCCCCAACCCATCAGACCAAGAGGGCCACCAACCACAACAATAACAGACAACATAACCAAAGAAAAACACCCAAATCAAGAACCAAGGTCACTAAATTTTTTAGACCTTGAGGCAGGAAATCGTACCTGCCCACCAACAACACGACACCCGACACAAACACCAATGAGCCAAAAAAGAAAACTAAACCAATTAGACGAGGATGTAGAGGAGGACAAAGAGGAAAACCACACCACACGCCCCAAACACCCACAATGACACCCACTACAGGGATTTTCAACCTCAGCGAACATCAACTTTCCAAAGAGGACACATCACTACTCAACAAAGGACTGAAATTTGCCCCACACAAAGCACTCAACAAATTCGAAATTTACCTAGATGTTCACAGATTCGTACGATGCCTAACACTGAAAAATAACTTCATGACACACCCCGCCACCAAACCACCAACCGAACTGGACAACTACAAACACACCACATTAAAGCCACCATCCAAGTTCTACCCCAGCCACTTAAAAGGACATCTTATACACACATTCGAAAAACTAGTCATGGACGATATCAATAAAATACCAACACCAAAGAAAAACCACATCAAAAACCTAACCATAAACAAACAGAAAGCCCTCAAAAGACTACAACAAAACCACAACCTTATAATCAAGCCAGCAGACAAGGGCAGAGGCATAGTGATACTCAACAAAACAGACTACATCAGGGAATTACAGAGACTTCTACAAGATAAACATACATATGAGACATTAAACAAAGACCCATCCCAGGCATTCCACAACGAACTAAACAGCATACTCAGAACACTACTCAAAGACGGCATCCTCACAATACATGAACACGATTTCATACACAACCCACACCCCATCATCCCCGTCTTCTACTACCTCCCCAAAATACATAAAGACATCACAAACCCCCCAGGTAGACCCATCATATCCAGAATCAATTCCATGACTGCAAACCTATCGCAATACATAGACCATCTATTGCAACCGTACGTCAAACAACAACCATCCTACATACAGGACATGACACACATACTCCAAATACTGGAAGGAGTCACTTGGGGTGAAGACCACTGGCTTGTAACAAGTGATGTCACATCACTATACACCATCATTTACCACACACAAGGATTAAACAGTATACACCATTTCCTAAACAAAGACCCAACACTAGACCCCGGACAGACACAGTTCATCTTGGATAGCATCAACTACATACTAACACACAACTATTTCTGGTTTGATGGCAACTATCACAGACAGAAGACAGGGACCGCCATGGGGACTCGATTTGTGCCCAGTTATGCCAACCTTTTTATGAGCATTTGGGAGGAATACAACATCTGGTCAGGGCATAACTTGGGAGCAAATCTAGTCCTCTGGACAAGGTACATAGATGACATAGTCTGCATTTGGAAAGGACCCCTAGACATCCTCAAAGATTTTCTTACACACATCAACAATGACAGGAATCTCCACTTCACATCCCAACAGCCAATCCGATGTCAATTTCCTCGACTTACACATCTTCATCGAAGAACACAAGATCCACACCAAAACCTATCACAAACAAGTTGACGTTAACAGCTACATTCTTTCGGACAGTGGTCACCACCCCAATTGGCTCCAGAACATCCCAGTGGGCCAATTTAACCGCATAAGATGGAACTGTACAAATATCACTGATTACTATGAAAAACTCAAACAACAATTCACAGAGAAAAAATACAACACCGACTCACTACAACATACATTACAGAAGATAGGGAATGAAGAAAGAGGACCACTACTCACTTACAACAAGAACAAAGAAAAACACATACAAGACACCATCCCATTCATCACACAATACAACGAAAGTGCTGGACTGATTAAACACATCATTAAGAAACACTGGAATCTGCTCCTAAAAGACGAATCACTCACAGACACACTCCCACGACGCCCCATGATAATATACAGAAAAGCTCCAGACATCAAAAGCAAATTAGTCTCAAACCACATCCCACCACCTACTCTCAAACAAATGACCCTTACCAAGCAGCCCGTCCACAATGGCTTCTATCATTGCGGCACATGCAGCAATTGCCGCACTCTAGATTACAGAAGCACAAAACCTACTACCACTTTCACCTCCACCAAAACAGGTAACACATACAAGATACAGGAACACATTTCCTGCAACACCAGCCACGTAATTTACCTATTAAGATGCACATGCAACCTACAGTACGTAGGCAGAACCGTGAGGCCACTTAAAACAAGATTAGCAGAGCACCTCAGAAGCATCAGAAACAAATCAGAAAACCACAACATTCCCCTACATTTCCTGGATAAACACCAAAGTAACCCCAAGGACATTGAATTCTTAGGTATCAAGACCATCACTCACAACTGGAGAGGGGGTGACATAACCAAAAGACTCAATAAAGAAGAAACAAAATGGATATTCACTCTGGACACTATAACACCCCGCAGTCTCAACATAGACAATGAGATCCAGTCAATCATCTCCAAATAACGCACACCCGAACCAACCACCACCCCAACATAAGAATGAAGTTATTGCTCCACTGCAACTCCATAGGATGACACCATACAACAAAAACCATCATACTTCACAACACACAACTATAACCCATCCCAATCACATACACAAGACACACCCAACCCCAACCTGCACATTAGTAACCACCACGCAATCAGCCCCTGCACACACCTGCACCTCATCACCATTCAGCAAGTCCCTGCACACACCTGCACTGCATTACCATTCAAACACACCATTGGCCCAACCTGATTACACTCATCACTCCAGCCAGTTCCTGCTCACACCTTTACCTCATCACCATTCAGCAAGTCCCTGCACACACCTGCACCGCATTACCATTCAAAAACAACATTGGCCTAATCTGATTACACTTATCACTCCAGCTAGTCCTTGCACACACCTGCACCGCATCACCATTCAGCAAATCCCTGTACACACCTGCACGGCATTACCTCTCAAACACACCATTGGCCCCTTGAGTCACCTGACCACACCCCCACCCACGGAAGTGCACTACATAAGAACCTCAGAAGCATTGATCATCTCACACCTCCTTGAAGAAGGCACCTGTGCCGAAATGCGTTGGAGACCCCCAGACACCTACCCATCTTGAACCCACCTACATCTACATCCACCCCAATCCAGGCACCTGAATGGCAGCAGCGGCGCTTAACCGGACGCTGGTCCCCACTCATACCAGCCCCAGCCTCTGCCAAATGACAGCGCTGCACGCGCTCATCACACGACTGCACGCAGCACAGGTTTCACCTGCACTGCATCCACGGACGTGAGCCACTGAAACAGTGCACGTCCCCCACCACGGCATCATACTGGACTTTGAGAAGAACTGATCCCACACCAACGGACCTGGGCACCTACCGGTAGGTCAGCTCCCATACTCCTCACCAGTGCGGGACGCCGCAATGTGGGAGCACCCCTGATCACCTCAAACAGGGCATCCCAGTTCAGAAGTCTGTCAACCATAGGTCCAGCAGAGAAGCATGTAGTAGTCAGGACCGCATGTCAAGGAGCCCCCTGAAAGGGTTGACCCTACTCCCCACACTGTGGATACACCCTGTCACCCCAAATCACCAACAACTGGGCAGTGTGTGCTGCCACGAACCATCTAAGAGACATTTATCTTCCAGGAGCACTGTGCCTCCTACTGAGCAAATATGTTTATTTGTATCTGTGTGTGCACATAGAGGGTCTATGTGCACACACAGATACAAATAAACATATTTGTTTCTTCCACCATCCATCCAGCCTCCAGTATTTCTGTTCTACCACAACACATCCACCACAACACACAGCCATCTGCTCCCCCCAACCTCCCCCCGTTTTTTTCCCTCCTCCCTCTCCCCACCAATACACACACACACAACCAAGGAGCGCACGTACCCTCCAATCTTACCATATCTATCCAATAGTAGGATCAGGTACCCCTACTGTACGGTGCAGCACCAGCCACACCTGGACCCCCCCTCTCTCTCCCCCCTCCCTCCTTTTTCTGTCCTCACACCTTCCCCCTCCATCATCCAACCCCCTATATCCCACAACACCACCACCACCCTGAAGCGCATCCCAAACCCAGTATTACCTACTATTGCATACAGTATGATACCTATCTGTCTTTTTATAACCAAGAGCTCCAGACGTTATATACATTAGTCTACATATGTTTAACATTTCTAAATAGGTAACCTCATAAACATAAATATTTCACCTATCACCATCTTCTTTAAGTCAGTTTTCTCTTCTGAACCATATTTTCATCTAAGCAAAAATACTTCTTAGGATACTATTGACTCTCAGTTTGGTTTTAGTCTAAGTCTATTGCATACTTTGTATTATAGATATTGATTATTGTACACTATCCCTGTTAATTGTGGAATCTTCATTAAAACTTGTTTAACCACTTAATTGGCGTGGCCGCACTAGATGCAACCGCAGCGAGATGGGCTTTATCTATTTTTCCCATGTGCAGAACAGATTTCCTCTTTCTCGTTCTGCCCCCCATCAGTAATTTATAAGTCTCTGACTGCCAATATCACTGCAGATTTTGTGACCCATAATGCATTGTGAACAGTCTTTTATTAAAGTAAAATTTAAGTGCAAGAGGTGCACTATTCATTGATCTCTACACTCCAAGTGAAATCCAACCACTTTGACTTTATTAGAGGAGGAGAAAGGAAGATAATGTGGTGGGTGGGTGGACGGGAAAAACAAAATGGATGAAGGGAGGGACTGAACCAGAGGAGTACAGTTTGAGATCAAATAATTTACCACCATTGTTATACAGACAGTCCCATCAGATTGTGACTCTACAGACTAATTTTGCATGATGTCTTTTTTTTAATGAAGTCAATTAATTCAACCCAGATTATTGCAATAGTAAAACAAGTAGGACAATCAAGTCAAACAATTTGTACCAGATTAAATAGATCTGGATGGAGGAATAAAAACCCAACAATTTTTTAAATCAATATCTGTCTAATGATCTAACACAACAAATATCATATATATGTCCTGTCTTTGCTCTGATTTCCTTTTATTCTAATAACAAATATTTACAGCATGTACAATGCATCCGTACTAATTAAGTTAACTAAGAGATTACAGTATATTAATTTATTTCAGTCTATCATAGCCAATGCCAATAATTGTCACTAACTTTTTGTAATTAACTAAACAACTTCTAATGTGATTGTCAATGCCCTCTATATTCATACAAATACAAGACTATCTTAAATGAAGAAAGAAAATGTAACCATCAATTTGGGGGCCGTGAAGCATCTAAATTGTTACTTTTCTCATGAAACTCTTAGACATTTTGAAACTTCCTAACCCACTACACAGAAGGCTTCACCATTGTACCTAGACTGTGTACTTCTCATATTCATCCATCATGTTGGATCCTAAAAGAAATCTCTGTCATTATACCCAGCAATGGTTGGGTATAATTAGGTATGATTGAGTATAATAAAGGGATGCATAACCATATGTATATTTTAACAATGGTTGACATAAGTGATACAATTTTCTCATGTAGAAGAATTAAGCAAAGTATGTCAGCTGTAAAAGGAAAAAGCTGAATTGCGACTAATATTAGAACTGTCGGTTATTGTGTAGTGTTAGATTTTAGAGGCAAATGACTATTGTGGTTTGGCTTACACATTTTGGACAAAAATAATAATAATATATTTATTGCAGCCATGTTCATAAGCTTTCATTTAAAATACAACCCAATGTTAGTAGAGATGCTCTTGATGCAATCTGCTGTGTTTACTGTCAGTTCAGCTCTTATTATTATTAAAAAAGAATTAATGAAGAAACTTCAAACTTTAATGATTGTTATTAGAATTTTCAGTTAAAAGGTAAATGGGGGGTGAAGAAAAGGGGAACCGAAGGTTAATATTATTACATACAATTCCAGAGGAAACACAATATTAGAGAAGTCACACAAAAAAAAAAAACAAGAATCGCTGCACGAAAATACAATATCGGAGAAAGAAAAACATAAAAAAGGTCCTAATAGGATAACATTCAGAAGTTAAGGGTGGAAATCCAAAAAGGGCCACAGTGGAACCACTTCAATAAAGCAGTAAGGGAGCTAGAGTGTGGGGGATGGAGTCAAGAGAGGGAGCAGGAAAAGCAAAGGAAGAGGAGAAAAAAGAGGGAGTGACTCAGAAGATACGTAGAGGGGTTCCGTAGTGATTGGTCCAAATGACGAATACTAGAAATATATTTAATGTGGTAGACCTGTTATTTTCGACACTGAGTGGATAAAGTATTATGACCGACAGCAGTGGCGGAACTAGAGAGTGGTGGGCCCAGGTGCAAGAATATGCTTTGGGCACCCCCCCATCCATTACTGGCACCCCAACATTTATTCACCACCCCTCACTGCCCCCCCAGTCATTAAATCCTGTCCGTCCAGCCCGTGTGTCAGCCTCATTCTCCCCCCCAGCCCCAGCGTGTCAGCCTCATTCTCTACCACAGCCCCAGCGTGTCAGCCTCATTCTCTCCCCCAGCCCCAGCATGTCAGCCTCATTCTCTCCCCCAGCCCCAGCGTGTCAGCCTCATTCTCTGCCCCAGCCCCAGCGTGTCAGCCTCTTCCCCCCCAGCCCCAGCGTGTCAGCCTCTCCCCCCCAGCATGTCATCCTCTTCCCCCACAGCCAATGTGTCTCAGCCTTCCCCCTCCCCCAGCATGTCTCAGGCTCTCCCCCCCAGTGTCTCAGCCTTCACCCTCCCCCAACATGTCTCAGCCTCTCCCCCCAGTGTGTCTCAGCCTCTCCCCCCCAGCATGTCATCCTCTTCCCCCACAGCCAAAGTGTCTCAGCCTTCCCCCTCCCCCAATGTGTCTCAGGCTCTCCCCCCCAGTGTCTCAGCATTCACCCTCCCCCAGCGTGTCTCAGCCTCTCCCCCCAGTGTGTCTCAGCCTCTCCCCCCCAGTGTCTCAGCCTCTCCCCTCCCCCAGCATGTCTTAGCCTCTCCCCCAGCATGTCTCCCCCCCAGTGTCTCAGCCTCTCCCCTCCCCCAGCATGTCTCAGCCGCTGCCCCAGCATGTCTCCCCCCCAGCGTCTCAGCCTTCCTCTCCCCCAGCGTCTCAGCCTTCCCCCTCCCCCAGCATCTCAGGCTTCCCCCCCAGCGTGTCTCAGCCTTCCCCCCCCAGCGTGTCTCAGCCTTCCTCCCCCCAGCGTGTCTCAGCCTTCCTCCCCCCCCACGCGTGTCTCAGCCTTCACCCTCCCCCAGCGTGTCTCAGCCACTCCCCCCAGCGTGTCTCAGCCTCTCCCCCCAGTGTCTCAGCCTCTCCCCTCCCCCAGCATGTCTCAGCCTCTCCCCTCCTCCAGGGTGTCTCAGCCTCTCCCCCCAGCGTGTCTCAGCCCCAGCGTCTCAGCCTTCCTCTCCCCCCAGCGTGTCTCAGCCTTCCTCCCCCCAGCATGTCTCAGCCATCCTCCCCCCCCAGTGTGTCTCAGCCTTGCTCCCCCCAGCCCATACCACCGCAGCCGGCTTACTTACCTTGTTTCCTTGGCCGCTTCTCTTCCTCGCGGCTGCTCTTGATCCTCTCCCTCCAGCAGCCCGGCCCCTTGTTATGACACTGCGCGCGTGACGTCATGACGTCACGCGCGCCGCGTCATTACAAGGGGCCGGGCTGCGGTGAGTGCCCGACTGTCATGTTGGAGCTGGAGCGGCCGAAGTGAGCCCGCTCCGGTTCCAACCATTTACTTAATGGGGACCGGGTTGGCGGGCAGCGGCGCTGTTGGATGCAGGCGGCCATGGGCCCCTGCACCACAGCGGGCCCCGGTGCAAGGCACCGGCTGCACCGCCGCTAGTTCCGCCCCTGACTGACAGATGATTTTATGCAAGATAGCTATTGCGCAGATAATGCTGACGAATAATGTAAGAATCTGTATAAAAATGGAAAGGCAAAGGTATGCAGAGTCTAATAAGGGTATCACTCATTAAATAATGGGTAACAGTGGCATAGCAAGTGCCTCCACAGAACCCGCAGTGGCTTGGTGCGCCGGCAAGGGGGGGGGCGAGGGGGCAACCGTGATTGTAACGCAGAGGGGAGCGGTGGGCGCCAGAAACTGGAGCTAAATTTATAGATGTGCCACTGATGGGTAAACATCAGGGATCAATTCAGATGGCCTCTGAATGAATAGTATGCCCCACATTACACTACATGGGCTACAGAAGCAAGTGGTCTATCTGCTGCACAGATTGAAATGCCTCCAGTTTGCTCAGGAACACAGGAGTTGGACAGAAAAAAATTGAAAAAGAGCCATGTGGTTTGACAAATCATTTTTTCAAATACACCATTCAGATGGTAGGGTGAGGATATGGAGTCATCTAAAGCATGGATAATTCTTGCACACGACTGTTCAGGCTGGTGGAGGAAACATTATGGAGATGCAGTTCATCTCTTTTAGACTAATATTCTCCACAAAACATGTAGACCGTTAATATAAATAAAAGCCTAGAAGAAATAAAGCTTTATTAATGGTAAAAATGTAGACCGTTAATATAAATAAAAGCCTAGAAGAAATAAAGCTTTATTAATGGTAAAATGTAGCCCAACAAAGTACTAACCCCGTGGTTATAATAATTTGGCCACTCAGTTTGATGGAGATTAAGGAGGATGGTTCAGGACTCTTTCACAATAGAGATATTTGATGCTTAGGGTTTCATTTACTGAAATGTAAAAGGGTAATGATTTTACTAGCAAAACACAGCTAGGAAAAGCATTGCTCCTTTAAATTTCAGGCATTAACACGATCGAAAGCGCTGGGTTTTAGAACCCGACGCTTAGTAAATAAACCCCTTAGTAGTGCATAAAATGTGAGTTATTAGTAATGTTTGGGGGAACCAGGAATATGACGTGGTAAGAGTGAAAAAGAGAGAGAGACTCAGGGACTACAGTGCCAGTAATAATAGTTTTTAGATAATGTACTTCCGTCCATCAAGGGAGGAAAGTAGTTAAGGATAATGCTGTCAATTCTGGAACAGAGTGCCCTTCGAGTCGCAAGATGGTGGAAGATATTACGTAGTTTTGAGGACCAGTTACTTGTGATATTAGATTTTACGTTCTACTGACACTGAAAGAAGATTTAGAAAGATTGCATCTAATTTGCGTCCATTCCTTGGGAGCGATAGTTCCGCCCATATCCGCCTCCTAGTTTAGCTCATGAGGGTGCCTCATTGGTCGCTGATGAAGCAACATTCAGCAATAAAGTGTTGATATTAGTCCACTAGAAGAAGATAGGCGAAAACTAAAAGTCTCTAAATGAGATAGGTGTTGCGGGCTGAGACAGGATAGGGGAGAGGAAGTGTAAAAGTATCAAATCTGGAGAAACTGGTTGTGGCAAAAGATGGGAACAGAGTACCTCATTTGGAGATCAGCAAATGTGGGAAATGTCTTTAAGAAATTTTATATCAAAGCAATTCGAATAGACAAAAGTGTTAGGAGACATACCAAAGGGGAAAAAAGATTGTTCCTGAGCAGAGTGAGATGCCAGGACTGTGAAAACAAGTCATAGACAGTAATTACACATTGAGAGAGAAAAAGCCAGCATGGGGGGGTAACAGGGGCTGGCTGGCAACTTTTAGCCTGGGGGGCAAATGCATGCAGTAGCGTGTAGCCAGGGTGCCCAAAAAACGTGCGTGCTACGGCGCCGCCCCCCCTCAAGTGTTCCAGGGAGGAGGCGGGTCCATATAGAATTAATGTATGGTAAAAATAAAGATTAGGGGCAGCCCCCTGTCATAGTGCCCATATGCAGTGCCCCTGTGTGCCACAGGAGAGAACACCCTTATGCAGGCCTCCAGTAGTGTCCCCAGTAGTGATCCCCCCTATGCAGTGCCTCTTGTGCCCCCAGTAGTAAGCCCTTTATATAGTGCCCCCAGTAGTGGTCCCCCTTGTGCAGTGCCCCTTGTGCCCCCAGTAGTAAACCCCTTATATAGTGCCCCCAAAAGTGGTACACCCTATGCAGTGCCCCTTATATAGTGCCCCCAATAGCAGTCCACCCCCCATGCAGTGCCCCCAATAGTGGTAACCCTTATGCAATGCCCCTTAAATAGTGGCCCCAGTTGTAGTCTCCCCCCTATGCAGTACCCCCAGTATTGCCCTTTATATAGAGCCCCCAGCAGTGGTCCCTCGATGCAGTGCCCCCAGTCGTAGTCCCCTCCCCCTATGTAGTGCCCCAAGTAGTAGTCCCCTCCCCCCTATGCAGTGCCCCTAGTAGTAGTCCCCTTCCCTTGTAGTGCCCCCAGTAGTAGTAGTAGTACCCCCCTTGTAGTGCCCCCAGTAGTAGTAGTCCCCCCCTTGTAGTGCCCCCAGTAGTAGTAGTCCCCCCCTTGTAGTGCCCCAGTAGTAGTAGTCCCCCCCTTGTAGTGCCCCCAGTAGTAGTCCCCCCCACTTGTAGTGCCCCCAGTAGTAGTCCCCCCCTTGTAGTGTCCCCAGTAGTAGTAGTCCCCCACCCCCCTTGTAGTGCCCCCAGTAGTAGTAGTCCCCCCCTTTGTAGTGCCCCCAGTAGTGGTCTCCTCATTGTAGTGCCCCCAGTAGTAGTAGTCCCCCACTCCCCTTGTAGTGCCCCCAGTAGTAGTAGTCCCCCCCTTTGTAGTGCCCCCAGTAGTGGTCTCCTCATTGTAGTGCCAGACCCCCCCCCCCAGTAGAAACACGTAATATAAAAAACAAAATAAATAAACACTTACTTGAATCCCCACTCCTGCCGCCACCATCTGCTCCTGCGTCTATCCTCCCAGGCCGGGCCGCTCTGCATTATGGGAGAGACATCATATGACATCATGACGCCTCTCCCATTGCCCACTGTGGGAGCCGGAAGCTGGAGCGGCTCCTGCAGTGGGCGCAGCAGCAGCTAATGAGAGTCTGACAGACTCTCATTGGCTGCTGATCAAAACAAACACACAGCTGCCGGAGCCGGCGGCTGTGTGTTTGTCACTTGTGTAGCGCTGACCGAACTCCGTCCGGTCAGCGCTACACACGCGGTGCAGTCTGTGTCACAGTGACACAGACTGCCCGCGGCCCACATGATGCTGCGGCCCGGGGGGCACATGGCACCCTGCCCCCCGGCCCAGCCCGCCACTGGGGGGCAAGGTATGTAAACTAGACCTGTGCTGTGGTTTTAACCAAAATAGGGATGAGAACATCATCCTTTTTTCAATTAAATTATATCATATTGAATGAAGCTGGTAATCAGATGGCCTCTGTAAATTGCAATATTTTCCCAGCAGTAATGAGCCTTGGCATGAGCTCTGCACTCACCTTCTAAACTGCATTATCTGAAACAGTCATGTCAAACGTGCATTCTCCCTGGGGCCATGTTAGGAAACTTCAAATGTATAGGGGACAGCTTCCCAGACATGGGTTGTAACCAGGAGGTGTGGCCATAGTAGCGGCTAAAACCTCAATAGGGTTACAGCCATTTTGTCAGATGTCAAACCATTTTCTTACCACTCTAATAATGAGCCCTCTCATGCTCCTATATGTGCCAGCCCAGAGTCTCTTTATGCCCCCTTATATGCCTCAGAGCCAGGGCTGCCATCAGAAATTATGGGGCCCGGGACTGACAAAATAGGTAGGGCCCCCCACCCCCACAACCCCAGGCTACCTTAGTTACCTCGCTGCTTCTATTCTGGCTACTCGTCAGTCCTTCTCACACACCGCGGCTCCTCTCTTATTCAGCGGCGCGGCATGACGTCATGGCGCACCTGCTAACAAGAAAAACTTGCCAGCCGCAGCGTAGGTAGGAGGCGGAGTGGGAGGGCAGCCCTGGGCAGCTGGGTGAGAAGTGACTCATGCAGTGGGGTAGTAGTGGGCAGCGTGCTTGTGGGAGCAGGCCCCCGACTAGGCCTGTCACTCACTTTCATAGTAGTAGCGGGCGGACGATGCTAGATACTAGATGCGGGCAGGCCCCTCGAGTGTACTACCATGGCGTTGGTAGGAGGCAGAGCAGAATGGTGCCTCAGGGCTGGGCCTGTCAGACACTCACTGCTATTGTGCAGTGGGGGTGGGGTAGTAGCGCTGGGTACAGAGGCAAGCGCAGGTTTTGTCAGGAGGGGTTTCCATATTTGCCCTTAGAGGTAGATTTTATATATATATATATATATATATATATATATATATATATATATATATACATATGCTCCCTCGTTAGAAATAACACCCCAAATCTGAGTCTCTCCCTAAATCTGCCTACCCACCAACTCAAACATCATACCCTAAATCTTCAGTTTACTATCCATCATTGAAATACATTTCCCAAAACTGTAATGCCCCCACTCACTGATTAAAAACCCTGCACTTACAGTACACCCCACCTCTAGTTGAATATCAGAATATCTATACTAATCCTCACCTGGTTTGTCCTACCATCTCATAGTCCTCCTGATCCTGAATCCTGTGCTCTGATTAGTGGATAGTTCCAGCCATCCACCAATCAGTACATAAATACATCCCACCACTGTGATTGGTGGATGGCTGGAGCCATTAACCAATCAGCATCGCACAGCAGGCACCTCATTGACTACAGCCAGTTACAGAGCTGCCGGCCGCTGGATGCTTCATGCAGTGACAGTCACACAGTGTAGTGGTGAGTGTGACTGCGACAGGCAGCAGTATGCTGCCCGAATCCCGACCGCTCTCGTATTTACACGCACAATTGGAGCGGCCGGGGAGAGTCCTCTGCCTGTATGCCCCCAGCCCAGTCTTTCCCTGGCTGCATGTGTGGTCCGCTGCGTGCGGTACCAAGGTAGGAGCGGACGGGCCCCCTGAGTGTCCGGGCCCGGGACTCCAGTCCCTGCAGTCCCCCGCTGATGGCGGCCCTCAGAGCCATATCATGCCCATATATTCCAGCACAGAACTCTCTCATGCCCCTTTATATGCCTCAGAGCTTCTCATGTCCCATTAATTGCCCCCTCAAGTCCTTATGTCTGCCCAGAACACCACTCATGCCCTTATATCTATCCAGAGCCCCTTCTTGGCCTGATTTCTGGCCAAAGCCCATTCCTGCCCTTATGAATACCCAGAGCTCCTCATACTCCTATTTCTCCCCATAGCCCCCTCTTACCTTCAGCTTTAGTGCCCTTGTTTGGAAGGAACATTCAGAGGTTGCAGTCCACAATCAAAGCTGGAGGAGCAGCAGCAGAGAGGGCCAGCAACGAGCTGGCAGTGACATCACTGATGCTGTGTCATGGGATTTTTCGGACACTGACTACCTGGGATGAGCAAATTTAGTAATCCCAGATGGGTTTTTGGGCAACATGACAGACAGGGATGGATTTGCCGCTAGGAAAACAAGGCACACAAATCGGACCCGGCGGGTATAGTGGGGCTCCTCCACCACTGCCTCTGGCAGTCAGCAGTATAGAACCTAGGTCAAATAGGGGAATGGTCTATAAAGAACACTTCCACTAAGTGCAGCTAAAGTCTCCCAGACACTGCAACAAAAGTGATATTACTTAATTGTACCCACATACATAAAAGTACCAAGCGCAGCAAAGCAGCTGCCTGGGAAGCCCTTCTCTTTGCCTCTTGGAAAACACTCTCTGTGAAGACATTGGGGGTGATTCAGTTGTTGCATGGGAGATCATAATTAATGAGCACCAAGTTTTGCAATTAATTTGTTCTGGGAGCTCATTAATTATCGCCCTCTTCACGTCCTATTAAACCTGGTTTAGCCATGTAAAATGGCTAAACCCATCTAAACTCCTGGTTCGGACACCCTAACCACGGGTTTCTTGCACATTTTTTGCTCGTGCCCCTTCATTAAAACCCAGTGAATGGACTGCCTGTAGTATGTGGATCCATTTGGCTTCTCTCTGCAGAAGAATATGGCCTCTATCACCCCTCTGAGATTGGGGGGACCCAGTTAATAATCTTATATTGTATAGTTGAGAGGCTGTGATGGAAATCTCGAGCCATTCTCTCCATCTATCGAGTCGTCATTCCAATATAAAGGAGTCCAGAAGAGCATCTGGTATAGTAGATGATGTAATGGCTAGAGCATGTCAAATATTTTGGCAGACCTGGGATGTTCAAAGGAATTGCCAGTTTCTAAGAAACTACAGGTGATGCAGCTGACACACCTGTAGTTACCTCAGTGGCGTAACTACTGCCCCCGCAGCCCCCGCGGTAGCTTGGAGGTGCTGGGTAGCTTGGGGGCGACGGGGGCAGTAGTAGTAACTATGGACGGGTGCATGGGGTGCAGTCGCACCCCCTGCACTCTCCATCTGCCGGGCACCCACTGAGTGTGTTACCAGCGGGCGCCCGGCTCCTATTCAAACCCCCGGCGGCAGCCGGAGGACGGAGCTCCCTCCGTCTTCCGGGTCCCGCAGGGCACTATGGGAGTGACGTAATGACGTTACTCCCATAGTGCCGAGGAGTGGACACCGGGGACGGAGCTCAGGAGTGAGCTCCGTCTTCCGGGTCCCGCATAGCACTATGGGAGTGACGTAATGACGTCACTCCCATAGTGCCGAGGAGCGGACGCTGGGGTATGGCCGGCAGCAGCACTGGAGCGGGGATAAAGGTGTTTGTGTTTTTTTCTTTTGTGTGTGTGTGTTTGCTTGTGTGCACGCGGAGGGGGGGAGCAACTACAGGGGGCTAACTACTAGAAGGAGCACTACAGGGGGCTAACTACTAGAAGGGGCACTACAGGGGGTCCTGCATAATGGGCACTACTACAGGGGGCACTACTTTAATGGGCACTACTACAAGGGGCCCTGCATAATGGGCACTACTACAGGGGGCCCTGCATAAAAGGCACTACTACAGGTGGCATTGCATAAGGGGCACTACTACAGGGGGCATTGCATAATGGGCACTACTACAGGGGACATTGCATAATGGGCACTACTACAGGGGACATTGCAAAAGGGGCAACTACTACAGGGGGCATTGCATAAGGGGCACTACTACAGGGGGCATTGCATTTTGGGGCACAACTACAGGGGGCACTGTATAAGGGGCACTAATTTGATACACAGTTTACAGGTTATAAACTATGTTCCCAATAATCTGGTTCTAGATGGACATAAAAACTGTGCAGCCTGTCTTGAGCTGAGGTGACGGACTGGCAGGAGCAGAAAGGAGGGTTGGTGAAGTAGATCTGTCAGGGTAGGATGTAATGGGCATTACTGTTTGGCATAATGTGTATTTGGCATTACTGTGTGCACAATGTGCTATTAGGGGCATTACTGTGTTGCATAATATGTAAGGGGCATTACTGTGTGGCATAGGCATGTGGAGGGGCAGCCACGGTAAAGCAATGTCGGGCAGGCCAGTCTCTGCCCCCTATATGTGTGTTATGCCCGGCCCCTCACTGCCCCCCTCACTGTCCTGGCTGCTGAGGTGCTGGGTTGTTTGCTTATCATCAAATTGTAGGGAAATGGTAACTATTAAATAAGGTGCGCAAAACCTGCTGCCCCTGGTCTGACACAAAAATGGAGACTCACTAAGCTCCAATAAGTGCAATGTGGCAAAAAGTTATTGTGTCGCTAGGTGGCGCTGGATATACAAATATAGAAATACAAAGCAAAGAATGTAAATGGGGGAAAAATCCTGACATTCGTCGCTTATGTATGAAGTTCTCAGGATCTCCAGATGTTTTCCATATGATACATGAAATAAATATAAATACAGAAAAGGAATGTCTTAATAATATAATACAATGCTCCTGATACAGTCTGTATGCTTAGGTAAGGAAAATTATGAGATTCTGTTGGTTGATCAAGTGTAGTGGATGCGTACCCCAAGTCACATTTAGATGTGTGGTGATATTCCCATAGAGGTTTCTTTATTCTTCCCACCCACTTGGTATTCCAAACTGGTCTCTTATTGGCACAAGATTATTCCAAAAAAGGGTAAAGTAATGCGTACCCTACTCACGTGATGTGAATGCTGTAATCTGCATACAAAGGTTTCTTTTAGTTATCCTGGAGAATTCTCTTAAAGCTTCTCCCTATGTAGTATATCCTCATAAGAAAGAGAGGAATAGTGTGTATGGCTAACAGTATTTTTAATGTACAAATACAAGAAACATACTCATAAACATAAAACAATATAAAATCCGAATGGTTATAAAAAGGTAATGACCTGATATGAGATAGTTGGAAATTGATGCAAGGTCTCATCCAAAAGGAACAACAGTCAATAATGTCCAAAAGTAGAAGGATCCCTGTAACCAACGCGTTTCGACCTGTCACTGCAGGTCTTTTTCAAGGTATACCTGGTCATTCTCCCATTTGCTTCACTACAGTTCCCAAGTGCACTTCAGTGCTTTGCCTGGACTTTTACTTTTGCCATATTCATGTCTACTAAACCACTCATTGAAAGTTCCAAATTTTCATTTAAATCTGCTTCTGTGTCTGCTCCTATCACCACCCCGGGTCCTCATCAAAACCAGAACCTCTCAGTTTTGCACTGGCCTCATGGATCTGGCCACGGAACAGGAGTCTGGAGTGGATTTATTCCGCCCATTTGTATTGCAGGCCATTTGGAAAACCTGGAAGCTATGCAGCACCAAATGGCTCAGTTTCTACAGGAGATGTCTAAACAACAATATAATCTGCAAACCTCTTTATCCACCCCTGGGGTATCAGCAACTACACCTGTTCCAGTGCCTGGAAATACAGGGAACAGGGTATTCCCCCGTTTACACCTTCCTATGCCAAGCAAATTTGATGGCAACCCTAAGCTCTGTCGTGGGGTTCTGAATCAGTGTGATATACACTTCACCTTACAGCCTGATAACTTTCCCACTGCAAGAACTAAAGTGGCATATATCATGTCTCTGTTGTCCGGCCCGGCCCTGGATTGGGCTTCCCCACTCTGGGAGCATTCAGATTCTTTGCTGGATAACTATGCCGAGTTTGTATCATCATTCAGGAGGATTTTCGACGCACTGTATCAGCATCGTCCAGTATCATGACCCTGAGACAAGGAATCCATCCTGTCAGCCAATATGCTGTACAGTTTAAAATTTTGGCATCAGAGCTCAAGTGGAATGAGGAAGCCCTTACCTCAGCCTTTTGGCATGGACTTTCGGACTGACTAAAGGATTATCTGGTCACCCGTGAGCTTCCCACTAACTTAAACGAGATGATTTTACTCTGCAACAAGATTGACCGACGCTTCAGAGAATGTCAGGCTGAAAAGCATAGAACTGACCGGCAAAGGTCATCTACTCCTCCCTTGCCTACCCATCCATCCCCTTCCCCTATGGATGAAGAGCCTATGCAGGTGAACCATACCCATCTCGCCCAAAGAGGAACGTCAGAGAAGGATATTAAAAAACCTCTGCCTATACTGTGGGGATTCGGGTCACCTGGTGGCCTTCTGCTCCCATAAATCGGGAAACGCCCGTTCCTAACTTACCTTGGGGACATCAAGTTAGGAGTTATGAGCCCGTCCCCAAATACTAAAGATTTCATAAAGATCTAGCTATAGATCTCAAGCCTAAACCTGTCTTCGTTACTGCTCTACTAGATTCTGGAAATTTCATGACCTCCAGCTTAGTTGACAAACTACAGATTCCTTGTTCATCTCTCAATCACACGATTTCCCTGACCGCTGTAGATGGACGGCCTCTAGATAATGGAGTGGTCACCAAAGAAACTCAACCAGTACTAGTCCATATTGGAGCACTCCATGCCGAGTCTTTAAAGTTCTTTGTGATACCTGAGGCTTCCCAAGAAATCATTTTAGGACTACCCTGTTTATGCCAGCATAATCCCAGGATAGACTAGTGTTCAATGCAAATTCTTTCATGGGGGGCTGACTGTCAGAAATCCTGTCTTCCCAAGATATGACCTGTAAGGAAAACAGTTTCATTAATATCTCCAGCAATTCCTAAGGAGTAAAGCAAGAAAAAAGCCGATGGCGCTGCAAAAAGGACACACGTGCAATCACAATTGAATTTAAATAAATGAAAACTGGTGTGTCACGCTGCTGTTAGAGTTGCCAACCGTACACCGAATAAAACAAGAAGAAATAACAGCGCTGTGAGACACCTGTAACCAATGGATAAAATATAACCAGCTATTTCAAAAAGATAATTTAAAATGCTCATAAATTAAAATAAATACATCATTGGCCAATGAGACACATACACAATATACAATGAAAAATAAAAATATGTAACATTGTGATGAACAATCACAATTTATAGAAACACCATATCTAAATGTATCAATTAGCAACAATCTGCTAATATTTAGAGAGCAGTGATGTTAACTTCAAATGGCTCATTAATCATTCACTTTATGTATGTGAGAGAAATTAAGTTCTTCGTATGCACAAGACTGCAAATCTATTATCTTGTTTTAAGACTCAAAAGTCCTGAGCAAAAAATTGATATCATAATGTTCCGTATCATGCAGGGATGCCGAATTCCAATGGCTTTACAGAATGAGCCTCTCACTCTTCCCGGCTCATGTGAGCCCGTATTGCGGGGATGTGAACAGACACCACAATGAACTGAAAGGTACCTCGCATATGGTGCAGATGATCGGTGGCGGATTCCGGACTCCATCTACCTTAAGGCCGCATATGGTCTCCAGACCCTGCCTCAGTCTGTGTGTGCGCGGCAAGCGCTTCCCTTCAGTGTGGTGTCGGAGGTTTCTGCCACAGCCGGCACCGGCCGCTGATAGAAAAAATCACTGGCGTGCAGCTGCCACAGGCTCAAAGATTATCTATGTATCCCAGTATTGGGGTTGATAGATGGCAAGTCTCTCACATATAGTGGTGGTGATGGCTGCTGATGTAATGCCCTGACGCGTTTCTTCCCATCGGGATTTCATAAGAGGGGGTGTGTCTAGAGTGATCTCTGTTCACTCTTTAAATACCGAGTTCAACTTGCAGACACCTGTATATAGTTTAATCAATCAACTAGATGGAAATGCTGACATAGCTATGATTATTGCAATGGGATGTAAAACCTCTCTCTGTAAAACAATTAAAAACAGATTTATATCATGCATATTGGTTTAATTATTTGTTCCTACATATAGTGCTCCGATTGTATAACCACTGTATGTGTATTGAGTGTTAAACATTAACTTAATAATATACACTGAATGCACGTATACAACAACAAACCCACATATAAAACTAATCCATACACATATATAAATATATGCAATATAAATATAAAGATAAAATTAAGATTCTAAGAATTTTTATATATCTAGAAATTATTGTATAGCAAGAAGGAAGGCTTATCTGGATTCTATTGTATTATTTAATTAATAAATTAGATAAGAAGAATACAACTCTAGACTCAAGTGTTTAAACTTTTCTATAAGTCATTTTATAATTAATAATACTATTTCATCATATACGATATTTACATATCAAATTGTCGGACCTCATATGAACATCTCAAAGTGTTCATCATATCTCTATTGTGCACAAATTTTAATATTTGAAACTATGAGCTGCTCTTTAAACACATACAAACCGGTTTATTGTTCATACATAGGTAAAAATATATAATATGCCATATGAGTGCCCCTAGCTAAAAACTGGGGGAATACTTGGGATCCAAGAAGATGCTGACTGTATGTCCGACTGTTTGTTTTGTTTGAAGAAACTGGGGAAAAGAATACTTTTTAAATTACGATTTTTCTAACGGGGGTGGAACATATAAAACAGACATGTAGAGGAGGGGATAGATATAAAAAACTTTGCACACGCGAAGTATATTGGATATATGAGTTCAATAGTTTATTCCCTGGAGGTCTGAATGAGACCTTGGATCTCAATGAGGTACTCTAAAAATGATAGCTGTCCATCCCACCGCCAGGATGAACGTTCATGCCCGTACATGTGTGTATATTATATGCAGACATGCATGTATGTATGTATTTTTTTATATATAATTACAGGTTCATCAGCATTTCCTCATCATATACCAGTTTATTCAATATATATTTGTTTATTCCTCACTGGGGTTGGTGTGCAGGCATATCCGTTTGCACACGTGTACACCCAGATTTGTGTGGTTAAGTGTGTGCATATGAATGTGGGTGCGGGCCGGTAGATACATAGATGCACATCTGATATTGAATGTGTATCGTGCAAACACACTGGTTCATATATGTAGATTGATGCATGCACTTATTTAAATTCAGGTGCATGCTTTGACATACATTGTATCCAAAATGAGTGTCTGAGTTTAACTTGTGTGACTGAAGGTGCCAAGTTTTTAGCTAGGGGCACTCATATGGCATATTATATATTTTTACCTATGTATTAACAATAAACCGGTTTGTATGTGTTTAAAGAGCAGCTCATAGTTTCAAATATTAAAATTTGTGCACAATAGAGATATGATGAACACTTTGAGATGTTCATATGAGGTCCGACAATTTGATATGTAAATATCGTATATGATGAAATAGTATTATTAATTATAAAATGACTTATAGAAAAGTTTAAACACTTGAGTCTAGAGTTGTAGTCTTCTTATCTAATTTATTAATTAAATAATACAATAGAATCCAGATAAGCCTTCCTTCTTGCTATACAATAATTTCTAGATATATAAAAATTCTTAGAATCTTAATTTTATCTTTATATTTATATTGCATATATTTATATATGTGTATGGATTAATTAGTTTTATTTGTGGGTTTGTTGTTGTATACGTGCATTCAGTGTATATTATTAAGTTAATGTTTAACACTCAATACACATACAGTGGTTATACAATCGGAGCACTATATGTAGGAACAAATAATTAAACCAATATGCATGATATAAATCTGTTTTTAATTGTTTTAAAGAGAGAGGTTTTACATCCCATTGCAATAATCATAGCTATGTCAGCATTTCCATCTAGTTGATTGATTAAACTATATACAGGTGTCTGCAAGTTGAACTCAGTATTTAAAGAGTGAACAGAGATCACTCTAGACACACCCCCTCTGAGGAAATCCCGATGGGAAGAAACGCGTCAGGGCATTACATCAGCGGCCATCACCACCACTATATGTGAGAGACTTGCCATCTATCAACCCCAATACTGGGATACATAGATAATCTTTGAGCCTGAGGCAGCTGCACGCCAGTGATTTTTTCTATCAGCGGCCGGTGCCGGCTGTGGCAGCAACCTCCGACACCACACTGAAGGGAAGCGCTTGCCGCGCACACACAGACTGAGGCAGGGTCTGGAGACCATATGCGGCCTTAAGGTAGACGGAGTCCGGAATCCGCCACCGATCAACTGCACCATATGCAAGGTACCTTTCAGTTCATTGTGGTGTCTGTTCACATCCCCGCAATACGGGCTCACATGAGCCGGGAAGAGTGAGAGGCTCATTCTGTAAAGCCATTGGAATTCGGCATCCCTGCATGATACGGAACATTATGATATCAATTTTTTGCTCAGGACTTTTGAGTCTTAAAACAAGATAATAGATTTGCAGTCTTGTGCATACGAAGAACTTAATTTCTCTCACATACGTAAAGTGAATGATTAATGAGCCATTTGAAGTTAACATCACTGCTCTCTAAATATTAGCAGATTGTTGCTAATTGATACATTTAGATATGGTGTTTCTATAAATTGTGATTGTTCATCACAGTGTTACATATTTTTATTTTTCATTGTATATTGTGTATGTGTCTCATTGGCCAATGATGTATTTATTTTAATTTATGAGCATATTAAATTATCTTTTTGACATAGCTGGTTATATTTTATCCATTGGTTACAGGTGTCTCACAGCGCTGTTATTTCTTATTGTTTTAATTCCTAAGGAGTACCAGATGTTCACTGATGTTTTTTCTGAACAACAGGCAAATGTCTTACCTCCTCATAGAGAATGGGATTGTCCAATCAATCTGTTGCCTGACAAGATGCCACCTCGTGGTCGCACCTATCCTCTATGCTTGCCTGAGACCAAAGCTATGTCTGAATACATCCAGGAGAACCTAGCAAAAGGATTTATTCATCCCTCCACCTCTCCTGCCGCAGCTGGGTTCTTTTTCGTCGGCAAGAAGGACGGTGGCTTAAGACCTTGTATAGCCTACCGGGGCCTTAACGATATAACAGTCAAGAATCTATATCCGCTTCAATTGATCACAGAGTTGTTCAACAGGGTTAAGGGGTCCATCATATTCTCAAAGTTAGATCTGAGAGGGGCCTATAATCTCTTCCGTATTCGCGCAGGTGATGAATGGAAGACCGCCTTTAATACCAGAGATGGACATTTTGAATACATTCTGATACCCTTTGGGTTATGCAGTGCCCCTGCTGTCTTTCAGGGCTTTGTTAATGACATTTTCCGGGACTTGTTATATGTCTCAGTTGTTGTCTACCTGGACGATATGCTGATTTTTTCGTCTTCTTTAGTGGAACATCATAAACATGTAAAGGAAGTATTATCCCGTTTGAGGAGGAACCAACTCTATTGCAAATTGGAGAAATGTGTCTTTAGTGTACCCAGTGTGCCATTCCTTGGTTACGTCATCTCTGGCTTCAGTCTAGGAATGGACCCCAAGAAGGTGCAGGTGACTTTGGATTGGTCCCGACCTCAAACCTTGAAAGCCATCCAGAGACTGCTTGGGTTTGCCAACTACTATAGAGCTTTATCAAGGGATTTTCATCATTGATGGCACCCATTACAGCCCTGACCCATAAAGATGCTAATCCTGCCCTATGGTCACCTGAGGCAGAGACAGCCTTCCAGCTTTTAAAACAAGCCTTTATTTCTGCTCCAGTTCTACGACAACCAGATCTGGATAGGCCTTTTTTATTGGAAGTGGATGGGTCATCAGAAGCTGTGGGAGCAGTCCTATCCCAGTGTTATGAAGACAATCGAGTTCATCCCTGTGGGTTTTTCTCCGAGAAATTTTCCCCTGCCGAAAGAAATTATGCTATAGGTGAACAAAAACTCTTGGCAGTGAAGTTGGCATTAAAAGAGTGGAGATACCTGCTGGAAGGGGCTAAATTTCCCTTCACTGTCTTCACTGACCGTAGGAACCTCCACTTCCTCAAGAATATCCAGTGTGTGAGCCCTCGTCTGGCCCGATGGGCAATATTCTCCACTATTTTCCCAGTTCACTCTGACCTTCCGGTCTGGAGCCCTTAATCAGAAAGTAGATGCTCTGTCTAGATCCCTCCTCTGTGATGACAATTTGGAGATCCAACGTAATTCCCCTGTCTTGGAGTCAAGAGTGTTCGCCACCATACAGTTACAGCCTCCTACTGGGAAGACTTTTGTGGCCCCGGAGTTAAGGAAGCAGCTCCTCACCTGGGCTCATTACTCTTGCTTTGCAGGCCATTCAGGTACTCAGAAGACTCTGGAACTTTTAAAAAGAGGCTACTGGTGGCCATCCATGAAGGCTGATGTATTAGAATTTATTTCTTCATGTACCTCTTGTGCCCAGCATAAGTCTTCACGTCAAGCTCCAGCTGGTGAGTTGTTGCCATTACCTTCTGTATTCCATCACGTCCATGGACGCATCTCTCCATGGACTTCATAATGGATCTACCAAGCTCTCAGGGTTACAGTACCATCTGGGTCGTAGTAGACCAATTTTCAAAAATGGTCCATTATGTACCTCTAAAGAAACTGCCTACTGCTCCTGACTTGGCTCATCTGTTCATCCAACACATATTCTGTCTCCATGGTCTTCCTGCCAAAATAGTTCAGATCGTGGTGCTCAATTTGTAGCAAGATTATGGAGAGCCCTATGTTCTGTTCTACTAGTAAAACTAAACTTCTCCACAGCTTATCATCCACAAAGCAATGGATCCACAGAGAGGGTTAATCAAGACCTTGAGACCTTCCTGAGGATTTTTATGTCATCTTCTCAAGATAATTGGTCTGTATTGCTGCCATGGGCTGAATTTGCACATAATGCCTCCTATCATTCTTCTACAAACCAAACTCCTTTCCAAGTTGTTTACTGCCTTCATCCTCGGGTTCCTGAGTTTCAAAGCCTGCCTGTCTTTGATGTACCAGCCGTGGAGGATACTGTACGGAGATTTGCATCTATTTGGACTCAAGTACGTACTGACTTGGAGAAGGCGTCCTCTCGCTACAAACTTCAGGCAGATAAAAAGCGTAGGAAGGTGCCATGCATGCAAGTTGGGGACCAAGTCTGGTTGTCCACCCAGAACCTACGGCTCAGAGTACCATTGATGAAGTTTGCTCCACATTTCATAGGACCCTTCTCCATCATTAAAATAATCAACCCTGTGGCTTATCGCCTTCAGTTGCCCTCTTATCTGGAAGTACCCAATTCTTTTCATATTTCCCTACTTAAACCCCTGGTGCTGAACAAATTCCGCAGAGTTCTCCCTGTTCCCCCTCATATCCAGACTGAGAGAGGCGTGGAGTTTGAGGTCTCCCAGGTCCTGGATTCTCATGTACGCAGAGGGCGATTGTAATACCTGTTGGACTGGAGGGGTTACGGCCCGGAGGAGCGCTCTAGGACCGATACCCGAGATATCCAAGCTCCCGCACTCATCAAGAAGTTCCATGCTACCCATCCTGGGAAGCCTGGTGAGTGTCCTGAGGCCACCCATAAGGGGGTGTACTGTCACGACCAGGGTTTCTCGGCATGGTGGTCGACGGGTAATACCTGTGAGTTCGCTGTGGCGGGGGGCGTCTGGTGGTGGCGCTGGTGTTTGGTGAGAGGCATTGGCTGTGCGTGGTTCTGTGCGGGCACATTGTCACTCTGGACTGGTGAGGACTGGCGGTGCTTCCATTCTACCCGGCATGGGCGCAGCCATCTTGCCTCCAGCCATGTGATTCAGTTATCCAATCCTGGTGGGTCACGTGTTCTCTCTGGCAGTCATGGTGTGGCACTTGGTATTTAGGGAGGTCCAGAACCTCCCTTCATTGCCAGTGCAACATGTTTCTCAGCGACAGCTGAGAGAGAGTTCCTGTGCTCATTACCTGCCTGCATGGAAACGCTACCTAGCCTATTTACCTTGCCTGCTACAACCGCTGGACTTCCCTGCACCCTCCATTTACCTTCCCCCTGCCTGAGTACCTGAGTCTGCTGTCACCCTGCACCTTGCCTCCACTTACACTCTGCTGGATTATATCTCCTCTGCCTGCATATCATTTCAGCTCACCATACCTGCATACTGGACTGTTTCCTGCCTGTCACTATTTGGACATTCTCCCATTTGCTTCACTACAGTTCCCAAGTGCACTACAGTGCTTTGCCTGGACTTTTACTTTTGCCATATTCATGTCTACTAAACAACTCATTAAATGTTCCACATTTTCATTTAAATCTGCTTCTGTGTCTGTTCCTATCACCACCCCGGGTCCACATCAAAACCAGAACCTCACATCCGGGTCTCCCCATCCTACCATGTGGCATGAAGCCTTTTCATGATGGAAAATCCTGCTCACAGATGGTAGCACAGGCATCCTCTGGCATGCAGACATTGCTGTACTCTTATCATGGAAGAGAATATGTTTCTAAGAAAACACACATCCCACTCATCACAATCAATACCATGGAAGAGGCTGGTGTGGCACACATACATCAAAACATTGCAACAGCAGAACGACAATTGAAATATATATAATTGAAAACGAAATTGAATGTAAAATGTTTCAGCTTGGTTGCAACTTTTTTTTTGTTTGTCTAACTATTGCTATAGAGACAATACATTGTCTTATTAGGTAAATATGTATTTATTTACTTTTTTGCTTAAGTGTCCCTTTAGCATGATCACACAATTAGAGAACAGATATCATAGCTTCACACATGAAACATCTAGTCGAAAAAATAGCCAAGGTGCATGGAACTTCTATGAATCTGGTTTAGGTTTTGTACTGTTCAGTAATGGACTATGGCCCTCATTCAGAGCCGTTCGCTATTTGCGGTCGTTCGTTCAAAAACAAGGGGTGGCTATTCAAATGATCCGTTCGCACATTGCAGTCTGTTCACACCTCTAAGTCTGAACGAGCGAGCAAAACATACGCTCGTTTATTTGATAAAAACGCCCCCTGGCCGCTCGCACCATACGTCATGTCCGCTATTTATTAGATTAATCGAGTACATCGTACAGCGTATGAACTGCTCGCTATTATTGTGGTTGGTTTTTTCAACCGCTATTTTGCGAGCAGTTCTGAGTTTAAAAAAACCAAGTGACGTGGTCAATGACGCTGCTGGATTAATTATGCACACCCTTAAAACCCCCGTTTTGACCTTTAAGCATGCCTGCGTTCGAATTCCACTCCCCCGTTTTCAAGCACCTTCCCCTGTTACGACCCACATACGCCTCATTCTGTCACTCAAAATAGAAGGCACTCGCTATATAGCGTACAAACGATTTTCGGCCGCACTGACTGGTTCGCGCATGCGTACTAAAAACCGCACGCATGCGCAGATGTGCGAACATCGCTCGGAACGAGCGTACTGCCGCTAACGAGCGGCTCTGAATGAGGGCCAATGTTTGACTCAAAGTTGTATGCTACTGTATGTTTTCGCAGCCGCTACTGTCAAATTATGCCGATATTGTGCATTATTGGTGGATTCCTGCCGGGGAGTACCTAATGCACCGAGGGCTATAGTTGACATTAACATGTTTGTTGCCTGGATGGGAATAGTATATATATATATATATATATATATACACACACACTTTAACACAGCTACTTTCATTAGTAGTTGTGGTACTATGTGTCATTATACTGTAGGAGCTGATTACATGCTCTCTATTTATTGATATGTTTAGTATTGAATCTAGGCTATCTTGATTATCTGATATATTTATGCTTAGATTGCGTTACTGATAATTTTTTGCTATTTTACTATGTTGTTAAGTTTGGTTACTATTGGTGATGGTATTATTTACACTTTTTACCATGGGAACAGGCGCCCACCTGACCCATCGTCGGACGCAGGGCGTGTGACGTCATGCTGCACGCCGATGGAGGGGAAGGATGCTCGCCTGGCACTATGCACACTTGGGTGATTAAAGTACTTAAGGTAAGATGTACTTTATTTTGCTTGGCTTGAAGAAAGATTTTGTATAAATCTGAAACGTTGCTTTACTGCTAAAGACTCATCATTGATTTAAAATCCGTGGAGTGCTGCTGTTTGGATCATTTATATTGAATACAGTTTGCCTCTGCCTGCTGTCTGTGGCTTTTAGCACCCTGGTGGCTACAGTAATTACAGAGAGTGCCGGTCCCGATATCCACTATATATATATATATATATATATATATATATATATATATATATAGCCCCACAAATGGATGTCTCTCAGGATTTCAAAATAAAATACTTAACTTCAGCGGTGTCTCAACGTTTCGGGGCACAAACCCCTTTATCAAGACCAACATCATAAATGGAAAACATACCTTATATAGATACATCACAAGTGCTCCCCGTTCAACAGCCACGCCGCACAACCTGTTGGAGACCCGATGACGTCACGTATGCGCCTTAGCACTGGCGTCCCGGTCATCCCCAGGGGGTGTAGTTAATCACCATGGTGATGTACTAAACAAAAAAGGGAAAATTAATCAAATAACCAAACAAGCCGTACTAGTACAGAAAATGTGAAAGACAGTATTAGCTTGAAGTGAAAGACAAAAATACTGATAAAGCTAAAAAAGAAAACAAACATATGGAAAAAAGAAAAGAAAAAAAAGATACAGCAATGCATTCAATAGAAATTGAATTACCACAGACTTCTATATGATCAATGTTATATGAAATGCCATATAATGTATCAAAACAATCTTTGCTATAAAAAACTAGAAAAAGATTCCCTTTGTAGCAGTCGCCGATCTCTATTGCCACATCTGTGATTCGGTGATATCCAATCGATCATCTTGTATCTGATGGTGGATAATGGATGTTTAAAATCTCGGAAGTGTCATGCGACAGGATGATCAGATGGTTTTCCCTCCAAGGCTGCTCTAATGTTGGACCTGTGTTAGGCCATCCGTTCTTTTAGTTGTCTTGAGGTTTTGCCTACATAAAATAGCCCACACAGGCATCTTATGTAGTAAATAACAAATCTGCCTGAGCATGTTAGAGGAAATTTAATCTTATAAATCTTGCCCGAGTGGGGGTGGGCAAACGTATTGCCAGTTTCCAGAAAGCTGCAGGTTATGCAGCCAGTACATTTAAAGTTCCCTGCTTTGCGGGTAAGGAAATAGTCTGGTTTATTAATATTCATGCTTGAAACATCATTATGAACCACTATATCTTTTATGTTTCTACCTCTTTTAAATGAGGGGAGAATAGTACATTCTCTGAAACCGGGGAGTTGATAATCATATGTAATGATGGGCCAGATTTTTTTGGCAGATTGTATAATGGGTTTGTCCAAACTATTTTTTGGGAATTATTATCAGAAGAAATAATTAATCATAAATCTACCAAGAAAAATTTGAGTGTTCAAGAGAATCAAGCTTTGCAGCTTATACACCAGTATTCCTCATAAAGAAGGTCTTCAAGCGATTTAAAATTCATCTGTCAGCATCCACTGTATACGGGTCCGGACCCCACTTTCTTTGTCAAATTATTGGAGTATAACTTCACCAGGAACTATTTCTTGTTTGATAACAAGATATATACCCAGCAAACTGGGTGCGCCATGGTCTCATGTGTGGCACCCAGTTTTGCAAATATTTTCATGTTTGGGGTTGAAGAAGAATTCTTTCTGTCGGATCCAGACATCTCTCAATACATCAGTGGTTTCTCCAGATACATAGATGATATTTTTCTTCTATGGTCTGGACCTACAGAAATGTTCCTCCAGTTGATGACGGATTTAAATAACAAATAACATCCGACTAAATTTACCTTTGAACACAGTTACAGTTCAGTTAATTACTTAGACGTGACTATCAATCAAAATGATCGCCATGAACTTGAAACAACGATGTTCTTTAAACCCACAGACCGTAATACCACATTACAAGCAGCCAGTCATCATCCGGCACCTTTAAAATATGGACTCCCATACTCTCAGTTCCTTAGAATTTGGAGAATTTGTAGTGACCGGACGGATGCTATTAAACAGATTGACAACATGTCGGTTACATTTTTGAAGCGAGGATATCATTACAAGCCTCTGAATAGAGCTAAAGATAAAGTCCTCGCAATTTCTAGAGAACAAGCGTTAACTACTATAGGACCTAAAACCATCTCTAACAAAGTCGTCTGGACCCAAGAATTTACTACTGCCAGCAGACATTTTATACGCTCAGCCAAAGAAATATGGCCTTTCATTGCTAATGGTCCGAAATTACCGCCTCTACAAGGTTCCACCATCCTCTCCTCTTACAAAAGAGGTAAAAACATCAAGGACATTGTCGTACATAATGATGTGAGCTCACATACTAAGGCATCTGCCCCTCACTTCTTGACCCGCCCCGCAGGTAATTACAAATGTATAGGCTGCATCACTTGCAGCTTCCTCGAGACGGGTAAAACATTTTTTCATCCCAGATCGGGCAAGAGGTTCTTTGTTAAATATCCTTTGACATGTTCAAGCCGTTATGTAGTATATGTGATCAGATGCCCATGTGGCTTACTTTATGTGGGCAAAACCACAAGACAACTAAAAGAGAGAATGGCTTTACATCGATCTAACATCAGGGCTGCCATCGAAGGAAGAGGATCAGATCAACCTGTGGCCAAATATTTTATGGATTTTCACCACAGTGTTGCTACTATCAAGCATAAAATGATAGACTGGGTCCCCCAAATTCGAGGGGTGGCGACAGAGATCGGACGCTACTTCAGAAAGAAGCCTATTGGATTCATACGCTACAAACTGTACAACCTTGGGGCTTGAATGAAACGCTATCTTTAAATTGTTTCCTGTAATAGACATGAGATCTTGGCTATACCTTCTCTTCATGTGCAGCATTATGCCCTCTTTCAGGCTTTAGCTTTATGTAGTTGTAGGTGCCTTATAGCACCCTGGAGAGCATCCTTGCATACAGTTTGTTTTTACTTCACACTAGTTATGGCTGCGATTTCCCCAGTGCTAGTTGCTTCATCATTGCCGTGGGTGTGTTGTCATATTATTTACTGCATCATGCTCCATTGATTTTTCCTAGTTTATAGGTAGTTTGTTCCTACTGTGTTAGACATGCTATTTGTAGTTCTATGCTGCCGCTCATGTTTGCACATTTACTCATGCCTGTTTTACATTGTTATGCTGTTTCCCCAGTTTCTATGGTGATGGCACACGTCACTGTTGGACGCCCCCCTGTGAGTAACTGACCGCCGGCACATTGCGCGCCTATGACGTCACCGGGACTCCATCGGGTCGGTGTCGCACGAGCACTGGAGTGTAGCTGATTATGGTATGTATATATCTATGTTATTTGTTTGTTTTCAGTGTGATATTGTCTTGATAAAAGAGCACATTGGCTCTGAAATGTTGACAACTATTTGATAGTGCATTGTGATTGATTATCAGCTCCGGAGTGCCGTCTAAAATGTTTCAGCTATATATAATATATATATATATATATATATATATAAATATATATATACTGTATATATTAAAGCAGGTAGTTGGCGGCGTTGCCCAGGTTTAAATCTTCCAGTTATTAAGTTATACATTCCAGACCAATTGCCACCCCTCTGTGGAAGTTTTCAAGTTTCCACATGCATCCAGTGGAAGGCCCAGAACAGACTACCCGGGTCAAATTTCTACCCAGAGTACACCAATGGGAGGTCTGGCCGGGACCTAATCTTCATGTTATTAATTCAGGCATCCTAGACCAATTGCCAGGCATCCCAGACCATTTGCCACACCTCTGTGAAGTTTTCATCCAAATCCATCTAGTGGAACACGCTACCCGGGTTAAAGTTCTGTCCAGCATCCCAAGGTCAAAGTTCTGCCCAGTGTACACCAATGGAAGGTCCCACCGAGACTTCAACCCCATAGTATGTCTTCTGGGATTCAATGTTACCACTCTGTGAAGTTTTCATCCATCCAGTGGAAGGCTCAGAACAGGCTCCCCGGGTCAAAGTTCTGCCCAGCGTACACCAACGGGAGGTCTGACCGGTACCTTAACCCACCTAAAACAGACCAATGAATTCTATATATAAGATAAGGATATTTCAACTTTGTATTTTTGACTTGGTTTTGCATCACCTATCAAATTATTTTACAACCTATGAAAGGAAAATCTTTACATTTTTTGCAGTTTTGTGTTAAATAAAAAAGGAAAGCAAAACAATAACATAGACTCTACTTTTCTACTGAAAGCATGATTTGTTTCATACCTAATTACTTTCTTTCATATTGTAAGTGAGAAGTCATTTAGAGAAAATATGGATACAGGCATAATAACAAAAGACTTGTGTTACTGATGACATACATTGCTTTGTTATTATATCTGTGTTCTGAAAGAAGTCTCAGCTCAGATTTTCAGGTTGCAATCACGTATTAGTCTCATAACTGCTTGGTTTCAAATCTTCTCTCTCTTCACTTATATTCATTCTCTGTTTCCTTTTGCACTATCAAAAAGGAGAACAGATCCTTAAAAACTTTCCTCTTTTTAAACTCAAGAAAGATATATATATATATATATATATATATATATATATATATATATATATATATATATATAATAATGGTGAGCTCAGAGGCACTCTCCTTAGTAGTATATGCAGTCTGGTGGCATTCCTAAATACTCACAGAAAGACTGAGCATAATAATATCACAGGTCTATGTACAGGGGAAAAAAATTAGTAGGGTTCCCCTGTATCTTCCAGAACCAGCACCAAACTTTTTCTACTGGGGGGCTGATGCCACAGCCAGGGGAGCCCTTTCACCGGGCCCCCCAGCTGCAGCATCAGCCCTGACCGCTAGTCAGCCCAGGCCGGGGATCCTTGAGGATCTGGGGACCCCCCAATAAAGGGGTCCCTCCCTCCAGGGGGTATACAATAGGGTGGCGGGTTGATAGTGTGGTGTGGTGTAAGTAAAGAATACCAAACATTGCCTTACAAGTAGAACTGCAGGTCCCAGCAAGCCTGCCCCGCATGCTGGTACTTGGAGAACCACAAGTACCAGCATGCAGGGCATTAAGGGCCCACTGGTACCTGTAAAGAAATGTTTAAATAAACAAAGGACACACACACCGTACACAGTATAAGTTTATTAAACATACATGCATACACACACACACACACACACACATGTAGACATACTCACCTATGTATCCCTGTAGCATCGGTCCACTTGTCCGGTAAAGTATCCATAGGGGACCTGTGAAAAAAAAACATACTCACCGTCTCCTATGCGAGGTTCTGTATTCTTCGGTCTGAAGTAGGCATCCCCGGACTTGGCAAAAAAAAAAATGATCAGCATGGACCAACGAACTGAAGTAACGTTCTATAGAATTCCTGAATGACAGCTTAGCGGCGGGATTTCACCATGGGAACCCTGCTGCTAAGCATTAATTGACTGAGAGAGGTCACCCCCCGTCTCTCAGCCAATGAACGGCTCCCTCCATTGTAGTCAATGGTGGGAACCGCAGGGTAAACTTTAGTAATCCTGCGGCTCTCCATTGACTACAATGGAGGGAGCCGTTCATTGGCTGAGAGACGGGGGATGACCTCTCTCAACCAATGAATGCTTAGTGGTGGGGTTTCCATGGGGAAAACCCACCACTAAGCTGTCATTCGGGAAATACCGTTCTATATTTTGGTACCTCAATACCTTGGTCCGCGCTGATCAGATTTGTTTATTTGCCAAGTCCGGGGATGCCTACTTCGGACTGAAGAGGACAGAACCTCGCATACGAGATGGTGAGTATGTTTTTTTTCACAGATCCCCTAAGGATACTTTACCGGACAAGTGGAGCGATGCTACAGGGATACATAGGTGAGTATGTCTACATTTGTGTGTGTATGTGTGTGTACATTTGTGAGTGCATGAATGTTTAATAAACTAATACTGTGTACAGTGTGTGTGTCCTGTGTTTATTTAAACATTTCTTTACAGGTGAACTACAGGTACCAGTGCATGCATCCTGGTACTTGTGTTTCTCCAAGTACCAGCATGCGGGGCAGGCTTGCTGGGACCTGCAGTTCTACTTGTAAAGACAATGTTTGCTATTCTTTATTTACACCACACCACACTATCAACCCGCCACCCACCGCCACCAGGGGTGGCAGGAATAGCCCCGGGCTATCAGCCAAGGCCTGGGCTGCCCTGGAGGGGTGGACCCCTTTATTGAGGGGTCCCCAGATCCCACAGGATCCCCTGCTTAGGCTGACTAGTGGTCAGGGCTGATGCTGCGGCTGGGGGGCCCAGTGAAAGGGCTCCCCAGGCTGTGGCATCAGCCCCCCAGTAGAAAAAGTTTGGTGCTGGATCTGGAAGATACAGGGGAACCCTACTCATTTTTTTCCCCTGTATTTCCAGAACCAGGACCGGAACATAGCCCAGTGCTGGTTGCGCAGAATACAGGGGACCCCTATGTCGTTTATCCCCCGTATTATGGCAACCAGGGCTGGTTCTTACTAGCCTGGTGCTGGTTGTGCTTAAGTACGGGGGACCCCTACGTCATTTGCCCCCTGTATTTAAGCACATCCAGCACTGGGACACTAAAGCCCGGGGCTGGTTGCTCTTTTGGGGGGTGGGGGCACGCCATTTTTTTCTTTTTTTTACACAGCATTTTTTTTTTTTTTTTTACTGCGGCAGCACAGACGGGTCTCACGAACCTGTCAGTACTCTGTGTCAATGACACAGATGCAAGTAGCATGGATCTCCTGGTCCATGCATGCATCTGTGTCATTGAAATTCACAGCAGCACAGACAGGTCTCACTGACCCGTCCGTACTCTGGGCCTGATTCAGAGCCGCTCATAAGCGGCCGCTCGTTTGCTCCGAGTGATGTATGCACATCTGCGCATGCGTATGGGTCATAATGCGCATGCGCCAACCAGTCATTGCGGTCAGAAATCGTGTGTTCACAAAATAGCGAGTGCCTGCTAATTTGAGTGACAGGATGAGGCGTTTGTGGGTGGTAACAAGGGAAGGTGCTTGAAAACGGGGAGTGGAGATCCGAACGCATGCGTGCCAAATGGTCAAAACGGGCGTGCATAATTAACAAAGCAGCGCCATCGACCACGTCACTTAGTTGTTTCTTAGCCTGAACTGTTCGCATGAATGCAGTAGGAAAATCCAACCACAAGCACTGCGAGCAGTTCAGACACCTTTCGATGTACTCGATTAATAAATAGCGGAGATGACGTATGATGCGAGCGGCCAGGGGGTGTATTTACAAAATAGCGAGTGCATGTTTCGTTTGCTCGCTCAGACATAGAGGCGTCAACAGACCGCAAAGAGCGAGCTCTCTATTAAAATATCCGGCCCCTTTTTCTGAACGAGCGAGCGCAAATAGCGTCCGGCTCTGAATCAGGCCCAGAGACCGAAACTTTGGTGCATTATGTGCAACCTTATCTGATCTTTCTGCTATGATATAAATATAAACAAGTTGATTTTGCTTTATAAGTAGTGAGTTCCCTCGCAACTACTCCTTGTGCGTGGCTCTTGTGCTGTTTTGGATATATGGATCATCATCCATGAGGAGCAGCCCAGCTATTTGATCGATGGAGATGTGAGTGTGGAGCTTGTAACTATTTATATGCAACAATAGAGTTTCCTTGGGACCCTATTGGTTCTGACACCCATCGTATATGTTTATATTTGTATGCTGTAGGATTGCCTTTAGTCTGTGAATGTACCAGTGACATTTTTGAGGAGATATTACTTTATGGACTGATATACATTTGGTCTATTCATGACGCATAGAGGGGTGTTGCTGCCAGATGAATTACTTTTAACTCAGACAGAGAAGACCACTTTAGCTCTTACTGTTTGATAAATTGGAATATCAGGCGTTACCAGCAGAGACAGCAGTTGACTTATATCATCATCTGCCGCACTTCAGAAAACGTGAAATTGATCTAAACCTACACGGAAATTTTTTGTCTGAGGATTATAGAAGAAAAGAAATACCATGTGACTTTCGGATAAGGAAAATTACCACCATCGGCCGCAACAATCCGGTCTTTTGCGACCATTGGTGTGGGCTGCTTAACAAATGTTCCCAAGATCTCTTACTATTGGTGATAGAAGAAGTGGGGGGAGAATTAAAAAAGACAAGAGCTGAGATTGAACAATTCAACACTACATGTCTTTGAACCCTTAGTCATGATAAGACCACCAACTGGCTAGAAAAATTATCCGAACAAATTAACAGCTACCAAACAGGGCGATTCAATTCAATGCAAATTGAATAGCGCCGGGAGCGAGCTCCCGGAGCTATTCAATTCAATGTGCTGTGTGGTCGGAGAATTCCAGCTATCGCGGTCATCGCACCTTAACAAGGGTATTAAGGTGCGGTAACCGGCATTCTCTGACCAAAGTGCCGGGCGCGCGACTGTTAGCGCTGAGCTATGCAGAAAAACAGCCGCACACTCGGCACTTTGGTCAGATTTCTCTTCGCATCCCCAGGGGGGTGAGAGAAGAAATCCTTAACAAAGTGTATTGAATAGCTTCGGGAGTCCCTTCCGTCGCTATTCAATAGCGTGTTGAATTGAATTGCCCCGAAAGTGATCTAGTAGCATTTAAGCGTAAGAAATTTGCAACAGTGTCCAATGATTATAAACACACATACTCGTACAGTGTGCCAATAGCTAATGGGAGATAACAATAACGTAAGAGACTCTAGGAGAAAAAGACCTACATCTAGACGATTTGAAACTGTGGACTCTAGCAAAGCAGCTTCCTCCTCTAACACTGATAACACCGAACAATTAACACATCCTTTTTTAGATCAGTGCCCTATGGTGGAGACAGGAGAAGGGCAAATCACTCAAAAAGGCGAGGTGGCGGTGGGCCGAAGGGGAAGGAGAAAGAAAAACTAAATACAGTATTCAATCTTTTGTCACACCCACTGGACGAGGCTGAGGTGCCACTACTCTCTAGGGGACTATCTTATGTTTCATCTGCGATCCCATTGAATGGTCAATTGACCATTATAAGTTCATTCGAAATTTGAGATTGTACGAACATTTTCTTGACCAATCAGCTTCACAACCTGTGAAGACTTTTAAAAAAACATCCACCTTTGACCCGCCAACATCAAATTTGAGCATTAAGACCTTTTTGAGGAACACGCATTCCGATGTTACCACAACCACACCCCAAAAGACTTATGATAATTTATCTGCTCAGGAACGAGCAGCAGTGAAACGACTTCAAAGTAATCACAATCTTAGGGGTCAATCCTATTAGGTGCGAATTGCGAGTAGCGAGTTTGTTTCTTAAAACTCGCACAATTCGGCGCGAAGCATGCTCCCGATAATTCTCCAATCCAATTAAAATTGCCTTTTCGCACTATACGCAGTGGAGGGGTGTGAATTGACTGCCAAATGAGATTTGCGAGAAATGCATGAAAATTCTTACTATAGGTTCTCCTAATACTCGAGAGTGGTTAAGTCAATTACTGTCAAAAACATGTGAAAACATGTTTGTTTGAGGATTTCAGATACAACTGGAGCTCTGGGCCTGATTAATCTGCGAACACTCGCTAGGGGCGATTATCACACATTTGCGCATGCGTATGCGTCAAAGTACGCATGCACGAACCAGTCACTGCGGCTGGGAATCGTGCGCTCATCATACACAGACTGGACGCTACTTTGATTGACAGATAGTGTTGCTTGTGGGTGGTGACAGGGGAAGGTGCTTGTGAACGGGGGAGTGGATGTGCGAACGCAGGTGTGTCTGAGCATCAAAACGGAGTTTACTGGGTGTGCATGATTAGTAAAGTAGCGTCATTGAACACATCACTTGGTTGTATTTCACTGCAGTGATCGCAGTGCTTGCGGTGGGGTAGGGGCTACCTCAAATGCTGCGCGCAGCTCCGATGGGTCTCAATGTTACCGATTAATCAGACACTTCCTGGAGATGACGTGTGCTAAAAGAGAAAGGTGGGTCAGCTTTATACTCCTGCGTACACTCACTGCCATCGCCCTCTAAGACATAGAGGGCATCCTTAAGCCAGACAGTGCGATCGCGGGATTTGCATACCTGGCCCCTTTTGGCAGCGAGCGTTCGCAGCTTAGCGACCGGGTCTGAATCAGGCCCTCTGTTCCTATAGCTACAAGGGTTTCTGGTGTGATTTATCCTTTGGTTTATACTCAGCGACTATTGTGCTATTATGTATTGGTTATGGTATATCACTTTATAAGCTAGTATATTTGATTGGAATTTTCTAATGTAGTTAGATTGTAGCAGTGTCCACTCGAATCTGGCAACTGGGTAATCTGCACCAGCATTCCTTATATTTGCTATAGAGCTTTGCATATCCAGACAATTATTTATAATATTTCCAAAAGCAGTTATTTAGACTAGAAGTGATATATCAATATGTAATATATTTGGATTAATGATTAATTTGTTTATGATAATTTTTAAGATTATCTTTTGATTTCGATTTTTTTCTGTTTTGTGATTTTAGTATATGTTCTATTTGAATTAAGTATCGGCTAAGTTTTGTCAACTAGCCAGGTCCAGTTATTGTGTTACCCCAATAATTATTTTTTGACAGCCACTATATATTGTATATTTTCTGTTTACTCACTTACGGGCTATTTGTACATGGTGCATTATCTGATCAACCCCGCGACTGTACTATACACCACTTCCATACATTACTATATTGAGCTTGGAACGCATGCCTAATGGCTTGTGTTCCACTTATTGAGCTCCTGATTTCTGAGTATGCGCCGATCGCATGTTGTGATACTCTCTGCGCATGCACAGACCCCTACATTCCAGGAGTGTGACACAAAGGTCTGACACTGCCGGTATTCTAGTGGCATATATGTGACGTGGTGGTAACCGCGACATGGCATGTATGGCGGTCATGGCCACCATGGTGTTATTATGCTTCTCACACAAGATGAGAATCGTAGGACTGCTGACCAGGGACAAGGCTGGATGGAGATGTGGCAGTTCTTCCACTACTGATACTTGCTGGAGTGAGGCTGCAGGTAATAGTACTAAAACAGGTGTAATGGACAGGGTACAGCAGCAGCAACTGATGATGGGTCTCGGGAATATCTAGGGACTACGGTGCAGCTAGGACACCAGACAAGGAGTGGCTGGACAATAATAACTAGCTGCTAGGCAGGAGAGCCTGGGACTATGGTATTGCAGGATTTCAGACTAGACAAGACAGGACTGGCAAGGTACAGACAAGGATAAGACAGGCAAGATACGGACAAGGACTGGACAAAGGAGACACAGTCAAGAACCAATGATGAGTCAAGAACACTGGCAGTAGTACAGACACAGGGCCTGATTCAGAGCCGGACGCTCTTTGAGAGCGAGAGAATTTCTTTCCCACTCCGGGACTCGTGCATGCATACGCCCAAGCCAGCTCCAGCGTGCGCATATGCAGTGTGGGACCATCGACCCGCTTGCGAGCGCTGTGCGCTCACGAGTGGGTCTGAATCAGGCCCACAGTTCAAAGTACAGTCTAGCAGGCCGAGGTTTGGCTAATGAGCCGAGATGGTAGCAGACTATGAGACTTGAGTGGCCTTGAGACCAATGTGTGAGTGGGACACACCAATGCGACCTTGAGGGCCAACGAACCGATGCGGCCTAGTGGCTGAGGTGCAGCTTTGTGAGCTGAGTTGTACTTCACAAGATGCGGCCCAGTGGCCAAGGTGCAGATTTGTGAGATGAGATGTACTTGGCAAGGATCCGGCCTGGGAGCTGAGATGCGGCTAGGTTAGCTGGGATGGACTTGACCAGGATGCAGCCTAGTCGCGACTGAGACAGCCGAGGTGCGGCTACTGAGCTGTGATAGTACTAACACATTTTGAGGCCTAGCAGACGATAATGCAGGAACCAGACGGCAGGCAGGAGTACTCAGATGCTGCAGGAACACAAACTGGAGACAGCGAGGTGGAGAACACTGCTGGTAGAATAGCTGGGAATAAACTGACATGGCTAGATGCGGCCTTGCAGGCCTAAGTGCAGGAATCAAACAGCAGACAGGCATACTCAGACGCGGTAGGAACACAAACTGGAGGCAGCGAGGTGTCCCAGTAGCAACTATGACTGGGAACTGCCACCAAGATGATCTGCTAACCACAGATCCTAACAGATGTACTATGTGAGTAATTAATGCAGTTTGTTGATTGTGGCTGGCTGGCTGGCTGGCTGGCATGCAGTTCCTTTTGTGCTGTGTGAACTGTAATCTGATGATTTGGGATTGCATACCTTGAAAAAGGTCCTTGCTGAGACCAAAACGTTGGTGGATTACGTGCAACCCTGTCTGATCTTCCTGTTATGATATAAACAAGTTGATTTTGCTTTATAAGTAGTGAGTTCCCTTGCAACTACTCCTTGTGTGTGGTTCTTGTGTTGTTTTGGATATATGGATCATCATCCATGAGGAACACCCCAGCTATTTGATCATTTGATCGATGGAGATGTGATTGCGGAGATTATAACTATATCTATATATATATATATATATATATATATATATATATATATATATATAGACAGTGTTTATATACTGTAGTACGCCACCTCATTCACCTATATTGGAGTGGCTGCTCTAAAGGGTAATCACCAATCCCCTAAAAAGCAACAATGCTCAAACATGGACAAATCTGATACAGTGCCCAAACTCCAGTAGAGACAATATACACTTTGCAATTCTCCATTTGAATAATAATTTATTAGTAATAGATATAATCTACCATATAAGAAGGGATGATAAGTCCCACATGGAAACCATAACAACAATATAGCATATATGTATATACTGTATATTTAGGAATTACACATGTAATGATTTCATATAGAATACCACATGCCAAATGTATCTCTTGTGCACATAAAATCAGTCACTTTTCTCCTTTCAATGCATCAAAACAGCTTTTGCAATAGAGTTTTTCTTTAAACAGATCCCTGTAGATCTCACAATCAATAATAGGGATATATCCGATGTTAGCATATATATGTGTATATGTCTCCACACTGCCTTGAGATGAATAAAAGTGTAGGAGTAGATAAAGATGTATAGCTTATAATATGGATATACTGCAGGCTGTTTGTAGTGATCCCAATAGTTGTAAATCACATAATACAGCTACGAATCACTGCATCCAGTTCATATATACAAATTATTTCACATTCAGAGCTGTTGATGTTTCTCACCCAGTGAAAGTACATACTATTCCTCCACTTCAGCAGCACAATGTGCAGCACCGCTCACTGCTTTGTTCCCCGGAGCTCTGCCGTACAGCGCCGGTGTGTCAGTGCACGTTCCACGCTGCACTGTGGGCTCTGCACAGATTAGAGATCACTGCTCCTTTCTTGGGGTTGAATGACAAGGATAGTTCTCCATAGAATGGTGGTCAGGTGCCTGGCTGATAATGAGGGGTATGCTGGTTCTAATTATAAATGCATAAAGGGTGAAAAGACATGTACCTCACAAGTCCTTAACACATTTCTCTATCCAAGATAGTTTCCTCAGAAGGATATGGGGTGTCCTACCATCCAATGTATTTATCTAAAGTCTCTCCAATCCAAAAAAGCTCTTTAATTGATCTTAATTCGATAGACATGTGTCTGTTAGTGTGTGCAATGTTTTCAAGTATCTAAACTGTTTTTCAAGGCTTAATTACAGCCAACAATATGAGCATGTTATATTACTCACTTTGCTAAAACATCTTAAACCATATAGGCTGGACATAACTTAGCGAGTCTTCGCTATAGAATGACTGACCACACTCCGCCTCTTAAAAGAGGTGGTGATAGAAATAGGGCTCTCTTAAAACGTGAAGCGTTCTGGATCCATTTTTTGGATGTGATCACCCCTAAAGGTCTAAATGATGTTTTACCTTTATCATGTTTTGCTGATGAGTAATCTGCTTCCATTGCAGTCTTTCAGGATGGCATTGTTTAATATTAGTACATATATATGTATGGAATTGCATGGATGCATGTTTAACTTAGATACACCATCTTGCTGACTTAACAAATACATATAATTATGCTTGTATGTTTACTATCAGTCTGCATCAGATGGCTCTAGTCTGTTTAATTGTATCATGTTTTTATACATTATGCTTGCTACATTTGTTTGTTTGTTATCTACAGTGTATTGCCCTTGTTATATGTTTTCATGGTGATGGGTATTTTCACTGACATGCGTGGCATTGATGCGCCGATGACGTCATCATTCTGTGCCTACTGTTCCCCGTGCACGGCTCGGGTTCTCGCTGGAGTCACTGATTCACTTGCTGGGTGTTTAAAAGGTAAGACGCTTCTTTCATTCTGTATTTCCTGATGACAATCTAACATGGATTGAAACATTGATTTTTTTTTTTATTGTTTCATTTTTTTTGTTTTCCCTGATCTAGTTTTAACAAGCGCTCATTTTCCCTTTCCTTCCTTTATAACATATTTTAAACCTTCACTGTGTGTTTAATATATATGTATTTCACTTTTTTATTTTCATTCTTTATATGCAGCTGCAGCTACTCCTAACTAGTGATGAGCGGTTCGGATTCTGAGGAATCCGAACCGCTCCGAACAGGTGGAATCCGAGTCCACCCGAACGCAAGTTCGGGTGTTCCCGCCTGACTCGGATTCCACCTCGAGGCCGAACGTCACCCGTCCGGCGTCGGATTCTCGCGAGAGCCGAGTGACGTTCGGCCTCAATAAAAAGGCGCGGAGCCCGGCAGTCGGCGCCATTTCTCGCGTGACGCGTAGTTAGGTAGTTAGCTAGTGCGCTGTCTGTTCTAGTGTTAGATAGATTAGAGTAGGCAGTGCTCTGTGACTTTACTGGGCATAAGCCCTTGTGTGTGCTCCGTGACTGGGCATAATAAGCCCACTGTGTGTATGTGTACTCTACTACTCACTGTATTATACAAGCTCCGTGACAACTGACAGGGCATAGCCCACTGAGTGTATTATACAAGCTCCGTGACAGGGCATAGCCCACTGAGTATTATACAAGCTCCTTGACAGGGCATAGCCCACTGTGTCTATTATACAAGCTCTGTGACAGGGCATAGCCCACTGTGTCTATTATACAAGCTCCGTGACAGGGCATAAGCCCACTGAGTGTATTATACAAGCTCCGTGACAGGGCATAAGCCCACTGAGTATTATACAAGCTCCGTGACAGGGCATAGCCCACTGAGTGTATTATACAAGCTCCGTGACAGGGCATAGCCCACTGAGTATTATACAAGCTCCTTGACAGGGCATAGCCCACTGTGTCTATTATACAAGCTCTGTGACAGGGCATAGCCCACTGTGTCTATTATACAAGCTCCGTGACAGGGCATAGCCCACTGAGTGTATTATACAAGCTCCGTGACAGGGCATATGCCCACTGAGTATTATACAAGCTCCGTAACAGGGCATAGCCCACTGAGTGTATTATACAAGCTCCGTGACAGGGCATAGCCCACTGTGTCTATTATACAAGCTCCGTGACAGGGCATAAACCCACTGAGTATTATACAAGCTCCGTGACAGGGCATAGCCTACTGTGTATATTATACAAGCTCCGTGACAGGGCATAGCCCACTGAGTGTATTATACAAGCTCCGTGACAGGGCATAAGCCCACTGAGTATTATACAAGCTCCGTGACAGGGCATAAGCCCACTGAGTATTATACAAGCTCCGTGACAGGGCATAGCCCACTGTGTCTATTATACAAGCTCCGTGACAGGGCATAGCCCACTGAGTGTATTATACAAGCTCCGTGACAGGGCATAAGCCCACTGAGTATTATACAAGCTCCGTGACAGGGCATAAGCCCACTGTGTCTATTATACAAGCTCTGTGACAGGGCATAAGCCCACTGTGTCTATTATACAAGCTCCGTGACAGGGCATAGCCCACTGAGTCTATTATACAAGCTCCGTGACAGGGCATAAGCCCACTGAGTATTATACAAGCTTCGTGACAGGGCATAGCCCACTGAGTGTATTATACAAGCTCCGTGACAGGGCATAGCCCACTGTGTCTATTATACAAGCTCCGTGACAGGGCATAAGCCCACTGAGTATTATACAAGCTCCGTGACAGGGCATAGCCCACTGAGTGTATTATACAAGCTCCGTGACAGGGCATAGCCCACTGTGTCTATTATACAAGCTCCGTGACAGGGCATAAGCCCACTGAGTATTATACAAGCTCCGTGACAGGGCATAGCCCACTGTGTCTATTATACAAGCTCCGTGACAGGGCATAGCCCACTGGGTCTATTATACAAGCTCCGTGACAGGGCATAGCCCACTGAGTGTATTATACAAGCTCCGTGACAGGGCATAGCCCACTGTGTCTATTATTCAAGCTCCGTGACAGGGCATAAACCCACTGAGTATTATACAAGCTCCGTGACAGGGCATAGCCTACTGTGTCTATTATACAAGCTCCGTGACAGGGCATAGCCCACTGAGTGTATTATACAAGCTCCGTGACAGGGCATAAGCCCACTGAGTATTATACAAGCTCCGTGACAGGGCATAAGCCCACTGAGTATTATACAAGCTCCGTGACAGGGCATAGCCCACTGTGTCTATTATACAAGCTCCGTGACAGGGCATAGCCCACTGAGTGTATTATACAAGCTCCGTGACAGGGCATAAGCCCACTGAGTATTATACAAGCTCCGTGACAGGGCATAAGCCCACTGTGTCTATTATACAAGCTCTGTGACAGGGCATAAGCCCACTGTGTCTATTATACAAGCTCCGTGACAGGGCATAGCCCACTGAGTCTATTATACAAGCTCCGTGACAGGGCATAAGCCCACTGAGTATTATACAAGCTCCGTGACAGGGCATAGCCCACTGTGTCTATTATACAAGCTCCGTGACAGGGCATAAGCCCACTGAGTATTATACAAGCTCCGTGACAGGGCATAGCCCACTGAGTGTATTATACAAGCTCCGTGACAGGGCATAGCCCACTGTGTCTATTATACAAGCTCCGTGAAAGGGCATAGCCCACTGTGTGTATACAAGCTCTGTGACTCCAGTTCATAGTGATAAAGTAATATGGATCACGAGAATGAACTGAGAGGAGAGCAGAAACAACATGTAAATGCTAGCATTGCAGCGGCTGGAAGTCCATCACTTTTATCTAAAGCTGATGCTCAAGGGCGTAGAGGCTTTAAAACCTTAGGGAACCTGAAATCAAAAAATTTAGATTTTACAGGGGTAAAGACAAAAAAAAAACCTCTAAAGACTACTACTTTTGCAGAGAAACAGAAAATTGGCAACATACCATTCACCACACGTAGCAGCAAGGAAAGACTCAGGCTTTGCCCTTTATTTCTGAGTGGTGGTTCTGCAGCTGTCAGTGAGGCATCTTGTGCCTCTCGTGATGATAAAAGACCTTTTCAATCAGACTATAGAAGTGTGAAAAAATTTAAAACCAATAAGGCAGTCGAACAAACTGTGTTTTTTGAAACACAAATGTCAGAAATCCCTGAGGAGAGTCTAAGTGGGTCCACAAGTGGCATTTCTATGTGTAAGCCTGACCTTTCAGAGAAGCCGCCCTCCACAGTTTCTTTTCCATCTGTAGTTGTGGGGATGAGCAGTATTGCCGAGGACATAGAAATTGAGGATGCCACCGTGGAATTGCAAGAGGATGAGAGGAATATATGTGCAGCTGATGCTGGCACTAATGAGGATGTTGAGGATGAGGATATTATTTGTATAAGTCAGGCACCAGTGGAAGCAGCTCTTGGCCAAGATAAGAAGGCCATTGCCATGCCTGGGCATAGAACCAAGAAATCCACATCTTTTGTGTGGAATTACTTTTACCCAAACCCTGACAACGTTTGTCAAGCCATTTGTAGCCTCTGTGAGACCACAGTTAGTAGAGGTAGGGACGTTAAACATCTAGGAACCTCTACGCTATTACGTCATCTGCAGCGAGCTCATGACAGGTGTTTGATAACAGAAACTACTGCAAAAAAAATAACAACAAGCAGTCCAGCATTAGCTAGATGCCTTCTCTCTACTAAATCCCAGCACCTGCAATCTCCGCCGACAACACCTTCCTCCTCAATATCCTCAGGAATGATCAGTGGTAGTACAACATCCAATTTATTAGTGCTAAGTCACGGTGACTCCTCCAATTTCCAGGACACCTCAGAAGAAACTGAATCTTTGAGCGCTAGGCCTGCTGCTGCTGCTGCTGGTGGATCTTCATCCCAGAAGTGGACAAAGAAGACTACTAGTAGTATACCAAAAAAACAATTGACTGTTAAAGAATCTCTTGCAAGGGGAAGCAAGTATGACAGCTCTCACCCTGTCGCACAGCGGATCACTGACGCCATGACAGCTATGCTAATATTAGATCTGCGTCCAATATCCTCAATTAATGCAGTGGGATTTACACAGCTAGTTGAGGTCATGTGTCCCCGGTACCAAATTCCATCTCGGTTTCATTTTACCCGAAAAGCCATTCATCGGCTGTACCAGGATGTTAAACAGAACCTAATTATTGGTCTGCAAAATGCTATTGTACCCACTGTCCACTTAACCACAGATATGTGGACAAGCGGTAGTGGACAAACTAAAGATTACATGACTGTGACAGCCCACTGGGTGGGTGAATCGCCTTCAGCAGCAGCAGTATCTAACAAACAACACCAGCTCATTCAGAGGCAGGCAACTCTGTGCATCACCGGATTCAATAAGAGGCATACCGCTGACAACCTCTTAGAAAAACTAAGAGATGTCATAGAAACATGGCTTACCCCACTTGGACTCTCCTCAGGATTTGTGATTTCTGACAATGCTACAAATATAGTGAAAGCATTACAGCTGGGTGAATTCCAACACATCCCCTGTTTTGCTCACACAATAAACTTAGTGGTGCAGGGTTTTTTAAAAAACGACAGGGGCGTTCAGGAGATGCTGTCTGTGGCCCGAAAAATTTCGGGACATTTTCGGCATTCAGCAACAGCGTGCAGGAGATTGCAGCACCTGCAAGAGCAGTTTAATTTGCCCTGCCATCAACTGAAGCAAGAAGTGGTAACGAGGTGGAACTCAACCCTGTATATGCTTCAGCGGATGGAGGAGCAGCAAAAAGCCATCCATAGCTATACGACAAGCCATGACATTGGGAGAGGAGGGGGAATGTACCTTACCCCAGCACAGTGGAGAGTACTTTCTGTCTTGTGCAAGGTGCTCAAACCATTTGAAGTTGCCACTTGTGAAGTGAGTGCTGACACTGCTAGCTTGAGTAAGGTGATTCCCCTGATTTCGCTTTTGGAAAAGCAGCTGGAGAAATTGAAGGATGATATTAAACAAAGTGATTCCGCAAAGTATGCTGGACTGATAGATCAAGTCCTTTGTTCGCTTCGCCAGGATCCACGGGTGGCCAAGATCTTGAAATCTGATCATTATATTTTAGCAACCATTCTTGATCCTAGGTTCAAGTCATATGCTGTGTCTTTCTTTACAACTGACCCAGATCTTAAAAGAACCAAAGCGCTCCTGGTGAGCAAGTTGGCAGCTGAAGTGACACATGGCACTACGATGACGTCTCCTCCTTCGGTTTCTGCAGCAGCAGCCAGAAAAAAATGCACCTTTTCCAAAAGACCCAGTGGTGATGCAGATAAGTCAAGTCAACATTTTGACATCTGGTCGGGTCTAAAAGATTTGCCCAACACCAGTGACACCTCTACCGCAACTCCATCTAATACGATTACCATCCAAAGAATGGTGGAGGATTATTTTCAGGACACCATACACGTAGACATGTCACAGAGTCCCTTCGAATATTGGAAGAAAAAAAAGGCAATTTGGAGACCCTTGTATAAACTGGCTTTGCATTATTTAAGCTGCCCACCCTCCAGTGTGTACTCGGAGAGAGTTTTCAGTACAGCCGGGAACCTTGTGAGTGAACGACGAAGGAGGCTACTTCCACAAAATGTAGAAAAAATGATGTTCATTAAAATGAACTGGAAATTTCACGAGGAAAACCTTTCCCACCAATCACGTCACAGTACAGATACTTCTGTAATGGTAGATTCCAGCGGGGATGAACTGATATTGTGTGAGGAATCGGATGATGTACACACTGATGAGGGTGAGGATGGCAATGATGGTGACATCATGCCACTGTAGACCTGTTGCCTTTAGTAGATTGGAAGATTTTTTTGTGGGGGCCCAAACAAACCAAGCACTTCAGCCACAAAGTGGCAGTACCTGTCGCTGAAATGCTTTGTTTGTTAAAGTGTGCATGTCCTTTTTAAGATCCAACATAAAGGGTGGGTGGGAGGGCCCAAGGACAATTCCATCTAGCACTACCTTTCATTTCTGCCACTGCTGTGTGGCATAGTTTCATAGATGTGCTTTAAACTGTGGTGTCTGTGCCACTGCGCCGCTGCTCTGACGCTTGGTCACCAGTCAGCTCACTGCAACCTTTGGCCAATAATGGTGAAACCAATAATTTAAGCTGTGAGGTGGTCTAAATTGACTGTAAATGACTGGAAATTAATGTTATTGAGGTAAATAACACTCTAGGAAGAAAAAAAAGCCCAATTTATGTAATTTTAGCTTTTTTTGCCAATTTTGGCAAAAAATCCAAATCCAAATCCAAATCCAAAGCCAGTCACCGCAGTTTGGCAAATCCAAATCCAAAGCCGGATGACGAATTAGAACCAAATCCAAATCCGGCAAAAATGGTCCGGCGCACATCCCTACTCCTAACTATCTCTTTACACTGCACTTTTCTTACTATAGTGGTGCCCTGGGGCAGCTTGGCTGGGCCAGTTTTGGGGTGTCCTGCGCTCTGGATTTGAACCCTAGTATGTTAGGGACCTACCCGAAAGAGATTACCTGGATATGGTGGATAGGCCCATAACCTTGGCCATGATTATGCTAAAAACCTCTATTGATTGCAAAATTCTATTGCATTTATATATATTATTAATAATTTGGAGTTGTGCACGTGAGATTTGTCTGTTTCTGTGCCTACACTGACATTATGACTGATACCAATGTTATTGATACAGCGCAGTTTGACCCATTGACTTTACCACTATATGAGACTCTGAGTTACTCGGAATCCGAAGCTGAACAGATTTTGCGTCAAGATCCATTATTTTTACAATCAGAAGCTCTTTTGACTGATACATTGTATCGTGACCTATTACGTCTTAAGAAAAAAGAAATTGATTTTAACTATCATGCAATGTCTCTCAGTGATTATTTTCGATCTAAAAAAATCCTGAGGGGCTTTCGGGTACGGAACTGTCCAACCATTGGAAGATTTGATCCGGCTTTTTGCCGCAAATGGATCGCAATATTAAATAAGTGCTTGTTAGATTTGATGTTATTGGTTATAGACCAATCAAATAAAGAAATGGAGTTAATTAAAAATAAAATTCAAGTATTTGAAAAGGAACACCTTCAGGCATTAACGATAGACACAGAGGATGATTGGATAAGTAAATTGAACAACCAAGTATCCATTTACAAACGGGACTTGATTAAATTCAAAAGGGAAAAACTCTTAAAGGTGGAGAAAGACTATGAACAACACCAAATTTACCGATGGTTATCAAGCAATAGATCTGAAGTTAAAAAACCATTTCATAGGAGAGGTAAATATCCTAGAAGTGCGCTGTATACTGATACATCTGGCGATGGAAATAGTATTGCTAGTAACACTGAGAACAGTTATCACAGACGTAGAGATCCATCGGTCCCTTTAGGGGTGGTCACCCGTACCAGGGGAACCCCAACAAACGAGCTACTCGCAGAGGTGGCCAGTACCAGCGCCAGAGGACGTGGAAGAAAACCTCCAATTCAGCCAAAGAAGAAATAATTTTTAATTTCTCAAGTCATGAGCTGACGATAGGTGAATGCAGCCTTTTATCAAAGGACTTGTCATTTGTACCTTCCAACGGCTTCTCTGATTTATGCTGGCAAGTTGAAAAACAACAACTTAATCACAAATTAAAATTAAGGGAACACTTCATTAAAAATAAGATGATTTCTACCAATGCCACTATCTTTATTCCAGAGAAATTACAGCCTTTACGGAAGAAATCTAACTTCGACCCGCTATCAAATAATCCGTCTATTAAGTTCTTTATGAGAGTCCTGGAACAGGAAACCAAGGAGGTCGTTAAACAATCCAAAATAACTCCAATACATCATAATTTAACCCAGGATGAAAGACGGGCACTGAAGTCCCTAAGATCAAATTAACATCTGATTATCCGACCTGCGGACAAGGGGGCTCTATAGTGCTACAGGACATTGGCGACTATAGAGCAGAGATTGTCAAACAGCTGAATGAACCTGATGTGTACTGCAAACTAAATGGTGATCCGACGACATCTTTCACTAAGGAACTGAAAGAGATCCTGATTATGGCAAAAGATGCTCAGTTTATTAATGAAGAGGTGTACGGAATATTACTGCCAGAATATTCCATCACTCCGATTCTGTACATGCTTCCAAAAGTACACAAGGGTATCTTCCCACCACCTGGTAGGCCCATTATATCGACACGCAAATCTTTGTTCCAACCGACCTCCATTTTTCTTGACTAAATTCTGCAACCCCTGATTTTGGATCATCCCAACTTCTTATTAGATACCACCATGTTACTTGAATTACTGGGTACATTAGAACTACCCCTTGATGAGATTTGGCTTGTGACAGCAGATGTCACGAGCTTATATACGATCATTCCCCATCATGAGGGGCTGGCTGCTGTAAAAAGATTACTAATTGGCAGTGAATTATTTGATGTTACATCCATTGAGATTATTTTACATCTCTTAGAATTGGTTCTGACCAAAAACTTTTTTCTTTTTGATGGGGCATTTTTCCTACAGACAAAGGGCTGTGCCATGGGTTCCTCTGTGGCACCGACATACGCCAATATATATATGTTTGATATTGAGAAGCACCTGTTTTTTACTGATAATATGATTTCATCTAGGATCTTGTTCTATAAACGATTTATAGACGATTTATTCTTGATCTGGGTTGGCCCCTGTGATGTTCTAAAATTGTTATTTGATTCTCATAACCTTTCTTCCAGTCCTGTTAAATTCACGTATAAGATGCATCAGGAAACTATTCAGTTTCTTGATGTCCAACTCTCTGTACAAGAGTCTGTGATTAATACTACTGTTTACCGCAAAAGTACTGATCGGAATACTTTGTTACACGCAAATAGCTGTCATCCTAAAAGCTTAAAATATGGTATTCCGTATTCACAAAAAATTAGACTGAAAAGAATTAACAATGTAACACAAACAGCAGAGAGTCAAATCAATGAATTGATTGATCGTTTTGTATCCAGGGGTTATGAACGTAGTAATTTACTATTACTTAATGAAAAAGTGATGTCTTTTGAACAAAAAGATGTATTACTTAGGAAAATAAAGGGTGACAAAAGTAACAAACTTACATGGGTCACACAATATAATTCATTATTGCCACAGATCAATAATATTTCTAAGAAATTATGGAATTTTATCCAGACGGATAGTGAATTACAATTTACAGATTACTCACTACGCCTCTGCTACTCTAGAAGTAGTAACCTAAGGGACCTTCTAGTTAAGAGTGACATCACAGGTATAGGCAATACCCCGATTAAAAGTTTTTTACCCAAGAAATTTGGTTGCTTCAGGTGTACGTGTGTAACCTGCAGTTTTTTACTTACTGGTGATACTTTTTATCATCCTCATTCGGGTAAAGAACTACGTATTAAATACCATGTTACATGTGAATCTGTTTACGTGGTCTATCAAATTCTATGCCGCTGTGGTCTTACCTATGTCGAAGCAGGATTATTGGCTGAGACAAGATCAGTTTAAAATTGAATCGCAGCGACACCATCTTGCGACTGGCCGCAAGACGCCATCTTGGAAATGAGATCGCAAGACGCCATTTTGCGAATGGCCGCCTAAGCGCCATTTTAGATAAACTCACACTTTAGTACATGTGGCGATATTACTATTAGCATCATGCGATTGCATCTGTGACCATCGCCATAAGTTACGGCGATTCACCAAAAGCCCATTTCATGACTTTACGTAGTTTGGGTGCTCTGGATAAAGTGTATATTATTATAATTCCCCTAAAGAATATATTTTAAAAATTGGATTGCATTAGCTAAACAGAGCAAATGGCCACATGACAACTAGCCTGTGTAGATAAGCTTCCTGGACATAACATCTGCTCTCACTCCAGGTGGCCCTGCTCGAATACAGCAAGAGGGTTGTTTGTAGCACCTTACATTAGCAGGCTTCCTGCAATAAAATACCTTCAAAGCCAAGAGTGTTATCTGAGGTTTGGGTCTTGTAGCTGTGCTAATTTGCATTTACACAAGAACCTGGGAGAACAAAGGACTGTGCTTTTGAGCCTGGGAAGGGTGGGGGCTTCTGAGAGAGGGGGGGGGGTGTGTGGAACTATAATGCTCAGCATTCCACACTGCTAGGTGTTCACTTAGTTTAGGTGAGATTTAAGTGCACCATTTCTCATACACACATTAATACGCACAATTGCATATTAGCGAATGCATAAGATCCTGTATGAAAACGCTGTTTATTAGCTTCATGCGCACGCATCTGCCCCAAGTTAACTAGCATCTTTACATCACACCCCGCATACTTACACATTACATATTCACATAAAAGGTTTAATAAGCTTTAAAGTATAAGATTTAAGTTTGTTCATTTAGCATAAATGCTGTGAAATAAAGATTATTTGGTAACTAAGGTTTTATACATGATAAGTAAGCCGTGATTGGTATTGTACTGATGCGTACTCTTTCAACAGTATTCCGGTACCATCGGTCTGGATATCGCATCATGCATTCTCAACTTATGGACCGCAGAGACTTCAAGCAACAAAATGTACATAATATGAACAACTGTTAGGATGATTGCATGAGTCAGGAAACCAGAGACCCCCAGTTGTTAGAGGCTGGGTTGTGTCTATTTGAATCAACCTGTTAAATGCCTTGTAACATATGCCCTCTCTTTTAGGTTGTTTATTTCTGGGGGGTATAAATATGTGTGCTGACCCTGGGTTCCTAGTCTTTGTGCTGAATGCTGATTGATGAGTGGTTTCTTGCTGATGCCTAACATCTGGACCAGAGAGCGCTGCGTATATATAATTGTACTTGGGTCTGTATAATCTCTTTGCGCTAAGATTATATGAGGATCATAGCGTGTAACTGCTGTACTTTACTTGAATAATATTTTGTGCTTTGGAACCACATGTTCTAAGTCTGGAGTCTTTATTTACTGGATGACTGCGTACGCAAATTAGCGTCAGCCTTAGAGGTTTATAGGAAGGATATTAGAAGGTATAGGCAGGGGTATATAGAGGTTCAAAGGCAGTATCCTTACCTACATAGGTAAGACCTTGCATAAATTTAAAGAGAGAATGGGGGTGCATAGATCCTCTATTAGAAAGGCATTGTCCAGTGGCACCAGCGATCAGCCAGTGGCTCGCCACTTTGTTGAGGCTGGACATAACTTAGCGAGTCTTCGCTATAGAATGACCACACTCCGCCTCTTAAAAGAGGTGGTGATAGAAACAGGACTCTCTTAAAACGTGAAGCGTTCTGGATCCATTTTTTGGATGTGATCACCCCTAAAGGTCTAAATGATGTTTTACCTTTAGCATGTTTTGCTGATGAGTAATCTGCTATGGAGAGTTGCACCAATAATAAAAAATAATAAATAATCCAAAGTGAATAGGAAAATTATATCACTTAAAAATATGTCGCTGTGTGGAAGACTGCCTGAAGAAAACTGGCAGGCTAGCTGATATAATCTGATAAATTCAAATGGGGTCTCTTATTCTATAGAGGCAAAAGAAACTCCGTTTATATATATGTAACATTTAGAAATTGCCAGGTGGTCTCCGATCCAAATCTTGACCAGGCTCAATCCTGCTTAGCTAGCATAGTCAGCCCAGGTAGGACATGTACAATACAGTTGAGCTATAGATAACCTCATTATCCCACAAAATACAAAAAGACCAATCCTTTTACTCACAAAGACTTTAAATCTACTATCTCATTGAGGCCCTCTGGATGCAATGAATTCATGGTATGAATCCAGTGTACCTTCTAAATCTATCTCTAAAAGTATTGTCTACATGTTCCAAACCCCACAGTTTTAGTCCCCTGGGATCCCCATCATGTTTATCTCTAAAGTGCCATGGGACACTATGGTTTTTGACCTTATTCGAAATATTTCGCCTATGTTCCAAAAAATGTAGTTTCAAAGGGCGAATAGTGCAGCCCACATTCTGTAGACCGCAATCGCACTGTAATAAATAAACCACATAAGTCATATTACAGTTTACAAAGGTCTTTAGGGGATGTGTTTGCTTTATTCTGCATAAAGGAGCATGTGAGGCATCTATCGTGATTACAGCAAAAGTTCCCTCCTGGTATAGAAGGCAACCATATCTGTTTATTTGTTGATTCAGAGGTAAACAAACTGGGGGCCAAGAAGTTTTTGAGGTTTTTCGCTTTCTTAAAAATGATCGATGGTTGCGGTACAACGGTCTCTTTAAGAAGGGGATCTAATAAAAGAAGTGTTTGTTCTCGATAATTTTAGCTACCCAATTTGATGAGTTATTAAACTTGGATGTAAATACCACAGAGGGATCAAAATATTTGTTCTAAAGCTATACAATTTTCTGTCAGATATCTGTCCAATCTGGCTGGTTTGAATGAAAATCTGGTAATGTATGGGAGCAAATGACAGTCGATCATATGGTTTTAAACACTGAAAAAAATTGTTCAAATTGGTTACATTTGTGTTTTAACCAATTTGTCTGAACAACTGTTTTTGGCTATTTTCCAGTGTTTGTGAGCAAATGGACGATTGTCATTTGCATAGAGTGCTGTGACATCACAGGTTAGAAAAAAATAGCTCCCTTTCCAGACTCTGGGGTCTATTTACTACGCTGTGTTAGGAGATAAAGTGGACGGTGATAAAGTACCAGCCAATCAGCTCCTAGCTGCCATTTTTCAAACACAGCCTGTGACATGGCAGTTAGGAGCTGATTGGTTGGTACCTTATCACCATTCACTTTATCTCCTAACATAGACCCCTATATCCTTTATCATACGCAAAAAGTGAGAGGTGTCTTTGATATATGATCTCAGAGAAACAGCAAAAGGTTGTAAATAATAATCAACGTACAGTATGCAGATAAATTATAAGTTAAAAGACCCAATACCTGAAATAATAGGATGACCTGGTGGATTAGTGAGGGATTTGTGAACTTTAGGCATATAATAAAAAATAGATGTGATAGGTGTGGATATAACCCCATCCTCCATAGCTTTGCTCAAAAGGACCTTTGGTTGCAACATAAAGGCTTTAGAGGGATCAGAGGGAAGAATTGTATAGAAAATGTTTTTGTTTAGTTGGCGTTTGGCTTCCATTATATAATCGCTAGTGTTTAAGATCACAGTCCCCCCTCCTTTATCAGACGATTTTATGGTGATTGTTTTATCCTTAGACAGATCTTTTAAAGTCTTACGTTCTCCTGGTGTCAAATTATTATACTTAGGTTTTCTACTTTTCCTGCATAAAGTTTTAAACTGGGATAAGATATTTTTATAAAATGTATCAATACATCCGTTTTTAAAATTTATCGTGAAAAATTGTGATTTTTTTTTCACAAAATTCTTCTTTTGTGCCTATTTAAATTATATATGGGTATTGATTGTTCCTGTTCTTCACTCTAATTAGTACCATTGTCCTCCAATAGTTCTGCTAGAATAGTTAGACTTGCAGAATCTCCATCATCTAATATAATCGGTGAACCATACATTTTCTTTTCTTTCAATATCTTTTGCGACTAAGTGATCTAACATATTTGTTTTGTTCTACGAAAATTTCAAAGAAATTTGGGGTAGATGACGGTGCATAGTTCATACCTTTCTTTAATAGAGATATTTATGCTTCACTGAGTGTACGTGAGGACAAATTAAATATACTATTAGATTTAATGGAAGCATTTTTATTGCCTCCATGTGTCTTTTCTTTTTTTGTTGTTGTAATTTTCTTCCTCTCATCCCTTCTTCTTTTTGGGGTGCTGGGATTTATCCTCTGCCTTTTTGAGAAAGCCTCCATGTGAGGAGAAAAAAACATGTTAAGGATACAGAAGGAGTTTGTCTAAGATATACTCACTGGACCTGAGAATCAACCTATTTCTTATTGCACCTTGGATTTAAACCACAGAAAGTGCGGACATTCCATTTGAGGGTGAGAGTACAAATGCCAGACTTGGGACTCCGCTGCTCTGTTTGCCCCTCACCTGATTACAATTATTATGGAAGCCATTATTAGAGGATGCATGCTGCTTTAACTGAGAGTGAATACCCAGTCGCTGTATTAAGAACAGTGTTGTTCCACTGCAAGTTATTGTGAATACGGACCCTGCTCTCATTACTTTGTTGGAGACGCTGGGCAACTGCTGGAATACGCTGGGTCTCCTGACAGAGAGCCGCACAGTTTGTCTGGTGCATACGGATGATCTGGACACTTTAGCTCACTCTCACATATACAGCCTAATTAGTGAGAAGCTGGATCATATCCCACATTATACTAATCCAGGATTGTGAGTATATGAAATCCACTCAGGACATTCTATAAAAAGCATCTTTTAGAAGTGTGTCACTAGAACTTTAATACAGAAACATATTAACTTTACTGCAACATTGTCTGCTACATTATAGAGTCATTGTGGCTACATAAATATCAACTTTCAATTATTTAAAACAACACAGGCACCTATTTGTTTAGTACCGTGTGGAATCAGGATATATAAGCCACCTTTTAGGCCCCTGCTGAGATTCATTTTACTGTTTGGATATTTAATATGTACATGTGAATGTTTTTTTTAGGATATGTGAGATATTACTGTTTGTTGTCTTGACTCATAGTGACAAGCCTGAATATTAAAAGCCATCTTCTATTCATCTCCTTCCTTAATACGGATTAGATTGTAAGTGCTGCGCTAGTCAATTTGGGAGAAGAAAGTGTCTTTTTTAAGTTGGTTAAAAAGTACTGTGCAGAAAGGTAGAGGATAGGTGTTCTTTATAATAATTTTACTCAGTCATCTAAAATCAGTACATGGCCATAGACTCCCATCTGTCTTAGAAACAAAGAAAACCCCCACACCAGCAGGCAACTTTGAAGGTCTAATAAAATCTTTACTAAGATTCTCTTTGATATAACCATCCATGGCTTTGGTTTCAGGGGCTGACAAGGCATATAATTTTCCCTTAGGTAATTTGGCCCCAAGAATTAAATCAATGCCACAGTTGTATTCACGATGTGAAGGCAACAATTCCGCCTTACATGTGGAAAAAACATTAAAAAAACTCATGATAATGAGAAGGAAGATATTCAGGAATCTGGTCTGAATCTGATTTGCCAGCACTTGAGCAGGATTAAGTGAAGCTGACTCCATATGGATGCAGGTTCCACTGCTAGCCAGTGGAAAGGTTCTAATGTTAGGGCTTACATGGATACCACATAAACTCCTAGAATCAAATGGAGAGGTCTTCTCATATAACATCCGCAGTTCCCATTAAGATATATGCTCTCAATGGTACTGGGATGCTGCCAGGACTTAACTCACAATAGTAGGAGCTTATGTGGAAAATAAGGTAGCTACAAAGAGTGAGGCTGAAGTAGGAAACAATCAGCAGGGTACCTGATGCAGGTGGCTTATACTGGAAAAGAAAAAGAAGAAAGCAGCACTATAACAAACACTATGGGGTCTATTTACTAAGCAGTGTTAGGAGACAGAGTGAAAAGTGATAAGGTGCCAGCCAATCAGCTCCCAGCTGTCATTTTTCAAACACAGCTTGTGAGATGGCAGTTAGTAGCTGATTGGCTGGCATCTTATCAGTTTTCACTCTGTCTCCTAACACTGCTTAGTAAATAGACCCCTACGTAATCTTATCAGCTACAGCTCAACACATAAATTTATTTTCACAAATACACGTTTCAATAAAAAACATTTTTATTTACATTCTATATAAAACATATAGTACCAGAAAAATTGATTATGTATAAAAAAATAATACAAAAAATAAATAAACATAATCACCAATCGCCATTTAAATGAAAACCTGATGTTTTGCTAATTGTTACACTGTTGCATATTCCTAAACAAATCTGTAAATAACATAAAAAAAGCCACACTGTGGACCTGATTCAGCAAGGATCATTATTCTGCTAATACGCACTCAACGCAGTGGCTAATATCAGCGGTGATATGCAAATAATTGCATTCACATTGTGATCGCAGCCTAACATAAGGACACCCACTTCTTACTCACATCATTATACTTTAGCAACATAGCAAAATAATCGGTAACATTGAGTAATATCGGACCCATACGCACAGTTAAGGCAGGTCAGACCTCACTCAGGAACTGATAAATTCAGCACATGCTATGAGGCCTCAAGCTGCGTATGGTATCGCAGTGGATAATTTAGGCACGCCCCTGCAACGGCGTTGAAATGCACTGGCACGCCTGCGTTCGCCCGGCCACCCCCCATCACCACCCACAAATGGCACTTCCTGTCAATCACTCTAGAATGGATCTGTGTAGTCTCTGCAATTGCAGTCCCGATCTCAGTTGCCAGTTCGTGCATGCACACTGCAATGCGTACGCATGTGCAGAATGCAACAATCGGCCGATTGCGGGCGTATTAGCAATTGCGATCCTTGCTGAATTAGGCTCTGTATCTGCAGACATTAATTGAAGAAAGTATAATGTACTGTTATATTTGTGCAGATCTGCCTTAAATAAATACTTATATCCAAATGACAGTCACTGGTTTCATTAGACTGTTGTTATAGCAATAGATAGATTGATAAACAATCCAATGGAGTTTCCCAGCTGGAAGAGGAAGTGAGTAAACAATTACCCAGTCTAGTAATGGGTCCACAAGTGAAACAATGTCTACTTGGAATCAGATTGCAACAAACTATTGCTGGTTCAAAATGAGTATATTAAATGTAATAAAACAAAAATAATGTGACTCAATAGAAAAGGCGCTGGTGAATGAAAGAAAATAATTACGTTCCTTAAAAGGAAATAGTGTCCGTGATGGAGGTCCGGAGTGTTCTTCCTTCTTTGTCCTCCAACATATACGTGATATCATAAAAATGGTAAAAAAACATATGTGTAAAACAATTTTGATATAAATAATTTGTGTATAGATAATTCTTTATGGTAAAGATGGTTCATTCAAATGGGTGCAGGCGTACCCCAACTTACACTCAGTGGTGTATTTACATGCATCAAAAGGTTTCTTTTAATCTTACCTCTGTGAGAGAGAGAGATATACCCCCTACCGGAAAGAAAGAAGAGGATGGCGTACCCCACTCACTGTAAGAGTGTAGGGATCAATTACATCAAGTTATCTTTATAAATCTCCACAAATGAGAAGCATACCCCACTCATTGTAAGTATGAAGAACTTTAAACGTGTAAAGGTTTCTTTATCCAGTTTCTTGATGGTTTATCTTCATACACAGACCCTCTTTCCATAGGCTATTAATCCCCAGAAAAATATAAATACAGTCCAAGTGAATGTGAAAAAATCCAATTTTCATTACAACAGATCACTCATCACAACAATGAGTGAGCATGAATTAAAAAGTATAGTGACCTGCAAAATGGTCAGTCATACATGAAAAATGCAAAAATAGTTCTAGATACATAGAGGATTATACAAATCCATAAAAAAACATAAAAAATGAGATTGAAGCTGAAAAAAACGGGATAAAAAAAATAAAAAATAAAAAAATAAATGCAGACCTGATGTACTAGGAAAAACGGCTGTTCACACTCGTGGTGTAGTTTACGCGTTTTGGCCTATGGTGGGCCTTTATCGAGACATATCCAGAGTGTGAATCAGCCCAGTATTTAAGCCATGAATAGCCAATCAGAAGCATCAAGGAAATTACATCAGTTGTTGTAATTCAATTGGTACAAAAAGGGCAAAAAACACATCAAACTCCATGTATACATAAATACAGGTATGATAATCACATCAAGATAGTTATATAGTGATTACAATATGTATAATGGTTAATCAATCTACTAAGTTCCATGTGTTGCCATGACAGCCGCCTATGTACTGCAGGAAGTTCCATGTGTTGCTAAGGTAACCATGGTTTATTTCAGGAAGTGTTTTAGTCTCCCCTTGCCATAACTAAGTAAATGGAGTAATATATCTACTGGATGGGTGTATGAACCCAAAATCTGACAAATCATCCCACTCGGCGAATGTTTATATTCACCGATTGTACGGCAAGGGAGAGCATAGCTAAGCTCTGGAGAATATACGTCCGGAAGTGACATTGCGTCATCACCCGAAATCCGGACAACAATGCGCGCTCCGGATGTAGCGGACAACTCCGTCCAGGACACACCCGGAAGCCAGTTACCGGAAGTGATGCTGCGGTCCACACCGACAAAGTCCCACAATGCGAGGTGGAACGCAAACGTCACCTCTGGGTCTAATAGGATGTTTAACTATGATATCCTCCCAACAGAGGACCGGAAGTGCCTTTGTGGCCATAGCAACAAATGGAAAAATACCCATAACATATATCATCACGATTCCATCAAATACACAACAAATTAATAACACTGATACATTATTATTATTATCCTTTATTTATATGGCGCCACAAAGGTTCCGCAGCGCCTTACACAGTACATAAATGAGCGCACAAGAAAAACAGTTAATTTTAATGCAAAACAATGTAGGACAAAGACATGGTTTATAAACAGCTGCTTAACACAAGCAGCAGGACATGAGCAACCAGGTGTTAGGTGTCATTGTGGGGAATTAGGAGTAAATTATACTATAAGTAGGGGGAGGAGAAGCATGTAAGGGATGAGGGCCCTGCTCGTGAGAGCTTACATTCTAAAGGGGAAGGGCAGACAGACAGGGGCGACACAGATGGGGTAGTTAGTGAGGAAGGAGCATGGAGCAGTAGGTTAGGATATGTGCTGCGGAAAGTGTGTGTTTAAGATGACCTGGTGTTATGTCAAGATTAAGTCCTTCATTCATCTGTCTCTATGACAGAAAATAGATTTTGATTATGTGTTATTTACATGAGAGATGTACAAAATAAAGTTGCAGCACTTTAATTATTGTGTGTTACGTTTTAGCATCTAAATACATCCTGATAAAAATGGATATATTATGGGACTGTCCTGCCATCCTGATACAGTAGTGACTACTTTAATCCCAGCTGCTGGGTGCTATGCCATGCTCCTGTGAGTGGGTACATCTCACATGCTAGACCCACCCACAAATGGGTGTAGCCATGCTCAACATGCTGTGGTCCCACAGGATGTTGCCGTACCCAGGCCCAGAATTTCTCTTGGCAGCCCTGGAGGTGACAGGCAGAACCAGGTGGGCATAGTGGTGGGGTAGCAAGGCCATGAAGGGAGGGAGGTGGTTGAGAGTGGAGGAACAGTAATGGTGGGGGAAAGAAGCAGAGGGTTGGAAAGCAGACTGATGAGAGAAAAAAGGGTGAACAGCAAGCATAGGAGACAAGAGGGGGGAGGATAGTGATGGATAAAGTAGAGGATTATGTTGGCACTGATTAAGGGGGGTGTTTGAAGTAAGAGTGTTCATGCTGTGGACGATGTAATAAGTGAGATGAAAACTGGAGTGGAGGCTGTGTGATATAGAGACAGTATGGATTAAAGTTGTTAAATGTTCAAAAATAGAGATAAAAAAACAGTGCTGCTAATGTATGAGCGCAGCTCCAAAAGTGATATATAAATAGAGGTGTGTGAGTAGTGGGTGCAGGAATTAGTTATTAAACAAATTATTAAAGTGGATAGATGTGACGCAATGGGAAAGGCAATATAAACAAGAATTTATGTAGTATGAGAGCAAAATTACAATTTACCAAGCCGATCCAGTCCGAAGTGTTAAGATCAACAAAGATCAATCAACAAGAGCAGCACGCAGATAGGGAAGTATTTGCAATGTCCAAGCAGTGAGTGTAGTAGGGAGTTTCCTGGATATTCATAAAGCAGAAGATGTTGAGTTTGTTAATTCACAAAAATAAGTTGCTTGTTGTCGTTCAGAAAGTGTTCTGGTTTTGAGTTTGTTTTCCCTCAGTTTTCCTCCAGTTTAACTCTGGCGTAACTCCGACTTAGTTATCAAATTGTAATTACACTTATAATTTCACACTTTTCATCTAACACAGCCTACGTCTATGCAGCCTTAGTGAGCACTATTAACTAAAGTTACAAACATGTCTCTGGGTGCTCACTGATCGGGACCCCACCCCCAATACAATTTTCACAACGATAGAAGCCAATTGAAGTAATATGAGATAATGTCTGTGGTGTTGGTAGGACACTTAATACCAGTTTAGATTTAAGGTTAGGATATAACAAATTAAATCTGCGTGATGCCATTTTGCAAATGGCAATAAGACGCCATTTTGCAACTGGCTGCCCAGCGCCATTTTAGTGAATCTCGCCCATTATAAGTACATACTGCAATGCTATTATTTAGCGTCGTGCAATTCCCACGCAATGGAAATAAGTTAAAAGTCCTCATCATATAAATACAGACAGTCACTAAAACATATAAAATGATCAACCCTGCAAAACACGTACCATGGTGTACTCCACAAACACGTAGTCACACAATGCTAACTAGCGTCATTTCCCAAAATCCCAATACTGCACACTTACATAAAAGGTTCCCTAACATTAAAGTGTAATATTCAAGGTTTATTCAGTATTATTAATGTTGTGAAATAAATGTAATTTGATATCTAAGGTTTAGTACATGGTAAGCAGACCGTGTTTGGTGTTGTACTGATCCATTGTGTCTTTGCAGATTTCCGGTACCATCGGTGAGAAGATCACAACATGTGTCTGCAAACTGTGGACTATAGAGAGTTAAACATTAAAATGTACTTTGTAATGTAACCAGCTTAGATTTAGTATGCAGCCGGAAAAGGGACACAAAGGGCTGTTGGAGGCTGGTTTGTGTCCATTCGAATTGACCTATGAACTATACTGTAACAGAAGAACCAGGAAGAAGAACCAATGGAATCATTCCAAACTGTTCTATTGTATTGCCTATCCCTGTAAGAGTATATATGTGGGCTCTCTAAACTTGGATGCCAGTCTTCTTGCCTTGCTGTTGATGGAGGTTTCTATATTGATGCCGGTATCTGGGTCCAGAGCGCGTGCGTATGTAACAACTGTACCTTGGGTCTGTATGATTTATTTGCGCTAATTGTATTTAGATCACAGTGTGTAACCATCTGTTTTTATATTGAATAATAACTATTTGTGCTTTGGAACCACACTCAAAGTCTGAAAGCATTTATTTCTTGTGCGACTCATAACGCTAAATAGCGACAATTTTAGAATGTATAGGTAGGTAGGAATTGATAGTTGGGGGCTTGCAGTGTGAATCACGCTACCGGTCACTTAGTAACACTCGGTCAGCAAACTCTCATCAAAAGGGTGGAGGCGCCATAGCAGGAGAATGTATTGTGCCTTCGAAAATCTGCTACCACTTTGTTGTTGAGAGTCCACTACCCGTTATTGTGGCTTAAGGAGCGCTGATTAGAATCCAGGGACAAAGGAGGAAAAAGTTTGTTTTCATTCATTGATAGATTTTTTATGTTTAAAGGGGGAAGTCGCACAATAGCGTAAGGGTAATAATACGTTTTGTGTAGTAGTCGCATTATTGTGTATGCGACTAGTCGCACAATAGCGTATACGTATATATTCTGTATTGCTGCCACGTGTTTTAAACAAAACCCTTGAGAGTGCATGGTGATATTGATAGATAGCATTGTTGTAAATACCTTGATCAGTGTTGCCATAGTCTGGGAAAATGTGCATTTTTCTGCACAGGAAAAGGGTGTGTAACAGTGAATATTTGTTGGTAGGGGTAACATGTTCCCTAGTTAAGGGTATCGTAGGACCCTTAAGTGCTAGGTGCCTGGTGTCGGCCTAGTGGCTCGGTAGTAGATACCGCAGTCTATACACATAAGCAGGTGTAGTTGTTGTCTTTGTTGTAGTTTCGGCTCTCAGTGTGATTACAGTATTCAGTGATCAGTTAGGGTTATTTGAGCATTGTAATTGAACCGCACAGTTTTGGCAAATTGTGATTGTGAACTGAGTAGAGGGTGGATGAAATCACTGAAAAGGGTAGGTGTTATTGGAATACCTACATGCTAGCAGTTGAAAGGTAGTCAAAAAGGGATTAGGTGCATGTAAGCAGCCTGGTCATTCTTCCATAGGTTTGTGGGCGCATCCTGTTAATATCGTCCACAGGTAAGTGAAAGTATCTTGACTGTCATTCACCAGTTTAAATCTCTATTGAAAAGCTTTGGGTTCTCCCAGAATGAGAGCCAAGCAAACGGTAGAGATGTTAGATGATGTGCTGCTGTTGGAAGCGCCACTTTGGTCGGCATGGCATATTATGCATACTAAATACGGTGCTTATGCGACTAAGTACTGTGATGTATGGTTTAAAATGACGGTGAAGAGTGTTAGACCTTTCTCCAGAATTGGCAGCTTTGAATAGGAGGTATTGAACAATGTCTGAGATAGCATCTGTAGGGTGCATTCTCGAATGACAAAGGTAAAATATAACAAATGTTTAAAGTTGTGTCAGCGTGAGGGGGATGCGTGGCTTAAAGATGTGCACGCAATGCAAACTAGCATCGTGAGCACGTTACCAGATCAGTGAGACAGGGGCGACAGGTGACCAGTGAGACAGTACCATCAATGGGTGTAACGGGTAAAGTGCAACATTATCCTTTAACCAAATCCACAGAGGTCACTATTGAGCCATTGCTTACCAGGCATTCTTTCCTCCTGGCAGCAGCGGCTCCTACTAACCTACTGGGAAGGGATTTGTTATGTAAGATGGGATGTGTCATATATTGTACCCCTGATGGTATATTTCTAGATATCCCAGAGAAAGTTGCACATGAGGTGAGGGATAGGTTGGACACTCCCCAAAGGATAATGTATCACTCTACTGGTTCAGGTAAAAATCCATCTCAGGTAGATCAAATGTTATCCCAAATTCCAGATTCACTTTGGACCAAGGATGGACAGGACACTGGATTAATGGCAAATGTAGCTCCAGTAATGGTAAATCTGAAAAGTGGTAGGCAAGCTCCAAAAATTCCCCAGTACCCATTAAAACAGGAGGTAGAGTTAGGGGTTTATCCCATAATTGAGCGATTATTACAGCAGGGAATTTTAGTCCGTACAGCAACTGTAGCCAACAGTCCCATCTTTCCTGTGAAGAAGAGTGGTGGGAGGGGTTATAGGCTGGTACAAGACCTTAGAGGTGTTAATAAGGTGGTAGGCAGCCAATTTCCCGTAGTGCCAAATCCAGCTGTCATTCTTATGCAGATCCCACCAAATGCAACCCATTTCACGGTCATTGACCTCTGTTCTGCTTTCTTCTCTGTACCTCTTCATCCTGACTGTCAGTACCTATTTGCTTTTACATACAGAGGTGTACAATACACATGGACAAGATTTCCCAAGGGTTTCATAGACAGCCCCAGTATCTTCTCCCAGGCCTTACACAACTGTTTACAATCTTTTCAACCTGCCAATGGATCTGTTCTAATACAATATGTGGATGAATTATTGTTATGTTCTGATTTGTTTATGTCATGTTTAAATGATACTAAACTTTTATTGCTTCATCTCTCACAAACAGGACACAAGGTTGCTAAGGACAAACTACAGCCATGCCAGTCCAGGGTTAAATACTTGGGACATTGCCTAACCCAGGGGTTACGACATCTGACAAATGACAGAATCCAAGCCATGCAGAACATGACACTGCCAGAGAACCAACAGCAAATTCGTACCTTCTTGGGAATGTGTGGATACTGCAGACTGTGGATCCCAGGTTTTTCTATTTTGGCCTTGCCATTACAGGACTTAGGCCCTCAATCAGAGTCGGTCGTAAGCGGCCACTCATTCGTATGCCTAACGACCGCAAAACTGAAAAAGGAAGCAATCGCACGGCCGGTCGGTCGCAACCAAAGTGACGCCCATACGTGAACAATGCACCTCCTCTAGCTAGTGAGTGTTAGCAGCTAGCGATCGAATCAATCATTGTCAGTTGCTGTATGTTAATTTTCTTCTGATGGTTGCAGCCACTTGTGTTGTGTGCAAATTACAACAAAAATTAACAAAAAAACGCATAGAATAAGCCATCCCCATGAAATATACTTATTCTTATTATTCTCTAATGCAAACGTAACTGAATCAATTACAAGATAATTAGCAGTGTTATTAGCAACAACAAATGATTATTAGCTGCTTGCATTGTGTGGCACAAAATAGAAACATCAAACATAACATCAGTCACATTCGATAGAATCGATTGTACTCTGGTGCTTGAGAGAGCACATACCCAACCTCAAGCTGTACGATCAGCCAGGCCTCTAACCTGCTCGCAGAGTGACATTTTACTACTTCCGGCCTTCTATGTCGGTCGTAGCAGGTAATTTATGTACGCCCCTAAAACGCCCTGAAAACGGTGAGGAATGCCTGCGTTTTAGACCACCACCCCCGTCAACACCCACAAATGACCTTTCATGTCAATCAACTCTCAGAAGCCACTTCCTGATCGTAACAAAAATGATCGACAGCATTTTGGATCGCAAGGTCTTGTACGCACATGCGCACAATTAACCGTACGCATGCATGGTTTGCAGCAGGCACACCAATTGCACATTCCAGACGTATAAAAGGACTATTGACAGCAATCCAATTGCCTAAAACAGTGGCGGTAATTAAGTGTAAAGCCCATACATGTGAGGATGATTCGGTGTCACTGGGCAACAACAGGGCAGACGAAGATGCAAAATGGGCAGCAGAGTTAAAAATGAATGTACCAATTGAACAAATGATGACATTTCAAACAATTGACATGCTGAAATTAATTGAGATGCAAAATTTGTGTCCCATTCAGGAAAAGGCAGTCTGGAGGTCTAAGGGATGTGGGCAGGAGTCTTCTGGACTCTGAAGAGATGGACAAGGTAAGCCAGTGGCTCCCAAGCCTGGCTGAGGCAGCGCATGGTCTGACTCATTTGGGAAAGCAAGGTATGTGCAAATTGGTGAGAGCATACTGGTGCGCACCGGGTTTTTCTTCTAAAGCAGAAAAGAGAGCAATGTCCTGTCTGACCTGCTTGAGGAAAAACATTGGGAAAACAATCCCTACTGAATCATTCCACATTCCTCCGACTGACGGACCTTTTTGGGTAATACAAATTGATTTCATCCAATTACCACCCTGCAGGAATCTCAAGTATGTATTAGTGTGCACTGATGTCTTTTCTAATTGGGTTGAGACATAGCCAGCTGCCACTAATACTGCTGCGTTTACTGCCAAGAAAATTGTTCAGGAGTTTGTATGCAGATACGGTATCCCTAGAATTATTGAGAGTGATAGGGGTACTCATTTCACAGGTGATGTTTTCCAAAATATGTGTAAGCTGATGTGTATTAATAGTTGACTTCATACCCCCTACCGACCGCAAGCCTCTGCCAAGGTGGAGAGGATGAACGGGACTATTAAAAACAAATTAAGTAAAATCATGTTGGAAACTGGACTAGGTTGGCCAGAAGCACTAGCACTTGTCCTTCATAGTATCAGGACAACTCCTAGGCCTCCTCTTAATCTGTCCCCCTTTGAAATACTGTTTGGTGGACAACCTCATTTGATTATAAGTCCGCAGGAAGATTTGAAAGGTAACAACGAGGTAACTGTAAAGTATTTTATAACAATGAGTAAACAGTTAAACAGCAACAGCAGAAACTGAAATTGTTGTCACATGATATGCCTGAAACAAACTGTCATGATGTTCAACCTGGAGAATTTGTTATGGTCAGAAATTTCTTGCATTCAGGTTTTTTGACTGATCGGTGGGAAGGTCCGTATCAGGTGTTGCTGACGAGTACAACCTCATTGAAAGTGGCAGAGAGAGATACCTGGGTCCATTCCACTCACTGTAAAAAGGTCAACCAACTGGTGGAGATACAAGACGAAGACGAGGCAGATAACATGGACCTGCCGATAACCGAGCTTGTTCCGGGAGGGTTAAAAGGTTGCAGTGAGATATCTGAACTAAAGAAATTTGTAGGTCCTTGCTACGGCAAAGGACTGGTCTACTGTGTTCATTTTTGGATTCTCTTCCAGAGTTTCCATCATCCCAGTTTGTTCGGGGATTTCTGGTTTCTGTGACGGGGGACCGATAGAGGAGATGGGAGCTAATAGCAGTATTGATGGAGTGGAGTCGAGAGGAGGAGTGCTATGCCAATCAGGGGAGTGTCTGACCAATCTTAGTACAGTAATTGTTAAGAGATCTGCTATTCTGGATACTCAGAGACAGTGTGAAGGTCTATCGTCTGAGGATTATTGTATGTGTGAGTTCTGTGGGTCCGTAATTGATGAGAATTGCATCCAACGGTGTCAACCTAAGTATAACCAGTATTGGGGTGGGTATCCTTTAGGGGATTATCACACCATGGTGGGCAAAATTTTGAACCAAACCGACTGTTGGGTGTGCTCTCACGTGCCCCAAGGACAGCATAATTTAGGATTAGTGCCATTCCCAATTTTAGAATCACAAAGAGGGCATGCACTAGATGGAAATTTCTTAAATCAAAACCACCTCATTTTAAACTCCACCAGTACCAAGTAAATAAATCACTTTTATGTTTGAACATCACCAACTCCAATGACCCAGGAAGTTGGGAGGTGAAGGGGAATAATCAGACGATGACCTTCTCACTAAGAGCTGATCATGAGCCTATGAATTATGAACTGTTACGCACAATTAGGTCAGGTGGAAGACACTTCTGGTATAAATATACACTGAGTTCCACCAAAGAAATAATTGGTAGGGTACCAGAAGGGTATTGTGCCAAGATATTACAACGAGAAACTTGTATGAGTCAAATGGGAGAACCTGAAGTAGGATCACTTGCCAGGGAAATGTGTGCGACGATAATGATGTTTACTATTCCTTATGTTCTCCCCGATGACGTATATTTTATATGTGGAAGGAAAGCGTATAAGTGGCTCTCTCCGAAGGTTTGTGTTATTTGGGAAGAGTAGTTCCAGAAGTTATGACCCTTACACATGGTGAAATGCTTGGTATTCATAAAAACACAACATCACCATATCTTCACACACAGTATGAACACAGAGACAAAAGAAATATGATACCTGGTGACGTGCATAAAGCCACACAGGTAATTAGTGAGACAACTGGCTTTCAAGTTTTGGTAGCATTGGATCCCACCAGGATCGCTCGGGGTACACTAAATTTTAGATATATCCAAGATCTTGCTACATTAATAGATAATATCACCGAGATGTATGATGACACATTCAGGTATACAGGTAGGGAGTTGCAAGCTTACAAGAAAGAACTCGTGCAATATAGACTAGTGTTAAATTATTTAACAGCTGTCACTGGAGGGTATTGCATAACTTTGGCCACCCAATTTGGTGTAAAATGTTGCACTTACATTACAAATAATATACCAGCGATCCCAAGGAGGTGATAGAAGATGGATGAAATTCTGCAGTTAAAATGGGAATTTCGAAAGAACCATAATGCTTCAGTGGCTGAAGTAGAGGAGAAGGTAGAGGAATGGGTTTCATGGTTGAACCCTGTGAAATGGTTCTCAGGTCTAGGAGAGTGGGACCAGGAAATGATTGCGAGCATAGGTAAACTCCTGATCCTCATACTGGTTGTCATCATAGTAATTGGCATATGTGTCAGGTGTGTTCCTACTGTGTTGAAATGTGGAAAATGTAAAGATAAGGTGAAGCAGAAGAATGAAATTATGATGGTGGTCAGTAGTAACAATAGGAATACTGAGGTAAATGTAGGACTGCATTACAACCCTGAACTAGAAGGTACCATCATATGATGTATAAGATTTAGACATGCATAAAAATGTGCTATTAAAATGTTAGTTTAAAACATCTTAAATAATGTAAGTCCCTATTCCCCCTTAAGACTTCCTTTATAGGATTGGTGCCCAGCTCCATTTTATTGAATCTCGCCCATTATAAGTACATACGGCGATGCTATTATTTAGCGTTGTGCAATTCCCACGCAATAGGAAGAAGTTAAAAGTCCTCATCATATAAATACAGACAGTCACTAAAACATATAAAATGATCAACCCGGCAAAACACGTACCAAGGTGTACTCCACAAACACGTAGTCGCACAACGCTAACTAGCGTCTTTTCCCAAAATCCCAATACTTACACACTGCACACTTACACAATAGGTTCCCTAGCATTAAAGTGTAATATTCAAGGTTTATTCAGTATTATTAATGTTGTGAAATAAATGTAATTTGATATCTAAGATTTAGTACATGGTAAGCAGACAGTGTTTGGTGTTGTACTGATCAATTGTGTCTTTGCAGATTTCCGGTACCATCGGTGAGAAGATCGCAACATGTGTCTGCAAACTATGGACTATAGAGAGTTAAACATTAAAATGTGCTCTGTAATGTAACGAGCTTAGATTTAGTATAAAGCGGGAAAAGGGACATAAAGGGCTGTTGGAGGCTGGTTTGTGTCCATTCGAATTGACCTATGAACTATACTGTAACAGAAGAACCAATGGAATCATGCCAAACTGTTCTATTGTATTGCCTATCCCTGTAAGAGTATATATGTGGGCTCTCTAAACTTGGATGCCAGTCTTCTTGCCTTGCTGTCGACGGAGGTTTCTATATTGATGCCGGTATCTGGGTCCAGAGCGCGTGCATATGTAACAACTGTACCTTGGGTCTATATGATTTATTTGCGCTAGTTGTATTTAGATCACAGCATGTAACCATCTGTTTTTATATTGAAAAATAACTTTTTGTGCTTTGGAACCACACTCAAAGTCTGAAAGTATTTATTTCTTGTGCGACTCATAACGCTAAATAGAAACAATTTTAGAAGGTATAGGTAGGTAGGAATCGATAGGTAAGAATAAATAACTTCCTTAGAATCCATAGTTTCCTGGTTTACAAAAAACTTTTTTAAGGTCAATTTACGAATGAATATTTGCACATCGACATAAATGTTAAATAAGTCGATATGATTAGTTGGGGCATAATTCAAACCTCTTTGTATCAAAGATGATTCCTCCTGAGAGAGGATATGTGAACTTAGGTTAAATATCTTCACAAGGGTTCGATCTTTACTATTTTCATGGTCTATTTGAGGGGTATTGATTTGATTATCATTCAATATTAATGTTTTTCTCATCCTTTTCTTCCTATTCCTAGGAACTCTTTTTCTGGGGTTTTTTCTTCTCCCCCCCCCCTTTTTCCATTTTTACTAAATTGTTTCTCTACCGATGTGGTGTTATATTCCTCTCTCTCGCTAAAATATTAGACCTGCCCTCATTGGAAATGGGGGAATTGTCATTATCCCGCAGTGGAAAAAAATTATTTGAAGAGATCATATCTCTCTCAAGACCTTCATTAGATGGATATCTATTTCTAAAGGTTTTTCTTTTATAGGGGACTCTCCATTCAGGAGTTGTTTCTCTATTTGATCTATCATGGTACCAATTTCTGTTAGAGTTTCTATATGGGGTTCTTTCCTTTCTTGTCAATTTTTGTCTATACTCCCCTGCATATATAAAATTTATTTTATAGGATTTTTTTAACTTGAAAGTCTCTTGAATGATTAGTGTTATATTGACCCAAATTGTATCCTGAATCTTTAAATAAACTTCTAGAAGTTGTTTACTCAGATTCCTTACTTCTTTTTTTGACTCTCAATCGCGGGATTTAGAGCTTCCTCTTTATCCCAATTACATATATTTACTTTATTCTGTATTAGAATTCTTTGGGATTTTTTTAATCTGGACTCTATAGAGCTTTCCAGCTCCCTAAAGTCTGCCGATTTCGAGAAGGGTTGGACAAGAGATTTGAGAATTTTAATATCTTCATCAAGTTTATTAAGTTCCCTTTTCCTTTCTTGGACGATTAAATTCATAAGGGAAAAGGAGCAGTTTTTTAAGAAGTTTTCCCACTGTGTTTTAAACTCCTCTCCCGATGTGGGGAAAGTGGATTGTTTAATAATTTTTAAACCCCGAGGTATTAAATGATGTTCAAAGAAGACACACTATTTTGAGCCCGCATAGGAAAAAGTCAGATAGAACAATAGTAATAATAACAATAAATCCCTGTATAAAACAAGGCAGTAATGTTTATTAGAAACCAACTAACAGCTTGATATTGCACAAATTGTGGAAAAAGAGAAAATCACGAGTTGGTGGTGCTCCCCTGAGTCAGAAAGATACAAATAAGATAAATGGAGAAAAGAAGACTCTTTGTTGGGGGCACTCTAATAGTAAATCAAAATGATTTGTAAAAAAATTAAAACTTAACTTTTACTCTTATATATAAAAAAAGGGTGAATAGTATACACTACACCGTACTGACTAACAAAACATATATATTCTTATTGACAATAGATAGTCAAATCAAATTTCCAAATAAGTGGGAGATTGATGTACACAATGCACCTGGTCACATAAGGGTGCGAACTGCACCTAATCAATTCTGTAGAGAAAACTCTATTGTTTCTCATATGGCGAATTAAGTAAAGTATGCACTGGCTCTATTATTTAGCTACCAAAATATCACAGGAGATTTCAAACATAGTGAATAGGGTTGTCCCCGAATTCTGCTTATAAACTATAAAAGACGTATCCAATTCAAATTGCACAAATAATGAAAAGAGAATATAGGGTGGTATACAGTAATACCCTAAGCTTCCAGGATATATATTTGTATGAAGCTGAGTATATATTGTTATATGAATATATTGAGATTAATAAGTGAACAATAAGTCCAGATCTGCTGAGACTTAAAATATAACACAGTTCTAGGTTTGGATAGAGTTTGTCAAGAGTTGCAAAATAATAATATCCAATAACCAATACCCTAAGCCCATTGGGGTATATCGGATAAGTTTGAATATTCCGATTGTTTAGGGCAGAAGGATACTGACATTAAACCTTAGACACTGCACATCTATATGAAAATATGAATATAAAATACAGTGTCACCTAAGGAAGGAAAAAACTAGTTAAATCATAAATCATGAATCCAGGAAACCCACAATGAAAAATTAATTCAATATCTTATTATAATATTTTGCATGTACAGATGCAATGTTAACAAAGGAGACAGAAATAGTTTTAAAGGGGCCCAGATATGGTCTCCCCTGTTTCTGCTGTCGCTGCGTCTTGTATGAAACAGAGGACACAGGATGAGAGACCAGGGTAGGTGACTGGTTAGAAGAAAGGTGAAGAGCACTTCTGTGGTAGGTACACCGATGAGAGAGTGCAGAAAAATTGCCTTCATAAGGATATTGTCAAGAGAAAGCATAAATCCATCCTAATGGAAATAATGTGAGTAACATACACACATACACACATACACACTATCCGGCATCACGTGACATTAGCGTCGGGGCACCAACCCGCTGACAACCGGAGAGACTTTCCTTGTCAGCACGCGGCTACTGGCTCACAGTAAATACCCTACTTAACAACTTTGTCTCCTTTCTGCATAGCTGTTGGGATTGGGTTACTATAGCCTGTCACACAGGCATGGGTGACGACTCTCTACCTTTTTGAAAATATCGATTTAATTGGGATATACTAATATGTGATTAAGTCGAGTGAACTGTTATTTAATATACTCAGTATTATGATGGTTTTTGTAAAAACAGCCATTCTATTACTGCACAGCTGCTAGGATATAGCTCTTCAATTAGCCTATTCACTGTGTATCCCTATTTTCTGCTACCATAGAGGTTCTTTTTAATTCTACATAAGACTCCTTTATTGGTGTCAGCTAACGGCTTCATAGGACGTTTTTATTGTCATACAGCCATTGGAATTGCAGGATTGTGTCAATCTAACATTTACCTATAGTGTATCCATATTCTTTTGTTACTTCTGATTTTGGGTTTTGATCTGTTACTCACATTATTTCCATTAGGATGGATTTATGCTTTCTCTTGACAATATCCTTATGAAGGCAATTTTTCTGCACTCTCTCATCGGTGTACCTACCACACCTAGACTGCAATGTCTTTGACACCAGGATAGACGTGGTTTGAGCACACCGACAGCATAAGTGCTCTTCACCTTTCTTCTAACCAGTCACCTACCCTATTCTCTCATCCTGTGTCCTCTGTTTCATACAAGACGCAGCGACAGCAGAAACAGGGGAGACCATATCTGGGCCCCTTTAAAACTATTTCTGTCTCCTTTGTTAACATTGCATCTGTACATGCAAAATATTATAATAAGATATTGAATTAATTTTTCATTGTGGGTTTCCTGGATTCATGATTTATGACTTAACTAGTTTTTTCCTTCCTTAGGTGACACTGTATTTTATATTCATATTTTCATATAGATGTGCAGTGTCTAAGGTTTAATGTCAGTATCCTTCTGCCCTAAACAATCGGAATATTCAAACTTATCCGATATACTCCAATGGGCTTAGGGTATTGGTTATTGGATATTATTATTTTGCAACTCTTGACATTTGTAACAAACTCTATCCAAACCTAGAACTGTGTTATATTTTAAGTCTCAGCAGATCTGGACTTATTGTTCACTTATTAATCTCAATATATTCATATAACAATATATACTCAGCTTCATACAAATATATATCCTGGAAGCTTAGGGTATTACTGTATACCACCCTATATTCTCTTTTCATTATTTGCGCAATTTGAATTGGATACGTCTTTTATAGTTTATAAGCAGAATTCGGGGACAACCCTAATCTCTATGTTTGAAATCTCCTGTGATATTTTGGTAGCTAAATAATAGAGCCAGTGCATACTTTACTTAATTCGCCATATGAGAAACAATAGAGTTTTCTCTACAGAATTGATTTGGTGCAGTTCGCACCCTTATGTGACCAGGTGCATTGTGTACATCAATCTCCCACTTATTTGGAAATTTGATTTGACTATCTATTGTCAATAAGAATATATATGTTTTGTTAGTCAGTACGGTGTAGTGTATACTATTCACCCTTTTTTTATATATAAGAGTAAAAGTTAAGTTTTAATTTTTTTACAAATCATTTTGATTTACTATTAGAGTGCCCCCAACAAAGAGTCTTCTTTTCTCCATTTATCTTATTTGTATTAAACTATGTGTTAGATATTTCTCCATAGTTACCACCTCCCACCACATCTTGCTCTCACAATGACATATGTTCCAATCTGTCCATTATTCCCTCTAGATCCTCATCTATAAGTTCAACAGAATCAATCCCTTCATTAAAGGCCTTTTTGATGTAATTGTGTCGTTGGTCCCTAAATAGAAAAATTTTCAATAAAGAATATATATAGAAATAAAAAGAAATAAATGCTGCCCTCACACCAAGGTTCTAAAAAAGTGAGTGACTATCAAAATCTAAAAAATGGGATGAACCCCTAGTAAGTGGCGCAACAAAAAGCAGCCTAAACAATGATTCAAACATATAAAATCTCAACACATTTCAATACAAGTAAATAAAACAAAAATAATGTGACTCAATAGAAAAGGCGCTGGTGAATGAAAGAAAATAATTACGTTCCTTAAAAGGAAATAGTGTCCGTGATGGAGGTCCGGAGTGTTCTTCCTTCTTTGTCCTCCAACATATACGTGATATCATAAAAATGGTAAAAAAACATATGTGTAAAACAATTTTAATATAAATAATTTGTGTATAGATAATTCTTTATGGTAAAGATGGTTCATTCAAATGGGTGCAGGCGTACCCCAACTCACACTCAGTGGTGTATTTACATGCATCAAAAGGTTTCTTTTAATTTTACCTCCGTGAGAGAGAGAGATATACCCCCTACCGGAAAGAAAGAAGAGGATGGCGTACCCCACTCACTGTAAGAGTGTAGGGATCAATTACATCAAGGTATCTTTATAAATCACCACAAATGAGAAGCGTACCCCACTCACGGTAAGTATGAAGAACTTTAAATGTGTAAAGGTTTCTTTATCGAATTTCTTGATGGTTTATCTTCATATACAGACCCTCTTTCCATAGGGTATTAATCCCCAGAAAAATATAAATACAGTCCAAGTGAATGTAAAAAATCCAATTTTTATTACAACAGATCATTCATCACAACAATGAGTGAGCATGAATTAAAAAGTATAGTGACCTGCAAAATGGTCAATCATACATGAAAAATGCAAAAATAGTTATAAATACATAGAGGATTATACAAATCCATAAAAAACATAAAAAATGAGATTGAAGCTGAAAAAAAGGGGATAGAAAAATAGAAAAAATTAAAAAATAAATGCAGATCTGATGTACTAGGAAAAACGGCTGTTCACACTCATGGTGTAGTTGATGCGTTTCGGTCTATGGTGGGCCTTTATCAAGACATATCCAGAGTGTGAATCAGCCCAGTATTTAAGCCATGAATAGCCAATCAGAAGCATCAAGGAAATTACATCAGTCATTGTAATTAAATTGGTACAAAAAGGGCAAAAAACACATCAAACTCAATGTTTACATAAATACAGGTATGATAATCACATCAAGATAGTTATATAGTGATTACAATATGTATAATGGTTAATCAATCTACTAAGTTTCATGTGTTGCCATGAAAGCCGCCTATGTACTGCAGGAAGTTCCATGTGTTGCTAAGGTAACCATGGTTTATTGCAGGAAGTGTTTTATTCTCCCACAATGCGAGGTGGAACGCAAACGTCACCTCTGGGTCTAATAGGATGTTTAACTATGAGATCCTCCCAACAGAGGACCGGAAGTGCCTTTGCGGCCATAGCAACAAATGGAAAAATGCCCATAACATATATATCATCACGATTCCATCAAATACACAACCAATTAATAACACTGATACATTCAATGATATACATAAAACATGTAACAGGAATTGGTCAAATATACAATAATATATATCCATCATAAACGATATATTGTTTTCTTTTGTAATGGGAAATCTGCTGTCATGATCATTGATAAATCCATAGGATACAGCACAAGACCTAAAAAGTAAACTGAAAATAAGCATTAAAATATGCCAATCCCAAAAAAACCATATAAAATATATCAATTAAATTTATATGGAAAAAAAGCTAAGACCCATACATCTGATAATAAAAGGAGAAATAGCTTTACAGAAACCATTTGATCACGAAATCGTTATTAAGACCCCCTGGTATTAGGGTTTTACATTCAAAGATCAAATTCATTTCAGTTCTAGCTAATACTTTAGAACAATCTTTATGACATTGATTACCCTTTATAGCCTTTAAAGCACAAAAGGAAGCAATACCAGAGATCACACTATTATGACACTGTTTAAAGTGTGCTGAAAGGGAATGAGGACCTCATTCAGAGTCGGTCGTTGTGGCCGCACGGTCGTATGCCACCAATGTTGGCTAAACTGCGCATGTGTAAAATTTGCAATGCGCGTGCGCAAACTAGCTATTACGATCAGAAATTGCTCTCTCCTTGAACACAGCCAGGTCGTTAGTTTGAGTGACAGGATGAGGCGTTTGTGGGTGGAAACAGGGGAAGGTGCTTGTGAATGGGGGAGTGGAAATCCGAACGCAGGCGTGCCTGACTATGCAAATGGCGTTTAATGGGAGTGCATTAATTAACTAAGTAGTGTCATAGCACATGTGACATGGGAGGTTTTTACACTGACTTGATCGTAGTGCTTAAGAGAGGGTATGGTCAACCTTAAGCTCTACGACCAGCTCCGATGGTTCCCGATGGTCTCGATTAATCCTTATATGCCCGGAGATGACGTGTAATGCGAACGAGAAGGGGGCGTATTTTTAGTCTTACGGCCGCATCCTCCCCTTGCTCGTCCAGCTAACATTCCCATGTTAATTACGCAACTTGCGAGCGCTTCATTTGCATATCCGGACCCTTTTACCTTACGACCGTGCGGCCGCAACGACCGACTCTGAATGAGGTCCTGAGTCTCAAGACCCCTCTTAATATTTCGGAAATGTTCCCCCAATCGAACTTTTAGGGGCCGAGAAGTTCTCCCAATATACACTTTATCACATTTACACCGTACTGCATACACCAACTAATTCGTGTTGCAGGTGATAAATTCCCTAATTTTTATCTCCTTTCCATTAATATTTGTGGACTCTATCTTATTAGTACCCCCACTTTTGATATTTTTACATCCAATACAATTTTCACAACGATAGAAGCCAATTGAAGTAATTTGAGAGGAATTGGTATGAAATCGGTTCGATTCCCGGCAGCGCCTGGCCGACAAAAGCAGAGTTCCCGGCAGCGGAAGCCCGACAATGCTGGTAATGCCGATCATCGCTAAGGTAAGTATAAACTAACCTAACCCTAACCATTCTTAGGGGTGCCTAACCCTAACCTCCCCCCAAGTGCCTAACCCTAATCCCCCCTCTAAGTGCCTAACCCTACCCCCCCTTCCCCGCTGCCTAACCCTAACCCTCCCGGGGGGGTGCCTAACCCTAAGTCTCCCCCAGGGTGCCCTAAACCTAACCCTCCCCTCCGCGTCTGTCCATCCGCGGTGCCCGGCATCCCTTCGATCTGGATGCCGGGCGCCTGTCTCCCGGCGTCGGGGAAATGACAGGCGTCTAGATATAGACGCCCGGCATTTCACCCTCGCTGGGATATGACAGTCGGGAAGCCGGCTGTCGGGATTAAGGCAGCCGGTTTCCTGATTGTATACCATATGAGATAATGTCTGTGGGGGTGGTAGGACACTTGACACCAGTTTAGATTTAAGGTTAGGTGCTCGTCTATAAATGTGTTGTGGCCTTTTAGGTAGAATAGACCCAAGAACTGGATCACGTTTTAACAGAGACCAATGTTTTGAAAAGACTTTTCCAATTAATTTGTGTTCACTCGTAAATTCAGTTATAAAAGCGAATTCAAAATTATTCTTTCCCTTTTGGATCTCAGTTTTTGACAATAATTTTTGACGATCCATGCTTTTTATTGAATTGATAGCCTCATCCACCTTACTTTTATTGTATCCGCAGGCTTTAAATCTATTTCCCATTGTTACTGCTTGTTCTGCGAACACCTTTTCATTCGTACAGTTTCTTTTTAGCCTTTTCAGTTGCCCACCAGGAATGGAATTAATCCAATTAGAATGGTGGCAACTGGTAGCTGAAAGATAGGCTCCAGAATCAGTTGATTTAGTGAATGTCTTAGTATTGATTTTGCCATCATCAATATATACAGTTATGTCAAGGAAATTGACAGTATTTTCCTGTATATCAAAAGTCAATATGATATTTTTATCATTAGTATTAAGGAGTTCACAGTAGTTATCTAAACTGTCTCTACCTCCTCTCCATATTAAATGTGTCTGCAGTACTTACAGGAGGCAGGAATTGAGACCAAGGGCAGCTTGTAGTCTGAGTGGAAATACCAGCTGCTGCCAAAGTACAGATAGTAGCAATTCTACTGGTGGAAATACTAGCAGGTATTTGAGAAGCAGGGTCCAGCAGGATCCTAAAGAGTGTTACAGGGCAGACTGGAACCAGGAATGTAGGGCAAGGACGCTATAACCAGCTGTGAGGTTAAGTTACAGACATGGACTGCAGCTGTGTGATCCAACCTGAATAAGGCCCAAGGTTCAAACATGTGCTATTTGTGATAAAATAAATAAAACAATATAGTGTAAGGAAAGGAATGAAAATGTGTATAACGTGTCCTTCAGTGTATTTGTAGGCAGGGCCGGATTAAAGGGGGGTCGACAGGGGCGGTCGTCTCGGGGCCCTCACACAGTAGCACCAGAGCAGGCACCATTTTATTAATCCCCACCCACCTTACAGCATTTTGCCTTAATTTGCTGGCCAATCAATTGGAGGCGGAGCCATTATAATGCGATTCCATAAAAATTGTGTAATTGGCCCCGCACTTTTCTGAATGACGCGTGAATCGCGGCATTTTGCAGTGAAGGGGGCGAAGCTTAATAACATGGTACAAGCCTGCCAAGTTTTGTCCCAATCCACTATCCGCTGTCTGCAGATGCAGCAAGGTAAGTGTGTGTGTGAAGTGTACAGTATGTATGTATGCATGTGTGTGTGTAACGCATGTGTAACACATCCATGTGTGGTGTATATATGTGTTTTTCTGTGTGAATATACTGTATGTATGTATGTGTTAGAGAGTATATAATTATTCGTCAATCATTTAATATATATATATATATATATATATACATACACATATATAAATATTAGCTGCTTTATTTAATCATAGCCCAGAAACTAGCTTGGTTGGGTGATTATCATTTGAAGACACATAACCAACTCACACACAAAGACCACATTCTGCCTAAAGGCCCCCATACATCAGGAACAGATTGCCACGATCCTGCAGCCTGCATTGCAGGATCGCTGAAATCCAACATGTTGGATTTCACAGATATGCCGATCATGATCAATAAATTATGGTTAATGGCAGATCGGTGAAATTTAACATGTAGAATTTCACAGATCCTGTGACGGATTGTGGAACATTGTTGACCGGCGGATCAGTGTTTACGATCCCATCGCAACACTGCGGCGATCCGTTGCAGATATATGGGGACCTTAAGGCAAAAGATTAACATCTCAACACATTTGGCTCTGGCCAAATTCTCTGGCCTTTGCTGTAACACACACACAAGTTTCATCTGACCAGGGAATAACCGCACCCATTAGGTGAGTTTGACAGAGGGGAAAATAGCATCTTACTCATACACTCAAAGCTCATGAAATATAGATGGCCATCGGAGTGGTTACCATCGGTGGTTACCATCAATTGCAAAATAGCAAGTGGCCATCAATGGATGATCATCGATGGTTTCACGAACCGATGGTCATCCCTATTCTTTGATTGACTGTCCGGTGGGCCAAACAAAACCAGGAACAGGGCTTAGCGGGTTTTGGAGGCGGAGCTATGCTCAGTGTCCCGGCACCTTGTAAACAAAAAAACCTTTAGGTTGTGCTGTTCCATCAATGGAGGAAAACCATCTGGTTCTCCTCCATCGATGGTAAAAACATGCAACATTGGCCATAAATTATCGATGATTCTGGATCATCGATTGCCGATGGCCATCCCTATAATGAACTAGCAGAGGGTAACACAGGACACACTCTCTCTGCTACACCTAGACCAGCACCATGGAACTCAGGGCCTGATTCAGAGCCGGACGCTATTTGCGGACGGTCGTTCTAAAAAAGGGGCCGGATATTTAAATTGAGCGCTCTCGCTCTTTGCAGTGTGTTGACGCCTCTATGTCTGAGCGAGCGTACAAAAAATGCGCTCGCTATTTTGTAAAGACGCCCCTTTGCCGTTCGCATCACACGTCATCTCCGGTATTTATTAGATTAATCGGGAACATCAAAAGGCGTCTGAACTGCTCGCAGTGTTGTGGTAGGTTTTTCTTATCGTTATCACTGCGAGCAGTTCAGGCTAAAAGACAACCAAGTGACGTGGTCGATGACGCTCCTTTACTAATTATGCACTCCCATTAAACGCCCTTTTGACCGTTAGGCACGCCTGCGTTCGGTTCTCCACTCCCCCGTTTTTAAAGCACCTTCCCCTGTTACCACCCACAAACGGTACATTCTGTCAATCAAATTAGCAGCCACTCGCTGTTTTACGAGCGCACGATTTCCAACTGCAATGACTGGTTTGCGCATGCGCATTATGACCCATACGCATGCGCAGTTGTGCGAACATCGCTCAGAGCGAACGAGCGGCCGCTTACGAGCGGCTCTGAATCAGGCCCTCAGCACATCTGGACTACATTAATGGCTAAGTATTGAATAGTTTAATGGCTTAGAGGGATATGGACTTGGATAATGGTTATATGTGGTAAATTGTATGCTGCAAGTCTGTAGCAATTTGTTAGTGATTCATAATGTTCGCAGCAAGGTTATCATGCGGTAATGCTTTGGTTTGTTAATTATGTGTTAGTCTATATGTGTAAAGCTGGCCACACACTAGACCAACTTACATCCAACCAGCCAACTTGTTGATTGGTTGGAATGAAAATCTGGTAAGGAATAGGAGTAAATGATCATCAGCAATTTGCTCCTAAATGCCAGAAAACAGATAAATGGTCGTCAGACAAGTTTGAACAAATTGTTTAGATCAAACATTTAACAAACAACAGTTTTTGTTAATTTTCCGGCGTTTGGGAGCAAATTGCTGATTGTCATTTGCTTTCATTCCTTACCAGATTTTCATTCCAACCAACGCGGCATCCGAATGTTGATCGACAGCTCGCCCCATTTTGTCTGCGGGGAGGGGGGGTGGCTGGTCAAACTGAGTAATGCCTGCTGTTTGAAGGTGGCCCTACTGACATCACGAGTGATGTCAGTAGTGAGCTTCCAGCTCTATTAGAGCCGGAAGCTCACTGGGGCTTGCGGCAGACGAGACCCTACCACAAGGGTCTCGTCACAAGCCCGATGGTCACGACCATCGCGACCATCACCCGGCCACTCGCAAAAGCTGTGGGTGGTCACCCACAGTTTAGCGAGCGGCCAGGAGGCTGTTTTTTTTTTAAAAAAAAGCGGCCGCCCTGATTCAGAGCGAGCACTCGCCTTTTGCGAGCGGCTCTGAATCAGGGCCTTAGTGTAATACATGGACATCAAAAATAACACATTGGTTTATGGTTTATTGTATTTTGTTAAAGAAACATGTGCTAAATGTACAAAATATACAACTATCCAGGCATCCTCCTTTTTTATGGCCAGTGGCACAGAGGTCACCGGAGTAAAATGAGTCAGTCAGACTCATTATACTGCTGCCCGCTGCGTGCCCCTTCATTGCGGCAGGCCCAGGTCAGTGCAATGTACCAGCTGCACCGCTGCTAGTTCCGCCTCTGACCCAGCACCCCTCTCCCTGTCTCACAGCACAGCACCCATCACCCAGCAAGCACAGATTACAGAGTCAGCCATCAACACACATCATCTCTCTCCCTCACAGCAATCCTCATCCAGCACACCACCGTTCACATAGAACCCCTCTACCCTCTCCCAGTACAACACCCCTCACCAAGCAGCACAGATCACAGCCTCACTCATCACCTCTAAACCAGCCAGCACATAACACAAGCCAGTGCTTAAAGTGGTCCTAGAGAAGTAGTGGACCTTCCCCCTTGGCGCTTTTATAAATTAAGGGACAGCGCGTGCAGAAAGGGGCATGGTCACAAAAGAAATGGGCGTGGTCACACAATAGTATTCCCAATTCAAATTACACCACACATTAGCACAATCTTGATTAACCCAATTCACATTACACCACATAGTAGTGTCCCTTATTCATGTATGACACACAGCAGTGCCCCTTTTACACAATGCCCACATTTGTGCCCCTTATACACAATGCCCACAATAGTAGTGCCCCTTATTATTATCCTTATTATTATTATCCTTAATTTATATGGCGCTACAAGGGTTCCGCAGCGCCTTACAAAGTACAGAAACAAATGAGCACACAAGACAACAATTATTAACAGTACAGACAATGCAAGACAAGTACATGATTTATAAACAATGCTGCATAACACCTAAATAAGCAGCAGGGTGTCAGTAATCAGTTTTAGGTGCCATTGTAAATGAAAGTAAAAGTAAGGCAAGAAGAAGCACGTGAGGAAAGAGGGCCCTGCTCGTGAGAGCTTACATTCTGAGGGGAGGGTCAGACAAACAGGGGTGACACAGATGGGCTAGATAGTGAGGAAGGAGCATAGAGTAGTGGGTTAGGATGAGCGCTGGAGAGCATTGAGGAAGAAATGGGTCTTGAGGGCCCATTTGAAGATTAAGAGCCAGGAAGCCACGTGATGGAGGAATTTTGCAGGAGCAGTGGTGTCAGAGGGGTATAGCCAGGGTTTGGTGATGGCAAGGAGAATCAAGGCATTGCAGATTAAGTGCTCATGAACGGAGACCTTATACAATGCCCACAACAGTAGTGCCCCTTATGCAAATGTAATGCCCATTTTAGTGGTGCTCCTGATGCAGATCCCCAGTAGTGGTGCCCTTTATGCAGTGCCCCCAGTAGTGGTAGTACCGCTTATGCAGTGGCCCCAGTAGTGGTAGTGCCCCTTATGAAGTTGCCCCAGTAGTGGTAGTGCCCCTTATGCAGTGCCCTCAGTAGTGGTGCCCCTTATGCAGTGCCCCCAGTAGTGTTAGTGTCCCTTATGCAGTGCCCACAGTGATAGTGGCCCTTACTCAGTGCCCCCAACATTGCTGCCCCTTATGCAGTGCCCCTAGTAGTGGTAAAGCCCCTTATGCAGTGCCCACAGTGGAAGTGTCCCTTATTCAGTGACCCCAGTAGTGGTGCCCCTTAAGCAGTGCCCCTTATTCAGTGCCCCCAGTAGTGGTGCCCTTTACACAGAGCCCACAGTAGTTGTAGTGCCCCTTAAGCAGTGCCCCCAGGAGTGGTGCCCCATAGTAGTGCCCCCAATAGTAATGCCCCCTGTAGTAATGCCTCCAGTAGTAGAAGTGCCCAATTTGTAAGGCCCCCAGTATTAATGCCCCCAGCAGTAGTGCCCCCTGTGTAATGCCCCCAGCAGTAGTGCCCCCTGTGTAATGCCCCCAGTAGTAATGCCCCATGTGTTATGCCCCATGTAATGCCCCCAGTAGTAGTAGTGCACCCTGTGTAATGCCTGCTGTGTAATGCCCCTTGTGTAATGCCCCCCAGTAGTTATGCCCCCTATAGTGCTGCTTACACACAAAAAAAACCCACAATACTTACCTTAAGCCCCGCTTCTGCGTGCCTCCGGTTCGCCTGGCTGCTCCAAGTCCTCTGAACTATGGGAGAGAGGACCAATAGTGCCCGTGGGGGGAGTGGAGCCGGAAGTCGTAGCTCAAGTTTGAGCTCCAGCCTCTGGCTGCTACTGGCACTGCGTGGAGGGAGCCGGGCGCCCGCTGGTAACAAAATCTCAGCGGGTGCCCGGCAAATGGAGCCCTCCAGTGGCGCCGAGCTAAGGTGGGTTGGAGGAGGTGGAACTGGTTCCGTCTCCAAATAGAAGTGACGGAACGCAGTTCCGCCCCGTTCCGGCCCACTTTAACCCCTGGCACCAGCACTCCTCACTGCATGCTTAGTTGACTTTAATCAAAAAATTTTTATAACACAGTTACTTTTTAAAACTAACACAGTTACTTTTTAAAACCGGCTGGCTATTTTGCATCTCCTGCTGAATCCTCCTCACTGCGCTTTGTGGGGGTGGCTTTGTGGGGGTGGCGCTGGAAGGCTACAGTGAGTCAGTGCAGGCTTAGCCTGCTGGTCTCCAGAGACCAACTGCCATTTTTGTTGATGCCCAGTGCCCACTGCCCCCACTGTGCAGAGCCTGCTAGTCTGCTCCTGCCTCCCTGGACCTGCTTGCTGGCTGTGAGCTGCCTGCTGCAGCCTGTTCGAAGCTGACAGCTCCGATCACAGTCGCCTGGCAACTAGTAGAGCCCTTTCAATCAGGTGCCCTGCCTCTGCATTCACCGCTGGCTTTCCACTGCTGCCTGCCCACTCACTGTTTGCTTCTGCCGGGCCCGATCAGAGTTCAACTGACAGCTCAGATCCGGACCAGCAGCAGCAAACAGTGGTGTCGCAGTGCCTGCCACAAACCATTGCCATTCCAAATACCCTAAGCAATTGCTTAGTTTGTCTATGCCTAGGGCCGCCTCTGTGTGTGTGTGTGTGTGTGTATATATATATATATATATATATTGTGACACAGTTAGGTTAGGGGGTCCCTCTCCTGGGTAGAGGACTCCTTCCTTACACACACACACAGCAGCAGGGAAGCAGCACACCAGTCTGGATGCAAGTACAAGCTGGTCGGCGCCAGTCTTTATTGTACAATGTCAGAAATATAACGAAAACATACATATAAATCCTAGCCCTGTCAGGGCACTAACTTCACAGGTAGTTCCCTCACTACCAGAACCTGGCAGGGCCTAATGCCCTCACCAGCAACAAAAGCACAGCACAACACTCACAGTTAGGTTTCCAAGTGTCTCTGAGCAAACTCCCTGCCTGGAGTGGCCGTGGGTGGAGCCCTCCCTCTCCTCTCACCCACAACCCCCAGGTCACAAACCAGCTTTTCAAAAAACCGAAACTCAAGCCTGCTACACTGCAGACTTTCTCCTGGGGGTTTAAAACACAAAAGACAGGAATCTGGGACAAATGTACCTGCCACAGACCACTTTACCAGTGATCCTATCACATATCCCCCCCTTTGTTTCGACCTGTGGGGCGGAACAACTGAAGCCCCCAAACAATGAACACGTGACAATGCGTCAGCATTGGCCAGCTGGCTTCCTGGCCTGTGTTCCACTGAAAATTTAAAAGTTTGTAACGCCAAGAACCATCTTGTAATTCTCGCATTACTGTCCTTATTTTCAGACATCCACTTCAGAGGGGCATGGTCAGTGATCAATTTGAACTTTCTTCTGACCAAGTAGTACCTGAGAGCCTCTAATGCCCACTTTATGGCCAACGCCTCCTTCTCCACTGTGGCATAGTTTCTCTGATGTACATTCAACTTTCTGCTAAGATAGAAAATAGGGTGTTCCTCACCCTCCTTGTTCTGGGACAGGACCGCTCCTATACCTACTTCTGATGCATCGGTTTGTACTATGAATTCCCTCTCAAAATTAGGAGTCATCAGGACTGGTTGGGAACACAACGCTACTTTCAACTCCTGAAAAGCTTTCTCTGCCTCAGGACTCCATTCTACCATGACTTTTTGTTTGCCTTTGGTCAGGTCAGTCAGTGGGACAGCCATGGTGGCAAAGTTGGGTATAAACCTCCTGTAGTACCCCGTAATTCCCAAGAAGGCTCTCACCTGCTTCTTATTCAGAGGCCGTGGCCAGTTTTGTATAGCATCAACTTTATTGAGCTGAGGCTTTATCAGGCCTCTGCCAATGGTGTATCCAAGATATTTTACTTCCTCCGTGCCTAGACAACACTTTTTTGGGTTGGCTGTCAAACCTGCCTTATAGATGGAGTCCAACACTGCTTGCACCCTGGGTAAGTGAGACTGCCAATCAGGACTATGAACAACCACGTCATCCAGATAAGCAGCCGCATACTGTCTATGGGGCCTTAGAACCCTGTCCATCATTCTTTGGAAGGTAGCAGGTGCCCCATGTAGCCCGAAGGGCAACATCTTGTACTGAAACAAGCCCTCTGGCGCTGAAAAAGCTGTCTTTTGTTTGGCGCTCTCGGTTAACGGTACTTGCCAATACCCTTTGGTTAGGTCAAGAGTGGTTAAATACCTGGCCGTCCCTAGTCTCTCAATCAGTTCATCCACTCTTGGCATCGGGTAGGCATCGAATTTTGAAACACTGTTCAACTTTCGGAAGTCATTGCAGAAACGCACACTCCCGTCGGGCTTTAGAATCAACACAATGGGACTTGACCATTCACTATGTGATTCTTCAATAACCCCTAACTCTAGCATATTTTTAATTTCTTTCAACACCGATTCTCTTTGTGCTTCTGGTAACCTATAGGGCTTTAGATTAACTTTAACCCCTGGGTCAGTGATGATGTCATGTTTAATGACCGAGGTTTTCCCAGGTACGTCAGAGAACAGCACCCTATTTCTAATCAGAAACTCCTTGAACTCTTGTTGTTGAATTGCCGACAGGGTTTTTGCCACTGTCACTTCGGGAACTAAGGGCCCTGGACTTACTGGAGGGTCTCGGATGGCCGACAGTACCGTTCTATCTTTCCAGGGCTTTAACAGATTTATATGGTATATCTGTTCCCGCTTTCTTTTCCCCGGCTGGTAAACTTTGTAATTGACCTGCCCCACTCTTTCTAAGATTTCAAAGGGCCCTTGCCATTTAGCCAAAAGTTTATTTTCCACAGTGGGAACCAATACTAACACTCTGTCCCCAGGAGCAAAGCTGCGTAACCGAGCATTGCGGTTGTATACCCTCTGCTGTGTCTGTTGAGCCTGTTCCAGGTGCTCTCTCACTATCGGCACTACCGCAGAAATTCTCTCCTGCATTTGAGAAACATACTCAATCACCATTTTGTAAGGACTAGACTGCCCCTCCCATGTCTCTTTGGCAATGTCTAGTAACCCCCTTGGGTGTCTCCCATACAACAAGTCGAAGGGTGAAAACCCGGTGGAGGACTGGGGAACTTCTCTTATGGCCAACAATAAATACGGCAATAAGTAGTCCCAATCCCTACCATACTTGTCGACCACTTTCCTAAGCATGTGTTTTAACGTCTTGTTAAACCTCTCGACCAGCCCATCGGTTTGGGGGTGATAAACCGAAGTTCTTAACTGTTCGATTTTGAACAGGCGGCATAACTCTTTCATGACTTTGGACATAAACGGTGTACCCTGGTCAGTTAGTATCTCCTTGGGTATACCCAGCCTGCTAAAGACATGAACTAGCTCTCTGGCAATGGTCTTGGTTGACGTATTGCGCAACGGGATCGCTTCCGGGTACCTGGTAGCGTAATCCATTATGACCAGAATATACTGGTGTCCCCTGGCAGACTTCATTAAGGGTCCAACCAAATCCATCGCTATTCTTTCAAACGGCACCTCTATGATAGGCAATGAAACTAGTGGACCCCTAAAATGTGGCCTGGGAGCATGATACTGACACTCAGAGCAGGATGCGCAAAAGTCAGATATCTCTTTATGAAGCCCGGGCCAGAAAAACCTCTGCATTATTCGCTCAGTGGTTTTCTCTACCCCTAGATGGCCTGCCATTATATCACCATGGGCCAGATCCAACACTGTTCTTCTGTAGGCTTTGGGAACTATTAGTTGTTCCACAACATCTTCCCCCTTCTTAGTCACCTGATATAACAAATCCTGACACATTGCCATGTGGGGATAGGACAAAGGACTATCAGGGTCTACGGGTTTACCATCAACTACTTTTACATTCTCCCTGGCTTTTACCAAAATAGGGTCATTCAACTGCTCGACGGCAAAGACCTCTCTTCTGACCTCTAAATCAGGCAGATGATCACCTGGCCCAACAACACTTCCCACCTCAATGGGAGGCACATCAGTTGGCGGGCCACCGTCACGTTCCGCATTCTCTAGTTCGCCAACCATAGTAGAAAAAGGGAATAACTCTGACTCAGAAGAAACTCCCTCCTCCACTACATCGACAACCTTCTCAAATGGATTGGGGTTGTTCACCTCTAGAACAAAACAGCTTTCCCACAACTTCCAGAAGTGAGCAAAGTCTCTCCCCAATATTGCATCGTACACCAGACCATGCACCAAACCCACAGAAACTATAGCAGAGCCACATGGTGTCTCGATGTTCACCTCAGCTGTAACATAATATCGAGTATCCCCATGTATGCAGGTCACACCAACAGTTTTCCCTGTATGCCTCAAGGGGTTCACCAGCTCAGCTTTTATAAGTGTCACCAAGCTACCAGAGTCTAACAGTGCCTCTACTCGGTTGCCATCTACAGTGAGTACACACATGTGCTTATTAGTCTCAGCCTGCTGGTCAGCCGTACAGGCTGTCTGTGCAAAGAAAGACCCCCTGCGGTAGACATGAGCAGTATCACATTGCATAGGTTCAGTTGTAAGTGCACAATTAGCGGCAATATGGCCGAAGCCACCACATCGGAAACACTGAGTCATATTAATGTCTAGTCGTTTACGGGGCAAGAACCTTCCCGGCCTGGAAGGCCTGTCTCCAGGTTCTACACCCTCAGTCTTAGGTACATTCCACCGCCCAGCACCCTTCTCCCCTGGAACAGTCTTACCAGTGTCTCTGGGAGTTCGCCGGTGCACCATCGGGGCTCGGTGGGGCATACTCATCAGCTCCTCAGCCGCCACGTACCTCTCCACCAGCTCGACCAACTGGTCCGCGGACTTAGGGTCTGCATGGCTCACCCACTTGCGCAGAGTCACAGGTAATGATCGCAGGTACCGGTCCATCACGACCCTTTCCACGATCTGTGGTCCCATCAGCGTCTCGGGCTGTAGCCATTTTGAGGACAGATGGACGAGGTCATGCATCTGTGAACGTGGAGGCTTGTCCCTATGGAACTCCCAGCGGTGGACCCGTTGGGCACGAACAAAGGTGGTGACTCCCAAGCGAGTTAGAATCTCCTGTTTTAGTCTTTTATAGTCCTTGGCATCAGCCAGGCATAAGTCGAAATAGCTCCCCAGACAAAAAAGGTGTCACCAGACTTGCCCACTGCTCCTTGGGCCAACTCTCCCTTTCGGCCGTTCTTTCAAACGCGGCGAGATAGGCCTCCACATCATCGCCCGAAGTCATCTTTTGGAGGAAGTGACTGGCTCGTACGGAGTGAGTGGGGGTGGGAGGACCAGTAGCAACATCTCTGGGCCGGGCGAGAAGGTGCTGTACCACCTCTTTTATGGCCTGGTAGGTTTCCTCAATGGCGACCTGTTGTTGCCTCTGGGCTTTCTCCAAGGCCAACAGTTGCACCCTGGTGGATTCCTGCTGAGCTCTGGTAGATTCCTGCTGAAGTTTGTTTGTCTCCTGCTGAGCTGCTGTAGCTTGGAGCAAGGCCTTAATAATGTCCTCCATTTTGTCCTGGGGTGTAGGTTGGAAGCTGAACCTTGCCTCTCTGAGCATTGGCTGACGCCTCCTCTATGGGACTCCAAGGACACAGCGTTATTTCCACACTTACAAATTGGGTGTCTTTCCCTTTAATTTTTAAATGGAAAGTTTTCCTCTTGCTGCAACTTCAATGTGTGTGGTTTCCCATATTTTCCACCATATTGTGACACAGTTAGGTTAGGGGGTCCCTCTCCTGGGTAGAGGACTCCTTCCTTACACACACACACAGCAGCAGGGAAGCAGCACACCAGTCTGGATGCAAGTACAAGTTGGTCGGCGCCAGTCTTTATTGTACAATGTCAGAAATATAACGAAAACATAAATATAAATCCTAGCCCTGTCGGGGCACTAACTTCACAGGTAGTTCCCTCACTACCAGAACCTGGCAGGGCCTAATGCCCTCGCCAGCAACAAAAGCACAGCACAACACTCACAGTTAGGTTTATAAGTGTCTCTGAGCAAACTCCCTGCCTGCTCTCCCAGGTGAGACAATCAGCCCTAAACAAACTAGGCTTATATTGGCCACTCTCAGGTGGAAAACTAAGAATCCTGTTACCAGGCTGCGAGAACCAAAACCTGGACTGGCCGTGGGTGGAGCCCTCCCTCTCCTCTCACCCACAACCCCCAGGTCCCAAACCAGCTTTTCAAAAAAATGAAACTCAAGCCTGCTACACTGCAGACTTTCTCCTGGGGGTTTAAAACACAAAAGACAGGAATCTGGGACAAATGTACCTGCCACAGACCACTTTACCAGTGATCCTATCACAATATATATATATATATATATATATATATATATATGCCGGCTATCGGCAGATACAATTTGTTGTTTTGCAGAAAATGGATAGGAATATTGAATAAATGTTCCATGGATATATTACTTTAAGTAATAGAAGAATCAACTCTGGAACTGAACAACATCAGAGATAAATTAACAGATATTGAAGGGGTACATAAGTACATGTTAATATCTGATAACAGCTGTAAATGGATTGAGAAGCTTAATGTACAAATGGAACACTACAGAAAGGAATTGATAATCTTTAAGAAAGAAAAGCTGCAGAAGGTCCAATTGGACTACGAGCAAAGACAGGTATATACATGGATTAATCAAACTAATCATAGAAGTGTAAAACACTACTTCCCTAAATTCCGCAAACAGCGGCCAAAATATAGAGAGATGGAAAGATCCAGCATGAGTGAGGCAGAATCCCAGCCATCCCCTTCATCAGATCAAGTAGCCCCTTTGGGGTTACAAACCCGTTCTACAATATACACACCTCCCATAGGAGGACGCGGTGGGCGAGGCAGAACGAGAGGCAGAGCCGGAAGGCCGCCACGCCAATAGCAAATTTGGTATTCAATTTATCATCAACACCTTTAACACCACCAGAAGTTAATGTTCTTTCTAAGGGACTCACATTTATACCTACAGTATAGATGGATCTTTTCCAGTGGAAAGTAGACACATATAAGTTGAACAGAACCATGAGAATTAAAGAACACTTCAATACATCTCCTGGTGCCCAAACACAACAACAAAAGTATGACATTCCAATAAAATTAAAGAAAATTATTCCAAGATCAAAGTTTGATCCTAGCACACAAAATGCTTCTATCAAAACCTTCACCAGATTATTAGACAATGCCGGACAGACACCTGTACAGTCTACACCATTTCACCCCAATTTGTCTCAAGAGGAATCATCTGCATTAAGATCATTAGCCAAACATACTGACATAATCATTAGAAGTGCAAATAAAAAATACAGTGGTCGCTCACATCAGCTTAATGATATTGCACAGGTGCTTGTAAAGGGCGGGGTTTACTCTGAATCACAGAAGAAAAGGGTATTCCCTCCAGCATACTGCAACAATATCAGCAAAAAATACTTGAACCCTATATGATAATAGAAATTCAGAGGTATTAGTTGCATACATTTGCAAATATATGATTAAGCGCCGGGCCAGCGTCAAGGCTCCTCTATACCGGCATCCCTAACATTCAGGGATTCACGTCTGAGGCGCAGGGCACCCCAAAAGAATCCAGCTAAGGACCATCGCCAGGGCATCACATGAAATATGGAAGAAAGGTGATAGTGAAGTGTAAAGTATAGATGTGTCAAGATAATCAATAGTCATAAGAAGCGCAGACAAAGGGGGTGCAGTGGTGGTACAAGACTTATCGGTTTATCGCGCTGAGTGCCAATGACAATTGGAGGACTCTGCTACTTATGAATTATTGCAAGGAGAACCTACAATCAAATTTAAAAAAGACCTGGATGACATCTTATCTATGGCTATGAACAACAACATAATTTCAAAGGAATTACAGTAGGCATTAATGGTGGAATTCCCGATAGTCCCACTATTTTATGTGGTTTCAAAAATTCATGTCCTTAGTTTACCCTCTGGGACGACCTATAATTTCTTCAAGAGGGTCATTATACCATTCAGTATCGGTATATTTGAATTCGCTACTAAACCCTTGTGTTCAGAAGATCCCCTCATATTTGAAGGACACCACAACATTATTAGTCATATTACAACAGTTGGGTCCAGTCCCAGAAGGCACTAGTATGTGTAGTGCTGATGTGACCAGCCTCTACACCTGCATCCCACATGATGAGGGTGTAGAGGCAGTCAGGACATTGATCACAGATAACCCATACTATATAGGTCCACCGATCAGTCTGTTTTTACAATTGCTTACACTGGTATTATTCAGGAACTATATTCTGCATGATGGCAAGTATTATATACAAAAATCAGGGTTTGCTATGGGGTCCTCAGTGACCTGTCATATGCAAATTTATTTTATGTGTTATGTGGAGCAGAAATTATTTTATATTAATGGAAATTTGTATGGTGAAATGTTGCTGTATTTGAGATACATAGACGATTTGCTAATAATGTGGAAGGGTGCAGTTGGAGTTTTGATACAGCATCGATTCAGTACCTAAATGTTAATACTGCTATTGACAGTCAGGTAATTACCACTTCTTTGTTCTCCAATAGTACCGATAGAAACACAATTCTAAGACACAAAAGTTTTCACCCTTTGTCACAGAGGAAAGAATTACCATATTCGCAACTATTAAGTGTAAGACGAATTACCTCGGATCCTAACCATGTTGAGCAGGCTTTAAATGAGATGGTAGACAAATTTGTAGTCAGAGGTTACAAAAGGAGTGAATTAGAGATAATAAAAAGGAAAGTCATGAACATCCCTCGGGTGAAAAACTTGGAAATTAAACAAAAACCCAAGTCTTTATTACCCACTGACAAAATTCCCTGGGTCAATAGGTTTAGTCATACCAGCAATGACACCACTCGGCAAGCCACAAAATGGTGGCCCATAGTAAATAGTAAACAGAATTGCCATCCTTGAATAACAAAAAATTGTTACCTAGCTTTAAGCGGGGAAAGAACATCAGAGATCAACTAGTGAAGTTAGACACTACAGGCATGGATAAAATGAAACCAACACATTTTCTTAATCAAAAAAAGGATGTCAAAGATGCCTAGGGTGTGATATGTCATTCTCTGGTGTGTCGAAGCTGAATAATTGAGTGAGACAAGTTCAGTTTAAAATTTAATCGCAGCGACGCCATCTTGCGAATGGCCGCAAGACTCCATTTTGGAAATGAGATCGCAAGACACCATTTTTGTGGTCAGCCAATTCAAGTTATAACTCAGGAGCTAAGAACAGATGGCAATGTTTTTGTTAACCTACCAAGGGCAACTGAAAAAAACAAGCTTTCTGAGTAAAAGTAAATAAGAAGAGACAATGGGTATTTTTACATACAAATTGGGAATCCCTGGATGCAGATAAAGTATAGTTGTGGCAATTGTAATATAATATCTACACAATTGGATTTGTCTGAATCCTAGACAGAATGGCCCCAAATTCCACAGCTTGAGGTGATAATACATTTGCACTTCACACAAGAGTCTGTGAGAACAAAAGAGGTTTTGTTTTCCTTTGAACACACAACAGGTGGGGGCCTGCTGACAGAGGGCATGTAGAACTACAACCCTCAGCCATCCACACTGCTGGATGTTCACTTCGTGTATGAGAGATTATGCACTTAAATCTCACCCATTAATAACTAGCGTCCTTATACCAAACCCCGAATACCCACACACTACATATTCGCACATAAGGTTCCATAAGCATCAAAATGTATGATTCAAGAAGGTTCAGTTAGTTTAAATGCTAAGAAATAAAGATATTTGTTAACTAGGGAATTATACAAGATAAACATGTCATTCTTGGAGTTGTTCTGATGCATACTCTTTCCACAGTTTCCCGGTGCTGTCGGTGAGGAGATCGCATTATGCATTCTCGAGTTATGGACCGCAGAACCTACAAGCAACCAAAATGTATATTTTAGATTCAACTGTTAGGATGCTAAAGGAGGCGTTACCAGAATGACTCCGGCTGTTAGAGGCAGGGAAAGTCTATTTGAAACAACCTGTTAAATGTGTCGTTACATATGCTTCTCCTCTGGGAACCAATGAGATCAGCAGGAAGTTCTCCCTTTGTCCTGTTTCAGTCTGGGGGGGAATAAATACATGTGTCCGAACACTGGTTTGCCAGTTCATGCTGAATTTTGGGTGAACTGACGATATCTAGTCAGAAGTCTATCTCTGGGTCCAGAGGCGCAGCGTATGTATAACCGTACTTGGTCTGTATTATTTCCTTTTACGCCTAACTTGTGTATGTATAGATTGCGTGTAACTGACTGTACTTTTACCTGAATAATACTTGTGCGTTGGAACCACAGATTCCACTCCTGTCTTTATTTGCGGTCATACTGCGTACGCAATTAGCGTTGTGTTTAGAGGTTTATAGGCAGGTTTTGTCTTAGAGGTTCTAGGCAGGTGAATCTTGGAGGTTTATTGACAAATTCAACAGTGAGGGCTCATCGGTTTATCACACTATCTGATACACGATAACACTCCGTCAGTCCTCTCTCAGCAAAAGGGTGGAGGCGCCTTTTGAGAGACGCATTAGTCTTTCATTACCACAGTGTTGCTGAGAGCGTACTGCCGGTTATTGTGTAGAGGAAGCGCTGATCAGAATCCAGGGACAAGAGAGCAAAAAAAAAAAAAAGTTTTTATTTCTCTGTTGATAGAACCTTACGTTTAGAGGGGTGCCGCAGTATTGAGTATGCGGCTGAGATGCATTTTTGCGTATGCAGTTAAAAAGTCATTATACGCTTGTGTGGTAGTCGCATGATTGTGTATGCGGCCGGTCGCACAATAAGCGTATACGCACTTCCGGTTCTGCTGCCACGTGTTTGAACAAAGCCATTAAGGTTTAAAAATTTTTTTCTATCTACCAATATCTGGGTTAAACGTTTATTTTCTGCGCAGAGAAAAAGTGTGTAACAGTGAGTATGTGTTGGACAGTTAAGGGTATCGTATGATCCTTAAGGGCTAGGTGCAAGGGTTAGCCTAGCCGCTCGGTAAGCAGCTTACCATTCAGTACACAGAGCAGGTGTATGCTTTGTTATTTTTGTTAGGGACCGGCTATCAGTGTGACTGCAGTGTTCAATAAAATTTGAGCATTGTAGTTGAGCCGCACTAGGTGTGATTGTGAGCTGAGAGATAATAGGTGAGCGGGGCGCATCTAGAAATTTCATCCGTAGGTGAGTGGGGCGCATCTAGAAATTTCGTCCGTAGGTGAGCGGGGCGCATCTAGAAATTTCGTCCGTAGGTGAGCGGGGCACATCTAGAAATTTCGTCCGTAGGTAAGTGAAAGTATCTTGATTGTCTTTCACCAGTTTAAATTTTTAATGAAAAGCGTAGGAGTTGTCTCAGAATGGGAGCCACGCAAACAGTAGAAATGTTAGGCAATGATGTGCTGCTAATGGAGACTCCTATTGGATCAGCCCGTCGTATTATGCATACTAAGTACGGTACTTATGCTATAAGGTATTGTGATTTATGGTTTAATATGACGAGGAAGAGTGTTAGACCGTTTCCCAGAATTGGTAGTGTTGATAAAAATGTGTTAGATAATGTCCAGGATCACATCAGTATGGTGCGATCCCACGAGAAAAAGATTAAGTATTTTGAATGTTTAAAAATATGGCAGCATGAAGGGGATGCTTGGCTTAAAAATGTGCAAACGACGCAAACTAGCGTTGCGAACGCATTGCCAGAAAATACATCCACGACGCTGAGCTGCTATACGGGCGAGCCGCAAATTGGCGCGCACGTGCGGCAAAGTAGCATCGTGGAGAGTATTGCCAGCAGTTCACGCTCACCTCCCCCACCTTATGTGGATGGAGGTGCAAGTACGGTTACCAAAAATACCAATAAAAATGTAACAAGTAATTTGTACCCCCTCTTAAGTAACCATAAAGAAAATGTTTATGATGTAGAAGATGAGCCTATTGTAATGTCTGCCATTTCCCATGCTGTGCAAATGATAGATGCTGCATCACCACAATCACGGGTGGTGCCGCCATCTCCATCGGTAACAGCAAGGGAAGTGTTTATACACTCTGCACCCATTGAGGAGTTGTTAATACCATACGTAGCAGCAGCAGATTAAACCCCCAGCCAGGTAACCAGGTCAGAGGTAGCAACGATGCCGGTCTGCATCCCATTCGGACAATAACTGTTCCGAATGGAAATGCGGATGCAAACGGTGTAGTGCCCACTAGGGAAGTAGTAATGCATTGTCCATGGACAAGAGCAGAACTAAATTCCATCATAAATGATTTCCCCAATCCCAAAAAGGAACTAGCCAAATGTCAAAGATTTTTGAGAAATTTGGGTAGTTCTCATGAGCCCACTAATAAAGATTGGCGTGTGGTGTTAAGGGCCTGCCTGCCACACAATACCGACGTGACAAAATTTATCACGGACTGTGTATTGGATGGCAACGTTCCCTTAACAGACCAAGTAAACCAAGGTAACATTTCCCGCATTGTAACTCAATTGGGTGTATATTTTCCAGTAGTAGTTAACTGGAACAAAATTTTTACAATTAAGCAAAAAGAGAGTGAAACTGCAGAAGAATATTGCGACCGGGCTCTGCAGGCTATCACCCAGTACACTGGGATAGAAGATATTAAAGATAGCACTCACCACAGGGGAATGATAGTCACGGTACTCATGGACGGTCTGAAAGACGATTTAAAGACTCGGGTTCAGACCTCACAGCCTGGCTGGCGGGGACTTACAATAGATAACCTCATAGAGTCTGCCATAGAACATGACAAAAACATAAAAAAAAAAAAAAAGAGGGAGACCCAGAGCGAAAAATTAATGGCTGTCAGTATACAAGCTCTGGAGAGAATGACGTTAACATCACAGCCAACCGACACACCTGCACCCACACACACACCTGCACCTGAACAATTACATTTCCTCACCAATCCCACACCACAGCAAACACATCCTTACCCCACATATCATACACAACCACAGGTCCCATACTCATATTCCCCACAATATCCTTACCCTCCCTATCCTTACCCATACCCACCACCATTCCCTCTTGCTCAAGTCCCACAACAATCTTTTCATCCACCCCGTTCAAAATTATGTTTTAACTGTCACCAAGTGGGACACATAAGTAAGTACTGCAAAGCGAAGAACACCACACAGGAACACGAGTTTCCCATGAGTTCATAGGTAACCCCAGTATCTTCTCCCAGGCCTTATATGACTGTTTATAATCTTTTCAACCTATCAATGGATCTGTTCTAATATAAAATGTGGATGATTTATTGTTGTATTTTGGGTCATGTTTAAATGATATTAAACTGTTGTGCTTTATCTCCCACTCATAGGACACAAGGTTGCTAAGGATAAACGGCAGCCATGCCAGGCTGAGATCGACTACTCGGAAAACTATCCAACCCAGCGGCACAGGTATTATTTAGAGCAGTAGCTTTTAATAACAAGATTTAATTGCAGGAACCTGCATGCAGATACTATATCCCTAGAATTATTAAAAATGATAGGGGGACTTATTTTATAGGTGACGTTTCCAAGAACATGTGTAAGATGATGGGTAACAACACTGAGATTATCCCAGATTGTCTTTTCCTTTATTTGCCCCCCCTTTGAGATACTGTCCAAACAGGCAGCCTCATGTGAAAATATGATAATGAGGTTACTGTGCAGGGTCTCACGAAGATGAATGAGAATAACCGAAATTGGAAGTTTTATTAACTAACATGTCTAATGCAAGCTGTCATGATGTCAAATCTGGAAGAATTTGTTATGATCCAAATTTTTTTTTAGCTCAGGTTGCTTGACTGATCGGTGGAAAGGTCCGTATCTGACGATACAGCATCCTCAAAGGGTGGCCAGGGAAGATACGTGGGTCCATTCCGCTCACTGTAGGGAGGTTAACCAACCGGTGGAGATACAAGGCAGAGACAAGGCCGATAACGTGGACCTGTCGATTGCTAGCTTGTGCCGGAAGGATTAAAAAGGTGACAGTGAGATATCTGAGCTAAAGAAATGTGTAGATCAGTGCTTCAAGCAATGGAGTGGTCTGCTGTGGTCATCCTAGTTATTTTTTTTTCCAGAGTTTTATTTTTTTTGTCATGATGATCTGTTTGGGGATGCTCGGTGTCTGTGATGGGGGACCGATAAAGGAGATGTGAGCTTATGGCGGAGCTGATTGAGTGGAGTCAGGAGGAGGAGTGCTACATCAAATCAGGGGAGTGCCGGTCCAATTTCAGTACAGTAAATTGTTGTGAAAATGTGAATAACAATAATAAGGAAGAACTGTAATTCAATCCTGAGTTATGACGTAGTGTATAACAATGTAGCCTGAGTTTGAGTGATCGTGCATGGATATAACGTTTATGTTGTTTTAAGTCATCTTAGGTAATGCAGTCCCAACCCCTTCCAAGGCTCTCCTTATAGGATAGGTGCATCCCCACATCTTTCCCATGATCCCTTAAGGATCCGCGGGGTGCGTATAAGGGCAGTTTTATGTCCCTCCCGGAGACGCATTATCTGAATGGTTCAAATGACCATACTGTGTCATACCATAATAACATTGAACGGTATATTCTCATGCATGGCTAAACAGATTCAAATTAGGTTGTGATAGCATGTTGTTTGCTATCAAAGGGTGGACTGTCGAAGCTGAATAATTGAGTGAGACAAGTTCAGTTTAAAATTTAATCGCAGCGACGCCATCTTGCGAATGGCCGCAAGACTCCATTTTGGAAATGAGATCGCAAGACACCATTTTTGTGGTCAGCCAATTCAAGTTATAACTCAGGAGCTAAGAACAGATGGCAATGTTTTTGTTAACCTACCAAGGGCAACTGAAAAAAACAAGCTTTCTGAGTAAAAGTAAATAAGAAGAGACAATGGGTATTTTTACATACAAATTGGGAATCCCTGGATGCAGATAAAGTATAGTTGTGGCAATTGTAATATAATATCTACACAATTGGATTTGTCTGAATCCTAGACAGAATGGCCCCAAATTCCACAGCTTGAGGTGATAATACATTTGCACTTCACACAAGAGTCTGTGAGAACAAAAGAGGTTTTGTTTTCCTTTGAACACACAACAGGTGGGGGCCTGCTGACAGAGGGCATGTAGAACTACAACCCTCAGCCATCCACACTGCTGGATGTTCACTTCGTGTATGAGAGATTATGCACTTAAATCTCACCCATTAATAACTAGCGTCCTTATACCAAACCCCGAATACCCACACACTACATATTCGCACATAAGGTTCCATAAGCATCAAAATGTATGATTCAAGAAGGTTCAGTTAGTTTAAATGCTAAGAAATAAAGATATTTGTTAACTAGGGAATTATACAAGATAAACATGTCATTCTTGGAGTTGTTCTGATGCATACTCTTTCCACAGTTTCCCGGTGCTATCGGTGAGGAGATCGCATTATGCATTCTCGAGTTATGGACCGCAGAACCTACAAGCAACCAAAATGTATATTTTAGATTCAACTGTTAGGATGCTAAAGGAGGCGTTACCAGAATGACTCCGGCTGTTAGAGGCAGGGAAAGTCTATTTGAAACAACCTGTTAAATGTGTCGTTACATATGCTTCTCCTCTGGGAACCAATGAGATCAGCAGGAAGTTCTCCCTTTGTCCTGTTTCAGTCTGGGGGGGAATAAATACATGTGTCCGAACACTGGTTTGCCAGTTCATGCTGAATTTTGGGTGAACTGAGGATATCTAGTCAGAAGTCTATCTCTGGGTCCAGAGGCGCACCGTATGTATAACCGTACTTGGTCTGTATTATTTCCTTTTACGCCTAACTTGTGTATGTATAGATTGCATGTAACTGACTGTACTTTTACCTGAATGATACTTGTGCGTTGGAACCACAGATTCCACTCCTGTCTTTATTTGCGGTCATACTGCGTACGCAATTAGCGTTGTGTTTAGAGGTTTATAGGCAGGTTTTGTCTTAGAGGTTCTAGGCAGGTGAATCTTAGAGGTTTATTGACAAATTCAACAGGTGGTAGGTAGTACCTTTAGCCACCTAAATACAGGGAAGCATTATAGTATAACTTTGCAGTCACCTGTACAACTACGTATGTCTTATATATGCTAACATGTCCATGTGGACTGGCACATATTTGGAAGACTCAAAGGCAATTTAGGGAACAAATGGCGCTATTGTAGCGCCATAAGACAGGCATTGGAGACAGGTCATAGCATACCTCTCAACTGTCCCGCATTCAGTGGGATAGTCCCGTTTTTCTGGGAGCGTCCCGCTGTCCCATCCATGGGCCGCAGTGTCCCGCAGTGGGGGGCAAGTTGGGGAGAGCACAAATCGCCGCTTTGCATAGCAGAGCAGTGGGTGTGCAGAAAGTGAACAGATGCGCACGGCATCTGTTCCCATGTAGGGAGATGCTGGGCATGCCCCCTAAAATGACACAAACAGGGGTTGATGCGAGGCTCCGCCCCATTTACAAGAAGCCACGCCCCTCTAGCAAAGCCACACACCCTTTTCGGCCAAGAGTTCCTCTTCAAGGAGTAGAAAAGTTGGGAGGTATGTCATAGCGACCAACCAGTCACCAGACATTGCCTACATGCTAATCATAATGTTGCTAGTATGCATGCTATCATTATTGATCATGTACCTATTAACATGAAAAGTGGCAATAGAGGCCAAAAGGAGTGTGAATGGATCTATAAATTGGGCACCATGACACCTAAAGGGTTAAATGAATCACTAGGGTTGAAGTGTTTTTTGTAGTTTTTTGTAGCATTGTAGTAGCAGTCACATAATGCGAATAACATGCAGCTATAATATTGAAGTAATCATCATAGCATTAGGATATATATATGATTCATAGACTTCAATATCAGCAGGTCTTTTTATTATGTGTTTTTTTTAATTATTTGTTTTCAGCACGGACCTGGTTGCCTGGCAACCTTCTCTGTGGATTATACAGTTGGGCCTCTAGTGTGGCGCCGGCGAGTGACATCATCGAGCCTGTGTCGGAATAAGGATTTTTAATCTAACTGCTAACAAGTCTGCAGAGTGCCACCTCAAGCCTCCGTGTGCTCTTATCGGGTGGGGGTATAAAGGTAAGCTCTTGTTTTATGTTTGTATTCTGTTTGTACCTGATGACGGGGCCTATTGAGTCTTGAAACGTAGAACGTTGTGAGTAAAAATTCTTTTGCAAAACTCCTGAGTGACGTGTGGTGCTTTTCTTTGGTGCATAGTCGCTAAAGGTACTTTTGCCACAGTATGTATATATATATATATATATATATATATATATATATGATGAACCAAAACCCCAAATCCTGACTGTATCCGTGCTCCGGGATGGCCGCAGTGTGCAGATGGAGACCCCAGCCACTCAGTGCTCCCCATATCCCGGCATGTCGGGGGGGATTCTTTGCGCACCTGCCAAGCACACCCACTCCCTGTCCTGCCTCTCTTGCACAATGTGTATGTTTATACTTTTAATTCAATAATATTGATAGGGGCCCCCACACTGTTGTTGCCCCAGGACCCCCATAAACCTTAATCAGGCCCTGTTTGTAGGTAGTGTCTTTATGAAATTATAAACAAGTATATGTAGCTAGGTACATGTGTGATAGTTTTAAAGGAAGGGGAGGGGGAGTGGGGGTTAAAGATATGTGACCAAAAAAATCCCACAGCAACAGAAAAAATCAACATAACCTAAATAGGGAAAGTATAAAGTGATGGTTGATGTTATGTGGTTATTAAATAATTGAATTGGTGTGAATAAAAGCTGTGATGGAAATGTCTCCTGGGGAGTGAATGACCAAGTATTAAATGTTGTGTTTGATAGTTACTGTGTTTGTATGAATAATAAATAACAATTATATTGTGAAGAGTGAATTACAAGTATATTGGGCATGATGCAATTGAAAAATGAAAAATGACAAAGCATATTAGAAAGTTAATGTATAACATCGGAAATTACTAGTACTTGGTGTATATATTAAAGTAATACACTGTAATTTTTGTATTTGATTAGTCAACTGGGGGACAATGCCCCTAGATTAAAATTCCATGCAATGTCTTTTGCAAGAGTTCTTTTGTAGTGTCGCCTCCCCTAATGCCTAAATTTATCATCTCTAGGACAAAGATCTTCATATCTTTGATGCAGTTGTTATGTTGAAAGTGAAAACATTCTTCTAGTCAATCTAAAAGTGTTTCAGACACCGGCGAAGATGATTTTAAGCCATGAAAGCTCCTCATCGCAAATGTGCATTAGTCTTCCAAACACTGCTCTCGTTAGTGATCGATATGGTATGTCAAGTAGGGAAACTGCTGTCATATCAACTGCAGTTTTGCAAGACTTAGGTCCCATCACTCCCAATGACACTTCATCAATCATTGATCACTCCTAAGTGAAGAAAACTTAAAAAATGTCTCAGAGAGCCAATCAGAGAGCAGCCTTCGCCCAGCAGCAGTCACTCACACAGCACAGAGACACACTCTCATGCTGTCACTGTCAGCTTGTCACTGCTCATCACTGCCTGGCTGTAACACACTGGACTCACTTCAGTGGCCTCCCCACCAGTGCCGGGCATGATGAACTCTGGAGCCGGATTGTATATGTAAATGTAGTGTACCCTCCAGTCCCCACAGCACAGTAGCACTGCTAGCTAGGTAGAGAGCACTGGCGTCACAAGGGGGGTGCGGGGGGGTGCTGGGGGGTTCAGGGGGGTGCAGGCTGCACCGGGTGACACCATCCGAGGGGGTGACACCAAAATAGCAGAGCTGCTCTGCTATTTTGGTGTCACCCCCTCGGAAGGTGTCACCGAGCAGCCACACTCGTGAGAGGAGGGAGAGGCTGTTGCTGGCTGTCCAGCAACTGCTGCTGCACTGAGTAGGGCTTATTCAGCAGAGCAGTACAGCAGCCCCTAGCCTCTCCCCTGCCCGACTGTGTTGGATACACCAATAGTGCACTAACTGTGACATCAGTGGCGGCAGTGCGGGGTGCTGGCGGTGTCCTTAATGCGAGAGTGCCAGTGGTGTCCTCAATGCGGAAGTGCCGTCAGTGTTGGCAGTGTTGGCAGAGTGGGGGCCCTGGCAGTGTCCTGAGTGCATAGTGCCGGCAGTGTCGGCAGAGCGGGGGTGCCAGCGGTGTCCTCAGTGCAGGAGTCCTGACAGTGTTGGCTGTGCGGGGATGCCCTCAGTGTGGGAGTAGCGGCAGTGCCGGGTGCTGGCAGCGTCCTTAGTGCAGGGTGCCGGTGGTGTCGGCAAAGCAGGGGTACCAGCGGTGTCCTCAGTGCATGTGTGCTGAGAGTGCCTGCAGTGCAGTAAAGGGTACCGGCGATGTCGGCAGTGTGGGGGTGCTAGCGGTGTCTTTAGTGCAGGTTTGCTGGCTGTGTCAGCAGTGCAGGGGTTGCTGACGGTGTCCTCAGTATGTGGAATGGCAGTGCTGCAGTGCTGGCAGTGTCCTCAGTGAAAGGTACCGGTGATGTCGGCAGTGCGGGGGTGCCCGCGGTGTCCTCAGTGCAGGTTTGCTGACTGTGTCAGCAGTGCAGGGGTGTTCTCAATGCACGGTGCCGGCGGTGTCAACAGAGCAGGGGTGCCAGCGGTATCCTCAGTGAATGTGTGCTGACAGTGTCGGCAGTGCAGGGGCGTTGGTGCTGTCCTCAGTGTGGGAGTGCCAGCAGTGTCGGCAGTGTGGGGGTCACTGACGGTGTCCTCAGTACGTGGGACAGCAGTGCAGGGGTGTTGGCAGTGTCGTCAAGTGGTGTCGGGAGCGGTGGGGGTGCCGATGGTGTCAGCAATGGGGGGTGCCGGTGGTGTCAGGCAGCGGGGGATGGCGGGTGCCATCTACATTTGCTTCCTGTGTGCATATTAAATGGGATTAACGCTGATTGGCTGAGAGCCGTGACAGACTGCTCTCTCACCAATCAGCGTTAAGCCCGCTCAATACAAAACCTCGCGACCCGAGAGTGGGATCGCAAGGTTTTGCCTCAGGTAAGGGATCCGGGGCAGGCAGGGAGATCCAAGCTTGGCTCTGCTCGCCCCGGATCCCTGAAATTTGGGTGGGTTCGGTTCTCTGCGAACCCGCTCACCCCTATTAGTTACCATCACATTGAAAATTTCAATGGTAGAAGTCCAGCCAGCATTTGATGGTGGGCTTCCAATGTCCATCCCTACTCCATACTTCCTATAAAATAACATTATATTATAAGTCAGAATACCTAAAAATAGTGCCATGCGGCAAAGATGGCATTTTGTGGAACATTGCAATATTTTGACCTTTTTTTTTTGCACTATTGAAATTTAAACTCGCAATTTTGTTTTTTTCGACCCACCCTACTGCACAGATCATATCCATAAACACAAAGGCTTGGGACCAGTAAGTAACTGTCCTTCTTAGTTTCTTGGAGAAAGCAGAAATCTGCAGTGACACAAACTGCAGGGCAAGATAATTAATGTAACTTGCACACACTGATTTTGTGTGGCCTGACCATACCTGGTGAATAAAGCACTTGGATACCATGTACAAAATCACCCCCAAACTCAAATTGCTGCAGCTGATCTGATAAAATGCCTTCCCCATGTCAACAGAAAGTGTCATGGCCAGGGTTTGCTTAGAGTAGATAGAGTGGAAAAGGCTGAAGACTTGTCTAGTATTATCAGGTCTGGCCTCCCAAGAATGAAGCCTACCTGTTCGTTATGAATCAGCTCAGGAAAAACTGCATTCATGCCTATTGCTAGGACTTTTACAATATTATTGTTGGCGTTCAACAGCGAGATGGGTTGGTAGTAGGCACAGTTAGATGTTTAATATTCACTAATTTAGGATCCCCATCACTCTGGCCTCAATTACCCTCTTAAAAAAAAAGCCTTCAACCAGTACGATGTTTAACATCACAAAACGATGGAGCAAGATTAACATATAAATGTCCTGTAATTTGAGATGTGCGGGTCCAGTTCTCAGAGAATTGACAACAACTGAATTTAGGGGTTCCGAGTCGAACTCTGAGTTTGGAATCTCTTTGGGGTGCCAAGTCGAATTAAGTCCTGGTTCGGATCTTCCTTTGGAACTCTGATTTAAATACCGAACTCAGGTTTTGCTAACAGGTCAAAATTACTTTGTTTTAGCTTTTTTTAAAATACAGATCCATAACCAAAACTAAAACATGTGAGGCTGGTTTTGCAAAATCAAAACACTAAGATGAATCCAGATCCAAAACCAAAACACAGGGATCGGCGCACAACTCTATTGTATTTAGATATTATGACTAGAACATCTTTTTGTGAATATGTAACCCCCAGCCTGAAAGCCAGCAACCTATCTGTTTTGTCCCCTTTTGCTAGCTTGTGCCGGAAGGATTAAAAAGGTGACAGTGAGATATCTGAGCTAAAGAAATGTGTAGATCAGTGCTTCAAGCAATGGAGTGGTCTGCTGTGGTCATCCTAGTTATTTTTTTTTCCAGAGTTTTATTTTTTTTGTCATGATGATCTGTTTGGGGATGCTCGGTGTCTGTGATGGGGGACCGATAAAGGAGATGTGAGCTTATGGCGGAGCTGATTGAGTGGAGTCAGGAGGAGGAGTGCTACATCAAATCAGGGGAGTGCCGGTCCAATTTCAGTACAGTAAATTGTTGTGAAAATGTGAATAACAATAATAAGGAAGAACTGTAATTCAATCCTGAGTTATGACGTAGTGTATAACAATGTAGCCTGAGTTTGAGTGATCGTGCATGGATATAACGTTTATGTTGTTTTAAGTCATCTTAGGTAATGCAGTCCCAACCCCTTCCAAGGCTCTCCTTATAGGATAGGTGCATCCCCACATCTTTCCCATGATCCCTTAAGGATCCGCGGGGTGCGTATAAGGGCAGTTTTATGTCCCTCCTGGAGACGCATTATCTGAATGGTTCAAATGACCATACTGTGTCATACCATAATAACATTGAACGGTATATTCTCATGCATGGCTAAACAGATTCAAATTAGGTTGTGATAGCATGTTGTTTGCTATCAAAGGGTGGACTGTCGAAGCTGAATAATTGAGTGAGACAAGTTCAGTTTAAAATTTAATCGCAGCGACGCCATCTTGCGAATGGCCGCAAGACTCCATTTTGGAAATGAGATCGCAAGACACCATTTTTGTGGTCAGCCAATTCAAGTTATAACTCAGGAGCTAAGAACAGATGGCAATGTTTTTGTTAACCTACCAAGGGCAACTGAAAAAAACAAGCTTTCTGAGTAAAAGTAAATAAGAAGAGACAATGGGTATTTTTACATACAAATTGGGAATCCCTGGATGCAGATAAAGTATAGTTGTGGCAATTGTAATATAATATCTACACAATTGGATTTGTCTGAATCCTAGACAGAATGGCCCCAAATTCCACAGCTTGAGGTGATAATACATTTGCACTTCACACAAGAGTCTGTGAGAACAAAAGAGGTTTTGTTTTCCTTTGAACACACAACAGGTGGGGGCCTGCTGACAGAGGGCATGTAGAACTACAACCCTCAGCCATCCACACTGCTGGATGTTCACTTCGTGTATGAGAGATTATGCACTTAAATCTCACCCATTAATAACTAGCGTCCTTATACCAAACCCCGAATACCCACACACTACATATTCGCACATAAGGTTCCATAAGCATCAAAATGTATGATTCAAGAAGGTTCAGTTAGTTTAAATGCTAAGAAATAAAGATATTTGTTAACTAGGGAATTATACAAGATAAACATGTCATTCTTGGAGTTGTTCTGATGCATACTCTTTCCACAGTTTCCCGGTGCTATCGGTGAGGAGATCGCATTATGCATTCTCGAGTTATGGACCGCAGAACCTACAAGCAACCAAAATGTATATTTTAGATTCAACTGTTAGGATGCTAAAGGAGGCGTTACCAGAATGACTCCGGCTGTTAGAGGCAGGGAAAGTCTATTTGAAACAACCTGTTAAATGTGTCGTTACATATGCTTCTCCTCTGGGAACCAATGAGATCAGCAGGAAGTTCTCCCTTTGTCCTGTTTCAGTCTGGGGGGGAATAAATACATGTGTCCGAACACTGGTTTGCCAGTTCATGCTGAATTTTGGGTGAACTGAGGATATCTAGTCAGAAGTCTATCTCTGGGTCCAGAGGCGCACCGTATGTATAACCGTACTTGGTCTGTATTATTTCCTTTTACGCCTAACTTGTGTATGTATAGATTGCATGTAACTGACTGTACTTTTACCTGAATGATACTTGTGCGTTGGAACCACAGATTCCACTCCTGTCTTTATTTGCGGTCATACTGCGTACGCAATTAGCGTTGTGTTTAGAGGTTTATAGGCAGGTTTTGTCTTAGAGGTTCTAGGCAGGTGAATCTTAGAGGTTTATTGACAAATTCAACAGGTGGTAGGTAGTACCTTTAGCCACCTAAATACAGGGAAGCATTATAGTATAACTTTGCAGTCACCTGTACAACTACGTATGTCTTATATATGCTAACATGTCCATGTGGACTGGCACATATTTGGAAGACTCAAAGGCAATTTAGGGAACAAATGGCGCTATTGTAGCGCCATAAGACAGGCATTGGAGACAGGTCATAGCATACCTCTCAACTGTCCCGCATTCAGTGGGATAGTCCCGTTTTTCTGGGAGCGTCCCGCTGTCCCATCCATGGGCCGCAGTGTCCCGCAGTGGGGGGCAAGTTGGGGAGAGCACAAATCGCCGCTTTGCATAGCAGAGCAGTGGGTGTGCAGAAAGTGAACAGATGCGCACGGCATCTGTTCCCATGTAGGGAGATGCTGGGCATGCCCCCTAAAATGACACAAACAGGGGTTGATGCGAGGCTCCGCCCCATTTACAAGAAGCCACGCCCCTCTAGCAAAGCCACACACCCTTTTCGGCCAAGAGTTCCTCTTCAAGGAGTAGAAAAGTTGGGAGGTATGTCATAGCGACCAACCAGTCACCAGACATTGCCTACATGCTAATCATAATGTTGCTAGTATGCATGCTATCATTATTGATCATGTACCTATTAACATGAAAAGTGGCAATAGAGGCCAAAAGGAGTGTGAATGGATCTATAAATTGGGCACCATGACACCTAAAGGGTTAAATGAATCACTAGGGTTGAAGTGTTTTTTGTAGTTTTTTGTAGCATTGTAGTAGCAGTCACATAATGCGAATAACATGCAGCTATAATATTGAAGTAATCATCATAGCATTAGGATATATATATGATTCATAGACTTCAATATCAGCAGGTCTTTTTATTATGTGTTTTTTTTAATTATTTGTTTTCAGCACGGACCTGGTTGCCTGGCAACCTTCTCTGTGGATTATACAGTTGGGCCTCTAGTGTGGCGCCGGCGAGTGACATCATCGAGCCTGTGTCGGAATAAGGATTTTTAATCTAACTGCTAACAAGTCTGCAGAGTGCCACCTCAAGCCTCCGTGTGCTCTTATCGGGTGGGGGTATAAAGGTAAGCTCTTGTTTTATGTTTGTATTCTGTTTGTACCTGATGACGGGGCCTATTGAGTCTTGAAACGTAGAACGTTGTGAGTAAAAATTATTTTGCAAAACTCCTGAGTGACGTGTGGTGCTTTTCTTTGGTGCATAGTCGCTAAAGGTACTTTTGCCACAGTATGTATATATATATATATATATATGATGAACCAAAACCCCAAATCCTGACTGTATCCGTGCTCCGGGATGGCCGCAGTGTGCAGATGGAGACCCCAGCCACTCAGTGCTCCCCATATCCCGGCATGTCGGGGGGGATTCTTTGCGCACCTGCCAAGCACACCCACTCCCTGTCCTGCCTCTCTTGCACAATGTGTATGTTTATACTTTTAATTCAATAATATTGATAGGGGCCCCCACACTGTTGTTGCCCCAGGACCCCCATAAACCTTAATCAGGCCCTGTTTGTAGGTAGTGTCTTTATGAAATTATAAACAAGTATATGTAGCTAGGTACATGTGTGATAGTTTTAAAGGAAGGGGAGGGGGAGTGGGGGTTAAAGATATGTGACCAAAAAAATCCCACAGCAACAGAAAAAATCAACATAACCTAAATAGGGAAAGTATAAAGTGATGGTTGATGTTATGTGGTTATTAAATAATTGAATTGGTGTGAATAAAAGCTGTGATGGAAATGTCTCCTGGGGAGTGAATGACCAAGTATTAAATGTTGTGTCTGATAGTTACTGTGTTTGTATGAATAATAAATAACAATTATATTGTGAAGAGTGAATTACAAGTATATTGGGCATGATGCAATTGAAAAATGAAAAATGACAAAGCATATTAGAAAGTTAATGTATAACATCGGAAATTACTAGTACTTGGTGTATATATTAAAGTAATACACTGTAATTTTTGTATTTGATTAGTCAACTGGGGGACAATGCCCCTAGATTAAAATTCCATGCAATGTCTTTTGCAAGAGTTCTTTTGTAGTGTCGCCTCCCCTAATGCCTAAATTTATCATCTCTAGGACAAAGATCTTCATATCTTTGATGCAGTTGTTATGTTGAAAGTGAAAACATTCTTCTAGTCAATCTAAAAGTGATTCAGACACCGGCGAAGATGATTTTAAGCCATGAAAGCTCCTCATCGCAAATGTGCATTAGTCTTCCAAACACTGCTCTCGTTAGTGATCGATATGGTATGTCAAGTAGGGAAACTGCTGTCATATCAACTGCAGTTTTGCAAGACTTAGGTCCCATCACTCCCAATGACACTTCATCAATCATTGATCACTCCTAAGTGAAGAAAACTTAAAAAATGTCTCAGAGAGCCAATCAGAGAGCAGCCTTCGCCCAGCAGCAGTCACTCACACAGCACAGAGACACACTCTCATGCTGTCACTGTCAGCTTGTCACTGCTCATCACTGCCTGGCTGTAACACACTGGACTCACTTCAGTGGCCTCCCCACCAGTGCCGGGCATGATGAACTCTGGAGCCGGATTGTATATGTAAATGTAGTGTACCCTCCAGTCCCCACAGCACAGTAGCACTGCTAGCTAGGTAGAGAGCACTGGCGTCACAAGGGGGGTGCGGGGGGGTGCTGGGGGGTTCAGGGGGGTGCAGGCTGCACCGGGTGACACCATCCGAGGGGGTGACACCAAAATAGCAGAGCTGCTCTGCTATTTTGGTGTCACCCCCTCGGAAGGTGTCACCGAGCAGCCACACTCGTGAGAGGAGGGAGAGGCTGTTGCTGGCTGTCCAGCAACTGCTGCTGCACTGAGTAGGGCTTATTCAGCAGAGCAGTACAGCAGCCCCTAGCCTCTCCCCTGCCCGACTGTGTTGGATACACCAATAGTGCACTAACTGTGACATCAGTGGCGGCAGTGCGGGGTGCTGGCGGTGTCCTTAATGCGAGAGTGCCAGTGGTGTCCTCAATGCGGAAGTGCCGTCAGTGTTGGCAGTGTGGCAGTGTTGGCAGAGTGGGGGCCCTGGCAGTGTCCTGAGTGCATAGTGCCGGCAGTGTCGGCAGAGCGGGGGTGCCAGCGGTGTCCTCAGTGCAGGAGTCCTGACAGTGTTGGCTGTGCGGGGATGCCCTCAGTGTGGGAGTAGCGGCAGTGCCGGGTGCTGGCAGCGTCCTTAGTGCAGGGTGCCGGTGGTGTCGGCAAAGCAGGGGTACCAGCGGTGTCCTCAGTGCATGTGTGCTGAGAGTGCCTGCAGTGCAGTAAAGGGTACCGGCGATGTCGGCAGTGTGGGGGTGCTAGCGGTGTCTTTAGTGCAGGTTTGCTGGCTGTGTCAGCAGTGCAGGGGTTGCTGACGGTGTCCTCAGTATGTGGAATGGCAGTGCTGCAGTGCTGGCAGTGTCCTCAGTGAAAGGTACCGGTGATGTCGGCAGTGCGGGGGTGCCCGCGGTGTCCTCAGTGCAGGTTTGCTGACTGTGTCAGCAGTGCAGGGGTGTTCTCAATGCACGGTGCCGGCGGTGTCAACAGAGCAGGGGTGCCAGCGGTATCCTCAGTGAATGTGTGCTGACAGTGTCGGCAGTGCAGGGGCGTTGGTGGTGTCCTCAGTGTGGGAGTGCCAGCAGTGTCGGCAGTGTGGGGGTCACTGACGGTGTCCTCAGTACGTGGGACAGCAGTGCAGGGGTGTTGGCAGTGTCGTCAAGTGGTGTCGGGAGCGGTGGGGGTGCCGATGGTGTCAGCAATGGGGGGTGCCGGTGGTGTCAGGCAGCGGGGGATGGCGGGTGCCATCTACTTTTGCTTCCTGTGTGCATATTAAATGGGATTAACGCTGATTGGCTGAGAGCCGTGACAGACTGCTCTCTCACCAATCAGCGTTAAGCCCGCTCAATACAAAACCTCGCGACCCGAGAGTGGGATCGCAAGGTTTTGCCTCAGGTAAGGGATCCGGGGCAGGCAGGGAGATCCAAGCTTGGCTCTGCTCGCCCCGGATCCCTGAAATTTGGGTGGGTTCGGTTCTCTGCGAACCCGCTCACCCCTATTAGTTACCATCACATTGAAAATTTCAATGGTAGAAGTCCAGCCAGCATTTGATGGTGGGCTTCCAATGTCCATCCCTACTCCATACTTCCTATAAAATAACATTATATTATAAGTCAGAATACCTAAAAATAGTGCCATGCGGCAAAGATGGCATTTTGTGGAACATTGCAATATTTTGACCTTTTTTTTTTGCACTATTGAAATTTAAACTCGCAATTTTGTTTTTTTCGACCCACCCTACTGCACAGATCATATCCATAAACACAAAGGCTTGGGACCAGTAAGTAACTGTCCTTCTTAGTTTCTTGGAGAAAGCAGAAATCTGCAGTGACACAAACTGCAGGGCAAGATAATTAATGTAACTTGCACACACTGATTTTGTGTGGCCTGACCATACCTGGTGAATAAAGCACTTGGATACCATGTACAAAATCACCCCCAAACTCAAATTGCTGCAGCTGATCTGATAAAATGCCTTCCCCATGTCAACAGAAAGTGTCATGGCCAGGGTTTGCTTAGAGTAGATAGAGTGGAAAAGGCTGAAGACTTGTCTAGTATTATCAGGTCTGGCCTCCCAAGAATGAAGCCTACCTGTTCGTTATGAATCAGCTCAGGAAAAACTGCATTCATGCCTATTGCTAGGACTTTTACAATATTATTGTTGGCGTTCAACAGCGAGATGGGTTGGTAGTAGGCACAGTTAGATGTTTAATATTCACTAATTTAGGATCCCCATCACTCTGGCCTCAATTACCCTCTTAAAAAAAAAGCCTTCAACCAGTACGATGTTTAACATCACAAAACGATGGAGCAAGATTAACATATAAATGTCCTGTAATTTGAGATGTGCGGGTCCAGTTCTCAGAGAATTGACAACAACTGAATTTAGGGGTTCCGAGTCGAACTCTGAGTTTGGAATCTCTTTGGGGTGCCAAGTCGAATTAAGTCCTGGTTCGGATCTTCCTTTGGAACTCTGATTTAAATACCGAACTCAGGTTTTGCTAACAGGTCAAAATTACTTTGTTTTAGCTTTTTTTAAAATACAGATCCATAACCAAAACTAAAACATGTGAGGCTGGTTTTGCAAAATCAAAACACTAAGATGAATCCAGATCCAAAACCAAAACACAGGGATCGGCGCACAACTCTATTGTATTTAGATATTATGACTAGAACATCTTTTTGTGAATATGTAACCCCCAGCCTGAAAGCCAGCAACCTATCTGTTTTGTCCCCTTTTTCATAAAAAGTGTGATTTAAAAATGTAATCTAATTCATTGCATTTATAAGTGAGGTTTAAGGAGAACTTTTTCATTCAGACACCAGGGGGTAAATTTACTAACATTCAATTTTGAAAATTGAGTGATTTGGCATTCGATTTGCATTCGATTTTGCATTGGGTATTTCCTAAAGGCCAAATCGAATGTAAAATTGAACTTAAAACCAAATTTTACTCAAATCGCACTCAAACATCGGAAAAACATCTGTACTTTTACATAGACCAACACACAAATCCCTTATTTGCTATTATTTGATTTGAAATCAAAAACAAAATCAACCTTCTAATCCCCAAATGAATAGACCTGCTTCATACTTTCAATTTGAGCATGAGCAGGTCAGATTGGCACAGATACATGCATACATCAGTGAGATGCACGCATGTATCTTACTGTAAAAAGCTTAGAAACCCTTAAATTTAGATAAAAAATTATGTGGGACCCCCCCCCCCCCCTAAAACAGAACCGACCCCGGACTTTTCATAGACAGTTCTGGTTGTCTAAGTATAGGGGAAAAATTGCGTAGGGTTCCACTGTACTTATCACAACCAGCACTGGGCTCTGATCCTGTCCTGGTTCTGGAATTACAGGAGAAATAATGTGTAGGGTCCCCCTGTAATCTCCTGAACCAGCACTGGACCTTTTCTAGTGGGGAACTGATGCCACAGCCAGGGGAGCCCTATCAACATGCCCCCCATCCACAGCATCAGCCCTGACCACTAGTCATCCCAGACCAGGGATCCCTGGAAGTTGGGGACCCCTCAATAAAGGGATCCCCCTCTCCAGGGCACCCCTAGCCTAGGTTGATAGCCCGGGGCTATCCCCGCCGCCCCTGGGCGGTGGGTGGCGGGTTGATAGTGTAGGTGTAGTGTAAAAACTAAGAGTATAAACATTGTATTTACAGTAGGACTGCAGGTCCCAGCAAGCCTCCCTTGCATGCTGGTACTTGGAGAACCACAAGTACCAGCATTCGGTGCATTAAGGGCCAGCTTGTACCTGTAGTTCACCAGTAAAGAAATGTTTAAATAAACACAATACACACACACCGTGATAGTAAAGTTTTAATACATACATACACACTCACACATACTCACCTATATTACTTGGAGTGGTCCCCTTCTCCCTGTAGGCATGCATGGTCTTCTTAAAATAAAAAAACAATAAAACACGAACCACGCACTAGTAACAACCACGATGTTGTTACTTCCCGAATGAAGCGCTCAGACACTGCTTCTGCCTTTGTAGAGCTGTATCTGAGTGTTCATTGGCTGAGAGAGGTCAGCCCCCACCTCTCTCAGACAATGAACAGCTCCCTCCATTGAAGTGAATGGTGGGAACTGCAAAATAAACTTTAGTTACCCTGCGGCTCTCCATTGACTTCAGTGGAGGGAGCCATTCATTGGCTGAGAGAAACGGGGGCTGACCTCTCTCAGCCAATGAACGCTAGACAAAGGCTAGAGCCATGTCTGAGTTCTTCATTCAGGAGATAACAACCATCATGGTTGTTATTTGTTGCGTGGCTCGCTTATCTTCGTTTTTTTATTTAAGAAGACCATGGATGCCTACTATGAACTTAAGATGATCCTATGGTAAGGTACCCTATGGATAATCTACTGGAGAAGGGGACTGGTGCTACAGGGAAACATAGGTGCGTATGAGTGCATGTATGTTTAATAAACTTATACTGTGTATGGTGTGTACACTATCAACCCGCCACCCACTGCCCAAAGGTGGCGGGGATAGCCCCAGGCTATCAGCCTAGGCTAGGGGTGCCCTGGAGAGGGGGACCCCTTTATTGGGGGGAAAAGTCCGGGGCTGGTTTTGTTTTAGGAGGGGGACTACACATAATTTTTTTATTAAATGTAACTCTTTCTAACCTTGTTACAGTAAGATACATGCAGGCGTCTCACCGATGTATGCATGTATCTTTATGAAAACGAACTGCTCATGCTGAAAGTGAAAGCATGAAGCAGTTCTTTTCAGTCAGGGATTTGCAGTTTGTTTTGAAGTGGGATTTGCTGTTCGATTTGTACAGGAAGATGCCAAATCACTGTTCAAAACCGAACCAAATCTCTAATTCAATTTAGAACATGCTTCTAAAATCAAATGTTAGTAAATGAGGGATTTGAAGAGGGATTTGTACTTTCGATTTGATTCGGTTTGAGGTGAGCTAAATCGAACTTCAAAACAAAAGTAAAATCGAACTTTGATAAATATACCCTCAGGTGCTTTAATATGTATCAGACCAAGGGCTCTCAATGTCAACTGTCACCTGCTCATGATCTGGACACTTGCTGGGAAAGGTAACATCTAAAATAAGCTGAACAGGATCAACACTAAAAAAGATCATGTGCACCCATGAGTAGACATTATATATAAGGGAGAAGGTACCCCTCCTAATTAGTGATAAAAGACCACTTAAATTATGAAAGAACAAGAAAATTGAAACGGCGTCACCTGGGTCACCTCAGCAGCTCCATCCCCTCCACTTATACTTATCTCGTCCCAGTTCTTCTTCTGCTCCATATTGCGACTGTGGGGCGTGCATGCACCTCACATATAGCATACATGGGGGGGAGATGTACTAAGCTCTGAAAAGTGATAAAGTGGAGAGTGATAAGGTGCCAGTCAATCAGCTCCCAACTGTCATTTTACAGGCTGTGTTTGAAAAATGACAGTTGGGAGCTGATTGGCTGGTGGTTTATCAGGCTCCAGTTTATCACTTTTCAGAGCTTAGTACATCTGGCCCCTGGACTGCTGTTCTGCATCTAACCACAATTAGGTAATTATGCAAACTTGATTACCTAATTTTCTTTTTATTAAGGACAAATTTTATAATAATAGATTGGAGTTGAGCACAGTTGGGGCACTAAACAGTGACAAAGCTGTAGGGCATAATATTTAGAGATCTAGTAGCAGAGGCACTGAATGCGAGGTGCGTAGGGTACAAGATAACTACTTTCTTTTTCTGTGTTAGATTACAGATGTGATAAGAAGGGAATTATTTAGATAATATTTGTTATTAAGCTAGTCAAGAGATCTTTCTTATCCTCCTCAAATTCAGAATGGAGTGATTCAGTCATGTGGTAAGTTGGATGTAATGAGATTGCTGCTGTTAACAGCTTTTGAAACTCAACCTAAAAGCACTTTAGTGAATTTGGCTGGATGTCATATGGGCGATAATGAGGCAATAGGATATGGATTTCCATGGTATCATGGTAAACAGGCCAGCTTTTATACTGCAATAGGTCAGAGCAGAAATCTGTCCGACAAAACAAGCAATGTTATACAGTATGTGGCATAACATAGGTGATCTAAAGCAAAAATAATTCATGTAGGAGAGACATAAATGTCATATTTCTAGGATTAGATTGTAAATAACAAATATGATAAATAATAAGGAGGATACTTAAACATACCTCCCAACATATGGGAGTTTAAATTCAGAAAAGCGGTGTGGCCTCATGGCAAGCCCCCATTTCCATTATTCTGAGGGCATGCTCAGCCCTCCTGGATATACTGCACTGCTCCCAGACTCTCCCTGCACATGTTTGCTGCACTACACCCCTCCCGCCCCCCTCAATGAGACGGATGGGGAGTAGGGCTCCCATTTACTAACGAGTTTTATCACCAAAACGAGTGATACATTTCACTGTGTATGATAAATGGTGCTCCAGCCAATCAGCTCCCAACTGTCATTTTTCTAACAGTTGACAGTTGGGAGCTGATTGGCTGGAGCACCATTTATCATACACAGTGACATTTATAACCAAAAAATATATAAGGTGGCGCTAAAGGACACAAAACATTCAGATAATAAAATATCCTATTTTAATCACGATATCACAGTAAATACAACACAATCTAAACATGACATTTATTTTTTTTTAGATTGTATTTTATTTACTGTGATATCGTGATTAAAATAGGATATTTTATTATCTGAATGTTTTGTGTTCTTTAGCGCCACCTTATACATTTTTGGTTGTATCTTTCTTTATGAGAAGCTTGGCGAAGCCTCTCGTATAGGTGTGTAGCAAATGTTGACACTTTATCCATATACACCACTGTTAGCACCGGGTACCTTTTGGTTTTACAGTGAAATTTATCACTCATTTTGGTGATAAAACTCGTTAGTAAATGAGGCCCTAAGACTTAAATATGTGAATGTTCTGCAGTTCCACTATTTTTGTTCCTTGCTTTAAGTACAGTAGGTCTAACTGCAATAGATTCCCAGTGGACCAAAGTCTGAGTAATTTGATTTCCTGCAACATGTAGGACAAGACAGAGAGAATCTGAATGTAAAATTCAATATGTCTGAATCATTCTTTCTGGTTTAATAAATATTTAATTTATCTATATATCGCTAACATATTGATTTATAATTAATATATACCTTCCACAACATGTAGCACAAACTTTGAGCAGCTGCAGGGACAATATACACAGATTAACATTTCTGGTATCCACAAGGATAGCTATCAAGATTTCCCTACTATTTGACTACAGCATGTTTTCCGATTAAACGAACAGATGTTTTGCAATACGCGTTAAATGTACTACTGTGATTATTTTAATTATCGACGTACTGTTATTCTATATAAGCTGATGTGGAAACTATGTATAAATAAAAAATACCCAGACATCTGGCAGTGTAATCAATGTTTATGCACTCTACTGGTGCTTGTGACCCATTTTTCACTTGTCTTTTAGAGTCAGCCATCACGAGATCTCCCACATGCAGGGGAAAAAAACCTGGTGTGGGCCACAGATGACACATGTTCTCATATATTGTAGAAATTGGTATTTTTAGATGGTGATAACATGTATTTATCAAAATATCACATAAATGTTTTATATCTGAATTATTGCTTCTGGTAACAAATATTAAATCTGAGCATTAGGAAAGAGGAACTTACTGTGTTTTAGATTGATGCTGTCATGTGTCTGAATTTACTGTAACCTAAGTGCAATTTAGATATATAGAATATGTTAAAGATCTCAAAATGGGTGAGTCACACGCAAAGTAGCACAATATATGCTGCTGCTGATGTACTGATGTGATGACTCTCCGACCTGCTGCCAAGTTGCTATTTGTTGGTTTGCTGGATAAAGGATCCGAAACATCGGCATGTGGCATTTGTATAGCATTGAACATTAACTGAGCTTGTTACCTGCACTGCCTATGACTGTGGCATGTTAAAAGTTATACACCTCTTCAAAACTTGGTGAGTGCTCTCATTTTCCATTTCCTTGGAATACTGCAGATATATATATATATATATATATATATATATATATATATATACAGTACTGTAAAAAAGTTTTAGGCAGGTGTGGAAAAAATGCTGCAAAGTAAGAATGCTTTTAAAAATAGAAGTGTTAATAGTTTATTTTTATCAATTAATAAAATGCAAAGTGAATGAACAGAAGAGAAATCGAAATCAAATTAATATTTTCTGTGACCACCCTTTGCCTTCAAAACAGCATTGTTTCTTCTAGGTACACTTGCACAAAGTTAAGGATTTTGTAGGATTATGATCAGGTGTATGATTAACCAATCATACCAAACAGGTGATAATGATCATCATTTTTATACGTAGGTTGAAATACTGTTATTAACTGAAATAGAAACAGCTGTGTAGGAGGCTTAAAACTGGGTTAGGAACAGCCAAACTCTGCTACAAAGGTGAGGTTGTGGAAGACAGTTTCATGTCAGAGGTCACACACCATGGTAAGACTGAGCACATCAACAAGACACAAGGTAGTTATACTGCATCAGCAAGGTCCCTCCCAGGTAAAGATTTCAAAGCAGACTAGGGTTTCTAGATGTGCTGTTCAAGCTCTTTTGAAGAAGCACAAATAAAACGGGCAACGTTGAGGACCGTAGACACTGTGACCAGACAAGGAAACTTAGTGCATCAGATGAAAGACACATCATGCTTACTTCCCTTCGAAATCGGAAGATGTCCAGCAGTGCCATCAGCTCAGAACTGGCAGAAACCAGTTTGGCCCAGGTACACCCATCTACAGTTCGGAGAAGTCTGGCCAGTAGAAGTCTTCATGGAAGAATTGCGGCGAAAAAGCCATACCTTCGACATGAAAACAAGGCCAAGCAACTCAACTATGCACGAAAACATAGGAACTCGGGTGCAGAAAAATGGCAGTTGGTGCTCTGGACTGATGAGTCCAAATTTAAAATATTTGGTTGTAACAGAAGCCAGTTTGTTCGCCGAAGGGCTGGAGAGCAGTCTGCAGGCAACAGTGAGGCATGGTAGAGGTTCCTTGCAAGTTTGGGGATGCATTTCAGCAAATGGAGTTGGGGATTTGGTCAGGATTAATAGGGGTGAATTACTAAAGTGAGAGTTTTTAGAAGTGAGTTTTAAAAGTGATGTTGCCCATAGCAACCAATCAGATTCTACTTAACATTTAACTAGCACCCTCTAGAAGATAATAGCTTAAATCTGATTGGTTGCTATGTGCAACATCACTTTTAAAACTCACTTCTAAAAACTCTCACTTTAGTAAATTTACCCCATAATGTCCTCAATGCTGAGAAATACAGGCAGGTACTTATCCATCATGCAATACCATCACGGAGGTGTCTGATTGGCTCAAAATTTATTCTACAGCAGGACAATGACCCCGAACATATAGCCAATGTCATTAAGAACTATCTTCGGCATAAAGAAGAACAAGGAGTCCTAGAAGTGGTGATATGGCCCCCACAGAGCCCTGATCTCAACATCATCGAGTCTGTCTGGGACCACATGAAGAGAAAGAAGGATTTGAGCAAGCCTACATCAACAGAAGATCTGTGGTTAGTTCTCCAAGATGTTTGGAACAACCTCTCAGTCGAGTTCCTTCAAAAACTGTGTGCAAGTGTACCTAGAAGAATTGATGCTGTTTTGAAGGCAAACGGTGATCTACCAAATATTCTTACTCTGCAGCATTTTTTCCACTCCTGCCTAACACTTTTGCACAGTACTGATAGATAAATATATATATATATATATATATATATATAAAAATCCAGAGGTCCTGCACTCACGTCCAGTAACTTCAACAGCGGGGTGCAACCTCCCAAGACTTAACTGTAAGTCCGAATATATCCAGAGGAAGTCCTGTACATAACAAGAACAGAGGGCACTCACCAATAGCCAACGAATTCTTTTTATTCCATATCTCACATGGGTGAATAACTTTAGTCTTAGTCGACGTTTCGATCCCGGAGGACCTTTGTCAAGAATATCATCACTTGTACTTGATAGCCAATAGTGTCACCAACACACGTATATCACCCGTGACATCATAACATATAATGAACATACAGGCCCCTATTTATACCATACCTACTGCCACCGCGCGCGCAGTCCCACGTGTAGCGCATCACGGAAGTGACAAACACTTCCTGTCACATGGCTCTGACATCACGCTGCGTCTCCGTCTTTATTTTTCTAGTGGCTATTTTGGTGCTTAGCAACACGCTGGGATCCTGTGTTTTGGTATCGTGTGTCAGGATCGCGTCTGAGACTAGCATTCTCTGGTTGCATAGCAACCACCTGAGACGCAGCGTGATGTCAGAGTCATGTGACAGGAAGTGTTAGTCACTTCCGTGATGCGCTACACGTGGGACTGCGCGCGCGCGGCGGCGGCAGTAGGTATGGTATAAATAGGGGCCTGTATGTTCATTATATGTTATGATGTCATGGGTGATATACGTGTGTTGGTGACACTATTGGCTATCAAGTACAAGTGATGATATTCTTGACAAAGGTCCTCCGGGATCGAAACGTCGACTAAGACTAAAGTTATTCACCCATGTGAGATATGGAATAAAAATAATTTGTTGGCTATTGGTGAGTGCCCTCTGTTCTTGTAATGTACAGGACTTCCTCTGGATATATATATATATATATATATATATATATATATATTATATACACACACATTTAGATATTGTACACACACAAATATATACACACGCATTTCTACTTCTGAGCTGAATAATGTATAATTTATAACTGTAGCATTAGTATTTAAAGAAATTCATAGTTTGTGATCCTTAACAACTTTATATTAAGCTGGAAAGTCTGCTGTGTCACAAGAGCAGTATGATATACTCATTGAGAACTTAAATTTGCATATCTGTAAGTCAGATGTAATCGTGTATGTTCAGTCATGTAAAGGCAAGAATGTAGTCAGACAGTTGTGGATGGATATAAATATACTGTACTAACGGTCACACGGTCTTTTGGGGTTTTTTTGGAGCTTGATTTACTTCAAACAGATTTGTATTTCAGGGTATAACTTACTTTGTTGATCTTTCACAGTATAAAATAGGTTTATATTCATTTGGATAGGGAGAGAAATAGAGAATCAAATAACACAAAACATCAATACTGTTATTGCCAAGAATGGATGTTTGCTGGCTTAATAGGTCACTGTTAGTGGCATTATTTGCATTAAATTTCTTGGTGAAGAGAATCTTTAAAGCTTCCAAAGTTGCTTTTTCCTTGTTGGATTGCATATAAGCATGGACCGGCCCGAGCAGGGACGTAAGTAGACCTGGGGGTCCGCATAGAAAAATTTTCTCAGGACCCCCTAGGTTGAATGCCCCCCCCCAGAGCCCACAGCCTCCTCCAAACCCCCCTCCTGCACCCCCCCACAACTTACCTCTGCTCCGTCGCCATATCCTCCTTCAGCAGTGTGCTGCGCGGGACAGGCACATGTCCTCTCCCGGTCAACTTCATCTCTATACACTGACTGATGCTGGGCGGAGCCGTGTTGAGCCTGATGGGACATTCCCACATCACGGGCACGCCTCCTCCCAGTATCAGTCAGTGAGGAGAGACAGAAGCGGAGCCGACAGGGATGGCAGATGTGCCTGGCACTGCTGCTGAAGGAGGATGTGCTGGCCTGGCACTGTAGGTGCAGGGGGTGGGCCGGGCCCCGTAGGCGAAATGGGCCCCATAGCAGCCGCACCCCCTGCACTTACGGTAGTTACACCAGTGGGCCCGAACTTACTTCATCAGCCTTAGTGTACAGTTGAAACAGAGTTGGTGAGTGAGGTGGGCAAGGGGCTTATAGAGCAGCCCCAATACAAGTTATTTTTTGTGGATGTTATTCTTTTATTAAACTGGCTGTGGAGACACTCATCAGTAAGCGTGCATCATGTTTGTTTAGCAGTGATGTGCATGCGACAACGGGGTGATGTTTTTGTCCCCCAAGATAAATATTTTGGAGACAATGCAGCATGGAGATACAGATATGGGAGGAAACTAATAAGCTCATTTAGATTTCATTATCTTCTCTAAGTGGATGATGCCCACATTTATTTCTCCCCTCCAGATCTGTCACTCTCTGTGTTGGCCCAGTCTTTCTGCCATTTCATCTTGGATGTGCTCTCGCTGCATCAAACTTAATGTCACCTAACTAATATCTCCATCTGTGTTGAAAACACAAAAATCAACCCTACTCCTCAAGTCCGCTGCCTATGTGTCATCCCTGACTCAGGACTGTGCTTTGCTCCCCACATTTAATCTGTTTCCAAATAGTTGCACGCATCTAATGCTGGGTACACAATATGCAATATGTCATTCGTACAGCTGACGAACCACATATTGTGAGTACAGGTGATATGTCTCATTTGTGTTTGTGGCACATCTGCTCCTTCAGTTTCTCGAACTGTTTTTCCATTAGTCTAATTAAGGGAATGCTCTGACTCAAGCTGTCTTAACTCACTTCACAGCTTACTACTTCAAATGGTTTCAGTATCTTGCATAACACGGAAAGTATTCTCCACTGTGCTGGACTAAGGTACATTCTCCCTCTCCATCTGTCATGGCTTGCTGTGTTGGTTTGGATTGCTTGTTGCTGTTCTTCCATTTGCTGAAGCATATAATGGGTGGAATTCCACCTTGTTACTACCTCTTGCTTCAGTTGGTGGCATAGAAAATGAAACTGTTCTTGCAGCCATTGTAATCTTCTACATGTTGTTGCTGAATACCAAAAATGTCCAGCAAATTTTCTGCACACACCTGTCATTTAAGAAAAAAAATCTGTACCACCAAGGTGAATGTGTGTGCGCAAAACATTGGACATGTTCATATTCATCCAGTTGTAATGCTGTCACAATGGGGCAGATTCAATTTAGTGTTCTGTGAATATCTCCGGGAAGTTGGTCCCAGAGCTATTCAATTCAGCGCGCTATTTAGTCTGACTATAACAACTTAAGTCAGAGAATGCTGGTTCTCACAACTCAAACTGGATGTTTAATTGTGAGAACAAGCATTCTCCGACTAAAGTACCGGCTGCGAGGCGCTAGCAAACAGCTTTAGTCGGATTTCTCCTTGCACCCTCAGGAAGAGATCCAGTCAAGATGGCAATGGACGGGATGTCGAACATCAGGATACTGATGCCGGAATCCTGACGCACATCAGAATGCCAACGATGGCATCCCAAAGGGATCAAGATACCGATGTCATCATCCCAACCTTCGGCATCCCAAAGGTAAATATGGAGTTTATGGTTAGTGTTAGGCTGGGGATAGTGGGGTTAGGTTTAGGAACCTGCCGGGGTGGGTTAGGGTTAGGCACTGACCAGGAAGGGTTAGGGTTAGGCACCAACGGGGGAGATTAGGGTTAGGCACCGCCCGGGGAGGGTTAGGGGGGACAGGGTGAGGGTTAAGCTACTTGCCGGCCCCTGTCAGGATTTTCAACATTGGATGCCGCTTTTGGTCTTCTGACAGCTGGCATCCCGTCCACTGGTAATTCATACTGATTCCCTCAGGAGGGTGCGAGAAGAAATCCTTTAGTTGGCTTAACAACGTGCTGATTTGAATAGTTCCAAGAATTTTGCTATGACATCCCATAGCTTTTAAAACAGGTTCACACCGGAATGCCTCTTAGTGAAGCAGGTAATACAGAGATTAGCCTGCCTGGGAATGAGCTGGTGTTTTGTGTTACCTGCTGCTGCTGCTGCTGCTGAAGGTGATATACCCACCCAGAGGACTGTCACAGTCATGTAATCTTTAGTTTGACCACTACCACTTGTCCACATATCTGTGGTTAAGTGGATAGTGGGTACTATGGCATCTTGTAGGCCAAGAATTATTTGTTTATTTTAACATCCTGGTACAGGCGAGGAATTGTCTTTCTGGTAAAATTGAACCAAGATGGAATTTGATAGCGGTGACATAGGACCTCAATTAACTGACTAAAACCAGATGCATTAATGGCAGATATTTGACACAGATCTAATACTAGCAAACCCTAAATGGCTTCAGTGATCCGGTGTGCAACTGGATTGCAGCTGCCATGCTTGCTTCCTCTTGCAAAGGATTGTTTCACAGGCAATTGTTTTTTGAAAGTACTAGTAGTCTTCTTGGTTCTCTTCTGCAATGAAGATTCACCCCCCCCCCCAGCAGCAGCAGGAGGAAGCTTAGTACTCAGGGATTCTTATGAGGAATCCTGGATAGGGGAGGAGTCAGTTAGCCTTAGCAAACTGGATGCAGGACTTCCTCTGATCATTAATGAGAAGATTGAAAATGAAGGTGTTTGCAGTGGAGATTGCAGGTGCTGGGATCTAGCTGAGAGAAGGGAGCTAGCTGATGCTGGACTGCTTGCTATTATTTTAGCACAATTTTCAAATTTTGCCAAAAACTTTGCATGAACTCACAAACGCTACAAATGGCTTGAGAATTTTTGTCAGGATTTGGGCAAAAATAATTCCACACATAAAAGGTGGATATTTTGGTCTTATGCACAAGCATGACAATGGCATTTTTCTTAACAAAGGCAGGAACTGCTTCCACTAATGCCTCACTTACACAAGCAACATCCTCATTATCAACTTATCAACATTCTTACTAGTGCCGGCATCAGCTACACAAATATTCCCCTCAACCTGTTGCACTTCCTCAGTAGCATCCTCAAATTCTATGGACCTGATTCAGCTTGAATCGCAGTTGCTAATACGCACGCAATCGGCTGATTGTTGCATTCTGCGCATGCGTACACATCACATTGCGTATGCGGGAACTAGCTATTGTGATTGGGACTGTGATCGCAGAGGCTACTCAGACCCCTTGCAGAGTGATTGACAGGAAGTGCCATTTGTGGGTGGTGACTGGGGGATGGTTGGCTGAATGCAGGCATGTCAGTGCATTTGCACACCATTTCAGGGGTGTGCATAAATTATCCACTGCGGCAGCATATGCAGCATGAGGTCTCATAGCGTGCATGGCTGTTAGCAATTTCTGAGTAAGGTCAGGGCTTGTGCAACTGTGCTTGAGGCTGCGATGGTACTCTATTGTACCAATGGTTTCGCTATTCTGCTAAGTATTATGGATTTGTGTAAGGTAAAGTGCAGTGCTGCGGGGGCATTGCGATTGCAACGTATTAGCAAGAATTAGCATACTATAGCAGTTGAACTGCTTGTGTAATCATAGCTGTGATTGCAATAGCGATCCAAGCTGAATCAGGCCCTATGTCACCATATTTACTTGTGCTGCTCATCTCCACATTTTCAGAAATGGTGGAATGAGGCTTCTCTACAAGTAAAGTCACACCAGTGGACACCCTTAGGCTCTCCTCAGGTATTTGTGACATTTCTGAACACACAGTTTGCTCTTCAGCCTGTGTTCTCTTCTGCACTGATTTTTCTGTGTTAATATTGACACCTCATCTAGACTCTGACTGAGGTCTTTCATCACCATTTGAGATTATAGAAAAAGGTGCCTGACTGACAGCAATTGCAGAATCACCACTCACAAATAAAGGCCAAGGCCTGAACCTTTCCTTGCAACTGCATGTGGTGTATGGCATGCTGGCTTTTATATTTTTGGGCAGTAAATTTTTATTTCATTATTAGAGGTGATGGTTTTTTCTTTAACTTTGTGAAATATTGTTTTGATTTCAGGTGTCCTGTCTTAAACCCTTTATGCCCTTGAGCACCAAGCTATAGTATATGTTGAACTACTAGTATCATCATCACTGGCAGCAGCTGCTGCACTAATACTCGGTTGCTGCTCCTGCTCTTCTACCAACTTATTATAATCTATATGGACTCACAGCACTGATATTAACACGGTGGCAAGGCACCTACTGAATGTTACTGTAACACAGTGCCACTGCCTGGCCCTAAACACACACAACTTTTATTTAAAAAAAAAGTTTTTTATATTTTACAAATGATGACCACTTCACACTGCAAGTCACACAGCGATGATATTAACTGTGGACTGCACCTACATTTTACTAAGATTTCTTTCTTGTTTTTAACTTTTGTAAGACATGACTTCACACAGTAGTGATATTAACAGTAGACTGCCCCTATTTTGGAATCGGTATGTAATGCCAGCGACTGTTTAGCTGCTGGATCATATACTGACAGCGGCAGCCCGGTGGGTCGAAATCCCAACAGCTGAAGGTAACTCTCCCTTACGAGTGCCTAACCTCCCCCCGTTAGTGCCTAAACCTAACCCCCCCTCCCCGTACCCTAAACCTAACCCTCCCTTGGGGGGGCCTAACCCTAACCCCCCTTTAGTGGTGCCTAAGCCTAATCCCCCTTCCCCTACCCTATCCCTATCCCTCTCGGGGGGGGTGCCTAACCCTAAGTCCCCCCGGGAGTTCCTAAACCTAACCCCCACCCCCCCTTGGCTAGACGCTAAGACACCCGGCATACCTTCGTTCAGTATGCCGGGTGTCGGGATTCCATAGTGGGGCTAATGATAGGCGTTGGGATTTCGACGCCTATCTTTAGTCCCATGTCGGGATGTAAGTGTCGGGATATTGGCGGGTGGGATAGCACCCACTGGTATCCTGACTACATCCCCCTACCATATGTTACTTTTTAACATTTAAAATGCAATGCCCAGTGAACACATACAGGTTTTACTAAAAAAAATTATATATTTTTTTTTACTTTACCAAATGACAACTTCAAACTGTGTTACACATCACATATCTTATTAACAGTGGCACTGCATCTACTGAAAGTTATTTGCTAAATACAGTGCCTAAACCTGTCCTGACCTGCACATTTTATTTATTTTTTACAATGGTGGTTTGCCTAATGATAATGACACAGTACACTGTGATGAAGACAGAGTGTGGCACATAGTATAGCCTGTACAGCCCCTAATCACTGTTGAACTGGTGATAATAGACACCAAGTTACAGACAGTAACACTGAGTGTAAAACGCAGTAGTCCTAAGCCCACAGAGTCAGAGTCGCAGCACTGCAGCCCCACACTGGTGATGATAGACACTGAAAGTCACAGACAGTGACACTGAGTATGACACACAGTAGCCAACAGATTCAGTCACACTACAGCCTGCCCCACACACCCTAAACTTCTGGCGTCCTGTGTAATTGGAGGCTGCGATCATGAGGGTGAGACTTTTAGCAAAGCCCACTAGAACTGATGCCGGGAAGATGCTGTTTTACCTTGTTCTAGATTCCAAATATGGTGGAGAAACAGAGCCCAGGCTCGGAAGGACTCGGATATGCTAAATTTGGTTGGGTTCGGTTTTCACAAAACTGAACCCGCTCATGTCTAATGGCGACACAATCCTTTAAGTAGATTGTTTGAGCAGATGCAGATTTGAGATCTGCTGCAAAATTGGACAGGCCTGAAGGCTTATACAGGTCTCCAGTAGGATAGTGTCAACAATCTGGTCTGGAGTTGGATCCTAGGAGGTACCCATCTTAAGTCATGCATCCTCATATCAGATGAATAATTAGATTTATCCATTGATACTTAATTACAAATTGCAGATCAAATGGAGGGTGGTGTCTGAAGGGGAAAGACTGACAGACCAAAGTTTGTTATATAACCCTTACCTAAAGGTGTAGTTCAGATCATTTTTCTGAAGTTGTTGCTGTTCAGGACCTTATTGGAAAATGTAATCCAAAGTCATTATCAGTAGTTGTTATCCAAAGAATCTTAAATAAAACAGGAATTACTCAGAGAGTATCTATTTAGGACAAAATATTACATCAAAATGGCTATCAGTAGTTGGGCATCCTTATATAGGGCTGTGACCTGAATTGTGACATCACAATGCAGACAGGCAGCAGCTAGAGATGGCTGTAGCTTAGATCAGCTCTGGGCCCAGATGCCATACAGCAGCACTCTGGTGAGAATAGAAAAGCCATGGCTGAGGAGATGGCAGCTTATCTCTGTGCAGGGAGAGGGCCAGGCCCCAGAAGCATCCAACGGTGACACAACCTTTTCACAATCTTTTCAGTAGATTGTTTCAGCACATGCAGGTGTGAGATCTTGTGGACAACTGGACAAATGTGGAGGATTATATTGGGTGTTAAATCTGCATTCAGGTATCCAGTAGGATTGTGTCAACACTCTGGTCTGAAGTTAAATCATTGGAGGATTGGACAAGTGTCTACTCATCATAAGTCATGCACCCTTATATAGATTAATACATTTCTTTATCCATTGTTTCTAATTTAAAAACTGCAGATAAAATAAAAGGAAGGTGTCTGTAGGGGTAATTATGCATTTTTTTTATATATTCCTTACTAGGGGTGAGCCGGTTCGGATTTCTGAAATCCGAACCCCCCAGAACCCCCCCGATCCGAGGCCGATCCGAGTCAGGCTCGACTTTTCCCGCCTGACTCGGTCTGAAATCGAAGCAAAACTTCATCATCCCGCCTTCCGGGTCTCGCGGGTTTTGGATCCTATATAAGGTACCCGCGTCGGTGCCATTTTCTCACTCGGCTGTGGACAGTGAAGAGGGAGGGTGGGAGTTAGGGCTGGCTGGGCTGTGTAGTGTAGTGTAGTGCAGAGTAGTGTTGTGCTGTGCTGTGCTGTGCTGCGCTGTGCTGCTGTTGTCCATAGGGGCTGTGTCCACTACGTCAAAGTCCATAGGGGCTGGCTGTGTTGTGCTGTGCTGCTGTTGTCAATAGGGGCTGTGTCCACTATTTCAAAGTCCATAGGGGCTGGCTGGACTGTGTTGTGCAGTCAGTTATCCATAGGGGCTGTGTCCACTCCAAAGTCCTGTGCAGTGTCCCAGTCCTAAAGGGGTGCTGTAGTGTTGTCCAGGGGGTGCTCTGTCCGTCAGGGGTGCAACCCCCAAGTGCTAAAAAAAAAAATATTTTTTCTGTGTTTGTGAATTGTGTGCGCAGTAGCCGCACGTGCATCAACAAAGTAGTGCCAAGCGTGCGCCTGTGTCATAAGTAAAGGGCCGGCTGGCTTGACCGTTAAAGGGTGCTGTAACCCCCAAAGTACACTCCAAACCAAATAAAAAAATATTTTCTGTGTTTGTGAATTGTGTGCGCAGTAGCCGCACGTGCATCAACAAAGTAGTGCCAAGCGAGCACCTGTGTCATAAGTAAAGGGCCGGCTGGCTTGACCGTTAAAGGGTGCTGTAACCCCCAAAGTACACTCCAAACCAAATAAAAAAATATTTTCTGTGTTTGTGAATTGTGTGCGCAGTAGCCACACGTGCATCAACAAAGTAGTGCCAAGCGTGCGGCTGTGTCATAAGTAAAGGGCCGGCTGGATTGACCGTTAAAGGGTGCTGTAACCCCGAAAGGGCACTCCAAACAAAATAAAAAAAATATTTTTTTGTGTTTGTGAATTGTGTGCGCAGTAGCCGCACGTGCATCAACAAAGTAGTGCCAAGCGTGCGCCTGTGTCCCATAAATAAAGGGCCAGCTGGATTGACCACTAAAGGGTGCTGTAACCCCCAAAGGGCACTCCAAACAAAATAAAACATTTTTTTCTGTGTTCGTGAATTGTGTGCACTGTGGCTGCACGTGCATCAACGAGGAGCAGCGCCAAGCGTGCGCCTGTGTCCCATAAGTAAAAGGCCGGCTGGCTTGTCCATAAAAGGGTGCTGTAACCCCCAAAGGGCACTCCAAACAAAATAAAAAAAAATATTTTTTTGTGTTTGTGAATTGTGTGCGCAGTAGCGGCACGTGCATCAACAAAGTAGTGCCAAGCGTGCGCCCGTGTCCCATAAATAAAGGGCCGGCTGGATTGACCGCTAAAGGGTGCTGTAACCCCCAAAGGGAACTCCAAACAAAATAAAAAAATATATTTTTTTGTGTTTGTGAATTGTGTGCGCAGTAGCCGCACGTGCATCAACAAAGTAGTGCCAAGCGTGCGCCTGTGTCCCATAAATAAAGGGCTGGCTGGATTGACCGCTAAAGGGTGCTGTGACCCCCAAAGGGCACTCCAAACAAAATAAATAAAATTTTTTTTTTGTGTTTGTGAATTGTGTGCGCAGTAGCCACACGTGCATCAACAAAGTAGTGCCAAGCATGCGCCTGTGTCCCATAAATAAAGGGCCGGCTGGATTGTCCGTTAAAGGGTGCTGTGACCCCCAAAGGGCACTCCAAACAAAATAAAAAAATATTTTCTGTGTTTGTGAATTGTGTGGGCTGTAGCTGCACGTGCATCAGCAAAGGAGCAGCGCCAAGCGTGCGCCTGTGTCCCATAAGTAAAGGGCCGGCTGGCTCATTTCTTAAAGGGTGGTGTAAATCACAAAGTGCACTAGTCTCCAACAAAAATAAAAAATTATTTTCTGTGTTTGTGTCCGCCTTAGCCGCACGTATATATCAATATAAAATAAATGGAGGACCAAACTTTCTCCGATAAAAATAAAATAGGGAAAGATCAAGAACCACTTCCTCCTAGTGCTGAAGCTGCTGCCACTAGTCATGACATAGACGATAACATGCCATCAATGTCGTCTGCCAAGGCCGATGCCCAATGTCATAGTAGAGGCCACATACAATCCCAAATGACAAAGTTCAGGAAAATGACCTTGAAAAAAACATTGAAATCATCTGAAGAGAAACGTAAACTTGCCAATATGCCATTTACGACACGGAGTGGCAAGGAACGGCTAAGGTCTTTCCCTATGTTCATGACTAGTGGTTCAGCTTCACATGACGATGGAAGCCCTCCTCCCACTAAAAAAATCAAACGAGTTAAGCTGGCAAAAGCACAGCAAAGAACTGTGCGTTCTAAGAAGATATCACAAATCCCCAAGGAGAGTCCAAGTGTGGTGGCGGTTGCGATGCCTGACCTTCCCAGCACTGGATGGGAAGAGGTGGCTCTTTCCACCATTTGCACGCCCCCTGCAAGTGCTGAAAGGAGCACCCACAGTCCACTTGCTGATATGCAAATTGAAGATGTGACTGTTGAAGTACAACAGGATGAGGATACTGGTGTAGCTGGCACTGAGGAGGAAGTTGGCGAGGAGGATTCTGATGGTGATGTGGTTTATTTAAATCAGGCTCCGGGGGAGACAGTTGTTGTCCGTGGGATGAAAAAGCCCATCACGGTCATGGCTGGGCAGAAGACCACACATTCCACCTCTTTGGTCTGGCAATATTTCTATCCAAATCCGGACAACAACTGTCTTGCCATATGTACCATATGTAAAGGTGAAATAAGTAGGGGTAGGGACGTTAACCACCTAGGAACATCCTCCCTTATACGGCACCTGCAGCGCGTTCATAAAAAGTTACTGTCAAGTTCAGAAACTTTGGCTAAGACCGTAAGCAGTCCAGGGACACCTAAATCCCTTTTTCCTGTTTTATCCAAGGAATCGGTGGATGAGGAGGATGAGGACGACATCTTGCCTCCGTAGAGCCAGTTTGTGCAGGGACACATTAATTGCCAGCTTGTTTTGTGGGGGCCCAAACGAACCAATAATTTCAGCCACAGTCATGTGGCAGACCCTGGCACTGAAATGATTGGTTTGTTAAAGTGTGCATGTCCTATTTATACAACATAAGGGTGGGTGGGAGGGCCCAAGGACAATTCCATCTTGCACCTCTTTTTTTCTTTGCAGTATGTACTGTTTGGGGCCTAGTTTTTCAAACTGCCATCCTGTCTGAAACTGCAGTGTCACTCCTAGATGGGCCACGTGTTTGTGCCGCCCACTCGTGTCGTTTAGCATAGTCATCCAGCTACCTCAGTGCAATCTTTTGGCCATAAAAACAATATTGTGAGGTGTGAGGTGTTCAGAATAGACTGGAAATTAGTGGAAATGAAGGTTATTGAGGTTAATAATTGCATAGGAGCAGAAAAACCCACAAATTCTGTGATTTAAGCTGTTTTTATGCTTTTTTTTAAAAAAAATACAGATCCAAAACACAAAACCCAGAACCCAAAACACGGAAGGGTGGTTTTGGCAAAACCAATCCAGATCCAAAACACGAAGAAAGATCCAGATCCAAAACCAAAACACAAAACACGAAAAGTGGCCGGTGCACACCCCTAGTCCTTACCTGATGATGTAATTTAGATTCTTTTTGTCAAGATGTTGCTGTTTAGGACCTTACTGGAAGATGTTATCCAAACTCCATATCAGTAGTCGTTATCCAAAGTTGCATAAATAAAGCAAGAACTGCTCAAAGAGTATCAATGTAGGAAAAAAATGTCACAACAAAATGGCTGCCAGTAGCTGGGCATCCTTTATAAACTAGGGAAGGGGGAAAAAGGGGGGACCCTAAGTACTGGTGTCTGAAGGGGTAAGACTGACAGGCTAAAGTTTGTTATATAACTCTCACCTAAAGATGTAGTTCAGATTGGCACCAAAAGTTAGTTGCAAAGGTAGAAATACTTCCACAATCTTATATTTCATTAAAGTAATTAAATACTGATATGGTATAGCTACTGTGGAGGTGCTCCCATGAGAGTAAAGTAAGTATATCCATGTGAGGAAATAAAAGTACTCTCTTTTTGTTTGAGGCACAAGTTCTACCAAATTATTAATAAAATATAACTTTTATCATAATCATTAAAAAATATTCCTTTGAGAGAACATTGACAAAGACAGATGACATTTATACATATAAATAAGGCAGAACAGCCTCAAATTAAAATACTTAAGTGGTCAGTCTATGGATATTGCTGAGGTCAATTGAGCACTTCAAGATATAATTGTATAAAGGTGAAAAAATTGTATTAAGCCTGATATACTTAATTAAGAGGGATATAGGACCTCAATGAAATCTGGACATACACAAACCGGAATTCAGTAAAAACACAATTCAACTCATTACACTCTAATATATAATAATAAAATCAATCCCTTGTAACTACATATGAGTAAATTGACCATCATGGGTATTAGCAAAACATGAAACAAAAGAGAAAATATAGATATTTTTTGGTCAATGTGAATACCACTCCTGAAAGGATTTCATGCAAATACCAATGTAGTATGTCATAGCCAATAATCCATAGCATGTAGTATATAAGTGTTATCAATACATATTATGTGACAGTATATACTGTATATTCAGTGAATAATAAAGAGATGATACTATCCAGGTATCTATGATAATAGGAAAAATGAGATAGATACCGCTCACTAATGGCAAGGGGATAGGTGGCTACTGTGTCTCATGTACAGTGTAGTGGATGAGACATGAGCGGACCCACCACATATACTGTGAGTCTGGTATCTGGTGCAGGGTGAGAGAAATATAGGAATGCCTGAAAAAATCTCAGAACAGAATAGTTATACTTGATATGTTAGGCTGTCCTCACTGCACATCCAATGAGCATATACCCGTCCCCGTTTCCCACCTGAAGGAAATTAGAGGTAGTCAGCTAATCCATGTAGTTCACTCTCACCCCAATGATATCAGGATAGACAGCGCAGTGGGAACAATAAATGAGGTGGCGCGGACAGCGTGTCCCTGAAATAAAGTGTACCTGGTAGTAAGTAGTGTGTTGATTGGCCGTTGGAACACATAAACCCGGCCATCCCCGTGACGTCATGGAGCTCAACTGATGAAGCCATCATACTGGTGAAACGCGCGTCTTGACGGGGGTCCTCGGTGCGCACACGAGGACTTCATCCTGGGACACACTGCTGCCGCAACACACTATTTACTACCAGGTACTGTACACTTTATTTCAGGGACATGCTGTCATCTCTTTATTATTCACTGAATATACAGTATTTACTGTCACTGAATATGTATTGATAACACTTATATACTACTGTACATGATATGGATTATTGGCTATGACATACTAAGGGCCATATTCAATTAGCAGCGAAAAGCCGTTCTCAGCGTTAACGTTTCGCGAGTGACGTCATTTTGCGATGCGAAAAGTTTCCTCCGTATTCAATTCTGGAGACTTTTCGCCGGTGCGGAAACTCTATGGAACAGAACTAGCAAAAAAGTTTCACCTATGAATTGGTGTCGAAAAAAGGGCAGAATTTTGGGACAAAGGTAAACTGCGTCAAAAAAACATCATCCCAAAAAAAAGTACTTTCATTTTGGGGGCGAAAATGTACAAAATTGGGCGACAAATTTAAAAACTAGTGAAATAGACTCCAGAGGGGCCCCCAAATATGCCCCAGGTGTTTTTAAGTTTGCAGGTGGTTGCGGCAGGTGGATTTTCTAAATTTTTAAAACTTCACTTTAGCAACTTTAAAATATGTTTGCACCCATTTTCATGTACCCCAAATTTGCTGGGACTACTTATTTGCCGCAAAAAACCTCCAAAATGGTATTCTTCACCACTTGTGCAAAGACGCTAATTAGCAGCTATTGAGAGCATTTAAGTACCCCAAATACCTTCAGCAGGCCTATTCGGGGCTATCTGTAGTGTTCCCCAATGTCAGTGCATCTTTTGGGGGGTGTCAGGCTGATTTCCTCAAATCTGACAGACTGTTTGTGTTTCGCCGGGTACCGTTTTTGACGATTTGTAATTGAATACGGGGATAAGCAGGGACGCGTGCGATGCTTTTTCGCATGAAAACCAGTGATGTCGGCGAAATGGCCTTTTCGCGTCTGATTGAATATGCCCCTAAATTAGTATTTGCATGAAATCCTTTCAGGAGTGGTATTCAAATTGACCAAAAATATCGATATTTTCTCCGTTTGTTTCATGTTTTGCTAATACCCATGATGGTCAATTTACTCATATGTAGTTACAAGGGATTGATTTGATTCTTATATATTAGAGTGTAATGAGTTGAATTGTGTTTTTACTGAATTGCGGTTTGTGTATGTCCAAATTTTATTGAGGGACTATGGAGCTCATTCAGACCCGCTCGCAAGTTGCGGCTGCTCGCTGGCAAAAAGGGCCCGGATATTTAAATGAAGTGCTCGCACTGCGTCGTGTAAGGACACCCACTATGTTTTAGTGAGCTACAGCAAAGTGTGCTTGCAAGTGTCTAAAGATGCCCGCTTGCAACACGCAACACACGTAATCTCCAGGAAATGTAGGATTAATCGGGTCCATCGTGAGCCATCGGAGCTGCTCGCAGCCCTTGAGGTTGCCTTAACCCGCCGCAAGCACAGCGATCAGTGCTGGCTGAAATACATGCAGGCAAGGCCGCCATCAGGGGGGGGACCGCCGGGCCTCAAGTCCCGGGCCCGGAGGGAAGGGAGAGAGAGGGTGACCAGGCTGCAGCGGTGCTACACCACACCGGCAGACAGGGATGCAGGGAGAATTCATATAATCCACGCCTGTGGCCACAAGCCAGCCTGAGATCGTGGAAAGGCAGCCAATCAGGAGTGGCCGCTCCTGACTGCAGCCAATCAGGAGCGGCCACTCCTGATTGGCTGCCGGTCAGCGAGCTGTGATTGCTCGCGGCTGCCTTTTGAAATGCTGTCAGAGCTGCTGTATGAATGCTGCTGGCTTGCCGTTCCTGGTTGCCGGTGCAGCACCGCTGCCACCCGGGACCCCAGATCTGAAAAGGAGTCAGTGCTAATGCTACCTGGCTGGCTGCACCAGTGCAGCCAGCTGAAAAGACAGGTACTACCTGACTTTGCCCGGTGCTCTCCACCCCCCTGTTCCAGCTAGCCTTCCCTCTCCACCCGCTGTTTCAGCCAGCCTTTCCTGCCTGCCTCCCCGTTACAGCCTTTTCTACCTCTAAGCAGTGGCGTAACTAGGGCAGGGTGAGCGGGGTTCGTGCCCTGGGCGCTGTTGGACCGGCGGCGCGGGGGGGCGCCGCCGGCCACGGTACCGGCCCGCCCTAGATAGCCAGTGTTGCGCTGACCGCAATGAGTGCGGTCAGCGCTACACATTTGCACAGGACCGGCGCTAGGCTTCCAGCGCCGGTCCTGTGTTGCACGCCTGAGCCCGTTCCCTCCCCCTGAGCACTTGCCCAAGAGCGCCAGGAGGCGGGCTCAGGCTGTGCATAACACACGCATCGCCGTCAGCGCTGGCGGCGATGCGTGTGTTAAACAGCAGCCAATGAGAGTCAGATAGACTCTCATTGACTGCTGCAGCACCCACTGCAAGAGCCGGACTTCCGTCCGGCTCCTGCAGTGGGTAATGGGACTGACGTCATGACGTCATGACGTCAGTCCCATAATGCTGAGCGCGCCAGCCCGGGCGGACTGGAGGGCGGGAGCGGCATCGCGGACAGGAGCAGGAGCAGCGTGGAATCAGGTAAGTATATTTTTATATATATTTATTTATTTTTAAACCTATCTGCACAACGGGGGAGGGGTTGGCTACTACTGGGGGGACCTCTACTGGGGGAGGTGTGGCTACTACTGGGGGTGCCATTGGGAGGACCTCTACTGGGGGGGGGGCTACTCTACTGGGGACTACTACTTGGGGGGGACTACCACTGGGGGCATTCTAAAAGGGGCCTATTACTAGAGGCACTGCACTCGGGGGACCACTACTGGGGGCAATAATAGGAAGGGCCACTACAGGGACCACTGGATAGGGGGGGGGTCACTACTGGGAGCCTGCATCAGGGGGACCACCACTGGGGGCACTGCATGGGAGGGGGGGACACTACTGCTGGGGGCACTATATAAGGGGCTTACTGCTAGGGGCACTGCGGGGACCACTACAGGGGGCACTAGATAGGGGGGATCATTACAGGGTGCCTGCATAAGGGGACCACTACTGGGAAAACTGCATGGGGGGGACTACTGCTGGGGGCACTATATAAAAGGGCACTGCATAAGGGGATACCACTACTGGGCGCACTGCATTGTGGGGACTGCTACTGGGGGCACTGCATAAGGGGCAACACTACATGGGGCACTGCATTTGGGGGGGCCACTACTGGGGGTACTGAGTAAGGGGAACTAATTGGGGGCTGTATAAGAGGGACCACTACTGGGGATACTGTATAAGGGGCACTACTATGGGCCTGCATGAGAGGGAACACAACTGCATATTGGGGGTACTGTATAAGGGGTACTACTGGGGTTAAGGTGCATATGGATAGGAATGTTCAGTTTGAAAATAAAGGGGTGTGTCATGTTGAGATGCCCCATTTTTAAGTGACCACGCCCATTTTTTGCCATACACGCCTTCGGCGCGCGCACATGGGGAGGTTGGGCTCCCTTTTCAAATTTGCCCTGGACTCCAAATACCCTAGTTACGCCACTGCCCCTAAGTCCAGCCAGCTGAGCCTTCCCTGTACCCCCCCCTTAGTCAGCCAGCCTTCCCTGTCCTGTGCCTACCCCTAAATCAGCCAACCTTCTCTGTCCCCCCCACTCAGACTGACACTGAGTTGTACTGACACTGAGCCTTCCCTGCCCTGTGCCTCTCCAGTAATCCAGCCAGCCTTCCCTGCCCCCCCCAGTCAGCCAGCCTTCTCTGTGCCTACCCCCTAGTCCAGAAACAGACAAATCTCAGGTGCACAACTCCAAATTACTGATAATATATAAATGCAATGAAATTTTGCAATCAATAGAGGTTTTTAGCATAATCATGGCCAAGGTTATGGGCCTACCCACCATATCCAGGTAACCTCTTTAGGGTAGGTCCCTAACATACTAGGGTTCAAATCCAGAGCGCAGGACACCCCCAAACTAGCCCAGCTAAGCCACCCCAGGCGCTCCTCCGGCCGCTTTGCATGGGAGAGACGTCATGACGACGTCTCTCCCATGCAAAGCGGCCGGAGGAGCGGACAGTGGCGGGACCAGGAGCGGGGGTTTCAGGTAAGTGATTTTTTTTTTTATTCTTGTCACGTCTCTCTCTACTGGGGGGGGGGACTACAGGGGGCACTACCAGGGGGCAATTACTACAGGGGGCATTATCAGGGGGCGATTACTACAGGGGGCACTAAAAGGGGGGATTACCACTGGGGGAACTACCAGGGGGGGATTACTACAGGGGGCACTACCAGGGGGGATTACTACAGGGGGGGATTACTACAGGGGGCACTAAAAGGGGGGATTACCACTGGGGAACTACCAGGGGGGATTACTTCAGGGGGCACTACCAGGGAGTGATTACTACAGGGGGGGATTACCACTGGGGGAACTACCAGGGGAGGATTACTACAGGGGGAACTACCAGGGGAGGATTACCACTGGGGGTACTACCAGGGGGGATTACTACTGGAGGCACTGAAAGGGGGGATTACCACTGGGGGCACTACCAGGAGGGATTACTACTGGGGGCACAACCAGGGGGAATTACTACTGGGGGCACTACCAGCTCCTGTCATTTCCCATACTAGGCTTATACTCGAGTCAATAAGTTTTCCCAGTTTTTTGGGGTAAAAGTAGGTACCTCGGCTTATATTCGGGTCGGCTTATACTCGAGTATATACGGTACCTAGAATTGTGCCTAATACTAGTGTGCATATACATTACCAGACTCCATGCTTTTAAACCAATAAGGTTGCATACCTCCCAACTTTCTAACAGTGGCAAACGCAGGATTTCTAGAGGGGGGTTTCCAAATGCTTGATTTTAGAGAGAGTGTGGCCAGTCCATAAGTAGGGTAGAATTAGCACTTAACCAGCTTTAATATGCATCTTACAAAGTATATTGTGTGTCATAATTCCACCATATAGAGAACCAGGAATCACCTTAAGCCATTAGATGTGCCAGTAGGCCATCCTGCCTGAGCTGAATGTTTTTATTTTAGATATGGGCACCATTCCAGAGTATTAGAGCAAGTACAGGAGTCTGGGAGCAGCAGAATTACCTAGCACTGCCCTGGACATATATAGCAGCACATCCCTAACAGTGAATGTTTTCCAGATCTCCTAGTTGGTGCACAGGTTATTTATTACTGGCTGATACATGTTAAAAGATCCACAGGTGGTGCTAATTATTTCATATGTGATACTGAGAAGAACATGCAGCACTAGTAAAATTATATTATATTACTATTTCTATTGTTGTCATGGTGTGGGCTGGGGAGGGGGGTTTCCAGGCAGACGGAACCCCCCCCTGCGTTTGCCTATGTTTCTAAGGCAGGGAGGCGGGACTCTGCGCGCAGAAAGTGAGCGCACCCGAAAAGGGGGTGGGGCTTTCCAAAAAGGGGCGTGTCACCGAGAAAATGAGGCGGAGCCTCGCGGAAACCCCCATTTAAATCACTATAGGGGGCGTACCCAGCACTCTCCGAGATGCTGGGCAGCCCCCCAGGCTCTCCCTACACTAGTGAACAGATGCCATGCGCATCACATGGCATCTGTTCACCTTCTGCACACCCACTGCTCTGCTATGCAGAGCAGCGGGTGTACTCTCCCCAACTTCCCCCCCACCGCGGGACACTGTGGCCCGCGAGTGGGACAGCAGGACAGTCCCAGAAAAAAGGGACTGTCCTGCTGAATGCGGGACAGTTGGGAGGTATGAGGTTGTGGAGTTGTGCACCTGAGATTTGTCTGTTTCTGTGCCTACAATTAGTCTCATCAGGTAGCACCTCCCATTATATATATTCAGGGTGTGCAGTCCAGGAACCTTTCCTATATACCCCCTAGTCCAGACAGCCTTCCCTGTACCTCCCCCTAGTCAGCCAGCCTTCTCTGCCCAGTCCCTCCAAGTCCAGTCAGCATTCTCAGCCCTATGCCTCCCCCCTAGTCCAGCCAGCCTTCCCTGCCCCCCCATCCAGCCAGCCTTCCCTGCCCTGGCTTTTTCTGTGGATCCAGCTTTTTCAGTGTAATAAAAAAAAAATAAAAAAAAAAAAATATATATATATATATGTGACAGTATCATATGCAGTGACAGTAGACATGTCAGAAATTGTTGCACTGATGTAGCTGGATGACTATGCTAAGAGATACCCACCCTTATGTTATATAAACAGGACATGCACACTTTAACAAACCAATCATTTCAGCGCCAGGGTCTGCCACACAACTGTGGCTGAAATGATTGGTTCGTTTGGGCCCCCACAAAACAAGCTGGCAATTAATCTGTCCCTGCACAAACTGGCTCTACGGAGGCAAGATGTCATCCTCATCCTCCTCATCCACCGATTCCTCACCTTCTTCAGTGTTGTGTACATCCTCATCCTCACAGAGTATTAACTTGTCCCCACTGGAATCCACCACCACATGTCCCTCTGTACGTTCTGGAGGCTGGTCTCCCTGGAAGAGTTGATAATTCATTCTTATGAACATCATCTTCTCCACATTTTGTGGAAGCAACCTCCTACGCCTTTCGCTGACAAGGTTCCCGGCTGCACTAAACACTCTTTCGGAGTACACACTGGAGGGGGGGCAACTCAGGTAAAATAGAGCCAGTTTGTATAGGGGCCTCCAAATTGCCTCTTTTTCCTGCCAGTACAGGTACGGACTGTCTGACATGCCTACTTGGATGCTGTCACCGATGTAATCCTCCACCATTCTGTCAATGGTGACAGTATCATATGTAGTGACAGTAGACATGTCAGAAATTGTTGCCAGGTCCTTCAGTCCAGACCAAATGTCCAAACTTGGTCCTGCCCGCCCTGCATCACCGCCAGCGGGTTGCTTAGAATACCTAAGTTGTTTCCTGGCAGCCCCAGTTGCGGGAGAAAATGAAGAAGGAGCTGTTGACGTGTCATGTTACGCTTCAGCTGACAGTGTTTTCACCAGCAGGTCTTTGCACCTCTGCAGGCTTGTGTCGGCTGGAAAGAGAGACACCACATAGGCTTTAAACCTAGGATCGAGCATGGTGGCCAAAATGTAGTGGTCTGATTTCAACAGATTGACCACCCTGGGATCCTGGCAAAGCGAATGAAGGGCTTCATCCACAAGTCCCACATGCCAAGCGGAATCGCTCCATCTTAGCTCCTCCTTCACTTTCTCCAGCTGCTTCTGCAAAAGCCTGATGAGGGGAATGACCTGACTCAAGCTGGCAGTGTCTGAACTGACTTCAGGTGTGGCAAGTTGGAAGGGCTGGAGAACCTTGCACAACACGGAAATCATTCTCCACTGCGCTTGAGTCAGGTGCATACACCCTTCTTTGCCTATGTCAAAAGGTGGATGTATAGGCTTGGATGGCCTTTTGCTGCTCCTCCATCCTCTGAAGCATATATAAGGTTGAGTTCCACCGCGTCACAACCTCTTGCTTCAGATGATGGCGGGGCAGGTTCAAGAGTGTTTGCTGGCGCTAGAGTCTTTGGCACGCAGTCACTGAATGGCAAAAGTGGACAGAAATTTTTCAGGCCACCCAAAGTGTCTCCTCCCTGCCCCTGTCGCTTTTCAGAAAATTCTGCACCACCAAATTTATTGTGTGAGCAAAACATGGGACGTGCTGGAATTTGCCCAGATGTAATGCCCGCACAATATTGGTGGCGTTGTGAGATATCACAAATCCCCAGGAGAGTCTAAGTGGGGTAAGCCACTAGGCGATGATTTCCCTCAGTTTCTCTAAGAGGTTGTTGGCGGTGTGCCTCTTACTGAAACCGGTGATACACAGCGTAGCCTGCCCTGGAACGAGCTGGCGTTTCCGAGATGCTGCTACTGGTGACGCTGCTGTTGTTGCTGCGTAAGGTGATACATCTACCCAGTGGGCTGTCACAGTCATATAGTCCTTAATCTGCCCTGTTCCACTTGTCCACATGCCCGTGGTTAAGTGGAAATTGGGTACAATGGCATTTTTCAGGAAACTGAGGACACTTTTTCTAACACTTCTGTACAGTCTTGGTATTGCCTGACTATTGAAGTGGAATCTAAACGGGATTTGGAACCAGGGACACACTACCTCCATCAATTGTCTAAATCCCACTGCACTAATGGCGGATACCGGACGCACGTCTAACACCAACATAGCAGTCAAGGCCTCAGTTATACGTTTTGCTTCAGGATGACTGCTGTCGTACTTCATCCTCCTCACTAAGGACTGTTGGAGGGTCAATTGTTTAGTAAAAGTAGTGGTGTTCCTACTTCCTCTCTGGGATGATGAACAACTCCCAGCAGCAAAAACAGCAGCAGCGGCAGCAGTAGGCGTAGCAATGCAGGATCCTCCGGAGGATTCCCGGATAGGAGAGTCAGTCACGCCAGTGACATGGCCTGCAGGACTACTTCCGATCCTGACTAAGGAGGAAATTGACGAGGAGGGAGTTGACTGTGTGGTTTGCAGGCACTTGGATACAACAGGACAAAGGGATTTAGGTGTCCCTGGACTGCTTACGGCCTTAGCCAAAGTTTCTGAACTTGACAGTAACTTTTTATGAACGCGCTGCAGGTGATGTATAAGGGAGGATGTTCCTTGGTGGTTAACGTCCCTACCCCTACTTATTTCACCTTTACATATGGTACATATGGCAAGACAGTTGTTGTCCGGATTTGGATAGAAATATTGCCAGACCAAAGAGGTGGAATGTTTGGTCTTCTGCCCAGGCATGACCGTGATGGGCTTTTTCATCCCACGGACAACAACTGTCTCCCCCAGAGCCTGATTTAAACAAACCACATTACCATCAGAATCCTCCTCGCCAACTTCCTCCTCAGCGCCAGCTACACCAGTATCCTCATCCTGTTGTACTTCAACAGTGACATCTTCAATTTGCATATCAGCAAGTGGACTGTGGGTGCTCCTTTCAGCACTTGCAGAGGGCGTGCAAATGGTGGAAAGAGCCACCTCTTCCCGTCCAGTGCTGGGAAGGTCAGACATCGCAACCGCCACCACACTTTTACTCTCCTTGGGGATTTGTGATATCTTCTTAGAACGCACAGTTCTTTGCTGTGCTTTTGCCAGCTTAACTTGTTTGATTTTTTTAGCGGGAGGAGGGCTTCCATCGTCATGTGAAGCTGAACCACTAGTCATGAACATAGGGAAAGACCCTAGCCGCTCCTTGCCACTCCGTGTCGTAAATGGCATATTGGCAAGTTTACGTTTCTCCTCAGATGATTTAAATGTTTTTTTTAAGGTAATTTTCCTGAACTTTGTCATTGGGGATTGTATGTGCCCTCTACTATGACATTGGGCATCGGCCTTGGCAGACGACGTTGATGGCATGTTATCGTCTATGTCATGACTAGTGGCAGCAGCTTCAGCACTAGGAGGAAGTGGTTCTTGATCTTTCCCTATTTTATTGTTATCGGAGAAAGTTTGGTCCTCCATTTATGTTATATTGATATATACGTGCGGCTAAGGCGCACACAAACACAGAAAATAATTTTTTATTTTTGTTGGAGACTAGTGCACTTTTGGGGTTACACCACCCTTTAAGAAATGAGCCAGACGGCTCTTTACTAATGGGACAAAGGTGCACGCTTGGCGCTGCTCCTTTGTTGATGCACATGCAGCTACAGTGCACACAATTCACAAAGACAGAAAAAAAAGAAGAATATTTTATTTTTTGTGGAGCGCACTTTGGGGGTTACACCACCCTTTAACGGACAGACGCACGCTTGGTGCTGCTGCTTTGAGGATGCACGTACAGTGCACACAATTCACAAACACAGAAAAAAATGTTTTATTTTTGTTGGAGTGCACTTTGGGGGTTACACCTCCCTTTAACAGACAGATGCACACTTGGCACTGCTGCTTTGAGGATGCACATACAGTGCACACAATTCATAAACACAGAAGAAAATGTTTCATTTTTGTTGGAGTGCACTTTGGGGGTTACACCACCCTTTAACGGACAGACGCACGCTTGGCGCTGCTGCTTTGAGGATGCATGTACAGTGCACACAATTCACAAACACAGAAAAAATAATATATTTTTTGGAGTGCACTTTGGGGGTTACACCACCCTTTAACGGACGAGCCAGCCGGCCCTTTACTTATGACACAGGTGTACGCTTGGCGGTACTTTGTTGATGCACGTGCGGCTACATGCGGCTATTGTGCACACAATTCACAAACACATAAAAAAATATTATTTTTTTTGGAGTGCACTTTGGGGGTTACAGCACCCTTTAACGGACGAGCCAGCCGGCCCTTTACTTATGACACAGGCGCACGCTTGGCGCTACTTTGTTGATGCACGTGCAGCTACTGCACACACAATTCAAAAACACAGAAAAAAAATATTTTTTTTTTGCACGTGCGGGGAGCACCCCTGATGGACAGAGCACCCCCTGGACAACACTACAGCACTCCTTTAGGACTGGGACACTGCACAACACAGCCCAGCCAGCCCCTATAGACTTTGGAGTGGACACAGCCCCTATGGACAACTGACTGCACAACACAGCCCTGCCACCCCCTATGGACTTTGGAGGAGTGGACACAGCCCCTATGGACAACAGCAGCACAGCACAACACAGCCAGCCCCTATGGACTTTGGAGGAGTGGACACAGCCCCTATGGACAACAGCAGCACAGCACAGCACTACACTATACTACACAACCCAGCCAGCCCTAGCTCCCACCCTCCCTCTTCACTGTGCACAGCCAGAGTGAGAAATGGCGCTGATGCGGGGACCTTTTATAGAATCCAAAACCCGCGAGATCCGGAAGGTGGGATGATGACGTTTTGCCTCGATTTCAGTTCCAAGTCAGGCTGGAAAAGTCGAGCCTGACTCGGATACGACTCGGATCGGGGGGGCTCAGGGGGGTCCAGATTTCAGAAATCCGAACCCGCTCATCCCTAATATATATATATTGTTGTTCAATCGAACAACAACCACAGTGCAAGGTTTGACAATTTTTAAATGCACCAATTAATGTCCCACCCATCCTGTGTAGCTCCACCCACCTGTGACCCCTCCTCCCCCAGGGGATGGGGGGGGCTTGCCTATCTTGTCAGTACCAGGCCCCACAATTTATGATGGCAGCCCTGCATGCAGGTGACGTGTACAATGACGCTACTTTGCTAATTATGTACGCCCTTTAAATGGCATTTTGGCGACCTGACACGCCTGCATTCGCACATTCACTCCCCCGTTCACAAGCACCTTCCCCTGTTACCACCCACAAACGGCACTATCTGTCACTCTAAGCGGTGACCTGATAGTGGCTTACAACCAACCAAAATCAGATCGCAACGACTGGCTTGCGTACGCACACTGCAAATTATATGCATGCGCAGATGGGCAAAAATTGCTCAGAGCAAGCGAGTGCAACTTAGCGACCGGGTCTGATTCAGGTCCTATATCCCTCTTAATTAAGTATATCAAGCTTAATACAATTTTTTTTTAACCTTTATACAATTATATCTTGAAGTGCTCAATTGACCTCAGCGATATCCATAGACTGACCAATTGAGTATTTTCACTTGAGGCTGTTCTGCCTTATTTATATGTCTAAATGTTGTCTGTCTTTGTCCATGTACTCTCAAAGGAATATTTTTTAATGAATATAATAAAGTTATATTTTATTATTAATTTGGTAGAGAGTACTTTTCTTTCCTCACATAGACATCCTTTATAAAAGGCAGTGACCTGCGTTGTGAGATGGTTGTATCTTAGATCAGCTCTGTGCCCAGCTGCCCTGCAGTAACACTCTGGTGAGAATAGAAAAGATGGGGCTCAGGAGATGACGGTGTAACCAGTGCAGGAAGAGGTCCGGGACCAAAGAAGTGATCTCTTCCCCGTAGCAGCCCCATTCTATGCACCTACTGTGGCTATGCCCTTGCCTGTGAGTGGCAGCGCTGCCAAAGATTGGACACAATGCTTCCAGTAGACTGTTTTAGCAGATTCAGAACTGAGATATATTGGGTGTTGAATCTATGCCCAGGTCTCCAGTAGGATTGTGCCAACAGTTTTTTCTGGAGTAGAATCCCAGGAGGATTGGACACGTGAGTACCCATCTTAAGTCAGGCATCCTCAGATCAGATTAATAATTTCCTTTATCCATTGTTTCTAAATTAAAAACTGCAGATAAAATAGGGGTGGCATCTGTAGGGGTTTTGGGTGTTAGGCCAAAATATGTTATATATCCTTACCTGCAGTTGTAATTCAGATTTTTTTTTCAGAGAAAGTTGCTGTTCAGGACTATAATGAAAGATATAATCCATAGTCCATATCAGTAGTAGTCTTTTTTTAAAGTTGCATAAATAAAGCAGAAAATACACAGAGGGCCAAATGTAATGTAAAATGTGAGAGTTTAGCAATAATCTCTCTCATTGGTTGAGTTTTATCTTCAAAATGGGAAAACATCTGGATGAGAGTTTAAATTGTGAGAGTTTTTTGAGTCTGAAAAACATGTGAGTTTGCTCTGATGCTTTGTTCTCGGACTCTCTTACATTGGCCTGAGTTTAAAAAGTGTGAGAAAACTGTCACATTTTCTAAACTCTCACCCTATTACATTTGGCCCAGAGTATCTATGTAGGACAAAATGTCACCACAAAGTGTCTGCCAGTAGCTGGGCATCCTTTATGTAGGGCAGTAACCTGTATTGTAACATCACAATGCATGCAGGCAGCAGCTAGAGATGGCTGTAGTTTAGATCACCTCTTGGCCCAGATGCCCTGCAGTAACACTCTGGTTAGAATAGATGCGCTGGGCCTTAGAAGATGGCAGTGTAACTGGTGCAGAGATACGGCCCGGGCCCCAGAGGCAGCCTGGGCTCCATAGCAGCCCCAATCTCTGCACCTACTGTAGCTGCGCCCTTGCCTGTGAGTATCACCTGCAATGCCAAAGATTGGAAGAGTGTGTACTGTAACACAATCCTTTCAGTAGTTTGTTTAATCATATTCAGATCTGAGATCTGCTGCAAAATTGGACAGGTGTGGAGGCATATATTGGGTGTTAAATCTACTTCCAGGTCTCCAGTAGAATTGTGTCAACAGACTGGTCTGGAAGTGAGAAAAATACACCAGGTGCTAAGATGTATGGCTGTCCAACCAAAAAAACATAAAATAGTATATGATGTACTTGTATATAACACTTAAAACCTGCTGCTCTCTTCAGTACTGGGGTTCATGTCCCCGCAAAAAACACAAAGGCAACATAGAGAAGGGAGCGCTGGATTAAAGAATATATATTTTTCATTTATAATAAAAAGCAAAAAATTGTGTCAAATAACATCATTCAATATATGTATAAGAAACAGCTTTCTAGAAACCACAATGGAAGCAATAACATTACTTTAGTCATCAATCTAAAAGTGATTGGTTAATGCAATCAAGCAGTCACACAAAAGGGTATTCATAACCAGTGATTAGTTAGAATCAGTTGGTCTTAAAATGGTTAGTGAAAGCAATGTATGTTTCTTCTGTTAATCTCCACTCATAAAGCTGTTAGTATACAAGTTATTCAGTAAGAAGCCACATGAAAGCGCAGTCAGAGTCTATGCAACAAGTTTAAAAGGTTAGTAAGTCTTTAAGAGGGAGAATAGATGGGGAGCTTGCACTCTGTCAATAATACAGTAGGCGATTTCTAATATAAACTTAAACCCCTCAATATTTCAGTTTCACTTAGTCACCTGACAGTGCGCCCGCTGTCCCGATCAGGGTTAGCAAGCCGAGATAGTGTGGGGACTGTGCTGGTGGGTGGGGCTTAGTCTTGGTGCCCCGGTCACACATGAGCTGCTGCAGTGGACGTATGTTGGTCAATGTCTCCACAAAGTGTGAGCGGCAGGTGGCTTGTGTTGATACAGCAGCTCTGGGTCCTAATGGTGAAGGGCAAACAGAGATGCACTTTGATGTGGTTTGGAAGTGGATCATCAGAGGATTGGACAAGTGTGTGTGACACCCATGAAACGGACACCCCTAGGACCGTGAGGGGTTAATACCACCTTGGGCAAGGAAGGTGTTAATACTTATCTCCCCGAGCACATGTGAAGCAAGGGGACAGTGGGTGCTGATTGGATGAGCCTGTCCTGTCTCTCAAGCGGTGGGTGTGGCCAGGTGCCCGCGAAGAAGAGGGTCAATTATAGAGTGCGCACCAGGAGCTGAGGAGAAGTGTGGCGTGCAGCGCGAGGACAGCGGGCAGAGATCGCCAAGCTGCAAAGCTCTAGTGTAGTGTGGAGCAGCCGAGCCGGGAGCGTGGACGTCGGGGACCCGCGGAAGATAGACCGGGTCAGGTGAGCCACAGCAGTGGGAAGTTGGGACCAAGGGCAGTACTGAGCAGCACACCATTAAGGCGTCCAGCACAATAGTAAGAAGCGGTTGGTGGAGGTATGCAGCCACAGTGGCAACACGCAGTACAGGGTAATCATCCTCCCTGCCCCATACCACAGCAGCAGCCATCATAGTGTAACCCCAAAGCACCCTCATTTCAGTTATACTACTTGTAATAGAAGGTGCTGTCCTATTTATAACTTTTCTGCCAACCACAAGATGGCCACCGATTAACTGCAGTATAGACATACAGCTCCAGCAGTGGAAAAGTTACATAGCCTTGCACCAGAGGTAACTACAGGAGTGGAGTGGTGAGTGGAAGACTGATTGCACCACAGGCAGAGCTGCACTGACACTCAGTATTAGTGGACTTTCTCATACCTTGTTGCAAATAGCAGAACCTCAGTGTTACTTTCACTTTCATTATATACGAGTTATCTGCTTCACTGACCAAGCTTACCATTTACCCTGCATGTTTTCCGGATCACACCAAGACTGTCCTATTTCACAGCACAGTGATTCTTTGATACTTGAAATCTGGAATACACTACTTAAAGGAGATAATATAGTCCATCAACCTGGGATAGAACTGCGGGACACTTTACAGTAACAGTTGTCTAGGAATATTAAATAACCTTCTGATTGCCTGAGAATTGAATGTGCCTATAGAGAGAAAAGTGGAATTAACATTCAGTGACTGAATTGCTGTACTGTGTACAGGACTTCCATATACACATTGGCGACTCTTCCCTCCCAGATTTAATACTAACAAATGTTACACTAAGTGGGACTAGTACCATGGTCAACTTAAACTGATCTATAAGAGCTCCACCAGCTGCAGCAGCGAAGACGGGTAGGAATACAGTGTTTTGTGTTTAAGGTCATCTGGACATTGAAATTGTTAGTTAGTTTAGTACTGTCATCATTGCTGAATTGTTTTCTTGTAGTGTGCAACCATTTGAGAAAAGAATGTATGCTTAATACTGACTTTAACTGTGAATAGTAACGTAAAAGTTGTCTTACATTGTACGGTCATACAGCCAAAGTATTATTACACCAATCCATATGGTGCCGTGCAAATGCCATTGTTTTTATGTGTAATCTCATTATTGATGTTTTTCCCACTGATAATGCAATACAAAGGCTGCCTCATTGAGTGAGGTGTGTTATTTATGCAAGTGTCCTGCTGACTCTCTAATAAACCTGTGTTCACAAAATAAAAACCACAAGCTGCCTCGTCACCCCTTCATGTGCTTCCATTACTCTCACCTCTCCGTAAATCGAGTGAAGATTGAACCACAACACACAAGGTAAACTCTTTACTTACCATATTAAGTCAAGGTTACCACAACTGGCGTCACGAACAGGATTAACGGAGTCCAAAGTGATAAGGTTGGAAGTATAGAAGAGCCATGTCGACCGATCCACCAGCTCAGGCAGTGCCACCTGCTGGCTCAAGAGCACTGATCAACCCACCTGTGGGACAGATCAATCCTATCACGCTCCCCTATTACTTCGGAGCCCTGTGGCTCCCCATGTATTCTGGTGAGGACCATGGCACAGAAGGAAGCACTCTCACCAAATTTAAAAGGAAGATGACTTCTATGTTCCGTTTGTACACGCTAAGTGATCAGCAGCAGGTCGAGATACTCATTGGGCAATTGAAGAATTCGGCACTCAGGGAAGTGACGTCCTGGCCCGCCAGAGAAAAACAGAATGTAGAACAAGTCCTTAAACGACTGGTGACCACTTTTGATGCCCATACCTTACCCACCTTTAAAATGAGGTTATATGCATGTAAACAAAAACCTGGGGAGAGTCTGCGTGACTACGCCCTCACCCTGCAGGAGGCCTTGAGGGCAATCCAGGTTGTCGATCAGGAAGAAGTCAGGAACCTGGATAAGACCTTGGTCACCCAATTGATAGAGGGAGCTATCAGAGAAGGAACACGAGCTCAACTGCGACTACTGCAACTACAACTTCCGACGCATACCTTCCTAGACTTTAAAGAAGCGGCTACCAAAATGTTGGGCATGGTCGAAGAGCATAATACAGAATTCCCAGAATTACCGGGATTACCAAATCAGTCCTACTTGGCAGAAGCTGGCTTACGGAATGCATGTCAGGCACCCAAAGAAACCAACCCCACCTCCCATGGGTTGCAGCTGCCATCCCCTGACCCAATACAACTGTTGAGGAAACAGATGGAAGAAATGACATTGGGAATGGCAGAGATACATAGGGAGGTGCACAGCCTAGCTCAATCCCAGCCACGGTAGCGGCCGAGAAGACAAAGGGCTGATGACTGGTGGGAACCACCACGGGGACAAGGGAGAAGATCAACAGATCGGTTTGATGCTCAAGGCCGTCCCATCTGCAGGCGGTGCCAGAAGGCAGATCACGTGGAGAGATACTGCAGGCAAGAGGAGACATTAAACTGCAACACCCCGAGGATGGGGGTCAAGCCTCGGGGAGAACAGGAGGAGTAGACCCAAATTCTGAAGAGTGGTGGCCCCGGTATGTCGGGACGTGTCCGACAATCCCAATTGTCATAAATGGCATAGAAGTTTTGGCCATGTTAGACACAGGATCCCAAATCACCACCATACAGCTACCTGCTTTTCAACGCTATTGGAAGGAGGGGCAGTTGCTGATGCCACCTCCCTCATGGCTGCAATTAATTGCTAGTAACGGACTGGGGATCTCCTGCGTGGGGTACTGGGAGGCTAATATGCAGATCGGAGAAACCCACCTTCCACTACAGGGATGTCTGATCACTGAGAGCAGTGAAGCTAAAGTAGCATCGGTGATTCTAGGAATGAACATCTTACAGCAATGTCCGGAGGAACTATTGGCCACACTAAGGAGTGAATTGTCTCAGTTGGTCACCGGGGAGTGAAGAATCATACAGAAGACTATCAGGGTGCTTCAAGGTCATCAGAGGTTCGCCCATAGTGAGGGAGAGATTGGAAAGGTTAGACTAATGGATAGTAAGCCCATCAAATTGCAACCCAATTCAGAGACCATCCTCTGGGGCAAGGCAAGATACGGACCAGCTGGCAGAAGCTATGAGGCCTTAATTGAACCCTGTTTAACGTCCGCTCGCCAGGAGGCAGTAGTAGCCAGTACCCTAGTCACTGTGGAGAACGGACAATGTCCCAGTGCGGATCTTAAAACCCCATAATTACGCAATCAAGTTGTATCGATGCCAGCCACTGGCCCAATTATTGTGGACCTGATTTCAAGATGTCGTATATCCATCCTTACAAGCTAATCAGTGTCAAGTAACCACGGAGAGTAGTACAGCTGATGAGCAGGAAGATGAATGGTGGACAGAGATTCAGGTAGGGGATGGCAGCACACCGAGAGACCATAAGGCCGGAATGCTCCAGGTTGTGAAGAATAATGCTGAGACTTTCAGCCATAGCCCTACAGATCTGGGTATTGTGAAGGAGATACAACATCATATCCTGACAGGGGATGTCCCACCCATAAAGGAGCGGCATCGCCCATTGGCACCAGCGCTATATCAGCCCGTACGGCAACTGTTGAAGGACATGAAGAGCAATGGCATCATCAGAGAGAGTCACAGCCCATGGGCGGCCCCATTGGTGTTGGTTCACAAAAAGGATGGCCAGCTAAGATTCTGTGTAGACTATAGGAAGCTGAATGCCATCACACATAAGGATGCCTATCCTCTACCCCGAATTGAGGAGTCTCTGACGGCGCTTAAGCCTGCCAAGTATTTCTCATCCCTAGATTTGACCAGCGGCTACTGGCAGGTTCAGATGATGGAAGAGGACAAAGAGAAGATCGCCTTTGTCACACCAATGGGGCTCTATGAATTCAACCGTATGCCATTTGGCATACAATGCAATGCAATGCTCCCGCAACCTTCCAACGCGTGATGGAGCATTGTCTAGGCCATAGGAATTTTGATGTGGTTCTCCTATATTTGGATGACATTATCATCTTTTCAAAAACCTACTCTGACCATCTGCAACACTTACAGGAGGTTTTCCAACAGCTGACTAGATTCGGCCTGAAGCTGAAGCCATCCAAGTGCCACCTGCTCAAGCCCCGAGTTCAGTACTTAGGTCACATTGTAAGCCCTGAGGGTGTGACCCCGGACCCCGAAAAGGTGAAAGCGGTATTGGAATGGCCCATCCCGCTGACAGTCAAAGATGTCCGATGGTTCCTTGGATTTGTAGGATATTATCGACGGTTTATGAAGAACTTTGCCAAAGTCGCCACCCCTCTGTCAAAACCATATAAATTGGTTGCGATCGCTTAATTGCGCACGAATCGCAACACGACATCCATTGGACGATTTGATCGTCCACGGCCATTTTATGCGAACACACGCTCCCACCGCATTCGCGCACGCACTTGCGCACGCACAATTGCACATGCTCGCTATGCATGCACACGCGTCCCATGCCCCCGCAACTCGCCATATTGTGAATGGCGAGCCATGCTTCTGTGCTCACAATGGTTAGGCGCCATTTTACATTACATAAACACATAACAAAGTTAGTACAGCAATACTGTTTAAATACTGTTTTGCGTTTCAATCGTATAGCCAGCTTTTAAGTATTATTGTCGGAAACCTTACCCCGACGGACAGCAGCCTTTCCTTACAATAGAAAACAATAATCGGAAATAAAGGCGCTGTGGTTAAATGATATATGATGTTGTCAATCTACCTGCTGCTCTCTAAAAAAGTGATGACTAGTCACTTTGGTGGGTAACCCAAAAAGATAAAGAAGATGTGAAAGCGCAATGAGATATAACAATTAAATAATAGATAATTTAATAATATGGATGTGATGTATGGAAAATTGGTTAAAAATAGTACTATATCACAAAGAATTAATAAATACACAGAATATATGATGAAAAGACACTAATAGCATCAAATATATACATAAATAGAATGCACATGAGATACTGAATGTACAGAAGAATAGTTGGTAATGACTGTATTACTGTCTGTGAGGCAGAATGAAGTAATTAACCTGATTAATACAAAATAAAACCAATAAAAATATTCTTAAGGGACAAAATGAAATAATAGTCTCGGATGATATAGAAAAAGACAATAAGAATGCTCCTGTAAAAGGTAAATTAGCGTTGGTATTGTGCACAATACAGGCTAACCTTAGAGATGTGGCTCCCGGTTAGGCTTCACTAAAACACAGAGGGCAGTGTCCGGAATGCCTCTCTGGTATATATCTCACCGACCAAGAAATGATCCAGCCTCCTACCACTGTAGGGGAATGAATGTTAAGTGCGTTGGCAGGGAAAGTTGGATGCGGAGTAACCGCTGGTGTGAGGCCGCTATGAAAAGATCTGAGGACTGGTCTCTGCCCGTCCTGTGAGCGGCAATGGCTATTCGTAGCTTCTGCTGTCAGCTGTCGGGACTCCGTGTGCAGGAGAACCAGGGGGTCAATGCGCCCAGTCCCAGCTGATGAACGGCCGTGATGGAAAAGGGCCGTGCTGACACACTCCGACCTCCATCAGATGGCTGGATCGGGATAGTTCAAAGTCACCATATGAATGCTCTAATAGATGCTGTATGGTACTATGTAGGTGGTCGTGTGGAATCAATAAATGGATGTGGAACAGAAGTGGTCTAACGCGTTTCTCAGCCTTTAAACGTCCGGCCCTTTCCTCAGATAGTGAGATATATACCAGAGAGGCATTCCGGACACTGCCCTCTGTGTTTTAGTGAAGCCTAACCGGGAGCCACATCTCTAAGGTTAGCCTGTATTGTGCACAATACCAACGCTAATTTACCTTTTACAGGAGCATTCTTATTGTCTTTTTCTATATCATCCGAGACTATTATTTCATTTTGTCCCTTAAGAATATTTTTATTGGTTTTATTTTGTATTAATCAGGTTAATTACTTCATTCTGTCTCACAGACAGTAATACAGTCATTACCAACTATTCTTCTGTACATTCAGTATCTCATGTGCATTCTATTTATGTATATATTTGATGCTATTAGTGTCTTTTCATCATATATTCTGTGTATTTATTTATTCTTTGTGATATAGTACTATTTTTAACCAATTTTCCATACATCACATCCATATTATTAAATTATCTATTATTTAATTGTTATATCTCATTGCGCTTTCACATCTTCTTTTTCCTTACAATAAACTTATATCCCATTTAACCCTAAACTGACTGAGATACGCACAACGCTATTTAGTACATAAACACCTCTTTACTCTCATACAAATATTCACCCACTTACACAATAAATGTTCCAAACATAGAAGTTTATGTGTTTTAAAGGTATACAGTGAATGTTACATGTTAAATAGCAGTTATATGATATCTAGGCTTAGGAATAAGATAAATGGGTCATGAGTAGTATCTACCGATTTCCCTCTGTCTCAACAGGAATATGAAACCAACAGAATGAATATGGAAGGGATCACTATCGAGTTATGAAGACCTGCCAAGAATTATACTCTATACTGTAAAAATCACTGTACACATCCCCTGTAGATTTGCATGCCAAGGGTAGGACAAAGGGATCTTCTAACACAGTTCAACCTCCAGTGACGTCAACCATCTACTAACCAATGAATAGCAACAACCATTGTGACTCAGTAATAAAGGGCCAATAGGGAGCCCCTCTGAGTATTTAGCTTATGTTCAAAGGAAATTGTACACCTATAAATTCCTATGCAGTCTGGATCCCAACCCCCTTTCTTCCTCTCTTTTCTTCCTTAACACCCAGCTATCTGAGAGACAGCTGTTAGCCTGGATCCAGACCGCATGGCAAAGTATTGGTAATTGTATCTTTGTCTTTATCCTGTATATAGCTGCATTGTATAGATTAAGGCTGATTATACCCTTTTTACAATATAATACCTTTGTGTGTGTTGGAACCGCAAACTGTTTCTGTGTGACAAAGTTATTTTATATTGAAATGGGAGGTATGGGCAATCTGGTCTGTGCAATCAAATCTCTCTAATATCGATACTGTTTAAAAGGTATCAATAATTTGGGGGCTCACCGAGTTGGATATCACCCATCACTGTATTTTTGAACTGCTCCCCTCATCTTGGAACAAAAGAGTGGAAAGGTGCCCGCAGACTTTTTTCCTGCATTCCTATTTTTGTTCAGAGACGGAGACTCGCAGTTTGCGAATTCAGAGAGGGCTGATTAGAATCTGGGATAGTGGAGAGAGATTTGTGCTTGCCCACGTTGTTATAGAACGGCCACGCATTGCATACGCAACAGATCGCACAATAACGCCACAAAGGTTTTAGTGTACACCACGTGCAAACAGTCACAGCATAGTGCGTGCGACCGGATGTACGGCCACTTCCTGCCACGTGTAGCGATTACATCTAATTGTTTGTAACCGAGCGCACAATAGCAAGTGAAGCATGTGACTAGCATTTCTGTTAGAATTCAAATAAATCATCAAGACTGAAATATGTCATATTGATAGGGCTGTAATCTCCAAAAGGCTGTTAATCAAAAGAAAGGTATTTTTTTTTTGTTATTTGTCCACAATATAGAAGTGTGTAAGGTGTATGATTGAGATTGTGAAATGGTTGTGCCTTCGTGGTCCCTATTTTAGGTAATAAATATAGGGTATACATAACAGGTGTACTGGCAGAGGGGATCCTCCTGGTTTCCTATCATTAAAGAGAGTTAACGATAAAATATAGCTTCCAGTGTAGTTGTAATATTCATCGGTCAGTTAGGGCCATACGAGTGTTGCATCTTTGACTGAGGCTGGTTGCGAGGACAAAAGGACAATAGGTGGTTACTGTGGTTTTATCTATAGCTAGATAACTCCTGTGTTCCCTATTATAGGTGGTTACTGTGCTTGCCTTAGTAGGTATTGCTGTGTTCCCTATTTTTAGATATTAGCTAACTGTAGAATAGGTGCGTGGAAGCAGCATATCGGTTAATTCTTCCACCGGTCTCATCACTGTGCAATCAAATCTCTCTAATATCGATACTGTTTAAAAGGTATCAATACCTCTATTAGAAATTCTATGAGTGATCCCTAAGGATAAGTATAACAAACAAATTCCCATAGAGTGGGCGACTGAACGACAGACAGCCTTCGACCTGCTGAAGAAAGTCCTGACAGAGGCCCCTGTGCTGGCCTACCCAGATTACAACCACCCATTCCGGCTGTACACGGACGCCAGCAAGCAAGGGTTGGGAGCTGTACTTGCCCAAGTTCAGGAATATCAAGAGCGCGTGATCGCTTACGCTAGTCACAGTCTACGTCCCACCGAATGGAACGATGCCAATTACAGTGCCTACAAACTCGAGTTTCTTGCCTTGGTGTGGGCAGTGACAGAAAATTCAGAGACTATCTAGCGGCAACACCGTTTGTAGCTTATACGGACTGTAACCCACTGGCTCATCAAGCCACCACCCCTCTAGGAGCTTTGGAACAAAGGTGGTCCTCCAGACTGGCCAACTACCAGTTCAAAGTAGTATACAGAAGTGGGCGAAGTAACGCGAATGCCGATGCACTCTCCCGGCTACAGAGGGGCGAAAGTGAATTGGAAGGAATAGACAGGTGGGAGCAGATTGAAACTCCCAACTTCAGTCTTAAAAGAAGAGCACCGGAACAGATTGCTATGGTTCCCATCCCTGCGAGAGTGCATGAAGTTCAGGACATGGAGATGGAAGGAGATTGGACTGTCTGGCAGGACGCAAGCCCAACCTTAAAAAGGGTGAAACAGTTGCTGGCCTCTCATCAGGGGTTGACACGAATTTAGAGACAAGCTGCAACCCCGGACCTAATCCAATTGTGGCGGCACAAGGACCATTTGACGTTGCAAAGAGGCCTATTGCTATGACAGAGCACAGATCCAAAGACATATCTGTTGATTGAGCAGTTGGTGGTGCCCCCTGCAAAAATCGATCTTATCCTACGGGCCTATCATGATCACTCTGGCCATTTTGGCTGTCAAAAGACCGAGGCGACCCTACGTCGAAGATTTTACTGGGGGAATATGCGTCAGGATGTGGAAGACTGGTGCAAATCTTGCGACATATGCACAGCACGTAGACCTGCTCCATCAGAAGAGAAAGCACCGCTGCACCCCATTGTTACCCGACAACCACTGGAACTCGTAACTATCGACCATGTGAAGCTAGAACCAAGTAGCAATGGATATCAATATGCTGTAACCAAAATTGACCATTACACCAAGTTTGCCATTGTACTGCCAGTCCGGGATCTCACGGTAAAGATGACAGCAGAAATCGCCTGGCGAGCATTTGTACGGCCCTACGGGTACCCTGCTAGTATTCTGACAGATCAGGGGCCTGCGTTTTAAGCCCTACTCTTCCAAGAACTATGCCAGTTGTACGGGTGTATGAAATTACGCACTACAGCATACCATCCTCAGGGCAACGGGGCCTGCGAAAGGATGAACCAAACTGTGATAAATTTACTCCCAGCTGTACCCCTTCCACAAAGACGTGAGTGGCCCACTCTGCTTGCAGAACTGATCTTTGTCTACAACAACACTGTGCACAGCTCCACAGGATACACGCCATATTATCTGCTTTTCGGACGATCTGGGAAACTACCCACTGATGTTCACTTAGGCCAGGCCTCGGATGATTCCACAGGTTCTTGCTTCCAAGGGGATTGGGTCATAGAACACCAGCGTAGATTACAGACTGCTCGAGCTCTTGTGGACCAACTTATGGATGCTGTCCGTGATCGACAAAAGGATCGATACGATGCAGCCACACATGCCAGACCATTAACCATAGGAGATGTCGTGCTAAGGCGAAATAATCGGCGGCACAGCAAATTGGATTCCCAATTCGAGCCTGATCCATATGTAGTTACCGGCATACCCAACGCTGAAATAGCCGTGTACCAGATTGATAAGGTAGAAGGTGGTCAACCGAAAGTTGGGATAAACTCAAATTGTGCCCTAACCAACCCAGAGCTCCAGAATTACTACCTGATTCTCCACCATCACACCCAGCCCGAGACCAGTTGTTGATACTAAATGACCCATTGAGTCTTGTCCTGAGTATGTATTGGCCTGTCGTGGCCAGTTCCCCGACCCCAGAAATGAGGCATCCGCCTGTGGTTGAGGAGGTCATTGCAGACGTCCCTGAAATTGGTGAGGTGAGACGCTCGACCAGGAGCACCCAAGGAATACTGCCCACACGTTACAGACAATAGAGAGGTCAGTAGAGGCACCTTTATTACTGTTTATATTTTCCTGATTGCACTAATCTGTTTGACATTGATATGTTGTATTTATGTGTACATTTTTGCTAGTGTGATAGTTAATGGTTAGGCGCAGTCAGGGTCATGATCTATTCATCCTATGTTCATTGATGCCCAGGATTTGTAACTTGAGATCTGCTGCAAGAATTGTCAGATGTGGAGGCATTTGTTGGGTGTTCAATCTGCGACAAGGTCTCTAGTTGGATTGTGTCAACAGTCTGTGTCAGGAACAAACACCAAGTATCCCTGACGTGGGAATACAACTCTGCTATACACAGAGCATTGTAATACAAATACCTTACTTACCACACTACCACCACCAATGGAAACAATTTGAAGAGGCCACTGGTCCTCTAATTAACTAATAAGGCAACGAGATTCCCACACAGTTAATCAGTTGCCCCCTGCTTCTAGCAATTAACACTCAGTTTGCTGAAACCGCCCCCTGCTTCTACAATTGACACCGGTATAGCATAACCTCTATCCCAATTGCACAGACTCAGCATCCCAGCCGACCACTCAGTACGCTGAGACCACCCCTGCTTCTGCAAATGACACCGTTATAGCATAACCTCTATCTCACTTGCGCAGACTTGGTGTCACAGACAACCACACAGTTCACTGAGACCGCCCCTGCTTCTAGTGATTAACAATAGATGTAGCGTCACCCTAGCGGACTAATAACCTCTTCAAAGACTAGGGGGTCTATTTACTAAGCAGTGTTAGGAGTGAAAAGTGATAAGGTGCCAGCCAATCAGCTTCTAACTGCCATCTCACAGGCTGTGTTTGAAAAATGACAGTTGGGAGCTGATTGGCTGGCACTTTATCACTTTTCACTCTGTCTCCTAACACTGCTTAGTAAATAGACCCCTAGGTTTCGGAGCAGATATAATATAAACTAATAAAGAATGCTTTATTTACAAAAAGAGTACAATGCTTAAAAAAAGGAATGTTACAGAGAAAAAATGGTTACAAAGATACATACATGAATAGCAATTTAAAATAAAAAGGAAGACTTACAAATTAACGCTCAGCTAATTTGCCCCAGAAGGAATGGTAGGAAGTGCAAGGAATGAAGGTTAAACTCCAACGTGACATTCATCCCTCAGTTTGAACACAGAACTCCAATACCTTTTATCAGCAGAGCATCACATCTAAGATGATGTCATCCCAGTCATCTCTGAATGGTTGATTAAGATAATTGGGGTCCAGGTACCTCCCAGCTAACTTCTAAATCCCTTGAAACTTAAAACCGAATAATCCTTAATAACTTCCCCTACAGATGGCTTATCTAACATATGGGGTGTTCACCTTACTTGCCCTTATTTTAGCTATTATATAAGTGTAGATATCATGTGTTTGTGCATTCATGAGATATCTCATATATTTGGAAAGGTACGTCTCAGTGATTTGTGAATCACACCCAACCTGGATGTTGATTCCAGTTATGTGTATATAATTTTACAAGCTTCCAGCTATCATTGATTCATCAATTTTATCTCATAAACCATCTGAAATATGACTGGTTTTTGTTCTGGCTATGTAATCACACCCGAATGTCAGAATGACTAGTCTGTTTTACACCCTCTATGGTGTTTTGCTTCCTATAGCTGCAAACACAAAGGGCTGAGCAATCTAGACGTCCTGGTGACAACGTTACCATAACTGAATGAATATACAGATGGGCTCTACCCTAGATAAATCTGCTCAGTATTTCCTGACTTTGTTGACAGGCTAGTGACAACTTGGCATGCCTCCTAATTTCATTACCTGGGCTATTATGACAAGACTTTAACCAAAAGGCTGTTCTGCACTGTACACTTAACAATGCGTAAAATTAAGATGTGTCTCCTAAATGTGAAAAGAGGCCTCTTCAGGAACATACAGAGCTAGGTTCCATTTACATGTCAAATGGTTAGATTGGCATCTTCCCTGCTTGTTATCCTTTCATTAACCTGTAACAGGACTCTCAGGATACATGACCTAATAAGGGCAGTCAGCTTTCCTGCCCTCACACTTTCCTCACAGTTAGATAACCAGTTATTTTATGGCTTTTAATTACCAACCTGTCCTGTTATTACATGAAATCTATAATTCACACTATGTGCCATATCGCTATATTCTTTACAGTCTGGTCTGAAGTTTGATCATCAGCAGTGTGTATCCATCTTAAATCATGCACCCTCATATCAGATTAATAATTTGCTTTATCCATTGTTTCTAAATTAAAAACTGCAGATAATAAAAAGAGAGTCGTCTGTATGGGCGACATGCCAAAATGTGTTATATAGTCCTTACCTGAAGATGTGATTCAGATTTTTCTGAAGATATTGCTGTTTAGGACCTGATTGGAATATGTAATCCAAAGTCCATATCAGTAGTCGTTACCCAAACTCACATAAATAAAGCAGGAACAACTCAGAGAATATCTATGAATGACAAAATGTCACCATAAAATGGCTGCCAGTAGCTGGGCATCCTTTATATAGGGCTGTGACCTGCATTATTACATCACAATGCGTGCAGGCAGCAGCTAGAGATGGCTGTAGCTTAGATCAACTCTGGGCCCAGATGCCCTACAGCAGCACTCTGGTGAGAAGAGAAAATCATGGACTGAGGAGATGGCAGTGTAACTCGGTGCTGTCAGGATCCTGACTATTTTTCTTGTTTTTATGACTTACCTCTGCAACTTATACTCTGGATCAGGATATTCTGATTTGCCTTGGAAGTCTGCTCAGCATGCAGGCTACAACATCTCCAGTGTTATCATGAAAATGTGCTATTCCTTCCAAGCTGATTATTTACCTGAGTTTTACTTCTGTCTGTGAACTCTGCAGGTTCCTGATTAGAACAGTGTTGCAGTCTAAATAGTAGAGCTGGTCTTGAGCTGCAGAGAATGAAGATGCAATTGTTCTCTTTGCATGCTGTTCCCTCTACACTTCCACTGCATGCTAGTACTCAGGCTGTATGCCAGAGTTCCCTCCAAAACTCAGTAATGACACAGCCATGATGGACCCAGTCACCTGACTCTCCTCCACCACTCAGGGCGCTGCTCTCAAACCACCTGACCACATCAGCCAATCCCTGCGAGACTCAGGGTGTAAGTATCCTGCTCTGACAGCATTCAGTGCCTGAGATTCATCACTGTTAAACCTCCAAGGTTCCAGCTCCCTGGCTTGTTGTCTATTGTTCTCTTATTTACTACAGCAGTGATTCCACTCCGGATCCAGTTGCTAAGTCCAGTCCCACTCTGTTTCCAGTTGATAAATTCAGTCCCACTCTGGCTCCAGTTGCTAAGTCCAGTCCCACTCCGGCTCCAGTTGGTAAGTTCAGTCCCACTCTGGCTCCAGTTGCTAAATTCGGTCCCACTCTGGCTCCAGTTGCTAAGTCCTGTCTCACTTCAGCTCCAGTTGCTAATTACGGTCCCACTCTGGCTCCAGTTGCTAAATTTGGTCCCACTCTGGCTCCAGTTGCTACAGTCCGGTCCCAATCTGGCTCCAGCTTGTGCTACAGCATGGTCCAACTCCAGCTTGTGGCACAGCCCAGTCCCAATCCGGCTCGGGCTTGTGCTATAGCCCGGTCCCAATGCGCCTTCAGTTTATGCTACAGCCTGGTTCCAATCTGGCTCCAGTTTGTGCTACAGTCCGGTCCCAATCTGGCTCCAGTTTGTGCTCCAATCTGGTCACAGTTTGTTTTCCAGTCCGGTCCTAATCTAGCTCCAGTTTGTTGTATGGTCCCAATCCGATTCCAACTTTCCCCAATATTTTTTTACAATTTATTTTTATTAACTCTGGTCAGATCACATTTCCCATTACATTAAATTAAGTGATACTTAGGGGTTGGAGTAGAATTTTACGAATTCTACTCCAATTGCCCTGTAATAACTAGTGAAAAGGGTGTGAAAACACCCTTTTTCACTTTATTTTAGTAAAAATAATGTTAATAAATAGAGCCCATAATCTTTATCTGAAGATGCAATTCGGATTATTTTTCTTAAGATGTTGCTGTTCAGTACCTTATTAGAAGATGTAATACAAAGTCCATATCGGTAGTCGTTATCCAAAGTCGAGAGTATCTATGAATGACAAAATGACACCACAAAATGGCTGCCAGTAGCTGGGCATCTTTTTTATAGGGCAGTGACCTACATTGTGACATCACAAAGCATGCAGACAGCAGCTAGAGATGGTGGTAGCTTAGATCAGCTCTGGGCCAATATGCCCTGCAGTAGAATTCTGGTGAGAATAGACAAGCAGGATCTGAGGAGATGGCAAAGTAATGTGAGTGGCAGCTGGTCTGCCAAAGATTGGAAGAGTGTGTATGAAGACACAATAGTTTTAGTAGGTTGTTGTTGCAGATGCAGAACTGAGATCTGCTGCAAAATTGGACAGGTGTGGAGGCATATATTGGATGTTGAATCTGCGTCCATGTCTCCTGTAGGATTGTGCCAACAGTCTGGTCTAAAGTTGGATCATTGGCAATGTCTACACATCTTAAGTCATGCAGCCTCATATCAGATGAATAATTTTATTTATCCATTATCTCTAAAGTTAAAACTGCAGATAAAATAAAAGAAGGCATCTGTAGGGGTAAGGGCGATAGGCTAAAATTTGATATATAGTCCTTACCTGAAGAAGTAATTCAGATTTTTTTTCTAAAGATGTTGCTGTTTAGCACCTTATTAGAATCTGTTATCCAAAGTCCATATCATTAGTCGTTATACAAAGTCACATAAATAAAGCAGGAACTACTCAGAGTATCTATATAGGACAAAATGTAAAAACAAAATGGCTGCCAGTAGCTGGGCATCTTTTATATAGGGCTGTGACCAGGGCCGCAACTAGGGGGGGGCTGGAGGTGCACATGCACCGGGTGCGCCGCTGCACCCGCCGCCAGTGTCCTCCAACTCGGCGCCACAGGGAGGCTCCAAGCCGGATGCCTACTGAGATTTTATTACCAACGGGCACCCAGCTCCTTCCCTGCAGCACCTTGGTAGCTGGAGGCTGGAGTTCTCTCCTGAATTCCAGCTTCTGGGTCTCCCCACGGGCACTATGGGAGAGACGTCATGACATCTCTCCCATAGCTCCTAGGAGCAGCCGGGCAGACCGGACGGCGGCAGATGCAGGAGCGGGGTTTAAGGTAGGGGTGAGCGGGTTCGGATTTCTGAAATCCGAACCCCCCCGAGCCCCCCCGATCCAAGTCCGATCCGAGTCAGGCTCGACTTTTCCCGCCTGAGTCGGATCTGAAATCGAGGCAAAACGTCATCATCCCGCCTTCCGAGTCTCGCGGGTTTTGGATCCTATATAAGGTACCCGCGTCAGTGCCATTTTCTCACTCGGCTGTGGACAGTGAAGAGGGAGGGTGGGAGTTAGGGCTGTGTAGTGTAGTATAGTGTAGTGTAGTGTAGTGTAGTGTAGTGCTGCTGTTGTCCACTACTTCAAAGTCCATAGGGGCTGGCTGTGTTGTGCTGTGCTGCTGTTGTTAATAGGGGCTGTGTCCACTACTTCAAAGTCCATAGGGGCTGGCTGGACTGTGTTGTGCAGTCAGTTCTCCATAGGGGCTGTGTCCACTCCAAAGTCCTGTGCAGTGTCCCAGTCCTAAAGGGGTGCTGTAGTGTTGTCCAGGGGGTGCTCTGTCCATCAGGGGTGCTCCCCCCAAGTGCTAAAAAAATAATATATTTTCTGTGTTTGTGAATTGTGTGCGCAGTAGCCGCACGTGCATCAACAAAGTAGTGCCAAGCGTGCGCCTGTGTCATAAGTAAAGGGCCGGCTGGCTTGACCGTTAAAGGGTGCTGTAACCCCCAAAGTACACTCCAGTCCAAACCAAAAAAAAAATTATTTTCTGTGTTTGTGAATTGTGTGCGCAGTAGCCGCACGTGCATCAACAAAGTAGTGCCAAGCGTGCGCCTGTGTCATAAGTAAAGGGCCGGCTGGCTTGACCGTTAAAGGGTGCTGTAAGCCCCGAAAGAACACTCCAGTCCAAACCAAAAAAAAATGATTTTCTGTGTTTGTGAATTGTGTGCGCAGTAGCAGCACGTGCATCAACAAAGTAGTGCCAAGCGTGCGCCTGTGTCATAAGTAAAGGGCCGGCTGGCTTGACCGTTAAAGGGTGCTGTAACCCCCAAAGTACACTCCAGTCCAAACCAAAAAAAAAATTATTTTCTGTTTTTGTGAATTGTTTGCGCAGTAGCCGCACGTGCATCAACAAAGTAGTGCCAAGCGTGCGCCTGTGTCATATGTAAAGGGCCGGCTGGCTTGACCGTTAAAGGGTGCTGTAAGCCCCGAAAGTACACTCCAGTCCAAACCAAAAAAAAAAATATTTTCTGTGTTTGTGAATTGTGTGCGCAGTAGCCGCACGTGCATCAACAAAGTAGTGCCAAGTGTGCGCCTTTGTCATAAGTAAAGGGCCGGCTGGCTTGACCGTTAAGGGTGCTGTAACCCCCGAAAGTACACTCCAGTCCAAACCAAAAAAAAAAAATTTTTCTGTGTTTGTGAATTGTGTGCGCAGTAGCCGCACGTGCATCAACAAAGTAGTGCCAAGCGTGCGCCTGTGTCATAAGTAAAGGGCCGGCTGGCTTGACCGTTAAAGGGTGCTGTAACCCCCGAAAGTACACTCCAGTCCAAACCAAAAAAAAAATTATTTTCTGTGGTTGTGAATTGTGTGCGCAGTAGCCGCACGTGCATCAACAAAGTAGTGCCAAGCGTGCGCCTGTGTCATAAGTAAAGGGCTGGCTGGCTTGACCGTTAAGGGTGCTGTAACCCCCGAAAGTACACTCCAGTCCAAACCAAAAAAAAAATAATTTTCTGTGTTTGTGAATTGTGTGCGCAGTAGCCGCACATGCATCAACAAAGTAGTGCCAAGCGTGCGCCTGTGTCATAAGTAAAGGGCCGGCTGGCTTGACCGTTAAAGGGTGCTGTAACCCCCAAAGTACACTCCAGTCCAAACCCCCCAAAAAATTATTTTCTGTGTTTGTGAATTGTGTGCGCAGTAGCCGCACGTGCATCAACAAAGTAGTGCCAAGCGTGCGCCTGTGTCATAAGTAAAGGGCCGGCTGGCTTGACCGTTAAAGGGTGCTGTAACCCCCGAAAGTACACTCCAGTCCAAACCAAAAAAAAAATATTTTCTGTGTTTGTGAATTGTGTGCGCAGTAGCCGCACGTGCATCAACAAAGTAGTGCCAAGCGTGCGCCTGTGTCATAAGTAAAGGGCCGGCTGGCTTGACCGTTAAGGGTGCTGTAACCCCCAAAAGTACACTCCAGTCCAAACCAAAAAAAAAATTATTTTCTGTGTTTGTGAATTGTGTGCGCAGTAGCCGCACGTGCATCAACAAAGTAGTGCCAAGCATGCGCCTGTGTCATAAGTAAAGGGCCGGCTGGCTTGACCGCTAAGGGTGCTGTAACCCCCGAAAGAACACTCCAGTCCAAACCAAAAAAAAAAATATTTTCTGTGTTTGTGAATTGTGTGCGCAGTAGCCGCACGTGCATCAACAAAGTAGTGCCAAGCGTGCGCCTGTGTCATAAGTAAAGGGCCGGCTGGCTTGACCGTTAAAGGGTGCTGTAACCCCCGAAAGTACACTCCAGTCCAAACCAAAAAAAAAATTATTTTCTGTGTTTGTGAATTGTGTGCGCAGTAGCCGCACGCGCATCAACAAAATAGTGCCAAGTGTGCGCCTGTGTCATAAGTAAAGGGCCGGCTGGCTTGACCGTTAAGGGTGCTGTAACCCCCGAAAGTACACTCCAGTCCAAACCAAAAAAAAAATTATTTTCTGTGTTTGTGAATTGTGTGCGCAGTAGCCGCACGTGCATCAACAAAGTAGTGCCAAGCGTGCGCCTGTGTCATAAGTAAAGGGCTGGCTGGCTTGACCGTTAAAGGGTGCTGTAACCCCCAAAGTACACTCCAGTCCAAACCAAAAAAAAAATTATTTTCTGTGTTTGTGAATTGTGTGCGCAGTAGCCGCACGTGCATCAACAAAGTAGTGCCAAGCGTGCGCCTGTGTCATAAGTAAAGGGCCGGCTGGCTTGACCGTTAAGGGTGCTGTAACCCCCGAAAGTACACTCCAGTCCAAACCAAAAAAAAAATTTTTTTCTGTGTTTGTGAATTGTGTGCGCAGTAGCCGCACGCGCATCAACAAAATAGTGCCAAGCGTGCGCCTGTGTCATAAGTAAAGGGCCGGCTGGCTTGACCGTTAAGGGTGCTGTAACCCCCGAAAGTACACTCCAGTCCAAACCAAAAAAAAAATTATATTCTGTGTTTGTGAATTGTGTGCGCAGTCGCCGCACGTGCATCAACAAAGTAGTGCCAAGCGGGCGCCTGTGTCATAAGTAAAGGGCTGGCTGGCTTGACCGTTAAAGGGTGCTGTAACCCCCAAAGTACACTCCAGTCCAAACCAAAAAAAAAATTATTTTCTGTGTTTAGCCGCACGTATATATCAAATCGATATAACATAAATGGAGGACCAAACTTTCTCCGATAAAAATAAAATCGAGAAAGATCAAGAACCACTTCCTCCTAGTGCTGAAGCTGCTGCCACTAGTCATGACATAGACGATAACATGCCATCAACGTCGTCTGCCAAGGCCGATGCCCAATGTCATAGTAGAGGGCACATACAATCCCAAATGACAAAGTTCAGGAAAATGACCTTGAAAAAAACATTTAAATCAGCTGAAGAGAAACGTAAACTTGCCAATATGCCATTTACGACACGGAGTGGCAAGGAACGGCTAAGGTCGATCCCTAGTATGTTCATGACTAGTGGTTCAGCTTCACATGACGATGGAAGCCCTCCTCCCACTAAAAAAATCAAAAGAGTTAAGCTGGCAAAAGCACAGCGAAGAACTGTGCTTTCTAAGAAGATATCACAAATCCCCAAGGAGAGTCCAAGTGTGGTGGTGGTTGCGATGCCTGACCTTCCCAGCACTGGACGGGAAGAGGTGGCTCTTTCCACCATTTGCACGCCCCCTGCAAGTGCTGAATCGGAGCACCCACAGTCCACTTGCTGATATGCAAATTGAAGATGTCACTGTTGAAGTACAACAGGATGAGGATACTGGTGTAGCTGGCGCTGAGGAGGAAGTTGGCGAGGAGGATTCTGATGGTGATGTGGTTTGTTTAAATCAGGCTCCGGGGGAGACAGTTGTTGTCCGTGGGATGAAAAAGCCCATCACGGTCATGCCTGGGCAGAAGACCAAACATTCCACCTCTTTGGTCTGGCAATATTTCTATCCAAATCCGGACAACAACTGTCTTGCCATATGTACCATATGTAAAGGTGAAATAAGTAGGGGTAGGGACGTCAACCACCTAGGAACATCCTCCCTTATATGGCACCTGCAGCGCGTTCATAAAAAGTTACTGTCAAGTTCAGAAACTTTGGCTAAGACCGTAAGCAGTCCAGGGACACCTAAATCCCGTTGTCCTGTTGTATCCAAGCGCCTGCAAACCACACCGTCAACTCCCTCCTCATCAATTTCCTCCTTAGTCAGGATCGGAAGTAGTCCTGCAGGCCATGTCACTGGCATGACTGACTCTCCTATCCGGGATTCCTCCGGAGGATCCTGCATTGCTACGCCTACTGCTGCCGCTGCTGCTGTTGCTGCTGCTGGGAGTCGTTCATCATCCCAGAGAGGAAGTAGGAACACCACTACTTTTGCTAAACAATTGACCCTCCAACAGTCCTTAGCGAGGAGGATGAAGTACGACAGCAGTCATCCTGAAGCAAAACGTATAACTGAGGCCTTGACTGCTATGTTGGTGTTAGACGTGCGTCCGGTATCCGCCATTAGTGCAGTGGGATTTAGACAATTGATGGAGGTAGTGTGTCCCCGGTTCCAAATCCCGTCTAGATTCCACTTCACTAGGCAGGCGATACCGAGACTGTACAGAAACGTCAGAAAAAGTGTCCTCAGTGTCCTGAAAAATGCCGTTGTACACAATGTCCACTTAACCACGGACATGTGGACAAGTGGAACAGGGCAGACTAAGGACTATATGACTGTGACAGCCCACTGGGTAGATGTATCATCTTACGCAGCAACAGCAGCAGCGTCACCAGTAGCAGCATCTCAGAAACGCCAGCTCGTTACAAGGCAGGCTACTCTGTGTATCACCGGTTTCAGTAAGAGGCACACTGCCGACAACCTCTTAGAGAAACTGAGGGAAATCATCGCCCAGTGGCTTACCCCACTTAGACTCTCCTGGGGATTTGTGATATCTGACAATGCCACCAATATTGTGCGGGCATTACATCTGGGCAAATTCCAGCACGTCCCATGTTTTGCTCACACAATAAACTTGGTGGTGCAGAATTTTCTGAAAAGCGACCGGGGCGTGCAGGAGATGCTTTGGGTGGCCCGAAAAATTTCTGGCCACTTTCGCCATTCAGCGACTGTGTGCCGAAGACTGGAGCGCCAGCAAACACTCTTGAACCTGCCCCGCCATCACCTGAAGCAAGAGGTTGTGACGCGGTGGAACTCAACCCTCTATATGCTTCAGAGGATGGAGGAGCAGCAAAAGGCCATACAAGCCTATACATCCACCTATGACATAGGCAAAGGAGGGGGTATGCACCTGACTCAAGCGCAGTGGAGAATGATTTCCGTGTTGTGCAAGGTTCTCCAGCCCTTCGAACTTGCCACACGTGAAGTCAGTTCAGACACTGCGAGCTTGAGTCAGGTCATTCCCCTCATCAGGCTTTTGCAGAAGCAGCTGGAGAAAGTGAAGGAGGAGCTAAGACGGAGCGATTCCGCTCGGCATGTGGGACTTGTGGATGAAGCCCTTCATTCGCTTTGCCAGGATTCCAGGGTGGTCAATCTGTTGAAATCAGACCACTACATTTTGGCCACCGTGCTCGATCCTAGGTTTAAAGCCTATGTGGTGTCTCTCTTTCCGGCCGACACAAGCCTGCAGAGGTGCAAAGACCTGCTGGTGAACACACTGTCAGCTGAAGCGGAACGTGACACGTCAACGGCTCCTTCTTCATTTTCTCCCGCAACTGGGGCTGCCAGGAAAAAACTTAGGTTTCCTAAGCAACCCGCTGGCGGTGATGCAGGGCAGGCAGGACCAAGTTTGGACATCTGGTCCGGACTGAAGGACCTGGCAACAATTTCTGACATGTCTACTGTCACTGCATATGATACTGTCACCATTGACAGAATGGTGGAGGATTACATCGGTGACAGCATCCAAGTAGGCATGTCAGACAGTCCATACCTGTACTGGCAGGAAAAAGAGGCAATTTGGAGGCCCCTGTACAAACTGGCTCTATTTTACCTGAGTTGCCCCCCCTCCAGTGTGTACTCCGAAAGAGTGTTTAGTGCAGCCGGGAACCTTGTCAGCGAAAGGCGTAGGAGGTTGCTTCCACAGAATGTGGAGAAGATGATGTTCATCAAAATGAATTATCAGCTCTTCCAGGGAGACCAGCCTCCAGAAGGTACAGAGGGACCTGTGGTGGTGGATTCAAGTGGGGACGAGTTAATACTTTGTGAGGATGAGGATGTACACACTGAAGAGGGTGAGGAATCGGTGGATGAGGAGGATGAGGATGACATCTTGCCTCCGAGAGCCAGTTTGTGCAGGGACACATTAATT